>OZ026530.1:9357074-10557074 GCA_964019695.1 Loripinus fragilis
ATAGATAGATAGATAGATAGATTAGAGGTTAGTAGGTAGAAAGATAGATAGATAGATAGATAGATAGATAGATAGATAGATAGATAGATAGATAGATAGATTAGAGGTTAGTAGGTAGATAGATAGATAGATAGATAGATAGATAGATAGATAGATAGATAGATAGATAGATAGATAGATAGATAGATAGATAGATAGATTAGAGGTTAGTAGGTAGATAGATAGATAGATAGATAGATAGATAGATAGATAGATAGATAGATAGATAGATAGATAGATAGATAGATAGATAGATAGATATATTAGAGGTTAGTAGGTAGGTAGATAGATAGATAGATAGATAGATAGATAGATAGATAGATAGATAGATAGATAGATAGATAGATATATAGATAGATAGATAGATAGATAGATAGATAGATAGATAGATAGATAGATTTGGCAAGTTATTTAAAACATTTGTTTCGGCCGAGGCAAAACATATGTTGTGGGTACTCAGAGGAATTGTCTCAATGAAATATATGTTAAAATTGATAGGTAAAAAAGTATTCACAATTTTACGCTCAAAAATGTTACGCTTAAAACCTATGCCGATAACATGTACAGTTCCATATGTCTGCGAGCAATCGACTAAGTCTAATAATTGCCTTGTTAGACCAAAAATGAAGTTGTTATGTCTATCCGTACAAGTCCTTTGACAGACAAATTGTTACAGATCGTACTTTCGCGTTTCAAAACCCCACTACTGAAATCAGACTTTATAAAGATGATTCGCAATATTTTTTCACAGCCACGCAACTAGTAGGTTAGCAAAGAGGTAGTTCATGAACTCGAATTTGGAGATATATCTGTCATGCAAATATAAACAATTTACAGTAGAGTGACAGGAATTTTAATACTGATTCGCAACTTGGGATGTTTAAAAGAGGTAATGACAATGGACAGGATACTTGGAAAATGTAAATTTCCAAATAGTTTTTTTCCTTATTTTCAGTAACATATGTCGTAGGTACACATTGGAATGGCCTCATAGAGGCCATTCTAATATGTACCAACAACATATGTCTTTACAATTAATGAGTTTTTCACCGTAAGCTTTTTTAAAAATAAAATCTCGATCACTTTCATTTATTCAAAGAAATGAGCATGTAGAAATGAACAAGTTTTCATGTAGTTGTCATGCACCTGGATGACAATAATATACTGTGTAATTTATGCTTCTGACAGCTTATCTTGAGATGTTTCATGGGAGTATATTGCTAAATTGCTAGTTGCGTGGTTGTAAAGTAAACCTTGATATCTAGAATTGTTATACGACTGGAGAGAAAACCGTCTCCTGATTGGCACAAATCGTCTTCATAAATCTTTATGTCTACCTTAAAACTGGTCTAAACTGGACTAGAAGGTGATATTGGATGAAAACCAGATCAAACAAGTTTCCAGAAGTTAATATTTTTGACACTTCTGCAAAATCACCCAAAGCATGATGAGTATGAAACTAGCATGGGCTGCATTAAATTGACATGATTTGCTGTTTCACCTCCCAACAGGTAAATTAAAGACTTTATTGAACTTAAACAACAGTTTTGTTTTGTTTGTTCATTTTTCTTTGTTTGAATAAACAAAACGTAAAAAAGTGTTTTATGATAAAATTTTACATGTCATGCTCTAGGGATGCAGAAAATATGAAACCTGTGCAAAATTGCTCAGGTTCGGTGTCGGATTCAGAGGGGTTCGCTCGACACCCTCGCCTTCCGAGGGCCCATTCCTCCGTTTTTAAATATCCTATGAAAATAAAATAATTTGGTAAGACCAAATTATGTCATTATCATGGGATATTTAGGAAAATGAGATAAAATCAGCAAAACGAACCCCCCACCCCCCACCTTTACATTGTATGTTTATGAACCCCCTTTCCAGAAATCCTGGATCCGCCTCTGAGGTTTTATGCACCTTTAAGCTCGAAGCCAATAGCTTGAAGCTAAGATATTGTTTACTTGCTGATGCTGCTGTGTTCGTGTCGCGGCTTTTATTCGCTGCTTTTGGCATTTTGTTGGTCTGCGAGTGCTCGTAATAATCATATTGCACTGCTTTATCGAAATATTCCGAAGATCATAAAATTCATCTAGAAACGACAAGCTTTTGATTATGAAGTGTTGAATAATTCATAGCCGAGACCTCCAGATAAGAGTGTGTCTACTAAGTGAAAGATTCTTTCCTTATTTCTCAACCGAAACTTATGTTGTGGGTTAAAATTGATGGGTAAGAAAATAATAACACTTTGACGATCGAAAATATTGCTTGCATGGAGCTGTGATAGTGTTCATCTTGGCTTGTGAAAGAGTCTGCGCCGCCGAGATCTGAAAGGTCAGTACAGGATTGCCCATAAAAATGGCCAGATAAAAGTATCAAAGAAAATGATAGTTTTTCTGTGGAAAAAGGAAGTTTGTTCAGCCCTCCAATTATCCGCAAAAAGTGTTTACACATATTTAGCGAAGTTTTAATTAAAGTACAAAAATACAGTTGTCAATTATACAGAATCATAGCCAAATGCTCTCAAAATTTGGGCAGATTGCATGCCTCCAGATAAGAGAGCGTATTGGAAAGCTATTTTTCCATTTCTCATCTAAAACATATGTTGTGTGTACTCAAAAGATTCGTCTCACTGAGACGGTTCTTTTGAAAACCCAAAATACATGTTTAAATGAAAAGGGAAGAAAATGATTACAATTTTACGCTCATAAAATTTCCTTATCTGGATCTATGGATTGAATAGGAGACTGTTCAATGTCCTTGGTCGTACTCATACATGTAATGCAACACAGGATAAAGTTGTTTTCAAATTGTTTGATACCATTTAAAGAGGCTAAGTCTGCAACTATGAACATTTTTCGAAAAATAAATATATTTTCTTTTTAAATCATTTGTAAAAGTAGAATTAAGTTATGTTTTCACAATAAATCTGTTCAACATAGCTGAAAACTGCATGGAAAAGTGAATTATCTTATAAAAACAGGTGTTTTTCTCTTATTGGTAATTTTTTGCGTCCCTCCAATAATTAAAGGCAATTAATATTTAGCGTAAATGCGGTTGTTTTGATACTGATAATTTGTTAAGATTTTCGAAATTGGTCAAATATATACCTGAATTTTAGTTTTTTGTTTTTGCTATGTTCTTGAAAAATAGAAACATTATTTCTAAAATAAAAAGATTAAAAGTTACAGACTATGCAGCTTTAATTGACTTCACTCGTTCTTAGAATGTACGACTTATCGGCTCAGTGGGAGTGGGGATGGGGGCATATGCTGTGACAAAGATCAAGGATAAGTTGAACGCAATGACATGTGACGAAAATTTTTGTTCAAAGATCTGTTTTTGTCATTGTTTTGTCAAACAAAATTTACATGCATATAATAAGAGCCATGATATGTGATTTCCAACAATGTGGCATTTTGACAAGTGCAGACTCAGATGAGCTTGTGTAGCCTCCTTTTAAGCTTAGAAACTCTATATGATGTTCAGTCAGTAGCTTAACATTAATAGAATATTCAAGCGTCTAGCAAATACTCTGATCAGACTGCGCGTAAGCTCAGGCTGATCTGCGGCTTTGCTGGTCGCACACACCAAATTGTTGGAAACCCCATGTCGCGACTCACTGATGATTATTATCACTCAATCCATACACAATATGGCATAAGAGGTACAAAGGTTAGACAACAAAAAGATGCATGCGTGTTGTCATAACTTAAGTTAAGTATTGATTTTTCAGGATGCGAAAAATAACGTTTAAATCTGATTAAAATCAAAATAGTTTTATTTTTTCTGAATTGTAATTCTGGGCGCAGAACATGCCTCCTTAAAGTTATGCAACACTTAAGTTAAGTATTGATATTTCAACATGCTATATTAATTGCTAAACAAATTGCCTGTTTAACAGTAATTCCTTTATATGTTGTATCAGGTCCACAGTTAGTTTTCGTCTCTTTCCCTCGTGCAATATCGCTATTGCTAACTTACTTGCTTTCTGCAAGCTCATATGTAAAGTTACCTCGGTCTTTATGAAAGAAAGTCTTCATAACGCTTACTTCACAATATTATTACTGCTGTTGTTACTGCAGTCGGGCGATATTGAAACTAACCCGGGTCCGTCTACATTAAATCATGGCTTGCTTTCAATTCTTCATAGCAATATCAGAAGTATAAGGAATAAGTTAGATTTTATAAAGGATTTTTTCTTTGATTTTAATATCCTTTGCTTCACAGAAACACACCTTGATCCAAATGTATTAACAGATAGCATCATGTTTGAGCATTTCGACTCTCCATACAGAAAAGATCGCACGAACCACGGAGGTGGTGTACTTGTTTATTTGTCTAATGACTTGTTTCATAAGCGAAAACCTGAACTGGAAGTTTTCTGCGACGAATCCATCTGGGTGGAGATTAAGGCCAGAAATGAATCGGTCTCCTCGGCGTTTTCTATAGTCCTCGCACATCAGATGCGAACTTTCTAAACGGTCTTAATCGAAACATTGAAAAAGCTTTAGAAATATCTACGAAAGTGATTGTTCTTGGCGATCTAAATGAAGATTTGCTCAATCCTAATGTGCACGGCCTTAAAGATGTAATGATACTTAACTCACTTGTCAACGTAGTTAGCGATCCTACCAGAATTAACGCCCTGCTAGATCCAATTATTATAAATGATGACCTAACCTTCTTGGATGCTGGCACTATTAAATGATAGCTAGCTTCGTGAACTGATAATGCAATAAGCAGGACCAATCAAAATTACGTATTGTTGTGTTAAGTGCATTGAAATCAGCTTGGTTGTATAACCAAACTGTTCGTGTGTAGGGACTTTTTGATTCGTATTGGAAAGGCAGTGTTATAAAGGTAGCCGAATGGTCGCTAGTATGGGCGGGAACTTTAAAGTAAGGCAATTAAAACGGGCAAAATTTCAGACTGGAATTCATATAAGAAATTACGGAACAAAGTAAACAATCAGAAAAAACAGGCAAAAGAAATATTTTTTAATAACTTAGAATTATCTATTACGGACTTCCATAAAAATGATGAGCGCAAATTTTGGCAAGTAGTTAGACATTTTGTAAAAAATAATGATTCCTCAACAACAATCCCGCCATTAGTTTCTTCATCGCCTTTAGGCGGAAATAAGTTTCATTTTACTGACAAGGAAAAGGCTGAATGCTTAAACGATTATTTTGCCTCCATCTCTAACGTTGATGACCAAAATACCGCTTTACCACCTTTCTCTCGCAAATCTCCTAACTCTCTTTCCAATATTTCTTGCACCGCATAAGAAATAGAACGGCTAGCTCAAACCCTAAATCCTAATAAAGCAAATGGACTCGATGGTATTAGCAATTGAATGCTCAGGCAGTATCCAAAACCATATCTGAACCTCTAGCTGTTTTATTTAATCGATCCTTTTCTGAGGGTATATATCCCGAAGCCTGGAAAATGGCTGGCCTTATCCCAATTCCTAAAAAAGGGGACAAAACATTGCCTTCAAACTATCGCCCAATCGCACTTTTAAGTAACATTAGTAAAATACAAGAACGTATAGCATTCAAGAATTTGTATAACCATTTACGCGACAACAATCTACTATATAAGTACCAGTCTGGCTTTCTACCACACCACTCAACTGTATTCCAGTTAATTGATATATACCATAATATCTGCCAAAGCTTTGACAATCACCAGTTTTCTTGTATCGTTTTCTGTGACATATCTAAGGCATTTGACCGAGTATGGCTAAAGGGTCTGATCTATAAACTCAAACAGCATGGTATTGAGGGAGACTTCCTGAAATGGCTAACCGATTATCTTAACGGAAGACAGCAAAAAGTTATTATCAGAGGATGCACATCAACCTTCAAAGTCATCCAAGCTGGTGTCCCCCAGGGTTCTGTGTTGGGCCCTCTCCTTTTTCTTATCTATGTTAATGACATTGCTGATTCACTCCTAAGTTTGACAAGGCTATTTGCAGATGATAGTTCTTTGTTCTACTCTGCGTCAAGTCTAGATGATATCCAAGGTCTCATAAACCACGATCTAATACTCTTGTCACAGTGGGCTAAACAATGGCTCGTAACATTCAATCCCTCCAAAACAGAAGCAATTTTATTTACCCTGAGAAATTCTGACCACTTGCCTGTTCTTAAATTTGAGAATACGCACATAAAGTTTGTTGAAAGTCACAAACACCTAGGTCTAACACTATCATACGACGGCAAATGGACAGATCACATACATAATGTTAAAACCTCTGCAGCAAAAGTTCTAGGCATCATGCGAAAACTTAAATTTTCATTCAGTCAGAACGCTTTAAATCAAATATACTTTTCGTATCTATTGCCAGTCTTGGAGTATGCCTCTATTGTTTGGGATGGCTGTGCAGCCCATAATTCCGATATTCTCGATAAAATTCAAAATGAGGCTGCCGGCATCGTAACGGGATTAACCAGATCTGTTTCTTTGAACAAGCTATATAAGGAATGTGGTTGGCTATCGCTTGCTGAAAGAAGAAGACAGCAAAAATTAAGCTTCATGTTCAAAGCTCATTCTGACTTATTGCCAACATACATCTCTGATCTTATGCCACCATTAGTGAGAAACATTTCGAATTATCCTCTTCGTAATATGAATAACTACTCAGTCCCATTTGCACGTACTGAAATTTTCAAGAAATCATGTATCCCGTCAGCAATAACACTTTGGAACGCAGCCGACAACAGCCTCAAAGATTCAAATACACTCGATTCATTCAAGTATCAGATGAAAAGGCCCTTTGTTATTAACTCCAAAGTACCTAGTTATTATGCATCTGGCAATAGGAGTTTATCTGTTCTGCACGCTAGAATTCGCAATAACTGCAGCAACTTGAATCTCGATTTATTTAACAACTTTTTGCGTCCTGACCCAACTTGTAGCTGTCAAGTTGAACCCGAAAACGCTGAACACTACTTCCTTAGATGTCACAAACATACTGTCCAACGCTTGGTTTTATTTATTTCCTTGAGAAATTTTCTCCCACTAAGACTAGAAATACTGTTATATGGAAATCCAAATCTCACGGATGCAGAAAATGAAATCATCTTTGAATCTGTTCATATTTTTATTAAAAACTCAAACCGCTTTGATTGATTTACATAGACAATAATAAACAGTCAAATACTAAATCATTTACAGTTCACTTCATATAAAATTAAGCTAAATAAAACGCTTGGCACCTGAACTTTGAAACACACTGATATTACCTCAACAAAGTCCGTCCAATCACCCATTCTCATTTCCATTACCATCAATAACATTATATCATTAGCTCATTTTAAGAAAACGATTATCATCACTTTGTTCTTAAAGAAATGAGCCGCGACACGTGATTTCCAACAATGTGGCATTTTGAGAAGTGTAGACTCAGACGAGCCTGTGCGGCCCTCTGTTGGCCTTAGAAACTTCAAATGATATTCGGTCGGTGGCTCGGCAGTCATGGAGCAATCAAGCGACTAGCAAAGGCTCTGATCAGACTGCGCGTATGCGCAGGCTGTTCTGAGCCTTTGCTGGTCGCACAGACCTCATTGTTGGAAATCTCATCTCATGTCCCGGCTCAAATATGTTCGCCATTGTATATGTAATGCTTTGTATGTATACTGCAGGGGAAGGGCCGTAACTAATGTTGGAAAAACTTGTGGCCCGACCCCTTGCTTTGTATTGGCAATAAATACGTTTAAACTAAACTGACTGGATCGATGTTTTATTTGTTATCAAAGATATCATTGTGTTGTCATGAGAAAGCACGATATTGTGAAGACTGTAGTATGAGCTTTTTCATGAATATG
Organism: Loripinus fragilis; assembly: GCA_964019695.1. Taxonomy (NCBI): domain Eukaryota; kingdom Metazoa; phylum Mollusca; class Bivalvia; order Lucinida; family Lucinidae; genus Loripinus; species Loripinus fragilis. The sequence goes on from OZ026530.1 coordinate 9,364,943, forward strand.
ACTTTAGGCATATGCGATTAGCACCTAAATCTCATCAGCGAGCAAATTATGTTTTATTCATTTCTGATTAGCAATGTTATTTGATAATCTGTGATGAGTTATATATTCACATTATTGAGAGATCTAGATAAAGCAAACATTTTTAGAGTGTAAAATTGTAATTATTTTCTTACAATCTTATTTTCTTATCAGTTTAAACATATGTTTGGGTACAAGAACCGCCTCAATGAAACGGTTCTTTTGAGTACCCAACATATGTTTTTGTCGAGAAAGAAAAATAATAATTTTCAATTACGCATTCTTACTGGAGGTCTGCATGATGTACTTTGAATTCTCAATTTTTGAATGCCAGTAAAACATTTGCAAGTACAAAATGTCACAGGGCTCAATTAGAAATTCTAATGAAGACATTTATAAAATATTCCAGTATTCGTCTCAAGATGTAAATTAGGCTGGTCCCAGTCTCTAATGTCTTTTTTTCTAGTTAATATGATATTCTCTGTAAGAAAGCAATGCTTTAAACTTTACTTGGAGTAGTTCTGGGCTTTGACATTAGCACTAAATTTGCTTGTCAGAGACGATAGAATTTTTATAAGACGATTTTTCATAGCTATTTCATACTTGTAAATGTAATCATATTAATTTAGTGGACTGATGCCAGTCTGGATGTAAATAAGATTTCTCTTTTCTCGTATTCATGTGAATTTTTTTGCTCAAATTATACAGTTTTTTTTTCAAGCAGGGAGCAAACTGTAAAATATAAGTGTAAGTTAATACAAAAAGCAGTGCTAGCTGACTTACACTTACTTTCCTTCTAAAATATGAATCCAGAGAATAACTTAAACAATAACAGGTTGAAATGTTTCACATTGTGTAACATTGGTCAGTAGTTAAATGTTTAAACTGGCCCCAGTCCTCAAGACATTTTTTCATCAATGCGTCATATCATAAACTTGTAGCTAGTCTTAATCTGATGGCTCTGATCGCTGTTATTGCATAAAATTATTTTGTCGCAAAAACGCTTCGAAAAAGTTTTCGTATTACCTATAGCATGTATATTGGCGCGCAAAACACGAAGGGTTCATAGGTTTTATATGTAAAAACGCCTGTTACAGGGCGAAGACTTACGTTATCCTGGCGTCACTAAGTTATGTTCACTTCTATGCACGTAACTGTTGATGCCGTCTATTTTTGTGACGGTCCTGAATGCGTGTACGTAAAGTACAAAAAAGCGGTGCATCAAGAGCTCGTGAATTGTTTGATTAATACATCACTGTTGTCTAACGCCACCGTTGGTGCTCTGATTCGAAACGTAGGCCCCAGTGAGAGCATGATTAGACTGAGTTTCAATATGGCGGCAGCGTCGCACATATGGTTCAGAAACGAGGAGTTTTAACATATTTACGTAAGTTTACATTTTTATGTCATGATCGTATTTCATTGAACAACTTATCAAGTTGAGTCTTTTGTTGATTCCAGCATATCAATGCCCTAAAACGAGATATTGACCCCTAAAGTTGTGCTCACAGAAAACAATAAATTTGAACCCAACAACATCCTTCAAAATGTAACTGATATTTACTCGTATTTTGTACCTGTACTCTGTTTCTATGTGAAATTCACCAATAAGTGATAGTCCTTGCTATTTATGCCATTAACTTTGTTTGCTTTTGGTATTTTATGGTCAAACAAAGGAGTTTAAAAGTTGTGAACCTGGCTGTGTTAGGCCCGGATTAGCAACTGGTGGACTTAAGATTGGTTTTCTATAGAAATCGGATTGGAATGAGTTTCCCCTGTAAAGAGTACGGATTAGTCGTCCTTAATTGTTTTTAAAACCATTTTTTTGAAGAGAATAAACATGCAATTTTCAAGTCTAATATATTTTCTCTGCTCCAGTGATATTGCTAGTGAAGTTTGCTAACTCATATGAACATTTAATAAAGACCATGCAGCGTATGCATTATGGGAAAGCAAATATCAGAACCAACGTTGCTCTTCAAGAGATGTCCTTTGATTAAATTTCTCTTTGAAAAGGTAAATGAGCATAATCAGGGAATATCACAATCACACACTGCAGTCATATCCAGAGCACTGTGAGGAACAACCAAAACCATAAACCGTCCATATGTTGACTTTCCAGCACAGATTAAGATATCAATGCAGCGAAGATTCGTGTGTGTGGGGGGGGGGGGGGCTATGGGGGTTGGCAATATCTGGTCCACTGTTCGAGATTTGGGTACTTATCGCACATAGACTAAAAATAGTAAGAATGATCAGGAAATACCACAATCACAAACAGCAGAAAACCCTGTGGCACCGCGTGGAAGAGCCGCTCAACCATCACATGACACCAGGAAGACAAATTAAGCAAAGCAACTAGCTCTCTCTTCCCCATCAAGATGATTGCAATACTAGAATGGATATAAAGTAACGTACAGCAGAACAAAGAAAATAAAATCTGCTTACATGACTGTATATGTCTTGGTGGAGTGGATATGGGTTCCATGTTTTGTGTCTAACGTGTTTTTGTGGAACGGGGACTGCTCCTCTTCCTTACAAAGCGAGTTTGTATGTATAAGGGTAAGAGGAAATTTCAGACTGTTTACGTTGACAATAAAAATAGTATAGAGTTTTTCTACATCTGTGTCTAAGCCACTACTGTATGTAATAATAATAATAATAATAATAATAATAATAATAATAATAATAATAATAATAATAGTGATAATAACTGGAACATATTCGATGGCGCGCCATCGCAAATCCCCACGCTCTCGAAGAAATCAAATGAGCCGTGGCATGAGATTTCCAACAATTTGACATTTTGAAAAGTGTAGACTTGAACGAGCCTCTGTAGCCTCCTTTTAAGCTTAGAAACTTCAAATGGTGTTCAGTCAGTAGCTTAACACCCATAGAATACTCACGCGACTAGCAAAGGCTCTGATCAGACTGCGCGTATGCGCAGGCTGATCTGAGGCTTTGCTGGTCGCACATACCACATTGTTAGAAATCTCATGCACTGGCTCAAATGGTAATTGACCCTTTGACCCAATCCCAAGGTCATCAGTTTGATCGTAGGTTAAAATTACATACATTATTCGGTTATTGTGTCGGTGTGCCGCGGTCCCTGTGCACGAGGCATATATAGCACACACGGCACACCCAGTTTTATGCACCCACTTTGGCTTCAAAAAAGGAATTCGGGCTGTATCGTGCCCTTATCCTACGCCTATCAGCGTTAAGTAAAGGTGTGGGGCATTAATTAGTTTGAATTTTGGAAATGCTCTAAAACAGGTTTCAATCTTGTGGGGATTGACGTGACAATTTCGTCTGCACAGTGTCAAGTTGATGTATCAAGTGGTGACAACATCCAGGTTCCACTCCGCACTTCCTTCCAGTTCTTGTATACATGTGCTCGCGGGCGATGTTACTAAGACGCGGACATCAGTCTACGAAGTTAGCTTTCCCTAGGGCAAGCTTTTGGAAATAAAGTTTTGCCTCCTTAATTATATTTTTTTCTATTTCAGTTGCAATTTTGTAGAGCGGGTGGCGAGGAGTCGGTGTTCTTTTGTGATTGATGATCCCATGAGAGATCTCACTTGTTTGTTCCTTAAAATTTTGAACTCCATATTCAAAAGATGGCCAGGTTAAATTTGTTCAGTGTATCCTGGTCTACTGCTCATCCCCTTTTATTTGATATGCCACATGACCATGCTCAGGAAATTAAATTTTTGACCCCTACCCAAGGCCCCAGGGGGCGGGGACGCAAAAAATTATGCTGGTGCATGTGCCATTCATGTGACTAGCTCACACACCAAATCTGGTTGAATTTCGGGAAAAAAAAAACATTTTTTGACCCCCACTCGCCCTCCCCCACGGTACCCCCAGGTCCCACCCCTGGGCATGACCCAGGAGGTGGAATGAAAATCCCGTCTGATATGTTATATATCTATCATTTGTTAGAAGACACACAACGTTTGGTTTAAAAATCTTTGAAATTGACTTTGTAATTCAGATCTTAATGATATTTTACCTTTTGGCCCCTCCCCAAGGCCCCAGGGGGTGGGGACCCCAAGAATGGTGCCGGCCGGTGCATGTGCCATTCATGTAAGTAACACACACACCAAATCAGGTTGAATTTCGGGAAAAAATTGACCCCCATGGTACCCCCAAGTCCCATCCCTGGGGCATGACCCAGGCGGCCAAATGAAAATCCCATCTGATATGTTTTATATCTTTCATGCGTGATAAGACAAACACAGTTTGGTTAAAAAATCTTTAAATTGACTTTGAAATTGAAAAATAATTATATTTGACCTTTTGACCCCTCTCAAGGCCCCCAGGGGGCGGTGCAAAAAAAAATGCAGTTGCACGCCCCATGTATGTGAGCAACTCACACACCAATTTGGTTGAATTCTGTCCAATGGTTTAGGAGGAGATAGCGTGACGGACGGACGGACAGTCGGACGGAGGCAATTGCAATTTCCCCAACTTTTTTTTAAAAAAGCGTGGGGATAATAATAATTATTATAATAATAATTATTACTATTATTATTATTATTATTATTATTATTATTATTATTATTATTATTATTATAACTAGAACGTGCAGTCGATTGGGCATCATCGCAAATCTCCATGACCAAGTTTTTGACCCCCAGCATCCCCAGGTCACACCACTTGTGCATGGCGCAGGCCACAGAATGAATAGTCCGGTCGATATGTTGTATATCTTTTTGTGAGAACACACACAAAATTTGGTATAAAAATCTTTGTGATAAAAATTTAATAGTATTTGACCTCAAGCCATGGACACCAGTTTGACCATAGTGTGAAAATTTTACTTGATTTCTTTTCTACTCATTATCCCCGTCAATTTGATATGCCACATGAATATGTTGGAAACAATATTTTTTGACCCCTGGGTACCCCAGAGCCCCAAGCCCCACCCCTAGCATCAGAAAGGGAGCGCAGTTGTAGAGTGCTTGACTCAAGACCGAGGGGCAGCCAACTTTCTGGATCCGCGCATGATGTTTCATATCTTGTAATTGAAATAATTCATACAAAAATACATATAAAAATCTTTAAAATTGACTTTGTTATTAAAATGTATCTATATTTGACCTTTTGACCCTGACCTAGGGGGGTGGGGCGATTTTTTGGCTGTTACAAACCCTATTTATGTGTGTAATTCACACACCAAATTTGGTTGGATTTTATTCAACGGTAAAGGAGAAGATAGCATAATGGACTGTGATGATGCGAGAAAATACTGAGATTTTTTTTTTCGAAAAGTTTTACTTGCTTACCGTTCGTTTGTTATTAGAGGCTTGTATAGGCCATATACCTTGAAGTAAACAGGCAAATATCCCTTATAAATCAGCAAATATCCCCATAATTATTTTTTCTAAATTTTCAATATCCCTGGAAGGAACGAAAATATTGAACCGAGTATCCCATATCCCTGGAAGTAAAATGGATAGTATCCTATATCCCTGGAAGTAAAATGGCAAATATCCTGTATCCCTAAAACCCATATACAAGTCTCTTATTATCCCCTTTTAAGTGAAATTTGAGATGTGCCACGAGTATAAAAATAGTTGCTACCGTATGAGCAACGTCATTATCTCGTTGTTCATGACAGAGGATCGATCTGGCAGATCGTTGACTGTGATAAGTTGATTTGGAAGTAGGTAACCTTTTAGTATTGCACTAAGGGTAACCTGCTTCTTGAGTCGTCTGTTTTGTTTGTTTGTTTGATTTGCTTCTTTACGTCACATAAACAATCTTTCAGTTATGTAGGGATTGGTCTTTCTGGGTTGAAGCAGTAGTCTAGCATTGCACTAACGAACTACTTGTGGAAACACATAGGCTAGAGTTCTGACCAGTTTAAAAAAAAAACATGTGGATAAAAACGAGTTTGACTATTAAATTATTCCCATGAAGAATATATTTTGTCAAATCTACATCACTGAGATCAATGACTACGCAAACGTGTCAAGAACAAAGATATGACGTCACGAATATCGAAATCGTGACGTAATGATAAGCAGTCATTGATCATGTGACCACTTATAGGCATAATGACCCTTAAGTTGAGATTGGTAGCACCTGGTGTGAATTCAGTGATCTCTCAAATATTAACGACCCAAATTTTTGATGCAAAGATACTTTAATGCTGGAAAATTGCTCCTTTTAACTTAAACCACTCCGTTTCCTTCACCTTCGAATCCGTACTCCTTGCTCAGCTAATCCGTAGTTTAACCGAAATAACACAAAACCAATCCGAGTTATGACGATTTCGCCTATGCTTTAAATTCATTTGACAAGTCAATTTGTATGGTCCCATACTTTGGTGGTTGTTAAGATAATCATATCAAAGTGATTTAAAGCGCGTTATCGCACTGTATAACGTGTCATAGATGCAAAAATGTATTTTACAATCATCGTGACTCGATTCAATAAATTTATATCCAAATGAGCACGCAAGTTATGAAAGACTGTGAATCATACGATGAGCAGATCTGACTGAGAAATCCCATATTTGCGAAAAAAACATTTAAGTTTAATGTTGCTAACTGCAATTACTGCTGAGGGTAAGAATAAGTGGTTAAAAAGTTCAATATTACCTGCTGGCATCAAGCGTTGGTGTTGAATCCGCCATTTTGAAACTCAGTCTAATCATGCTTCCTTTTGGGGCGTACATTACCACTCAGAGCACATTCGGGGGCGTTAGACAACAGTGTACATGGGGTTGTTAAACATGGCTGTCAATAGTTTGCGACACGGCTTTTTTATTATGAAATAATTGTTATTACCACATGACGTCGTGTCTTGGAGTGATACAACGCCATGCATTAAAATTGATAAACTTGTCGTTTACATACTTAGTGACGCTATGTTATGACGGTAAAACACAACGTCGCGTGCATATGGCAAATGATATATGGTATGTATATGGCGACATATTGAGCTTTGCACGACAAAAAAAAGGAATCGATACAATCAAGCACCACACCTGACCCAGGATACCAATGGGAAAGTGACAACGTCACAATAAGACATCACAAACGAGAGCCAAGAGCTCAGCCCTTTCCCAGCAGATGATCACAAGGCATCTACAAGAAGACGTGCAGGAAAGCATAACAAAACAAGACAGAAATAACATAAATGATCCTCAAAAGAAGCATCGTAACATATTTTACTGGAGGGCTTGAAACCGGTTTAACGGTGCACCAACCTTACCCTTAGTTCAGATGTGGACAAGACACATAGATGTTTGGTTTGCATGAAAGACTCCTAACTTATCAATGCATCATCTCCTAAAACATATAAATCAAGATATAAAAAGGAGATAAAGCAAAGATACGGACTCAATGGTAAATAAAACTGAACACCGGGGCAAAAGAAATCCAATAGGTAAACCAAAAACAAGATTACTAAGTACTTTTAATAGTCATTTAATAAACAAAATTTAACATTTGTGCATGTGTATTATTGTTTTTTTTTACTTAACTCGTTGCGAAAAAGCAATAACATGCTAAGCAAGCCTCCCATTTGTCTCTTTTCCTCAACTCGATTAATGAATTCAATAAAACATGTAACATCCTCTATATCTTCTCTGGTTGGAGATACAGAACTTGTGGAATAAGTGTTGTCGTTTGCTATTGTCATAGCTGATGCTTAACTGGTTAATACAGCAGGATTTTGCGCCGCTAGCTCGGTTACTGTTTAGTCCGATCAAAGTAATAAAAACTGGCACAAACTTTGAACTAAGTTTACAAAATATTGAAAAAGTACATTAAGTGGGAATTAATATATGTCCAGATTGTCTTAATTTTCTAATGAAACGTTTTGGTATCTAAGAGATGTTTCTGTCTCATTGCAGGGCCTTTTATGATTTCTATTTCAATCATCTTCCGCACTAGCATACATGTGCATCCTCTTGCTGCCTAATGCCTCAATAACAGTAAAATGATCAACGAGAAATGGGTTCCTTGAAAGTATTCATATATTATTGAAGGCCTATATTTTGGTTTATGAGGGGTCTGATTAGGGATGGATTAAATCAACTTCATTATCTCACTGGAATAAAGGATCTCAATCAGTGGGTTTACCTGTCTAAAACACAATTGCTTCCACCAGATAAAGATCAATATTTTATCAATACAAATACAAGACAAAACTTTTTTTCCTCTCAGTGACTTAGAACACGTAAAGCATGAGTCACATGTGCAAAATACTCTTATATTTATCAGTAGACTAGCCACTAGCCTGATATCATATTCTTTTCTATAAATGATAATTTTATTTTAAATTAAAAATATCTTTATTCTCCTTCTTTCCTCTATGATAGCAATATTTGTGACTAGGTGGTGATGTAAAAGATACGAGATGAGACCAGCTATATGAGATCAAATAATACTGTATGAAAAGCAAAGTAAAATTGACAATAAACATCAAGGTCTAGGAGCTAGACTAATTTATCTGATATTACCTAAACCCTTCACGGGACTTCTTTATTACCCTACAAGGAGTTCTTTTAGTTTACTCAGCCCCTTCCTGTGTTTTACAACCAATCAGTTTGCACAGAAATTTAATTTTTAATCACATATTTTGTCAAAACTTGTAATATCTATTGAGTAAATCATTAAGTAAACCTGTGAAGTGGTCAATACGACCAGATCTAAAGGCACAGTCATGAAAAAGAAGGAGAAAAGTAGTATATAGATCACAATTATATTACAACTATAAAGAAATTAAGTGTTTCACTCACTGCGCTCGTAGTGGTACCACTTTTGCATAGTGTCGAAATGTAGGTCCTTAAAGGCCTAAATGTTAACTAAATAATAGTGGTACCACTAATTATGACTCTCCCTGGAGGTTGCGCCAGGTAGAGCAAAGGCCGGTCATAATGAGGTAATTATTCAAAACTAATTGCAGGGGTAATAAAGAGGCCATGGAAAGGTATAGGTATTTTCAAATAAAATATTGATATTTTATTGGTAAAAGAAATTTGGTTTTATACAGGTAAGTCCCCGCTTGGAACCTGATACTGAAAATTGATGTAATCTGTCTCTTATCAGCCGATGATGGCCGTAAAAAACGTTATAAAAGTTGGACCCTCTCTGACAAAATTTTCTGGGTCCGAGCATTAATATGTTATGTATTAAAGCAGGGAAAACTCTGGAGAGACTGGTCAAATACGAATACTTGAGGGGACTGGAACATTTTGTGCTGTCTCACATTATCTTGTTAAGATAACAAAGATTTGTCAACTATGAGCTAAACAATTTTTGTGTTTTAACAACAACAAAATCTTGAGCGATGATTTGGCGAATGCAGCTAAGCCCCTGGTGGCCTAGGTTGCTTTCCATTCTAAGGCGGTGGTTCTACTGTTATTGGTTGTTTAATGCCATTCTATTGGTTTGAAGAGGTTCTGTGTTTGGTCCTTGTTTTGTTATGCATTACTTAGGCTCAATTCTAGTTTTGCAACCACCTTGATAAGGAATAGAGAGTGCTGGTTGCTTTTCTTAACTTTTCTTGATGTCTTGTGACTATTAGTAATCTGTGGTTCTTTCTCACGGTGCCGTGGGTAAGTCTGCATAGTGTGATAGTGGTATTTCCTGACCATACTCACTTACTTTTCAATAGTTGAGCGTTCCTAGAGCTATATATATTTTATTCTCTCACATCAGATCATGCTTTCCGTTGTTTTTACACATGTGTTCACATACCCGTACCAGCCGCGGGAAAGATAAAAAAAACGAACAGCCACACATCGGCCGCACTAAAGGCCGCGTGTTGATCCTTGACGTCATTGTAATGTTACATTAAGTCGCCATGTCGAATCTCAGCGTATTTAGGATTTTCTGGAAGTCTTTTTCATGTTTTTTTTCTAATATAAAATGAGGTATTTAGTGGTGAGTACGAAAAAGAATCCATTATCTGTGTGAGGATGGGATAAAAATAAAATCGTCCCTCGCGATCACCGTTTGCCATCACTCGGCAAGCCTCGCGATGCTAAACGGTGATCCTCAGGACGTATTTTTATATCCCACCCTCACACTCATGATGGATTTTTATACCCAATAAACAAGGGAATAGCAAACCGGGAGACACCACAGTAATAGAGCACATGCCAACTGTTGCCACCGGGAGGAAGATGCACATGCACATATTATAAATACATGTACATGTACATAGGTAGACTTGTGCAGTCCAATCAATTAGATTTTATATTTTCATGGAAACAAGTAACTCTCAAATACCTATCTTACTGAATTTTCAAAGACTCTGGAGAGAATTGAATGAAGTTTGAAAGAGTTAAAGTGCTATTAGAGAGGATAATTTCTTCTTAGTATGATGTGTTGATTTTGAATAAAACAACAACAACTATTTCTACTGTTTCGGCGATTGCCAGTCTAGTACATAGGTAGCCCTCGTTCGCGAATGTCCGTCGGAGATACCGAAAATTGTCGATTTCTCACGACGCGAATCTTATATCGACTGAATGAATAGAAATATACGATTTCTAAAAATCTGACAATCGTCAAACGAAGATAATACTATTCTGTCAAGGCTATTGATCTGTCTGTCTTTTTAGCGCCGCCAACTCTCTTTGATGTCGTCTTTCTCTCCCTCTATTCTGATTTATTCATATCTTGCCTCGCATAGTAAAGCAGACCTATTGTTGACATAGGGCACAAGGTATTTTGTGGTCTCTGGTGATATAGATCATATATTACAATTATTACTTACTTATAAAGGAGATAACCAGCGAACCACTTAATTATTTTATAATTGTAATATATGATCTGTGATCTACTTATAGTTTTCTCCCCTTTCCTGACTGCTCCTAAGGACCACTTCGCGGATTTAATTTACTATTTACTTAACAAATATAACAACTATTGACGAAATATGTGATAAAGTTAGCCAAAAATTTAAATTTCAGTACAAACCGACTGATTGTGAAGGGGCGGAGTAAGCTATAGAACACATGTCATTTGGGGGTCTCCCATGACTTTTTGTCCATTTATCACAGGACAGTTGAGTCTGATTGAGTGGAATAACGCCAGGCATTTAAATCGGTAAACCACTAGTGGTGTACAGATGTTGGTATCGTTATGAATGACGTCCATAACAGCGTTGCATACATAAGGACAAACTATTCACTTTTTACGTCAGAGATGAGATTTTGACGTAATCTTAATGTCATATGAAAAATAGAATATTATTATTATTGCGGTAAGAGACTAGGCCAAATACATCATACACGCCTACGACTAAATTGTTCTTCTCTACATCAAAATCCATTCTCAAAAAACATCATAAATGATCCCCATTGTGAGTGTGGAGAAATTGAAGACACTGAACACTACCTCCTAAATTGTAATCTCTACCAAAACTTGCGTGAAGAACTCTTAAACACAGTCACCACTTACTGCCAGCCTACTTTAAATGCACTCTTGTATGGAAATGCTAATTTATCAGAATCAGAGAACAAAACTATTTTTTCTGCAGTTCAAGAATTTATCTTGAAGACTAAACGCTTCTGACCCAACAACAACAACAACAACAACAACAACAACAACAACAACAACAACAACAACAACAACAACAACAACAACAACTTATTTTCTAACACGTTATATATTTGTGATCTCTTCAGTCACTTATGCCTCGTGTTTGGTCTTGCCTTCTTGCAGTTCTATTGCATGAATACGAAGATAATCACAACATCTTAGCTATTGAACATGTGAGGGATACAGATTCGAGTAAGTCTTCGGACTTCCTTCTGAATCCCGTTTGTATAATGCTTATATATATTATTAATGTTTTGCTTTGTAAGTATTTATGTATTGTACAAATGAAATAAAGTTTAAACTAAATAGAACATAACACTCGTGCTTCTGTATTATTGAATTTATTCAATTCGTTTAGAAAAGGAAATACACTTTATCTTTTTGCTTCAACTTGTTTAAAGCTGCATAGTCTGTAACTTTTGATCTTTTAATTTTAGAAATAATGCTTCTATTTTTCAAGACCACAGTAAAAAACTAAAATTCAGGTAAACATTTAACCAATTTCGTTAATCTAAACAAATTATCAGTATCAAAACAACAGCATTTATGTTATAAATTTACTGTCTATAATTATTGGAGGGACGCAAATAATTACCAACAAGAAAAATAAAACCGTTTTTATAAAAGTAATAAGGTTGCAAAGATCAGGAATCGATACAATCAAGTACCACACCTGACCCAGGATACCAATGGGAAAGTGACAAACTCACAAAAGACACCACAAACGAGAGCCAAGAGGTCAGCCCTTTCCCAGCAGGTGACCACAAAGCACATATAAACAGACGCGCACAAAACATAGCAAACACAAGACAGAACAAAAACATAAAAGATCCACAAAAGAAGTACCGCCTTGGAACGGTCAGTAAAATATTTTACTGGAGGGCTTAAACCGGTTTAACGGCGCCAACCTCACCCTTAATTCAGATGTGGATCAAGACTCATAAATATTTGGTTTGCATGAAAGACCCCTAACTTATCAATGCATCATCTCCTAAAACATATAAATCAAGATATAACAAGGAGATAAAGCAAGGATAAGGACTCAACAGTAAATTAAACTGAATACCGGAGCAAAAGAAATCCAACAGGTAAACCCCGGTGGGCCCGACAAACAGCCAAAGCATCAGGCCCCTACCATCTCATCAATAGATAAGTCTTTAAGTCGGAACCATCATAGAGTCTGAAGTCCGACCCACCAGCGTGCAATTAAAGAGGAAAGCAAAGTTGCCAACCGTGATTGGGTTGACTACCAAGCATGCAGTCTGTTGCAATACATTAATGTTATAGCCAATCTTTTTATAATGGGAAATTATTTTAATGAACTGCGCTGAAAAATTATTAGAGCCAATAATCTTCTTCAACTTACTTAACTTATATAAGATAATTCACGTTTACATGCAGTTTTCAGCTATAGTGGGCAGATTTATTGTGAAAACATAACTTACTTCTACTTTTACAAATGTTTTAAAAATATTTTTTTTTCGAAAAATGTTCATAGTTGCAGACTTAGTCTCTTAAATAAATTCAGTTAAACATGCGACTCATGTAAGATCCTCTGTGTAAAATAGGGTTGGGGAAACCTGTGCAAAAATGCAGAGTTTACATATTTTGTATATTTTCTCTGGTTGTACATTTTAAGCAGTGTATCAGTCTATCAAGTCATTCTTCAAAGAAAATGATAAAGTACAGCTGGATTTACAATATTCTTCAGCGTTTAAGCATTTTTGCACATTGTTCTTTTATTGTAGAAAAAATCGTAACTTTGTTGGGAATCCTTCGGTCTTTTCTAGAAGGATAGGTACATATACATTATGCATACTGACATCAATTCTAACTAGCTTCGCACCGCAGCCTTGTTAGCTTATTTATTTGCCATTCTGCGAGACGGGTATACATGTTGTCATGTTATATATGCCGTTAGGGAACATGTAACACTTCAAATTAAGAAATAAATTCAAGTTTTGATCTGTTTATTGTATATTGAATCATGAAGATATCGGATTCCTTGCATTTTATTATAAATATCTAATATACTGAAATTATTTATAATTTAGGAAACAAAAAACAGTTCGTAATCAACATGTAATCGTATTAACGGATTTGTTGGAATGTTAAACGGAAAAGCGAGAACAGCCGAGGCTTGTTTTGCACGTGTACAAACTATAAATCCTTTCCAATATGCACTGATTTCGTATTTTCAAACAGTTGTAAATCTCTAAGTGACTATTTAGAAATCATTCTGTTTCATGCCAAGACACTATTCAGAGATATACCAGTCAGTTTTTATGTCTGTTATGATGAAACGACACGCCAAATATCGAAAAATAGTTTCCGATTTATGAAGTAAATAGTGATAATGTGTTTGGCAGTGCCACACTTAAGAAATAAATAAACTGAACAAGGAGACATCGTTAGAAAAAAGGGAACCAGCAAATCAAATCACATTTATCACTCGCAGGTTACAAAGAGGATCTTACATGAGTGCTCAAGTTTTGATTGATTAATTGATAGATTAATTTGATTATTTACGTCCATTCAACAATCTTTCAGTTAAACAGGGACGGGTCATCCTGGGTTGGACCAGTACTAAACTGGGATAAATGTGTCTTGCTCAAGGACCACAACGCAGTGACGCCGGTGAGGCTCGAACCCGCGGCTTCTCAATCTCGAGTCAAGCACTCAACCACTGAGCCACTGTGCTCCCCGTTTTATTGAAATTATGAAACGAGTTAAGGAAAATAGATAAAATGCGAGGCTTGCCGAGCATTTTACAGCCAAAACGAGTTAAGTTCACCAATTGCAGCCAATTTTTGTCCAACATTTTTAGCTTAGATTTTCATTTATATGTTATTTTCTTTTACTTATTGGTAAAGGTCAATTAGATAATGATGTCTAAAAAAGTGCGCATCCAAAAGTTTCAATTCATTTAGCCTCCAAAAGGGCACCACTGAAACTAAATGTGAACTACGTTACCTTGATGAAATATACTTGTACATACCAAATTTCTTACAAGATTGAAATATTCAAGAACTTTTATAGCATGCACTTCTACTTGGATCTCTTGTTGATCAAACAGGCTTATCATGTCGAATTATATAATGTTTTGCTTCTCAGCATGGTCTAAGCAGGTTTGTTATGAATTGACAGTGAGTACAATTATTGTTTTAATTGTATCCATCAAATTTGAAGAGTTGACCAGAAAAAAATTATTGGTTTTGAAACAGTAGATGATGAATACCTAACGCTACATTCTTCTTTGGTATTGGAAATAATAAAGTGTATTCTTGTATAAAGAACATTGTGCCAATAGGTCAGTAACGTAATTCACATACCTTACACTCTAGTCTTATTTCCTGCGTAGAAACACATATTTTCTGCAAAATATCAGGTTCTCTAGTATGTTTCTTAACACTTTTTTACATAATCCTCTGCACATTGGAAGTAAGCCGTTGCATCTAGTTTCATTTATCTTTTTGGAATAACACTTTAAAATATGGTTATTGAATAATGATTTTAAATATTCCATATATTTGAAAACTTGTAGTGGCTCACTACAAACTAAGACAATGCAAAATAAATAATCTAACTTCAATAAATGCCTTTTCATGTACATGTATTACAAAAAAACTAAGTTTGCACCATTCACAAAAAAAACGCCCTTCTCAGAAAAATGACAGAATGTTCATGGTAATGTAATTCACATAGCCACTTTGCTCACTTCAATTGAAGATAAGAAGTTATAAATTCAAGTTTAATATTTTATATATCATATAAACCACAGAAGTTATCAACATAGTAAGTCATGAGAACATTTGAGGTCGCTGTGATCAACTGGAATAGACCAGGATGCAAAGGCGAGAAAGCCAGTTTTGAAGTATACACATAAACTCACCAATAAACCTCCAGTGGTAGCAGCAACGAGATAAAATGGTTTGAAAAAGAGAAAATAACAATTGAACATCAAGTCAGAAACTTATAATCACAGTGGATTTGTTGTCTTTGGCCCTTTGATTGGACTAATCTGGGTTTTTCGTAAAATGTGAATTACGCTACCTACTTGTGAATTACGTTACCTATGTTTAAGCCAGCTCATTTAAAAAATCATACGAACAATGCTTTAGAAATTTACATTCTTCGATTTTTTTTCATAGAGATTACTTTGCATATGTTGTGTTGATATTAATGAGTATCTTCGTAAGATACATGAACAGGGGAGTTGATGTACCCAGAGCATATAGGTAAATCCTTGTTAAAATGAAATGACAACTGTTTTATGGTTTAAATTGATCTTTATTAATTGGGACAGATTTGCTTTGATTTAAGACAACATTTTGTTTCAGCTAGTGTATGCATTTAGAGATGTATTTGGATTTTAGTCAAATTTTAGTGAGGTAATTCACAGTAGCGTAATTCACAAATTTCTGTTTCCACCTTTTCTATGCAAACAACTTCTTGTAAAGCTCTTGTATGTTTCGTTATATAGTTAGGTCATAGTTCTTACATTGGCTTCAATTGCAATATTTGTACCTCTTCGAATACAAATAATACATATAGGGTAACGCAATTCACAAAACTGCAGATTTTTTTAGACAACCTCAGATATCTTTTCATCTGCGAGAAATAAACAAATGCTTCCACGAATGTGTTTCTTTTGTCCATGCACATATTTATCCTCTTGACATAGAGATGTTTGATGTGAGCTTAACATGCATGGTTTGTAATTTAAGAAGTAGTTAAATTGGTAACGTAAATCACATTAGATTGTGGGACATTAATCGTTAGCACAACAGATTTTTTTACTTTTGAATCAAATGAGGGACATTAAATGAAAGGTAAAGATGTGTGGCACTAAAATAAAGCTGAAAACTGCTTATAAAAACAACCATTTTAGCATAATACATTCTTAAAATTACATATTATGACGATGGGACAGCATTTTTGGGCAATTTTGGCGGCACTTGCTGTTGATAAACGTCGTAAAGAATGACTATTGACCATTTTCATTGCTTTTCTTTTACTTGATTGTTTAGACATAAACCTAAACTAAACTTATAAACTTTAAAGCGTTAGAAAATACACTGTTTACATGCTAAAATGGGGATGGGACACAAAAAAGACCGAATTGGTGAACTTAACTCGTTTTGGCTGATTATCCCTTTTCGCGACGAGTTTAATAAATTCAATTATACAGGAGCACAAATGTTCGATTATATTTATCACATGACATTAAAATTACTTAAAATGGCAATTTTGGAGTGAGAAAGTCAATTATTGCCATGTTATATTGGACGTTATTACTTAATGTTAACACATCTGTAAACCACTAGTAGTTTATCGCTTTTATTGCATGACATTATACACTCCCAGACGCGACGCCATGTGATAAATAGAGGATATTTCCTTTTTTCAGTTGAATACCAAATATATTTCATCGAGTGCGGTGAAAAGATCAGTATTATTCACGAGTGCGTAGCACGAGTGAAAATACTGACATTTTCACCACACGAGATGAAATATATTTGGTATTTGCCGAAAAAAGTAAATTTTCTTTTCATTTTATACTCAACGGAAATACAGAAAGCACAAGTTAACTTTTCCCCTGGTCGTTTCTCTTTCGATTTGACTTTTTCAGTGTGTTTATTGGGTATAACATTGGGGCGCAAACAAAGTACCTAGGAAATGGCTTAGAAACATATTTTATCGAATGAAGCGCAAGAAATCAGCATTTAAAGAAAGTATATTGAGTGTGCCTTAGGATATGCGTAACGTGCAAACTGGCGCTAGGCCAGGTCAAACAATCACGTCATTATGTTTGATGTTGACGCCATAACATGCGTAGCATTATTTCTGGCAAACATCCTTCTTTTAAAATCTTTTGAAAAATGTACCAGTCCCAAAATTGCAAAGAAAGCATTGTTTTGCTATATTGAAAATATAAATCGTATCAGTCACTTGTGAAAAAATACGATATTAATTTATTGTAGAAAACTATCAATTTTATTCACATTTGATATGCATTAAATTCACTGCTTATGATAAAATAAATTAGTATAACAACCAAGGAGCAATGTGCATAATGTCACATATATATTTTTATGGCGGCATTGTCGGACTCAAAGAGTACTACAGTGGTCTTATTTGGAGGAAATCATCATGGTGATATTCATTTTTATCTCTCTCTTTTTTTCTTGCCAAGTGATGCACATACAGTCTTGTCTATATTAACAGTTCTTTAAAAGGTTGATACCTGTTCACAAGTCTCAAGACAAATGCAACACCGTTGTTAATTTAGAGTATTCGAAAGTGGTTGATATTCGATTGTATATATTATTTCATGATCATTGTTACATTATTTTCTTTACATGCGCAGATCCAGTGTGTGTGTGTGTGTGTGGGGGGGGGGTCTGGACCCCCCTGGGAAATTACACAAATAAAGGGTTTCTTATACTGGTCCGGATTCCCTGGACAATTACAAAGCTACCAAGCCAGCATTCAATGTTGGGCCATCATCGGCCCACCAGCGAAACGCCATTTGGGCCGGTGATGGGCCGCTTTTAGTGTAAGTTGAATCCTCTGTCCCCCATCAAAAAAAACTTGCCAGAGGTTTGACCCCGCCCCCCCCCCCCCCCCTTACAAAATTTTCTGGATTCGCGCATAACATTTTTCTTCTTTTACTGGCCAAGTGGTTTCAGTCCTGCCTATTAATATTTTCCTCAAACGGTAGATGCCGTTTCGCAGCAAGTTCCAAGGCAAATGCAATAAGGCTACATGCGATTGTGTTATTTTATTCCATGGGCATATTCAATATGTTCTCTTCTTTTTTCTGGCCACGTGGTGTACTTTTAGTCCTGTTCTTTGACATTTGAGCCGCGGCATGAGATTTCCAACAATTTAACATTTTGACAAGTGTAGAGACTCGGACGAGCCTCTGCAGCCTTCGTGTTTGCTTAGAAGCTCCAAATGGTGTTCAGTCAGTAGCTTAACAATCATAGAATACTCAAGCGACTAGCAAAGGCTCTGATCAGACTGCGCGTATGCGCAGGCTGGTCTGAGGCTTTGCTGGTCGCATATACCATATTGTTTGAAATCTCATGCACCGACTCATTTTCTCCGAAAGGACTGTACAAATGTAGCTGCCTTTTCATCAGTTCCGAGACAAATGCAATAACGTTGTTGATTTAGAGCGCCCGGAAGTGGTTGAGATCATTTGTCACGTGGAAGCTTGATATTTTCCTAATGAATTCGCTAACGAGATCCATATCTCATCATTTATTGGTCAACAGGCCTGGGCAATAGACTTCCCAACGTTTGTAGAATGCACAATTATGAGCCAACTCGTGAGAATTTGATACTTGCCGCGTATGCGTTGTCATTCTTTAAACAAGCACGTGCAGCAATCCAGTAGGCTAGATATCTATACTGATATATGTCCTATCTTTGTGTCCCAAGGGGCGGGGGTGGGGGGGGGGGGGGGGGGTACTCTGATATTTTCATACATACGTAGGCTCGAGTCATTTTTGGGGTTCAAAATTTAGAATTTCAATATTTTTGGGGTATGAAGATTTTGTTGATATTTTTCGGGGTCATCACAAAATTTGACTATATTTAGGGATCATTTCTACGCATTTTAGGGTCTTTTATTAAGGTAAATGTACAGAACGGGGGATATTGTTTGGGGTTGCTAAAATTTCAAATATTTTTTGGGGTACCTGAAATTCCTGATATTTTTGCGTGAACGGTAGATGCTGGGCCCGAGCCTACTTATGAAGAAAAAAATGAGAGCACCCCTCCCCCGGGCTTTGTGTGTGCGAGCAGGGAAAGCTCTGGCGAGCAGGCTCGCCTAAGCATTCACTGCTCGAATATGTGATAATTACCAAATTCTCATAATTTATCATTGAAAAGCTGTTATTCGCAAAACAGACATCCTTTTCTTGCGACGTGAGACAATCTTCAAGCCTCGTTATGGTTAAAATACCAAGTTACCAGCTTATTTGTCCCTTTCCCAAATTAACGGCGTTGCAACCTTCATGTAAAGGTTATTGGGTAAGATCAAACAGAATGTCTGCTAAAGCCGTAAGCTTATAAAACCAAAACGGCATCCATACAAATTTCGGTTGCAGACAATTCTGGAGGGAATAAACTCTGCTTTATTTAAAATTTTGAACCAGGTATCAGCTATCAGAATTGCCGAGCTTTAGCTTTTTACAACCCCCATCACTTGGGCGCACCGCAGCCTTAGGAAACCCTTGATATTGCTTTTGTTGACGTCGCCTTCGTTAAGTATTTCTGAGTCAATTTGGTGTATAAAATATGTGATTGCAATACTGTTCTATCAAAGATTGGCCATTTAGATGTCTGTCTGCTGAATTCGATGAGAAATGACCACTTTGACGCATTCACACTTTACCATTCATAAGGGTTATTGAAATTGATCAAAGCTGTAGGATGATTGCACAGTATACATGTACATGTATTATGTTGTAACGGACAGATTTATATGTACTACCACAGGGCTAGTGAAACATAATGAAATTCAGACAGTCTTACTACCACAGGGCTAGTGAAACAAAATTACATTATACTTTTTTCAACAATTATATCAAGTGTGTTTTGTCGCATGATTCGTTTACTGTGTATTGAAATTGTTCGAGCTTCAGTGGCGGATCCAGGATTTCTGGAAAGGGGGTTCATATGTATAAAGGTGTGGGGGTTCACTTTGCTGATTTTATCTCCTTTCTCTTAAATATCCCATGACTATAAAATAATTTGGTCTCACTGAGACCAAATTATTTCATTTTCATAGGATATTTGAAAATGGGGTGTTGGGTGTGGGGTGGGGGCAGGGGGGGGGGGTTCAAGCGAACCACATGAATCAAGCGAACCCTATGAATCCCTCTGAATCCCTCTGAATTCACCAATGAGCTTCCCCTTGTTTGCTATAGGCCGATAGTACGCCAAAGGAGAGATAAATGGTCATGTGAAAATACTGATCCTCTAATAGAGTTTATCAACCCTTGTCTATCATGTCCATAGCAGCCAATATTATAAATGTAAAGAGGCGATAAAAATAGTGAGCACTACTACTTAATATGATTCTCATACATTGTTTGTACTGTCGTGCCAACCAAGAGTGACAATGACGTATTATTGTGTTTACAATGGCTAAGTAAAAAATAGCATGTACACTCCACTTGATCTAAAGCGAATCGATATATCACTTAAAATCGACAGATCAATTGTGTATTAATCCTATCCTCAAGATAGGATTAATACACAAGTGATCTATTGATTATAAGTCCCCGATAACTATGTATACGAAACCTGCTTGGCTGGCAAGACAGAACATAATATGATTCTTTGCTGTATACATAGTTTGTAAGTTGCTATAAGCTCACAACAAACAAAACTACATTATCTCTTGGAAAGGTGTTGGTATTTTCCTAGTTAAGTATTGATATTTCGACATGCTTTTTAAAATGTTTAAGAAATTGCTAGGCTCGGTAACAGTATATGTGATCAATGATGGCATTGCGGTTTAAAGACTACATGAACAAGGATCATTGACGGTTTGGGCCTTATACGCCTATTTTTCTGATTCCCAGAACACTGCTTTTTAGCTTTTAGTGTGGTGCATGTAGTATCAGTGCAATAGGTGAATCAAATGGAAAGAGCCAGCTAGCAAAATATTTTCAAAATTTCTACGCACTCGAGAGTTATGGCGGGTAGAAAGGGAAGGGGGTCTGAAATTTCATGAAAATAAAAAGTGCTTTAAAAAGTGATTTCTGCACGTTTTCTTGATTTATTTGGTAGGCATGGTGATATCCATTGAACACACCATATGCAGAGTATTGACGAATCACGATAATTGATGAAATTGTTTAAAAAACAAAATATGTTTTGTAATAAAATGATTTTGGGATGATAATTTAGAAGTTACCTGTACATTTTGACTACATGTACCGTAAATAATACAAAACTGAAAGCTCAACAAAAGAAATAAATATGTTTTGATGGAATGAAAGTGTCCCATTTAGCATCGGAAAGTAAAACTGATTCCAACTAGATCCTTTGAATATTACTTTTACTTTGTTTAAAGGGCATAGCATGTTAAATGTATTTAAAGTGTCCGAATATTTATGGTATACATATGCATGTATATCCCTATATGAGACAATATATTGAACACTAACGTATTTACCTGTTATAACCCTTTGCATGCCAGTGGATAATTTTGTCGTCTGCCAATAGCCTTTTGCAAACAGTTTGAGCCCAGATGAAGACCAACAGAATGTCGGTTCTGATCTGGATCCAAACTGTTTGACACTCTGATGGTGGTCCTGGGTGGTTTATTTCTAAAAACTTAATTTTGAAGAAAGTCAGCAGACGAAAATGGAAACAAGAACAATTCCCTAGCATGCAAATAGATAAGTACAGGACGTTTGCAAAATAATGTGTCATTTAATAACAGTGAGTTATTTCTTATGAAAAAATGCATAAAACCTTGTTAATTCTAGTTTTAATCTTTAAGTACTTTATATAAAACTAGCACAGAATACAAAGCAAATTAGGAGGTGGGTTCTAGATGGCTTCATCACTGTAATTAATTTCTTATTTGGTAGAACAGGCATTTTATGGGCTTAGGCCCAGGGTTTTTGGGCTGCTGAACATCTTTCCCCCCCTTGTGCCAGCAAGCCACTTCCATACAATGTGTAAAATATGGTAACACATATACATGCAAAAGCTTTTGCTGGCACACGGGGGGGAATGATATTTTAAAAAATGTTTTCTGATTTCTATATATCTTAATGTAAAACTGATTGTTCTACCCAAAATTTTATATCTTTGAAGCATTTAATATCGAAAACGGATTTCACCACCATAAAGTACTCAGGTCAGGGTAGCTTCAAGGTGAAGGAAGGGACGATTGACAAACCTTTATTTTTACTGAAAACCATAGGCATTTACCCATAGCAAGTGTCAATGATCCTTTTTGATCTTACATGTCAACGGTTTGAAAGGGTCAAAGTAAATACCGCAAGGTAGCACAAGATACCGCAAGGTAGATACATGTAAAACAACCACAAGGTTGGTGTTTTTTTTTTACCGCAAGGTTGGCAAAAATGCAAAGTTGCATAAGACA
This sequence comes from Loripinus fragilis, assembly GCA_964019695.1. Taxonomy (NCBI): domain Eukaryota; kingdom Metazoa; phylum Mollusca; class Bivalvia; order Lucinida; family Lucinidae; genus Loripinus; species Loripinus fragilis. Next base: position 9,387,671 of record OZ026530.1, read on the forward strand.
AGATACATGGGAATCTAGAAGGGGGGAATCTAAATGATGACAGCATGTAATGATATACCATTTATAAAACAATGCATACATATTCAGGTGATTATATATACAGATGAAAATAATATTCCATCAGTGTAGCTCCAGACCTCTCATCTGGCACAAGTTGTTCTTAAGTTCCGGGGACTTATTGGTACACAGTAAGCAACAATAAATATATTGATAAACAACCTTGCGGTATTACAGGTAGTATCTACCTTGCGATACCTTATACACCTTGCGGTACCTTGTGCACCTTGCGGTATTTAGTACGACCGCTTTGCAATGAAGTGTTGCGTATCCTAAAATTACTGACTATTTAATCAGAGCACTTTACTTTAAAGATGCATAGTCTGTACTTTTTGATCTTTTAATTTAAAAAAAAAATGTTTCTATTTTTCAAGAACACAGCAAAAAACTTAAAATTCAGGTATATATTTGACCAATTGCGTAAATCTTAACAAATTATCAGTATCAAAACAACAGCATTTATGCTATATATTAACTGTCTTTAATTATTGGAGGGACGCAAATAATTATCAATAAGAGAAAAAACACCTGTTTTATAAGATAATTCACTTTTCCATGCAGTTTTCAGCTATGGTGAACAGATTTATTGTAATACCATAACTTAATTCTACTTTTACAAATGATTTAAAAAGAAAATAGATTTTATATAAAATGCTGATAGTTGCAGACTTAGTCTCTTTAAGAAACCATTGTATTTCCGGATTCTGACTCTACTACTGTGACAGTAAAACCTGTGTAAAACGGGCACTCAAAAATAGGCAAAACACATAGCTTAATGACCAACTGTAGCTTAATGAAGGTCAAAAGTATCTCAGAATGCTCTGCAATACTTTTGACCTGCATTAAGCGATAATATGTCTTGAAAACAAATTTGTAGTTTAAAAAGAGTGGCCGTTTTACACAGGTTTTACTGTAGGTTTAAGAACATGTACATGTGCATGCATATTAAATTTGTACCAATACTGCATCTCATGAGGTCTATTTAATCGTGTTTCAGGTGTTGAAGGGGTTTCCAGAGTGCCTACAAGCAGATATATGCCTTCATTTGAATAGAAATCTTTTAAACAATTGTCCCGCCTTCAAAGGTGCAAGCCCAGGTAGGTACCCGTAGTCATGGAACTCCCCCTCACAACATACCCCCCCCCCCCCAAAAAAAAAAAAAACGCTGAAAAACTATCAAAATAATAGTTTTAATACAGTAAAATCTGTCTAAAGCAGCCGCGCAGTCTGATCAGCGCCATTGTTATTCGATTATTGGAAAGCATCATATCAAAACTTGCTACAAGCGAGATTTTAGTTTTATGTCTAGTCTCTGTAGCTGAGAAGGCTGGTTTGGTATGACCTGGATGAAACACCCGTGCTCACTTCCAGCGATTGAATACTACTACCTTCTTAAACGGCAAAATTGGTAAAAATATAAACAGTTCTTGTTGCTTTATCATTGGCGTAGCTCCGATTACGCAGTTACACACGTGCGTAATAAAAAAAAGTAACATTAAAGGGAGATCACATAATGTGGAAAAAGTGATTTTTCATACCATACGGAACTACTCGTAAAGGAAAGAATTTGCTCCCAGAATTCGCTCCCTCTGGGAGCAAATTCTTTCCTTTAAGATAATTTTCCATTTTGAAAAGGGACACCATTCAAGAAAATCACTGCTTGATCCAGTAGTCTCCCTATGATGTGCGTTACTTTTTCAGCGTTCTGGCCATTGTTTAATTTAAGTGAATTCTTCTTTTCAGGGGTGGTAAAGTTCAGGATAATCCTGATTTTAGCATTTAAGCTTATCAAGCGGGCAATAGTTATTAGTGTAAAACTTTGAAGTTTATTGCCTAAACTAATTACCACGGGGGTAATACCAATTTCGCTATTGTTGCTAGCGACCGGGACGGTACTGCGTAAAGCTGATATCGACCGAGGAGTACGGCTTGCGACCGGTCGGTACGGCTGTCGGTATAGGGGGGTCACGAGTTGAACGCTTCTGGAGGGGTCATAGCGTAAGTTTTATCGTCTACACACGCTATAGAGTTTATTTCAAGAGGACATGTGCTATTTGTCTGATTAGTTATTTAGAGTTTGTGACTTAGAAAAACACTATAAATTACAGGTTCTCTCGAAAAATCCAGTTTTCATAGATTATCATTAATCTAACGTATTAAGAATGATGCAAAAACAACAAAACGCCCTATATATGTTATTTGTCATTTGAGCTTCTTCAATCAAGTGCGAATGGCATATTTTTTGCACTATGGGAGATTTTATGGACCCTAGAAAAATGCCATGATACGGCTGTCAACTACCATTGATACGGCTGTCGAGAATTTCATATTCTGAATGATACGGCTGTCGACGAGATATGAAAAATACCTATCATGCACTGGGCTTAAAATACACGATTGATTCTATGGCTATAACTGAAATTTGTTTTTTCAGGCAGTTTCCACTAGCAGCAATGAACAAAATTGTAGGTTTTATGCGGATTGGTATCAAAAAGGCGCATCATTCAAAAATAATAAATACATTCCATCTCTCCCATATATTTACTCAATGAGACGGTTATTTTGAGTACCCACAGCATATGAGCCATGACATGTGATATCCAACAATGTGGCATTTTGACAAGTGTAGACAACGACAATCCTGTGCAGCCTCCTTTTAAGCTTAGAAATTCCAAATGACGTTTGGTCTGTAGCTTAACAGTAATAGAATACTCAAGCGACTAGCAAAGGCTCTGATCAGTCTGTGCGTATGCACAGGCCGGTCTGAGCCTTTGCTGGTTGCACAAACCACATTGTTGGAAATCCCATGCCGCGGCTCATTTATGGTTTGGTTGAGAAATTAGAAAAAATATTTTGGTTACCCTCTATAAACTTAAAACCTGGCCCAGAATTACAATGCCTCCTTATTGTTAAGGAAGACTTAAGTTAAGTATTGATATTTCAACATGCTATATATTAAATGCTAAATAAATTGACAGGATCGGTGCATTGCTTGTGGTCAAAGATATCTTTGTGAGCTACAGAAAAATGAAACTATTTTGTTTTTACTCAGTTTGAAACGTTATTTTTGTCATCCTAAACAATCAATACTTAATAAAACTGCAAAATCTATGTTAAAGGAATAGGATTGCAAATATGTGTAGAAACTCTTGAAGAATGATGTTGGATAAACATGGCACTTCAAGTTTAAATCATAAACGAAAGAAAAAATATTAAGGCTAGGTGAGCCATTTCGAAAAATTAACGTTGGCGTAAAGCATTTTGAGGGGGCGGGACGAGCACAGAACTTCAAGCCTTTGTGGAGTGAGCACATTTCTCAACAAAATATCTCCTGCACAACACGTTTATTTTAAAAAGCGAGCATCCATTTACAAACTGTAAGGTTAAAAAAATTGCACACGCGGATCCAGATTGTTGCTTCAAGGGGAGGGGACCAGGTGTTTCGCTGGCGAACGGAAGAATGCTAGTTGGACAGCTTTTTGAATTGTCAGGGGGGGAGGGAGGGGGTCAATACCTGTATTCCTAAGCAAACCTACATCCCTGTGATTTGCCAAGACGCGCACGTGCGTGTGTGTGTGTTTGTCTGTGTATGTAGGGTGTCCAACCCTGGTTCCTTAGCAATACTGGTTCTGAGCCCACTAAAACTCGCAAAGTCAGCATTTAATGTTGGGCAATAATCGGTCGGCCAGCGAAACGCCATTTCAATGGCGAAACCGCTGTAGGGCCGATAATAGCCCGCTCTCCAGACAAACGTTTCTGGATCCGCGAGAAATTTCCTTTGCAGTATTACGGAACTTTTGATATACCCACCTACAAGTATCAGCTTTTACAAAAAAATGGCCTATGCAAAGCTTATACAAATTGTTATTGTCTTGTGCAAGGGCAACGTTGGTTTATGACAGACAGACATACATTCATCAATGCAGACAAGCTAGACAGGACCTCTTAGAACCTGAATCTTTTCTACATGAACATGTACACGTGTATGAAAATAAACTACGTGTATATAAATAGTCCCTTTATCAAACTTAAGGTCATGGCTTCTCTCTGTAGTCACTACTTCATCGGCTATGCCGGGTTGCCACGAAGAACAACTGGAATTTCTTGTCTATGAGCTTCGATTTGCACGATTCTATTTCCGAACAATATCTCTTCCTAACCTCAGCAATCGAAATCAGAGTTTGCCAGAACCCTGGTGCCATGCACGAGCCCATGCTATCCGATGTACACATCGGTGAAAATGTCCCCTTCCTGCATAATAATGGAGTGACCACCCTTTACGATTTATGTAATCAGCGTGATGTTCAGACAGAGCAATAATTAAAATATGTCTACCCTCTATCTTACCCCCCCCCCCCCCCAATTTTGGAATCCAAACCTCTTGTAGCCATTGATAACCTCGGTTGAGCCATTTCCCTTCGGAAACTTAACAGAGATTTAGAAGGGTTCGTCAACAATTGAAGACAAAACCCGTTCCACACATTCACAAGACCTTTATTTAGCTATTACGAAGAGGTTCTCAATTGTCCAGCTCTGCGCAGTACTAAGTCAAACTGTCACCAGCAGTTCAATTGAAACAACTTAACGCACACGCGCATTCCGTTGCAGCTATTCGCGCAGTTTGTCGCAGAGCCCGTGACATTCGGAAGCCATGTATCATCAGTACATGTATAAGTCTCACGCACTACGTCCGTCCACCTCTCTTGGCCAGATAGTCATATATTTACTTAGTACTGCTGCAACAGCTTCTATAAGTGTCATTTATGAACCAGTCATTTGTATCCACTGCTCCCCCACCTACAGGATGGGCAGGGATAATGATTTCACTTTCCCCGCCCTGTGGGGGCAAGCTGATGGTAACAACCCTGCACTTTGCCCCACCCTACGCAACAGAAAATCCCAGCAAGGTAAGTGTCCCAATGTTATAACCCCCACACTTCCCCGGCTCTGCGGGGACAATCAAAAAGTAATTGTCCAGCACCTTACCTTGGCTATTCCACGGCTATCCCCGTAGGTTAGGGCCGTGGATACAAATGACTGGTGTAGTATCCTTTTTAATTATTGTATAAATAAATAAAGTGGAGTTGCATTTTTCTAACACGACGGTATCTTGAACTGACTAATAATCGAAACAGTCTGAACACATCGAATTTCTCCTTAAAGTAAAACTGAAACATTTGTGATATGTTTAAAGAGCAAATCCAATAACATATGAACACAATTTATTGACATATGAACGCTACATTGGGGGTAGCAAATTTACTCCTGGGTGCAATTTTGCACTCGGGAGTAAATTTGCACCAAGGTGCAAATTGTGCATATAAACGAGGCTTTAGTGAAGAAACTCTGTTCTGACGTCACTGTGATGAAAATATTCCAATAGCGAATAAAGAATTTCTCCATGGCACGAGAAAATGTTAGTTTCACAAGGTATTATTATAAAGTAATTATCGGGGGGAGGGGGGGGCGAAATGACGTGTACGCCAAAAAGCACGGGCGTACAACCCGGGCAGCGTGGGACAGGCTGCTCTACCAGGACCCTTGCATCTGCTGGTTCACATTGTAGCGATACCACCAAAATTCCTAAAATGACCCGAACAAAAGAAGCCCAATTTTTACTCCCCCCCCCCCCCCCACACACATATACCTGCGCAGGCACAATACACAAAGGATCGGTAATCACCCCCATCACCCTAAAACACAAAATTTGCCCCCTTATACGCCCTACCCCTCTGCGTGCTTTACCATAACATAGACTCGTCTGATCAATGGCGGGTCCAGGGGGAATCAGGGGGTTTGCTTTGAACCAAAATTGTTTCATTTTCATGAAGAAGTTTCAGAAAAACTATCAGGTAAAGTTAACAAATCCCCCACCCCCCTCTATGAAAATTTAAACCCCTATCAAGAAATCCTGGATCTGCACTTGCTGATCTGCCTAGCAGGCACACATCGCTGACTCAACATAGAATCAACATTGATTCAACCCCATACATTGAATCAATGTTGAGTCAAGGTTATGCGCCTGCTTGGTGATCACCGGTATTTACTCAGAAAGTCAACAGGAAATGGGATAACCGCGAGAATATTACGGTTTATAGAGGCTTTGCCGCATACATCAGGCACGAACCAAGAAAAGGGTTATTCAGCGTCTCTATTGTCGCATGTTCAGCCCGAACAGGCAGGTTTAGATAAACAACTTTTAGAGGGTAAAATATTATCTACCTGTTTAAACATACGTTGGTGCTCTAAATAACTGTCTCATTGAGACGGTTCTTTTGAGTACCCACATCGAGAAATAACAAAATTAATTTTATGCTACGCAGTCTTAACAAAATGTCTGAACACTGGTCACATTGGCAGAAGTTTCTGTTTATTTGTTTGATTTGATTCAGCACTTTTTCAGTTATGTCCGGATGGGTCTTCTTTGGTTTAACCACTACTAATCAAGGATTAATGTGACTTGCTCAAGGACACAACGCCAGTGAGGCTCGAACCCGCAGCCCTTCAGTCTCTAGACATGCACATTACCACTGAGCCATTGCGCTCCCAGCAATTTCGGATGAGAATGTGTAAATGCACACACGTCTAAACATTTGCTGTACTTATATGCAAAAACTGCCGTTTTCCGCTTTTTATTTAACATGCAGAAATAAGTGAGCATGGTCAGGAAATACCACAATCACACAATGCAGACTAGCCCACAGCTACATGAGGAACACAGTCACATGACATAGGGAAGACAATTAAACCAAAGCAACCATCTCTTTCTTCCTCGTCAATATAATTGCAAAACTAGAAAACACATGACTGATTATGCATATTAATAGTTCCTTACAAGCTGTAGTCCAATATGTTAATCCAAACGGCTCGTACCAATCACAGTGGCGGCTCAGATTGGTACAGCGTTGGACTGGGAATCAAATGGTAGATAGTTCGAGAGTCGTCAGAGACAGTGAGCTATTTCCTTGAGCCAGACACTATAACCGCTGTTCAGTGCTAGTTCAACACATGAAGACCGGAAATGGTCCAAGTATGACTAAAAAACTGTTGACAGGGTCCTAAAACATGACCACAAACTAAATGACGTAGAAAGTTAGATTTTTCAGTGTTAAACTGTTAATTTTCCAGCAACGAAATCTGTTTCCATTCTCGTTGAATCGTCGACATCCGTATCCAGTAAACGGCGACAACCGTACCCAGCAAATTTACTGTTGGTCGACAGCAGTATCACAAAAAATATAAAAAAACAGAGGCATATAACAACATGCACATTCAAAGATTAAAGGTAATCATGTAAGTTTATGATATATCTGCATCATATCGCCTCTATTTGCAAATTTTCTTGGGAATACTGATTTTATTTAGTTTTTGGTGAATATCCGTTGAAGTACGCCCAGGGTTAAAACAGGCTAATAACCAGGCCTGCAAATCATTTAAAACAATAGCAAGCTATCCAAGAAACGGTTTAAATACCAAAATGTAGGAACATACACTAAATTAGCACACTTACCGTCGAATTTGATGGTTTGTTTATCTGTCGACAGCCGTACCGACCGGTCGCAAGCCGTACTCCTCGGTCGATAGCAGCTTTACGCAGTACCGTCCCGGTCGCCAGCAAAAATAGCGAAATTGGTATTACCCCCGTGATTACTAATGTCTTAAAATAAGTTATTTTGGCTAGTAAATGCCTTAGAACGTGTTATTACTTGTAATTTAGCAGTTTTAAAAGTGTTGGCAAGTCAATATCTTAGTTACAAAAAAGAATATTATGGATTTCAGGATTTTGATTATCTGACTATTATCATCCTTATTCCTTTATCATTATGTCTTTGTGAGGGTGTTGGACCCACTTCCTCGTGGTGCCATGGGTTAGTCTGTGACCTGTGATTGTGTCATTACTTGATCATACTGACTAGTTGTTTACTATCGTGTCAACCAAGAGTGACAGTGACGTTATATTTTGTTTATAATTGCTAAGTAAAACACTAATATGTACACTCCGCTCGAGCTTACGTGAATCGATCGATCACTTGTGTGTTCATCCTATCCTGCGGATAGGATTAATACACAAGTGATCTATCAATTATAAGTCCCTGATAATTTTGTAAACAAACATGAAGTCACTCTCACTCTTGCCTGGCAGGACAGTAACTTGCCAACTTCTTGTTTGCTTTTCAGGTTGTTTACGTGCCTTATCTATGCAATTCAAATCAACGCACGCGCCACCGGGGGATACCCTCATACATCCGGGTGATATTCTGACGTCAATATATTTCATCGCACGTGGGTCATTAGAAATTCTAAAGGATGATGCTGTGATGGCAATTTTAGGTAACTTGATAGTGAAAGTCAATCGTTTAATTAACACATTTAATCTATAGGCTTTACGTACGTCCCGATGAGGAAATTCTTAAAATGTATAGTTGTATTATTTTCTTAATAATCAATTTAAAAATATACATGGCTAATTCTCATGTGCACCATTACTGCGTCAGATAACTCAGAAATCAATTTCGAATGTTACTCCCCCTGTCGTCGGACCATTTACAAAGTCAAGCTAATACAGTTTTCAAGTACTCTTATGTCAGATTGATATTCCGATCTTTTCTAAAGTAATTAATATATGCGATAGATAGGTGAAGTGAAAGTAATTATAAGCGATGTAAACAATTTCCGTCACAAGTATGAAAGTGTCTGTAACTCGGATTATCAATTCTGCATGTACGATTATCACGAGCCACGAACGACCTGGCCTCTTGACCTAGTGGTTCGTTTAACGGACCTTGGAACCAGAATAAATGGGGGGGGGGGGGGGGGGGGTTAACGCCTTAGTGGGATTTTAATGATCGTTCTTAAAGCGCTTCTCTATCTTCAAAGTATTTTGGTCTTCTTTTTGAGTGGCCGCTTAAGACAGGGTTTACTGTAGCTAGTGTTAGACATTTTAGAACATTTATCGCAATTTGTTTTTCAGGTAAAGATGATATATTTGGCGGAGATGTCAAAGAACCCGACGTCACTGGGAAATCCCTATATATTGTGCGCGCGCTTACTTACTGTGATATAAATAAAATAGAACTTGTAGATTTAAAAGAGACATTAAATACATATCCTGAATTTGCCCAGGAATTTATGGACAATATACAAGTAACGTTTAATCTTAAAAGGGTAAGTAAATACAAATAAACCAAACGCTTTGAAGCGTGACTCTATTTACAATATTGATATGTTTTTCTAGAAAAAAGGGTTTCAGGCATTTATTTACATTTACTATAAAAGCTTTGACATACACATATGTTCCAGCCTGACTGGCTCATTTTACGCATTCTGCATCAATCGTTTGAAATAGAAATACCCAAAGGTCATTGGTCAGAGGTCGTGGTACATCTATACCATCAAATACAATTTCTTATGCAAAGAAAAATAAGCGTATTTTTGCTGGCTTCCAACAAGGGTGTGTATTGGAAAACTATTTTCTTTATTTCTCATCCAAAACATATGTTGTGGGTGCTCAAAAGAACCGTCTCAGTGAGACGGTTCTTTTGAGCACCAAAAACACAGGTTTAAATTAATAGGTAAGAAAAAAAATACAATTTTACGCTCATAAAAATTCCAGATTATTGTATGGTTTGTGCGTCTGTACAGGCAGAAAATCCGTGAGCTTGATAAACCTTTGAGGTAGGAGTCCTAAATACATGACCTGCAGCCAGGCCCCAAGGTTATGCAACTTTTTTCATGCGCAACTTAAGTTAGCATGAAATTTTAACTGCTCACAAACCAAAATGCTGAAAAATGAAGACTAAATTGGTTTCAAACACTCATATGTTGTATTTATCATGCTTATAAATTTTAAAATGCCAACAATTGTTGGCATTTTAACATCTTATGAGCATGATAAATGTCATACATGTACTTAATTGAGATGAGCATGAAAAAAGTTTTATATCGTCTGGCCCAGGCTACATATTCTTGAAAGGACAATGTAACAGAACTTAAAAAAACCCTGATTGTTTTCAACATGACCTTATATATTTAATAATAATCTTGTAAAAGCAGATTATAAGAGCTTCTATTGATTTTTATTAAGTGTATCTAGGGCCATTACACATTTAAACTTGAAATACATGTAATTGTGCATATGTTGTAGACTTGTCAAGTTGTCACTTCCCCATTGGTAGCCTGGGTAAGGTGTGGTGCTTGATTGAATCGATTCCTGATCTTTGCCCTCCTTGTTAAATTGCTAAGTTTCAAATTTCAAAAGTTCAGGATTTTGGAGTTTTTGATCATCCACCGGGGCATCATTTGTTTTTCTAGCCTGGCAAGATTCCTATCTTTTACACGCATAAAAGTACCAGGTTAGGACATTGGAAGTTTAAGAAATTATATTTGATGATATAGTTGTCATGTAAATATTCACAATCTGCCAGTTTGTGACATGTATTTAAATAATGATTGGCAGCTTGACATGTTGTAAAGATGAAAATACAGTGGACATGCAACTTCATAAGAAATCAAGAGAACCTATTATAATCTGCTTACAAGATTATTATTAAATAAATAAGGAAAATCTATTGTGAAAAAAATCCTTATTTTATCAATAACATAAAAATATGTTGTTGGTACACATTGGAATTGTCTCTTTTAGACAATTCCAATATGTACCAACTACATATTTTTTTCAACGAATAAGAGTGTTTCACCAACAACTGTTTTCACCAACTCGACTATTTTGTATTGTTTCAAAGCTATTAACATGTAGCTTTTAGCTTGGTAAACACCGTGGTGACAATACAAGACAGCCAATTTTATCTGTGAAATATTATAAGCATGGAATGCTTAATTAGTAATTGTGCAGTTGTAAAATATACTTGTACTAGTAGTTTGGCCAGTCAAATCAATAACAACTGCACAAGTGCCAATTTAGCATTTCATGCTACCTCACAGAATAAGCTGTCAATAACATAAATTGGCAGTCTGCTAATGCCATCAAGGTGTTTACCAAACTACATGTGTATTTCTACGTGCTAATTGCAGTTGTAACAATAAAACAGTTGTAAAAATTGTAAATAAAAAGTAAATGACTTAGGATGCTTGTTCATTGAAAAGACATACATGCACATTGAAGGTTCACATTTGAATTGCCTCATACATGTATATGCAATTTCAATACATACTAATAACATATGGACTGAAAAATAAGGCAATTAACTTATTTCAAAATGTACATGTATATCAACTCTCATGTACATCGTCTTTGTCTTTTTACAACATGCATGCCAAGCTGTCAATCGTTATTAAATAAAAACCTGGTACTATATGGATACTTGTGTATATTTACATAACATCTACATAACCAAATTTAATTTTATGAACGATCTTTTAGCTAACCTAGTAGTTGCATTACTGTATTTGCAGGGAACGTTATTTGAAACACGAAAGAAATCCAAAATGGATGATGAGACTTTGAAGTTTATCAGACAGAAACGTCCACATTTACAGTGTAAAAGTAGAAAATCAGACACAGAGAAAGGTATGTTATTAAGAAGATCCGTTGATGAGAATATAAATTGATTTGTAGATGTTAAAGACCTATAAATACTCCCATAAAACAATCCTTTTAAATAAGGAGGGGATAATCAAATTTATAGTTTGTTGAGGTTTTCTTTAGCTCTGACTATCTGTGAGTCATGAGCCCTTTTCTTTGTTTCATCATGGTGTGTTAATTTAACTAGAGTGTTTCTCCATGATGATACATTGCATTAGTTAGAAGGCTTCCATGCGAGCTGAACATTTCCTGTACTTCAACAACGGCAGAATCTAGGGCAAAGATTTGGTGCTGGTAAAATGCATTTAAGCCCTCCCCCCCCCCCTAGTGGCTTGGGCTGCTGTCCGTTCTCAGGCGGTGGTTCTGTTGTTGTTAACTTTTTTTTTGTTGCTCCCATTGTGGGAGTCTGTAATTAATGTTCTGTGTTTTTTATACGTTACATTTTGTCCATTCTAGTATTGCAATCATCTTGATGGGGAAGAGAGAGCTAGTTGCTTTGCTCAATTTGTCTTCCTGGTGTCTCGTGATGGTTGAGTGGTCCAGCAATTCCAGCCAAGTTTACTTGCAGAGCTGATTGCTTTACATTGGTTGTACTTGCCTCAATGAGACGGTTCTTTTGAGTACCCAAAACTCATGTTAAAAATGATGAGTACACAAATAATCACAACTTTATGCTCAAATAATTTATAAATTGACCAATGAATATTATTGATGTGGATTTCAGTTGGACGAAGTGCGTATAGGGAAAGAACACGGCCTGCTATTCATGGCAAGCGACACAGTGGTGCTCAGGGCAGTGATGAAGAAGAGTCGGGGATAATAGAATTGTCTCCAGAACATGGCTTTCTTGACTATCATGATGAAGATATATCAACTTGTCGGGATGGCAAGTCAGCAAAATCAGGTACAGTAGAATCTGTGTAAGACGACCATTCAAAAATAGGCAAAAGAATCAGAGATAATAGAGTTGTCTCCCAAATATGGCTTTCTTGACTATTATGACGAAGATATATCAACTTGTCGTGATGGCAAGTCAGCAAAATCATGTATGTGGTTTTGTAAAAGTGTTATATGATGGTAGTCTGGGAACCAAAGTTGCTTATCGTGCAAAAACACAATTTTTTGCACCAGAAAGGTATACAGCTGGAGTTTTGTATACCGATAGTCTAAATAGCTTTTGATATGAAACCACTGTATAGCAATGCAACCAGAATTGCATTTCGCGGAAAAATGCATTTTTGTTAGCCACATAGGTCATGTTAAGCAATCTTTCGTAGCATAGAAATTGTGATGTTCCCCTTATCAATAAGTTAAAAAGTGTGTATTTGGTTTTCAAAAGAACCCTCTCATTTAATAGGTCCATTTTACTACCCACAACATATGTTTTGGCTGAGAAATAGCACAACTAATTATTATCTGGTAGACGGGTATGAGAAGCCGTTTGACTGTCTGATAATACAAGGTATACACTATCAAATGCATTTAAAAGTATAGGCAGTCATTTGTGCACTAAAACAATCTTCCTAGGGACATTATTTTTCCTTACAAATACTATGCGGTTACATTTCTTCATCTCAGATGGGGACAAACAGGTTTTTCAAGATGATATGATAATAGTTAAAGGAGTATTTTTATCTTTCTTTTACCATTTCGTCATTAAAGGAAGTATAACGTCATTTTTACAATTATTATAGTATTTGTCATAATTATGACGTTTAGTATTATTCAGTGAATAACGCCATGTCATAAAAATATTATCACCACACATTACAAAACACTTTTGTCAGGAACATGTAACGTCTGATTTTAAACAAACTTTGGAGGCGATAAATCGCATTTAAAAGGTCATATGATAAACAGAATCTTACACTCGTGATCATTTCATATTAAATTCATTAAACTCACTGAAGGCTCATTTGATACATTCAGGCTCATTTAATACATTCCATATGATATGATCACTTGCGTAACAACCTCTATTTGTAAAACTGAAAAAATAGTTCCATAAAACACAGTATGAAGACCTGTGTGCTATTTGATACATTCAGCAGGTAAATGTATACATTGATGTTCTAAAAAATGTATTTCTCTCTCTTATTATCGATTTTATCTTAGGAAACATTGGACACCTTGATGATATGACTTCACTCTTCTTTTCCCTCTTTGACTGAAAGAGGCATAGGGTAATACAACTTCAAGCGAGTATGGCCAGGAAATGCCATGATCACGAACCACAGACAACCCATGAACCCAGACACCCTAACGATAGCAAAGCACATGTTTAGATAAACAAAAAAATAGCGTAAAATTGCAAATATTATCTTACCCATCAGTTTCAACATATGTTTTGAGACGGTTCTTTTGAGTTTTGGTTAAGAAATGAGAAAGTTATTTTTTTGGTACACACTCTGAAATAAAGGTCAGACAATCATAGATTTATGTAAAGAGACAGTTCTCTCATTCACATTGAGATGATATATACAAATCTATATACGACTCTAAACACATCAAACAAAGACCAGACACAAAATGCCCTTACACAATGGGACCACAAACAAGCAATGAACCAACGCAAGCAAAATCACCGCCTCAGGACAGCTGAGGCCACCAGTATGAGGAGGGATTTAGATATCTCTTTACCCTAGATTATGCTATAGTTGAACCACAAATATTAAACAGAGTATCTAACATAACAGCTCAGCTTTAATTAAATGTATTAAACACATTGAGGAAAAGTGATAAAATATGTGGCTTGCCGAGTTATTTATGGCTTTTTGGCAACTAGTTGAATAAATTAAATAGAATATGAGTACAAATGTTAGGTTTGATTTATCATATGATACTAAACTACCTTTAAATTGCATTTTTGCTGTAAAAAAGGCTAAGATTTTTTTAGCGAAATAGTGGTTTATCGATTTTAATACATGGTGTTATACAACTCCAAGACGCGACGTCATGTGATAAAACACTCTTTTTTACTAAACAGGTTTCCGACTAGGTTCCGGTAAAAGACGGGACAGAGTGCTAGCAAAGGGAAGTGATTCCAAACAGAAATCAGAGTTATCTCCTATCCCGTCCTCAGCTACTTCATACACGCCAAAATCTCTTTCAAGCATTGGTCAACGTTTCTCGTGGTGTCAGACAAACATTGACGTTGAAATTCATCAGCATTCTACTAAATCTAATATCCATTCCTTGACAGACATTGACTCCAGGTTGGACTCCCTAACTTGGTAAGATTATATAATTGTCTCTCTCGCGAGATAATATGTCTTTGGGGTATCTAATCAAGTAAAACTCGAAACAGTCTGCTTAATATTTTGGCTTTGTTTGTTATTTAACGTCCCTTTCAACTTTTTCTTTACGACAAAAACGCGAATGCTAATTCCTTTTTGTCATATGACATGAACGTTATTTTGAAATCGTATATTGCCATTAAATTATCAATGTTGTTTCATTATTTTCACAATGTTATTTTGATTATCATTACATAACGATACTCATGATGTGCTTTTTTATTGCTTAAATGCTTAACATCCAAGTCAGCACTTTTCAGTCATGTCATACAGTTTTGTCTAAATAATTAGCAAGGTCACACCAAGGTCAGAAACATTTCAGCTGTCATCAAATACGGTGTTTTGTATCACTTACTATTTCACACTGGATATACAGCAATATTAAACGTGATTATACTGTTCACAAAAAGTAGGGGATATTCAAATATTAAAATTCATAGCACTTACCAAACGGATGTCTCACCGACAATATGAATGAAATTTTCTATGATTAATCTGGTCACGAGTTTCTGAGACATCCATATTTAGACCAGTGGTAGCCTTTCAATTTTAACAAGTGAATATCACAGTGACTGATAGTGCAACGGCTATGTTTTTTTAAAAGAAAATATCCGTTATTCATTATTTTTTATGTTAAGAATTTGTTTTGACCTCATTGTTGTCGATTTTATGAATGATTTTAGTGAACCATGTCATTTTTTCCACATTTTATCACCACCCTATCTCCTAGAAATAACAATTATGGTATGCAATTTTTTTTAAAAAAAACAAAGATGTCCAAAATATATCTTTAGCATGCATTATCAAAAGAATGTCTCGAAAATTGATAATTTTTTGTGAAATTTGGTTCTTTACCCTTAAGGTCACATTACACAATGTTTAGCTCTAAAACTATGCAGGAAAACTGGCTTACATATTGCTCTTGAAAAGACAAAATTATTTATGAGACAAATTAGGACTTTCATTTCTAGATATTTTTAAGTACCGATATCCCCTATTTTTTGTGGACAGTATACTATCAACGAACGTCGATCACAAATAGTTAGAAACATAGATTTTGATTGTCATTTATCACCCAACTGGCAACAAATGACAGTCAAAACACTGTTTCTGGCGATTTTTGGTCCACGTTCGGTGAGTTTAAGAGAATTTTCGATTGACGTCTTTTAAGCGCGCATTCATTATGTGATGCCAAAGCATTAACTGAACTGAATCTTGTTTTACAGCAGGATGCATAACTTTGAGAACGACCTCAACACAACAGTTGACAGTATACTGCTGCTACTAGGACACAAGCCGTCCGTGACGAAACAGATTCCTGAACCGTCCCACGTCGTCGACGTACATCCGGTGCCATCACTAATCCCTCCAGTCCGCAAAGGACCAAGACTTGTGAAATCACCCAGTGAATTAGCGCGACTGTTGGAGAAAATGTGAACAGTGCTATAAGAATCACGATGCAAAATATACCTTACCCTGGCCCATAATAACAATCGTTTTTAAAGTTAAGTATTCACTAAGTTAAGTATTGATATTTCAACATAACATTTTATATACTAAGTATATATATTCCGGTTCAAATCGGTGCATATGGTCTAAGATACAGATTACATGAAACCATTTGGATTTTAACAAGTTTCAAATGCCACTGTTTGTGTCCTAAAACCGATATTTATCTAAATAAATACTTAACTCTTAAGCGTGGTTGTAATTATGGACCCTGAAATGAAAGCCAAACTAATATCATAGTATAATTTTAACCCTAAAAGCGCCAACCACGACTGCAGCAGACGACAAATCTTGTGACATCTTTCCTCATTTTCGAAAGAAATAAGGAATGGTATTTCATGAGAATCGTCTGCCAGCAGATGATTGTCATGAAATATCATGCCTTATCTGTTATTTTTTAAAAAAGCAGCAAAATTTGAAATTGTCGTCTGCTGTAAATTGTAGGTGGTGCTTTAAGGGTTAACGATGGCATGATCATGTTTTTTATATGAGCAGTGTCATGTGATTTCCAACAATGTGGTATTTTGACAAGTGTAGACTCAGACGAGCCTGTGCAGCCTCCTTTTAAGCTTAGAAACTACAAAGGGTGTTCAGTCAGTAGCTTAACACTCATAGAATAGTCAAGCGACAAGCAAAGGCTGCGCAGGCTGATCTGAGGCTTTGCTGATCACACATACCACATTGTTGGAAATCTCATGCACTGGCTCATATGTCACAAACGCCTAGTCTTCTGATAAATCGTAATATAATTTGGTTAAAGTACCTATTTATTTGTGTGTTAATATGCATACTTAAGCAGTACGCTATACGCAATGAAGTCAAAATAAGCTTGCTTCCAGCATAAGGTATACATTGGCATGTGCATACAACGAAGATTCAAATCAGTCTTTGCATTAACACTGTCTGATCATAGTTCTAGTTTTATGCTTGGAGAAATGTTGGGCACTTGGCTACACATAGAGTGCCTATCAAAGACTCTTATGATACTGTACGAAAGTGTAGGCTGATCAGAGTCTTTGATGAGCGCATAAGCCAACGTTGTCCAATCGGTGGGCACCAGCTCATATTTAATTATCTTTCAACTCCGATCGTTACCGCATTTATATATGAGCCGCGACATTATATTTTCAACAATATGGCATTTTGAAATGAATAGGCTCAGAAGAGCCTGTGCAGCCTCATTTTAGAAACTACAAATAATGTTGGATCAGTAGCTTACTATTCATTGAATCAGCCATGGCTGATCTGAGAATTTGCTGGCTCATATGTCACGCTCATATGTTAAGGAATAATCTTTGGTATTTACATGTAGCATGTGAATTGGCTGCGGGCAGGTAATTCACATGAAATCTAACACCTTGCTTGATTTCTATAAGAAGCAAATAATTAAATTGTTGTTTTTGGTTGCAGGTTCTATGTTTTTATGTTATCTATGGTTTTAGTGTGATGCAATACAGTAATCATGTTGGTTTTGCGTGTACAGATTCATATTTGAGGTCTCTTTTGCATTTTAGAGGTGTTAACATAGGTCCAGATAAGCAATTCTTTGAACATTAAAGTACTATTAATTTCTTAACTAATGACCTTGGTGCCTAAAAGAACCGTCTTATTGCAACGATATTTTTGAGTTACCACAGCATATATTGTGGTCCAGAAATAAGAAAAAATAATTTTCAATTACGATCTCTTATCCGGAGTCTGCACTGTTTGTGATTCATAAGTAGTACTCAGTTGATTCTGATGTAAGTCACGTCCTTACCTTTTTAGCCTTCGCTGATGCACAGGCTAACTAGAGCCCTCGCTGCTTGCATACGCAAATTATGGATGTACAGTCAGTGGCCATATATATTTCATCAACTTGACAAATTGGCCAAAATATTTTGCAAATTTTTCAATGCCAACTTCTCTTGTAATGTTATCTTATTATGTATGGTACCGGTTGTAATATTTCAAGCAAATAGAACCAATGTTTGGTGAAAAACAATTACTTTGACATGCATTACGATAACTAATATTGGTTGCTAAGCGATTTTGGAACACTAATAAAATCCACCACTTACTTATATAAATGGTTGCTATGGAAACGAAATTTTGTATATGTATCAATTTAATTGTTTAAGTCAAATAAGACAAATTATGCCATCAAGCAAACATTGTCTGATGCTGTTTTAAAAAAATATATGGAATTGTGTATGTTTTAATTTCATTTGTTAATTTTCCAAACACACTTTTGGCTGTTTTGCATGCATTTCAATGGTAACTGTGTCTGAATAAATTTTACACTGCAATAAGCAGGCATGTAAATTTGGAGTGAGATGTGTTATCAACTTTAAATTAATTAATAATCAATTATTGATATACCCTCCTTAATTTTAATGAATGCTAGTCACACCATGTGATTGCTTGTTACCATAGCAACCATATTCAATAGATAGGTAAGGGATTTCTACTAGTATTCTTTGGTTGACTGGTCACCAGACATGTACATTATGTCAGTATATTTGAGACTGAAATCTGCTCAACAGATAACCATTCTAGTTCAGTATATACAGCTGTACTTAAATGGAGACACAGTTAATTTGTAATTGTCGCTTGATTGTTGAATTTGTTCTTATTTTTTTGCTAGTTTTGTTAGATTTTCTTTTTTAGAAATATATATGGCCACTGACTGTAGATGGAACTCGGACCAAAGTTTTAACCTCTAGCCCTGATATATAAGCCAGGATAATTGATGAAAGGATGCTTTTACCTTCATGTGATAAGTACTAAATCTCATGAACTGGTCTAAATGTTCGTTTGCTTAGTATGATATATAGAGAATCATAGGTGAGTGTCTTTTGATATCAAGTTTACCAGGCAAGGCTTGGAGAATGCTTGTTGACATAGCGAGGCTCGCCGTGGTAACTGATAAAACATTTCTGATCTGCATAATATGTAGGCATAATAAACTGCTCGAAGTCGAGTAACCTATATTGGCTTTTTATGTTAATAAATTCCTATCCAAAATCAACACTTTTAGATTTGCATTAGCCTATTCTTTACTGATTGACTCTTTCGTCCATATCTACATAGCCTTTTACATAACAATTTCAGCTAGCTGATTTTCAAAGTAGAGAGCACACACATAGAGCATCATTAATCACTTCAAAATACGACCCATAAAAAAGAGGTTTCAAATTGGTTGATACCAACGTCAATGCTTAAGAAAGACTCATTATAAGAAAACCGCTAATGACAAACGTCTGTGGATAGCGAAATGTCAGAGGTATTGTTGCGGACAAATTTGTTTCCAAGTTGAACGTGAATTTTGTGAATGTTCATGAGTATGTTGTTTGTAGCAACCATATGGTCCAGCAAAAAATATGCTTGGTTATTATTTAGATTGAACCATGTAGTGTCACTTTGAAAACAAAATCAGCACCTTGACCAACTGCGCCACTGTGAATTCTAAATAAGCCATGACATGTGATTTTCAACAATTTGACATTTTGACAAGTGTAGACTCAGACGAGCCTGTGCATCCTCCTGTTAAGCTTAGAAACACCAAATTGTG
Source organism: Loripinus fragilis (assembly GCA_964019695.1). NCBI lineage: Eukaryota > Metazoa > Mollusca > Bivalvia > Lucinida > Lucinidae > Loripinus > Loripinus fragilis. Next base: position 9,407,628 of record OZ026530.1, read on the forward strand.
TTCAGTCAGTAGCTTAACAATCATAGAATAATCAAGCGACTAGCAAAGACTCTGATCAGACTGCGCGTATTCGCAGGCTGATCTGAGACTTTGCTGGTCGCACATCTGATCTGAGACTTTGCTGGTCGCACATACCACGTTGTTGGAAATCTCATGACCTGGCTTAATTCTAAATGGAAAATAGTCAAAAAGCGCATTTGGCTGTAGTGTTGTTTCAATTTTCTAGCACACCTACATAGATGCGAGTACATGATTATAGAATGACGTTACGCATATGCAAACAGAACCAAGATTTCACTGTCTGGGTCAAATTACTGTTACGCTTCTGCATATTTTATAATCTGAGCCTTTGCTGGTCTCACATACCACATTGTTGGAAATCTCATGTCGTGGCTCACAAACTTAATATTGTGACTCACAAACTTAATATTGTGCATATCACAACTATTCACATTTGGGTCAAGTATTCTCTCTTTAAAAGAGACAAAGACATTACCAGAAAATTGATTTAAGTATTTATTCACACTTATAAAATAAAAACATGCCAGTGGCAAATAAATGGAGGTAGGTAGTGTATGTGGAGATAAAAGCAACACTGTCAATAGGGTGTACATTTACGAAATGAATTCAATTTTTGGAATGTTCTTGTAATCATGTATAATTTGGGTCTCTTGCAAAGTAAGTAAAGCCCAAAGCATGGAATAATGAATACTTTGGGTCTCTTGCAAATATATTGCTTACTTTGCAAGAGACCCGAAGTATTCATGATTCCATGAACATTCCGAAAATTGAACTTATTGCTTATATTTACATTTAATTATAAATGTCTAAAATGTGAAAAGTATTTTTAATTTAGGAATTTAAACATGTTTGTACTTAAAATATAATCATATTAGCGGTTAAGTCAGAGTTTAAAATGGAAAAGCGGAACAGCCAGCTTGAACAGTGACAGCAAATGGAGCAAACAATTTTGCACGTGCGGCTCTTGTTTGCCTCGCTGTCAATCACAACACCAGTGTCACATCTGGCGAATGAATTCCATGCTCGAAGCCAATTGTATGGCCAAGTAAGCTTAGCAGCTGTCAACTACATTTTGTGTAATCCATGAGGCTATGAACGGTTTAAAAAATCTAAAGATTCATTTAAGGATTGCTTTTAAAATGAAAATATTACAAGCTAATTGATGTAAGAAATTATTCACACGAATAAAATAAAATATGTCAGTGGCAAATAAAAAGAGGTAGGTAGCGTATGTGGAGATAAAAGCAACATGTCGATAGAGTATACATTAAGAAGTAACCATGCCTGGCCTCCAGGCCTGGAGGTTATAAAACTTGAGTTAATTCTCAGACTCAAAATAAAGCGCAATGATTGGCTGCTTGCAGACACTTGTCCGCAAGCAGCCAATCATTGCGCTTTATTTTGAGTCTGAAAATGAACTCAAGTTTTATAGCCTCGAGGCCAGGAATAAAACTGATTTTTTGCTAAATTCAGCTGAGCATGAAATGTATCCTGTTTTAAATATTAAAATAACAACAGCCATTGGCAGATGAATATTTATTAGCAGGATACATTCAACATAAGAGAGTTCAAAAAGCAACACTTTTAATTCTTCAGCGTTTTTGTTTTTATAAGCAATTCAAATTCCATGCTCATTTGAGTTGAGCATAAAACAGTATAATAACCTCCAGTTCTGGTCTACTTAACCAATTACACTAAATCTCTGAAGAAAGAATATGATTTTTTTTTCATTTTTTGTCTTAAGAACATCTGCCATTTCAGTATTTACTTTTTCCATACAGCATACAGTATTGTCCAATTAGTAAGTTAATGCAACGTTGGTTCCTTCAACAACCTGCTACGTATTACTTGCACAAATCCAGAAAGATTTCTCAGGGGTGGGGGAGTCCAATGAGTTGACAACTTCAATGGTGTTTCCATGGCAGCGTGATATCCGGGTGGGGTTGGGTAATCAGATCCCCAATCCCACCTCTGGATCCGGGCATGTATTGTCTTAAGACTAAAATATGATAAGTGGTGGTTCTGGTGAAAATTGAGATATAACAAATCTCACCAGTGCTTGCGCAGTATGCACATTCTGAGAACAAAAAAGATATTTTTTTGTAAGCTCTTTATCTAAACTTACGAACCTGTGTCCTTTATATAGCTGCGATGCATACGTAAAGAACGACACTATATGCAAGGGGATAAAAGTCCAACGGCATGATACAAATTACAACGGTCATTTGCAAAAGTACATGAACAGGTCGAAAATGAGTTACTTGTATCTACTTTTTTCTATACTGCAGAACGTATTTAAAGAGACATTGATGGAAAACTGTTCAGCAATATTGAAATAACCACTGTGTATATTTGGTATATTAGAGACGCAACGAACGTGATAAAGTTCTCAGTAACGAAATTCGTTCACTGTGCTATTTATCATTGAAAGATGGATGCCGTTGGACATTTTATCTTCACAATCATACTCAGGCTCGTTGCTATCTAATCAAGATAAAGCATTAAACGATGTGTGTGGTAAGACGATCGGCAAACTTAGCTTCAAGTCTGCTACAACGAAAATGTTTTATCTAATTGGGAAATATGTTTTAGAGACAGTTTGACGGCGACGATAAAAATTATGCAATTTAAGCGGCATTTTAGATAATATTTACTCACTTTTGGCTTGTTTATGTCGCGTGCATTTTCGCGGAATGGCCGTTGTATTTTTATCATGCCGTTGCACTTCTAATGACTAACATAGTGTGATATTTGCATAAGCGATAAGAACATGCTCATAATCTGGCGTATATATATTTAATCCAATAGCCGTTCCCAAAACACACCCAGAATGTCACTTAAAAGTCATATGATAGTGTATAACTGACCAATACAATAAAGACTTAGCACGTGACCACTTTCAAAAAACTCACATGTTCAATTTCCCATACTTAAACCAAGGTTTACCTTACATTTAAAGGATTTATCAGCAGTAATGGAGTGGGTAAATTCTCACGCATTTTGTTGTCAACTGATGTTTTCAAAATAATCTTTTTTGAAAAATTCTTTCAGGAATATCATCCAAATGATAAACAGTTTGGATCTAGATCAGGCTCAAACATTTTGTTGGGCCTGATCTGGGTACAAACTTTTTGCAAAGGTTATCAGCAGACGACGCTAGTAAATTAAGAGTTAAAGCAAGCGTGGTTTTCTAAAAGTTGAATTACCTGCCAATGGCGTTGCCAGAACGCTGAAAATAATACGCACATCAAAGGGAGACTACTGGATCAAGCAGCGATTATCATCAATTGCGCCCCTTTTCAAAATGGAAACTTCTCTTGAAGGAAAGATTTTTTCCTTTATGAGCAGTTCCTTATAGTACGGAAAATTACTTTTACCACATTAGGTTACATCCCTTGAATGTTACTATTTTTATTACGCACGTGCTACAACAATGACTTACCAACTGAGTATATGACTCTGAGTTATGGTTGTGAGGCATTTGGACAAACATTGCACGTTCACAAAGTGGCAAAGTTTTCAACAACAAAATAATTATTGAATATAGAAACAACTTATAAATATTAAATGATATTGAGCAAACAAACACAGTTCGACTAAATAAACTAAGAAGTGTCTTGAGTGATATCTACGTTATCAAATTTCTTGGGTAAGAATGCCCCGCCTTGTCTGCGATAATACATATACATCACAAAAACACCAATTGCAAAGAAGACCACTAGCAAAGCCACTCCCATTCCAGCCATTACACCTGTCAAATGAGACAAACAAGTTAGCCTAATAAGACTAAAGGAAATACCATTCCAATATCCATTGCATCAGAATAGCCAATTATTCATAATCACAATATCTCAGTCAGGAATTTCATATTAAAGTGATATATTATGATTTTTGGACAGCATATAAATCTAGTCCTGATTTAATGCACGTATTGTGGAATCTGTATTGGGGTTACGAGTACACTGCTTGCAAATGCGACACGTGATGTGAGAATATGGGTATCTGCTATTTGCTATTATGGAGAAACAAACACAAAAACAACCACATATACTATTGCCCCACAATACTATGTATCCCAGTTCGATCCCAGCTCTCTATAGCGCCAGAGTGTACATAAAACAGCTATACCACGTTTATCATGTATAGTTTATGTACAAAAACAGAATAAATGACGATAGTTTATTTAAGTAGCCTCTATTGGCCTAAGCTGCTGTCTATTCTGAGTGAGTGATTCTTGTGTTGTTAACTCGGTGTGTGCTGTTACTCAATTTGATTGTGTGGTGTTTGTGTTTTGAATCCTTCTTTTATGATTGTTTTGATGCAATTTTTGCTTACCAATTATCTTGTTGGGGATTAGCAGGCTGTTTTACTTTAAATAGGAGATAATTGTTTTCAAAATTTTCATTTGGGAATTTAAATCGTCGGACAGACGGTCGGAAATTTAGTTTTATGGCGACACACAAGTGGAGCAGTAAATTATGATTTCCGACAGTATATCCGACGATATAGCTCCCCAAATGAAAATTTTGAATATAGTTACCTCCATTCTAATGCATTTTATCAGTTTCATCTCAAATTGAAACATTGCCAGCGGCATAAAGCTACACCTCATCCAATGAAATGTGACGTAATTAATGACACCAAACTATTTCTGACAGTATATCTCAGGATTTACTATCGCAAATGTTTGACGTAATCCAATCAAACGTCGCGGTACAAAAGCAATCCTACGAATCATGTTTTACTGTCTTTGATCTGTGTTGTTTTCCTCATTGTAACGTTAATTGGTCTGTGATCTGTGATTGTGGCATGTTCTGATCATATTCATGTTGTTTTTGGGGGTTTGAGAATCAAATAATTTGACACTTTACTGCGTATACGTCCACTTTGTAGATTAACAGTAAATGCATTTTAAAAACCTGTCTAGAGGCGTGTAATACAACCACGCAACTAGCAATTTAGCAATATATTCTCATGAAACATCTCAAGATAAGCAGAAGCATAAAACAGACATTCTGTTATTGTCATCCAGGTGAATGACAAACTACATGAAAACTTGTTCATTTCTACATGCTCATTTCTTTGAATAAATGAAAGTGGTTGAGAATTCGTTTTAAAAAAGCTTATGGTGAAAAACTCATTTATTGAAAAGACATATATTGTAGGTACACATTTGCATTGCCTACAACATATGTTACTGAAAATAAGAATAACTATCTGGAAAGATACATTTTCCAAGTATCATGTCCATTGTCTTTACCTCTATTAAACATCCCAAACTGCCAATCAGTATTTATATTCCTGTCACTCTACTGCAAATTGTTTATATTTGCAGCATGACAGCTATATCTTCAAATTCCAGTTCATGAACTACCTCTTTGCTAACGTGCTAGTTGCGTGGTTTTATACCACCTTTACCATCTTTAGCATGAAATATCTCGTGATGTGCAAGGTCTACACTGATGTTGGTGGTATATAATAGTTATACCATGTTTGTCCACCTGTACGTAAGATAATCCACTCGCTAAAGCTCGTGGATTATCTCCACGTACAGGCGGACAACCCATGGTATAACTATTACATAAATGGGTGTGTGTTGACGCTTGATACAAATTGATGAATGCTGATACTTATTATAAATGGTTGAGCGTTGACGCATACCTCCTGAGAATCCCGTTGTTGTTGTTATAACTTTATTGACGTGCTTTACATATACGCGTTTGACTATGCTTTTACTTGGCTTCAGTGAGTAGGGAATAGCTGTCATCGTAACTGGCTGTAAAAACCCAAACAGAAAAAATGGAAATATTATTTTACGTGATCTCTTTCATACTCTTATTTGATGGTATACAAAAATCTGACCTAATATTAGCGGGTTGAAACATGTTTTTTCGTGCATTAACATTCGCCTGGTCCCGAAGAAGATGTTAAAAACCGAAGTCAAAACCCAAGGTTTATATACTCTATGAGGGACCTGGCAAATATTAATATATTGAAAAGCCATGTTTGATCGCTATTATTGCATAATTTAACGTAATATTCATCAACATTTGTGAAAAATATGAAACTTTATTTTGTCACCATTGCACATGGACGATTTTAGTCATTATACGCCTTCCAGGGTAAATCATAATATTAGAAAGTAAGAAAGAGGGCAAAGATCTATCCTAATATAAGAGCAATTAATTGATAAGCAAACGTAAAATTTATTGGCCACGAAAGAGTATATTTAAGGTACTGAGCCCATGCATCAATATCAACTAAATTATCTTTTTATACATATGTTTGAGGAAATGATGCAATAATAATCATTAAAGCAATAGTTTTGTAACATTTATTCGCATACAAACATTGTATAATCTGATCTTATGTAAATAGAAGGCTGCCAAGAACTACAGCACACCAAACCAAAGCTATTACTTGACTTTTTGCATACTGTAAAGGCGGCAACTTTAATATTCATATCTGCATGTGGTTCGGCTATTCCATCTGCTTCGGAAAGGAAATCAGGTTCTATTTATAATTTGGTAAAGAGTGAATAAGCTTTTTGAGCCGCGCAAACGTGCATGCATTTCATGAAAATCCTAACCGTATACACACTGAACTCACATTTATTAACCCTTAAAGCGCATTGTCAAAAATGTATGTTTTTGTTGTCCACTAAATTACTTGAAAGCCTCATAGATAAACAGTGTGAATCCAGATCAGACTGCTCCTGTAGGAGCAGTCTGATCTGGATCCACAATGTTTGCCTCGCTGCTTATGTTAAATTGACATTATCAGATGCAGTTATTTGCTGGTGTTTTAAGGACTAAATAATGACTGAAGTTGTGGCACAAGATGATACTGTTAATTTAGAATAAAACCACGCCTCCTTTTCAGCTTTTACCTTTGCCAAAGGTTGACTAGTCCTAATTTCGCATTTATGAGGCGCCGCCTTTACAGTAAGCGAAAAGTCAAGTAATACCAAATTCTTAAACTAATCTGAGCTACTGAACAGTGAGCAAGTATTCTATAAAAAGTTTTTATTTAAACCATTCTAAATTTGATGTTTGAAATAATAATAAATGCACTAAATACAGAATCTAGAACTTACACAGATTGTTGTATAATAAATCGACCTCAGCAATTTGGATTTCTGATATATGAGCCAGTGCATGAGATTTCCAACAATGTGCGACCAGCAAAGCCTCAGATCAGCTTGCGCGTACCCGCAGTCTGATCAGAGCCTTTGCTGGTCCCTTGAATGTTCTATGAGTGTTCAGCTACTGAGTGAACATCATTTGGAGTTTCTAAGCTTAGAAGGAGGCTGCAGAGGCTTGTCCGAGTCTACACTTGTCAAAATGTTAAATTGTTGGAAATCTCATGCCCCGGCTCATATGTAAATCAAGCTTACTTTGGGTATCAATCATTCCCTTTTAATCATTACCTGATTGATTGAATGTCTGTCTTAATCTCTGGCCAATACAATACTTTTAGGGGATAATTGTATTCAAAATTTTCATTTGGGGAGGTATATCGTCGGATATACGGTCGGAAATTTAGTTTTACGGCGACGCGTAAGCGGAGCCGTAAAACGTGATTTCCGAACGTATATCCGACGATATACCTCCCCAAATGAAAATCTTGAATACAGTTATCCCCATTCTAATGCACTATATACATGTTTATTTCAAAAAGACAGTGGAAATGTACTATGATGCGCTTACGTCCAGCGGCTGCAAGCTGCATTAAACCGCTCGCCAGCTGCATATATTCAGTTGTCAACCATTGAAAAGCGACGTTACGTAATAGCGTCGGGTTTCCGACAGTAACGCAGGATATACTGTCGCAAATTTATGACGTTATCCAATCAGATGTCGCGTTGCATTTGCAAGTGCATTAGAATCCCCAATACCTCATTTTCTAGTTAAAATTATACTCATGAAACATTTTGGGTTGGAAATGTGGGTTAGTATAGTTAACTAATTCAGGGACGTAACGTGTTGTCTGTACATTGTTGTATTAGAAGTCACACAGTCACCTGGTCGTCAATTTCCGTCATCGTCATGTCTAAGTGATGTCATTTATGTTGTCTCATCTCAGCATTATTTTTAATAGAAACGAATAATTAAAAGAAGAGGGTGAACATCATCAATCATTTGTGAGTTGGGCGGACATAAAAATACGATCCTGGGGTTCAATGCTAGTCATTACTAGATACCCTTTTTGATGCCAAACACCAAAACATCAGGACTGATTATTCCATCCATCACCCAAAGCAATGATAAAATATCATTGTATAGTACACAAGAACAATACGTACGTTTTGTTGGCCTGACGCAGGCATTGTTACTTTAAACGTTCCACTATTTATTGCCGTTGTCAACAGATTGGCTACAGTATTTAGGTCTGGTTCTAATTTAGGATTTGTGACATCACCAATCGGCGGGGGTCGGTCAAGTAAGGTAAACCTAACTGTAATGTCGCTCTCATTGGCATAGTCAACCTAGAATAACAATAAATGTGATATTTTATCATATTTTATAACAGTTGACACTACATCAATAGAATAAAGGTAAATTTCTTGACAACACGTCATATGATAAAGAGTTTTCCATGACTTAAGCAATTAATCTATGGCTCAATTGTTCATCTATTTGTATTTCTAAGCGTGTCTGAAAGTTTGACGATAATTGCATGGCGTGCATTATGTATTAACAGAGGTTATAAAAATGCATATGTCATCTTAATTAAGCTGGGATGAACAATAGTAAAATTTCAATCCATGGACCTTGTTTCATAACAAATTGAAATTTGTCTACAATAAAAACACAATGTGCATAATACCAGAATCGCGGGTATCTATAATGTAGGTAGCGTTTCCTCCTTTAAATTGTGCAGTGAGAAACACCAGATGAACACTATCAATAGTTCAAAGAATGAGTAGACATCATGCTTACAAAAATGACTTGTTAACCCATTTAACCCAAATGGACCTGCCTACCCTTATCAATTGAATCAGGCTATTTCTGTTTTAAGGTTTGTTGCGTGCTATTTTTCATTTTAATCCAAATTTTGGTAGAACTTTCTGTAAGCAAACAGTGGAGACCCTGATCAGACGCCACACTATGCGGCGTCTAACCTGGATTTGCACTGTTTGCCTATGTCCTTAAAAAAGTTCGCTGGGCTTATATGGGTTAAAATGCATGTAATATTACTTTTCCCCTAATACACATATGACAAATGTACAAAATATACAACTTATAATCATCTTTTTTCAATGATCTTGTAGATGAAGAGAGAGCTGGTTTGTTTGCTTTTATGGTCTTACGGTAGGTTTGTTACTGTATATGTCCAGTGGCTCTTCCTCGCAGTGCCGTTGGTATGCTGTGTGTGATTGTGTGTATTTTCTGGCCATACTGACTTACTGTTTGTAAGGTCATTATTCAAACACGCGATCACAAATACTTTGTAGTCATAGAGGAAAACTATGTGCTTGATTCCTCATCTGCATCCCAGATGTGAATGTTCATGTGAGATTGCCCTCTAAAATAATGGCTTTTATAAAAAGTGTTATTATATAACCTATAGCTAGACATCTTTTGATTGGCCCAGATGCCTATCCACTCGAGTCCATAAAGCTACATATCAAATGGGCTGCTGGTTCTTACCATTCAATATTAGTTACGAAAAAAAGACTTCATAGAAACTTCTCATAACAGGTGTGCTTTCAGCATGAAACTTGCATGATTTGCAGTAAATACAATTCAGTGAGTGACAGCAGCACGAAATTCACAAGATATGGTGTTTCATATACATGTAATTCAGACTTTGCTGCTAAATATAGTAATTAGCAGAACTCTTAATGAACTAATGAATTCTTCCTTCTGGATTGATGCAATAAACTTGATATGGTCCATTGTATAACTCAAGGGGTCACAGGTTTTAATTTCTAAACAAAATTGTAGTTTTTTTTTCCCTGATGATCATTTTTGTCTTAGCAAACAATGTAGACCCTGATGAAATGCCACATTATACGGCATTTAATCTGGATCTTCTCTGTCTGCAGTTGTAAATACAAATAAAGTATGCATTCATTCCTCTTTTAACTGAATGAAAACTGTTAGTCAACATGTAAAAAAAATCAAGACTGTCCAAGACATAGTCCATAGCCAAGATTTTGTTGTTGTTGTTGTTGTTTTTTTCTGTTTAGAGAAATTATATAATAAAACAATTGTTGACTATTGAGGTATTGGACATGATCTGATATCCACCTGAGAATACCAATATTGACCTCCGCTCCGCATCGGTCAAATATTTGTAATCTCAGGTCGATATCACATCATGTCCAATGCCTCAATAGTCAATAATTGTATAATATAGCATCCTATTAATAAAACTAGACATCATAACAGTCATCTAACGAAATTGACATAAGGCCATTTATGAAATTTTAAGGTATGCATTTTGCAGAGGTTTCATATAGTGTACATATCTAACGATTGTAACAGCAAAATAGACCTACCAGGCCTGTTATTGTTTAACCATTTAACTCATACAGACGCCTTTTAGCACTTTGCAAACAGAGCAGACTCCAAGCAGGCAGTAAGAGCTGCCTGACCAGGGTCTACTCCGTTTGTTTATGGAAATGTGACATATATGATCCTACACTAGTGGATCTTACGAGTAATTTCTTTGTTTTCCAGAACATGAATGTTTATTTATATACACTGAATTTATTCATAGTGGGCGGAGTCTAGCATGAATACTTCTTGAATAAAGGGCTAAACATTATATGCGCTATTTCTTGAAAGTATTGGTGAAATACATCTTAACATCAACACAAAAATGCATAAAACGGCAAATAATGGATACCAGCTGTTAGTCAAAATTGAACATTGTATTTTTATGGCAGAAAAAATGCAATTTCAGCAGAAAAGGCAGTCCCGATATTGGCTTGTTTGAATAATATACTGACGGACTTTAAAAACGCAACACTTGGATAAAAAAATTAATTTATGTCTCGAAAAAGAAGGCAGAGCAATAATTTTGATTGTATGTTAAAGAACATTCATGTGTAAGTAAAAACATGGAAAACTTGTCCAACAAAGATTAACTTAATGCATTGAAATGTAAACTTTTTGAGATAGGTGTCAACTGTTTCATGTGACCAAATGTTATGAATGAAAGAATCCATATTTCTTTAAATCAAGAAACGCTAGAAGCATCAAAATTGTATCATGGACTTCATTAGCCATCGAGGAATCACTCTCATATTGATTGGCAGGTCTGCGATACAGCTTATTTGCGTATATAACGTTTATTTGGGTGTACCCTTTCATTCAATAGCTAAAAATCTCCTCTACTTAAGGAATGTTTAAATGGCTAAGTTCATAAGAAGCAAATAACGTCGTCCAGTTTAGTTTTACAATTAAAACTAAAGTGTTTACTGAAGAAGCCGACTCATGATGACATTATCGAAGCAAAGAAAGTTTACATTCAACAGTCTTTTGGAAGATATAAGGGGATGTTAGTGTTGCGTAACTAAAGTCCGTCAGTATATGTTTATAATTACCCTAAAAGTTAGGAAGAAGGCAAAGATCAGGATGAATCGACACAATCAAATACCACACCTGTCCCAGGACACCACATGGGAAAGTGACAAAAACACAAGAAAACAACACATACAAGAGAGCTAAGAGGCTAACCCTTTTCCATCAGGTGACCATAAGACTGCAATGAACAGACATGACAGCATGACGGACATAAAATATAAATAACAAAAAGGATCCACAAAAAAGCACCGCCTTGAAACAGTCAGTAAACACAATTTTTACCTGGGGGCATTTCAGTTTCATGGTACCAAAGGTTGATAGTTTCAAAAGTAAGTAATGGTGCAAAGATCAGGAATCGATACAATCAAGTACCACACCTGACCCAGGATACCAATGGGAAAGCGACAAACTCACAGAAGACACCACGAACGAGAGCCAAGAGGTCAGCCCTTTCCCAGCAGGTGACCACAAAGCACATATAAACAGACATGCACAAAACATAGCAAACACAAGACAGAACAAAAACATAAAAGATCCACAAAAGAAGTACCGCCTTGGAACGGTCAGTAAAACACCCCACCGGAGGGCCTAAACCAGCCCAACGGCGCCAACCCCACCCTCAATCCAGATGTGGATCAAGACACATAGATATTTGGTTTGCATGAAAGACCCCTAACTTATCAATGCATCATCTCCTAAAACATAAGCAAAGATAAGGACTCAACAGTAAATTAAACTGAATACCGGAGCAAAAGAAATCCAACAGGTAAACCCCGATGGGCCCGACAAACAGCCAAAGCATCAGGCTCCTACCATCTCATCAATAGATAAGTCTTTAAGTCGGAACCATCATAGAGTCTGAAGTCCGACCCACTGGCGTGCAATTAAAGAGGAAAGCAAAGTTGCCAACCGTGACTGGGTTGACTACCAAGCATGCAGTCTGTTGCAATACATTAATGTTATAGCCAATCTTTTTATAATGGGAAATTATTTTAATGAACTGCGCTGAAAAATTATTAGAGCCAACAATCTTCTTCAACTTATACACCAAGTCACCATAGAAATCAGGTTCCGAAAGTCCTTGGCGCAAGAGAGATTTAAGTCCAACTTGGAATTTAGAAATCAAATCATAGTATCGTCTATAAAATTTTGAAAATGTTTTGCGAAGTTTATGATACCGATAGCCTTGTTTAAGAAGTTTCTGAGTTAACAATTTATTGCGAGTGTTGAAGTCAGCAACATAGCTAGATGCTCTAGCAAAACGAATGAGTTGAGAGATATAGACTCCATAGGATGTAGAACGAGGAACATCACCATCTAAAAATGGGAAATTGACAAAATCAAAGACAGATAAATGAATATGTATTGGTAACAATTTTAGTCGCCCTACCCCTTCATTTTTATTTTTTTTTATTTACTACTGCGTGAGTAGCTATTCATATTATCATTGCATAAGAATCTTTAAAATGTTATTGGTTTCAGGAATATTAAATGCACAAATTTCACTTTTTATTACAAATGTAAGCGTTACCTGTATATTTGAAACTCTTAACGGGGATATTCCCCCTAAGCCCTGTATTTCAATTAGAATGAAATATTTAAACTTCTCCAAGTTAGAACTTGCCACACTCTGGTAGTTTCCTACAATATGCAGTACCAAGATTGATTTCATTATTTTGTAATGAAGCATTATTAATGTATTTCTATTGGTTGTTACTTCTTTTGAATAATTTGACGATCTCGCGAGTCCAGGCTAGCAAACTCTTACAGTCTTTGCAAAATATACTGTAATGCAAATTGAATATATATAATTCACACATCCTGAATAAAGGACTGATTAGCTAGAACTGTAGGTATGGCAAGTTCAAACACAGAGATTCTTTACTGCAAAATAGTATATCTTAAAAGTATACATGTAGTTATCAGGACTTAAGTAAAGAGTGCGTAATGAAAATTTAATTTTCTTATTTCTCAACAAAAACATATGTTGTGGGTACTGAAAAGAGAAGTAAGAAGTTATTTACATCTTTACGCTGATTTTTTTTGTTAACCTAAACCTGTGAACTGTTATACAATGTAAATATGCTGCTTCCCACAGAATAGCAAACATTTGTTTGATTCAGAAAGGGTTGAACAAGTGATTAACAGTTGGTGCCAATATTTAAGAAATGAATTGGTTTTTTGGAAGGTTCATGGAATCATGAATACTTCGGGTCTCTTGGCTTCTCGTAAACTTTACAAGAGACCCGAAGTATTCATGATTCCATGAACCTTCCAAAAAATGAATTTATTGCTTATATTTACATTTTATTATAGATAACTAATATATAGAATTTTTTTATAATTTATGAGATAAAACAATTTTGTATTTAAAATTTAATCGTATTAATGGTTTTGTTGGATTGCAAAACGGAAAAGCGGAACGGCCAGTGTAAACACAGACAGCCAATGGAGCAAACAAGAAACTTGTTATGCACGTGAAACTCAGGTATGGCTCGCTGTCAATCACAACACTAGTGTCACATCTGGCGAATGAATTCGATGTTCAAAGCGAATTGCACGGGCAAGTGAGCTTGGCAGCTGTCAATCAAAATTTGTGTAGTTCATGAGGCTGTGAACGATTGCAAAATTCTAAAGATTCATTTAAGGATCGTTCAAAAATGTAAATATACGAACATGACCTTTAGGGTAGAGTTGAAAAATGAATCTGTAAATATTCAAACTGCAAATCAGCTTTGCTGCCAAAATTGCGTTTTTACCTACCATAAAAATAAAAATTGATATATCGCTGGTATACGTTCAAGTTATATTTTCTAGCTGCCTATTGTTATTGTTTTTTTTTATGCTGAAGGAAAGGTTCATATTAGAAATACATGAGGGGCATTAAATATTACCTGAATATTATTTATTCTGAGTGGTGATACGCCATTTCCTGATGTTTTAATAGCATTTAGGACAGCATATTTGAAAGCCTCTGTGTTTGCACTTGCCATCGTCTCATAACTTCCTACAATGTTAAGAAAAGTTTGCAAAATGTGCAAAACAGGCACTATCAATGCATCTGTAAGGAGGGAATATATCTTTCTAAAAATGCACCCGAAAATTAAAGACATAGTGGATCTTTAATGAGTTCTTAAGTATTATTGAAGTAATCAACCGATTAGGAAAGAGAGATAAAATGTGAGCTTTGCCTGACATCAGAAAGCTTTTTTCACAATGAGTTTAATAAATTTAACAAGAATGAGGTCAATCAATAAATGGGTCGATCATCTTATGTGGAATTTAATGTGAGTGCCCATATATATGTACATTCATACTCACATAAAACTTCACATACTATTAGTATGATATGAACTTTGTCTCCAAGATCATACTAGCAATTCAAAACATGTATTGTTATTTACATACCCAGGACTTTAGTTAAGAGTGGGTAACAGAAAAATATTTTTCTTATTTTTTAACCAAAACATATGTTGTGGGTACTAAAAAACGTCTCAATGAGACGATTCTTTTGAGCACCCAAAACATATGCTTAAAATATGGGTAAGAAAATATAAACAATTTTATGCTGAAAACTTTTGTTTATCTAATATAAACCGGTGATATCATTGACAATCAGAGTCCTAAATAGGAATCACTTACATATGAAATATAGGCGTTATCAGACTTACAAACATATTAAAGTATATTTGACAATGACTTTTATATCAGAGGTCAAATCATCACAACAAACTATTGTAGACATTCACATACAGTTGGCAATCAATTTGTAAAATATGACCCGCCTACATTATAATACGCATGTGATATTTGCGTATCAAAATAAACAACCAAAATTTTAAGTACACTTCAAAGGTCGTTTATGAGAGTAACATAAGGCATATCCAAAATTGATATCACTTTCAATAACTAAGATCTACTAATAATTTAAATTTATTACCAAAACATATCATGAATGCCTTTGTTTAATAGTAAATGTATATTTAACATTGCCCCTAGGCATGTTAATCAGCTCCATCTTAAAGTTGTATAGTTAAACGGCTTAAGTCTTAAACGACAGTTCAAAACTAGACATAACTAAGATCTTAATAACAAATTGTAGCTTAATGAAGGTCAAAAGTATTGCAGAATGCTCCAGGGGGGGGGAGCATTCTGCAATACTTTTGACCTGCTTATAGCGATTATTGGTATTGAAAACCAATTTTGGTCTTTTAGAGAGTAGCATTTTTTGACAAGTTTTACTGTCGTCTTTATGGAGCGCAGTGACTTATTGGTAGAGTGCTTGACTCCAGACCATAGGACCGCAAGATCGAGCCTTAAGCCCCTATCTCACTGGACTGCGACTGTTTTGCGATAACTGTCAACAGACATCGCGAGTGGGTCGCAAAGCAGTCTCCAAACAGTCGCCAGTGATTCGTAATTTCCTCGCATGTGTCGCCCAGTGGCGCAAAGTAGTCGCGAAAATTTTGAACATGTTCAAAAATATTATGCAACAAAATTCCTCGCAAAAATATCTGCAAAGTCATCGCAGGTGTCTCGAACCCGTCGCGAACTTGTCGCCGACCTCTCGCAATTTAGTCACAATTATTTTGGAACAAGACATTTTTGCGAGATAAAGACTGAATTGCAAAGCAATTGCGACATAAATGAGACACTTCACAACACAATTGCGAGTAAATTAAACTAAGCGATGTTCTGGCGAACGTTCCACAAATGTCTCACAACTATTGCGCGAGTATCTTAAATTACTTGCAATTATGTCGCTAAAGGTTCTTTAAAAGAGTTCCTCCTATCTGAGATGATAGTTCCTTCTTAGTACAATATGTTGGTTATACATACTTAAGTATACAGTCAGTTTGACTAATTCCAGTTGTCAAGTATTCTTGCTATCTGAAAGGCTAGTTTCATAAGTATGGTGTATTGATTAGGCTTACTTACATGTATACTGTTTGGAGTACTTTCAGTTATTAATAATGGTTCTGCATTCTGAGAGGATATTTTTTTAAGTATTTTTATAAGGCCTACTTAAATGCTTATTATTTCTATTACAGTATAAAGGTATTGCCATTGTGTAAGACTACAACAGCCTGCTTAGTCTCAGCAGCCCTTCTTAGGTTTGATTTTGGCATACAGAACCCTATAAACAAATAATCTCTGCAGTGGACAACTTAGATTCTGATTAGAATGCGCATCAGTGCAGTCTGATATGTGCCTTTGTTGTGCGCATAACTGTATGAAATAGATTTTCGCAGGACGATCATTGCAATTTTTATTTGATTGGGATGATCATGCCACACGTATGGGAAATTAGAGCATGTGCGTTCTCGACTTTCTTAAGCTGCTTGATGGGCCATCATAACTGTGCAATTTAAACGAGTTAACTTTTTTCTAACTCAATATTTGCTACCATTTAACAGTCCAACGCTACCCAGCAGCGTGACACCTTCCAACAATCTAGCTCCTTCCAGCCCTCTAGTTCCTTCCACCAGCGTAGTACCTTCCCAGTCTGAAGTTTCAATGCTTGCTAGAATGTTTATTTTTCTTGGTTTATCATTTCTCGCAAAACCATCGTGCGACAGTCGCACGAACTTCGCGCGACAGTCGCACGATATATGCACGACGTTCGTGAGAACATCATGAGGCAGTCAATGGTAATAAATGTTCGCAATTTCATCGGGCGAACATCGTGTGAGTGTCTCGCGAATGTCGCACGAATGTCTCCCGAATGTCATGAAACATTCGCCAATGATTCGTGCGACAATCGTACGACATTGGTGCGACTGTCGAAAATATGTCTTAACCACCCATTTAATGTGACCGCAATGTGATTATGGTTGCAATGTCGTATTTCTGTCGCCAAAACCTATCTCAAATTAGTCTCGAAATAGTCGCAAATTGCTCGCATCCCAGTGAGATACTAGCTTTACTGGCATCACTGGGTTCTGACCTTGAGTACCACACATTTATCCTTGCTTAGTACTGGTTTAACCCAGGAAAACCCATCCCAACATAACTAAAAATAATTTACTTGGACGTAAAGAATCAAATAAAACAAACAAACAAATCTCTAGACATTTTTCAGTATAGTTCAACTACCTTCAGATTTTATCCCAATATATCAGACTTCTTATGTTTCCATATTTATTAACCTTAAGATATGTTGTGGGAACGCAATAGGAATCAGTGCTTTTTAGCACCCAAACACAAATTTCGACTAATAGATATAAAATTATTTATGTTTTTTTGCTATGTTATGTGAAGCAGGAGATATCTGTACCAGTCCCACACTGGTAAATGTATACTTTGATTTGGTGGTATTCACGCGTATTGCCAGTACCTTAAAGACCGGAAGTGGTAGATATTGACGTTAATACTATGTAGAAACATATGCCCTATGCCTAAAGGACTATAGAGTTAGATCGTTTTTAAGTATTCGACATGCAGATGGCGATTTATGTAAGCATTTAGGAATAGATTCAAGTACCGATCTGGATCCTATGCCTAAAGGACTATAGAGTTAGATCGTTTTTAAGTATTCGACATGCAGATGGCGATTTATGTAAGCATTAAGGAATACATTCGAGTACCGATCATCCAGATCGGTACTCGAATCTATTCCTAAATGCTTACATAAATCGCCATCTGCATGTCGAATACTTAAAAACGATCTAACTCTATAGTCCTTTAGGCATAGGGCATATGTTTCTACATAGTATTAACGCCAATATCTACCACTTCCGGTCTTTAAGGTACCGGCAATACGCGTAAATACCACCAAATCGACGTATACATTTACCAGTGTGAGTCCTATCCATTTACCTGGAAGTAATAAGCTGAAGTCTTTTCTTGCAGTATTGTTAAAACATCTGCTGATATCATATTCCCAGATATCTGGTTTCTGTTCGTCGTAGTCATAAATGTTATAAGTTATACGCCCGTCCTGTCCATTCTGAAAATAATAGAAAACAACAATTGACGTAAATTAATAATAAGGAGTTTATTTGTGTGTGACGTTTTTGTCACTTTCCCATACGGTGTTCAGGGTCAGGTGTGGTACTTGATTGTATCAATTACTGATATTTGCTTTTTTCCTTACTCTAAGAGCGTATTGGCAAGGATGGTCATAAGGTGAATTTGAATTTGTTTGTATTGATGATTGACAGTCCAGTCAACACTTTTACAGTCGTATCGAGATGTGTTCCTGACTACCTGAGTTGAACCAGTTCTAATCAGATAATAATATAAGAATCTTGATCAATGACACAAAGGGGGTGCGTCTCGAACAAGCGACTTATCGATGATTTCGAAAAGATGGACGGGCATAGCTGATATATAATTTAACATACAACATATAGTGAATGGAGAGAAATCAATAAATTTACATCATTTTGTTAACCAAGGTGCATTATTTATAATAACCCAGTATAACCCACAAATAGTTGCAACAACGTGCTTTTAGATAAGATTGCTCAAACAAAACTACTAAAAAGAATTGTCTCAACAGAATTGCTTCATATGGGTAAAAAGAGCAGAAATTCTGATCTGGTGAGCATGAATAATTATAACAAGTACACGAAAAAAATACTCACAGTTCCAATATTAACCTCTAGCATGATTGGCATTCCAAACGTCAGTGTATCTGGTAGATTAGCTGTGTATGTGGGCTAGAACATAGCAAAGCATTTATTGAATTATATTTGTCTTGTAGTGATTTTTTGCGGATTGTTTTTGAACATATGAAATTTACATTTTTTCTAATTATTCTGTTTTTATGAAAGTGAAAAATTAATTGATGAGACATTGTCTAAATTATCGCCTAATAGTAAAACATATATAAACAAATATAACTGTTATAACTATCATAGTATAGGCCTACTGACAACCTGTCTATGATAACCTTCAAATAATGACACCCTGTATATAAAACCACTTGAGAATAAGGAAATCCTGGCTATAATAACCATTTGTGATTAAAGACACCCTTTCTATAACAACCGCCTGAGTTTAATGCCATCCTCTCTATAATAACCACGTGAGAGTAATATGTCTATTTTACAGATCATTTCCTGTTTCACGACCACGTGGTGACATCCATGCTGCACATTTTCTATTCAACTACGAATATTTAATAATTTTATAAATGTGCGTGCTTTACGAAGATTACAAAGGTCAATCGACATAAAGTATATTTTAGATCGTGTGACAAATCTTAATAGTGTGGTACCCTGCCTGCACGACTCTGTCTATAGAATCTCGCCATCTATTACAAACGCATTGAAAAATCATTTGCAACTCATTTGAATGTGCTTGCATACTTAATAAGGCGTTGGGAACTGAATCAGAAGGTCGTTGGTTCCAGTCTCACTAGGGGATATTTTTCTGTATATTTTTTTGGCGACAAGGTCTGAAAATAGCTAAAATATTCAAAAATTGTATGTTTTTGCAAGTTGTTGCATAAAAGTGAAGCTGTCATTTCATAAGGCTTGCAAAAGACCTGTTCCCGCTATATAATAACTTAAAAAGGTGTAGATCAGACTGTGGAAATGTGCAGCATGATCAGCACATATGAGCCGCGCTATGTGATTTCCAACAATGTGGCATTTTGACAAGTGTAGACTTAGAGGAGCCTGTGCAGCCTCGTCTTAAGCTTAAAAACTGCAAATGCTGTTCATTCAGTAGCTTAACAGTCATTGAATATTAAAGCGACTAGCAAAGGCTCTGATCAGACGCGCTGGTCTGAGCCTTTGCTGGGCGCACATACCACCTTGTTGGAAATCTCATGTCCTTGCTCGATTATATTTTCCACTGCTTAAATACAAAACGTAAAATCAGAAGCTTAAGTACATTTATGTTGGGACCAGCTATTCTGAAAAGTTTTCTGTATTCTACATAAAGCTTTACACTCTCTGGTTACAGCAGTTAGTCTCTGGCAAGAAATGGCGTAGCTGGGCACAATGAGTCGATAATATCTATGATATCTTAAATTGGAAGGTCCAAACAAACTACAAACTACAAACAACGATATTTTCACGAGCAGGTGCATGCATGTAGACCCATGCAGACTTTTTTGTGTATAAAATGACATTAAAGTTGTTAATAAAATGGCTAATCACCCGAGAATATTGCCACCTTGTCTATAATAACCACCTGACGATGAAGACATTCCCTATATAATAACCACCTGAGAATAAGGAAATCAGTATCTATAATAACCACCTGACGATAAAGACATTCCATATAATATAACTACCATGGAATAAGGTCACCCTGTCTATAAAAACCACCTGAGAATAATGACATCCTGTCTATAATGACCTCCTTACGTAAAGGAAACCCTGCCTATAATAACCACATGAGATTAAGGACACCCTGTTTATAATAACCACCTTTGAAAAATGTCACACTGTTTATAATAACCACCTTTGAAAAATGTAACTCTATTTATAATAAGCACCTGAGAACAAGGACTATCCTGTCTATAACAACCACCTTAGAATAAGGACATCCTATCAATTTTAACCGTCTAAGATTAAGGACTTCATGTCTATAATAACCACTTGAGAATAATGACACACTGTCTATAATAACCACCTGGGTTTGAAGACATCCTGTCTATAATTACAACCTGGGAATAAGGACACCCTTTCTATAGTTACCGCCTTAGAATAAGGACATCCTGTCAATATGAACCACATGAGAATGAGGACATCCTGTCTATAATAACTACGAGTAGTACAAAATTTTCATTATTTTTGTAAGGGTCGCGCCTATTGAATTTCTGTCAAAAATTCAAATTTCCAAATATTGCCTACAATTGTGGAGAACACTTCATTTGATGAATGGAACAAATAATTTTGCCAAAAAATATTTTCCTAGCACTTTTTAAGATAGTACAAAATTTTCACTATTTTTGTAAGGTCCGCACCTGTCAAATTTCTGTCAAAAATTCAAATTTCCAAAAATTGCCTAAAATTGTGGAGAACACTTCTTTTAATGAATGGAACAAATAATTTTGCCAAAAAATATTTTCCTAGCTCATTCTAGTAAGATAGTACAAAATTTTAACTATTTTTGTAAGGTCCGCGCCTGTCAAATTCCCGTCAAAAATTCAATATTCCAAAAACTGCCTTAAATTGTGGAGAAACACTTCTTTTAATCAATTGAACAAATAATTTTGCCAAAAAATATTTTCCTAGCACATTTTAAGATAGTACAAAATTTTTACTATTTTTGTAAGGTCCGCGCCTGTCGAATTTCCGTCAAAAATTCAATTTTCCAAAAATTGCCTAAAATTGTGGAGAAACACTTCTTTTAATGAATGGAGCAAATAATTTTGCCAAAAAATATTTTCCTAGCACATTTTAAGATAGTACAAAATTTTCACTATTTTTGTAAGGTCCCCGCTTGTCGAATTCCCATCAAAAATTCAATTTTACAAAAAATACCTAAAATTTTGGAGAAACACTTCTTTTAATGAATGGAACAAATAATTTTGTGCAAAAATATTTACTTAGCACATCTTAAGATAGTACAAAATTTTCACTATTTTTGTAAGGTCCGCGCCTGTCGAATTTCTGTCAAGAATTCACATTTCCAAAAATTGCCTAAAATTGTGGAGAAACACTTCTTTTAATGAATGGAACAAATAATTTTGCCAAAAAATATTTTCCTAGCACATTTTAAGATAGTACAAAATTTTCACTATTTTTGTAAGGGTCGCGCCTGTCAAATTTCCGTCAAAAATTAATTTTCCAAAAATTGCCTACAATTGTGGAGAAACACATCTTTTAATCAATTGAACAAATAATTTTGCCAAAAAATATTTTCCTAGCACATTTTAAGATAGTACAAAATTTTCACTATTTTTGTAAGGTCCGCGCCTGTCGAATTTCCGTCAAAAATTCAAATTTCCAAAAATTGCCTGAAATTGTGGAGAACACTTCTTTTAATGAATGGAACAAATAATTTTGCCGAAAAATATTTTCCTTGCTCATTTTAAGATAGTACAAAATTTTCACTATTTTTGAAAGGTCCGCGCCTGTTAAATTCCGGTAAAAAATTCAATAATCCAAAAACCGCCTAAAATTGTGGAGAAACACTTCTTTTAATGAATGGAACAAATAATTTTTGCCAAAAAATATTTTCCTAGCACATTTTAAGATGTACAAAATTTTCACTATTTTTGTAAGGTCCGCGCCTGTCGAATTTCCGTCAAAAATTCAAATTTCCAAAAATTGCCTAAAATTGTGGAGAAACACTTCTTTTAATGAATGGAACAAATAATTTTGCCAAAAATTATTTTCCCACCACATTTTAAGATAGTACAAAATATTCACTATTTTTGAAAGGTCCGCGCCTGTCGAATTTCCGTCAAAAATTCAAAATACAAAAATTGCCTACAATTGTGGAGAAACACTTCTTTTAATGAATGGAACAAATAATTTTGCAAAAAAATATTTTCCTAGCACATTTTATGATAGTACAATATTTTCACTATTTTTGTAAGGTCTGCGCCTGTCGAATTTTGGTCAAAAATTCATATTTCCAAAAATTTCCTAAAATTGTGGAGAAACACTTCTTTTAATAAATGGAACAAATAATTTTGCCAAAAAATATTTTCCTAGCACATTTTAAGATAGTACAAAATTTTCACTATTTTTGTAAGGTCTGCGCCTGTCAAATTTCTGTCAAAAATTCAAATTTCCAAAAATTACCTAAAATTGTGGAGAAACACTTCTTTTAATAAATGGAACAAATAATTTTGCCAAAAAATATTTTCCTAGCACATTATAAGATAGTACAAAATTTTGACTAATTTGGTAAGGTACGCGCCTGTTGAATTTCTGTCAAAAATTCAAATTTCCAACAATTGCCTAAAATTGTGGAGAACACTTCTTTTAATGAATGGAACAAATAATTTATGTCCAAACAATATTTTCCTAGCACATTTTAAGATAGTACAAAATTTTCACTATTTTTGTAAGGTCCGCGCCTGTCGAATTTCCGTCAAAAATTCAAATTTCCAAAAATTGCCTAAAATTGTGGAGAAACACTTCTTTTTATGAATGGAACAAATAATTTTGCCAAAAAATATTTTCCTAGCACATTTTAAGATAGTACAAAATTTTCACTATTTTTGTAAGGTCCGTGCCTGTCAAATTTCCGTCAAAAAATTAATTTTCCAAAAATTGCCTACAATTGTGGAGAAACACTTCTTTTAATCAATTCAACAAATAATTTTGCCAAAAAATATTTTCCTAGCACATTTTAAGATAGTACAAAAATTTCACTATTTTTGTAAGGTCTGCGCCTGTCCAATTTGCGTCAAAAATTCAAATTTCCAAAAATTGCCTGAAATTGTGGAGAACACTTCTTTTATAGAATGGAACAAATAATTTTGCCAAAAAATATTTTCCTAACTCATTAAAAGATAGTACAAAATTTTCACTATTTTTGAAAGGTCCGTGCCTGTTAAATTCCGGTAAAAAATTCAATAATCCAAAAACTGCCTAAAATTGTGGAGAAACACTTCTTTTAATGAATGGAACAAATAATTTATGCCAAAAATATTTTCCTAGCACATTTTAAGATGTACAAAATTTTCACTATTTTTGTAAGGTCCGCGCCTGTCGAATTTCCGTCAAAAATTCAAATTTCCAAAAATTGCCTAAAATTGTGGAGAAACACTTCTTTTAATGAATGGAACAAATAATTTTGCAAAAAATTATTTTCCCACCACATTTTAAGATAGTACAAAATATTCACTATTTTTGTAAGGTCCGCGCCTGTCGAATTTCCGTAAAAAATTCATTTTTCCAAAAATTGCCTAAAATTGTGAAGAAACACTTCTTTTAATGAATGGAACAAATAATTTTGCCAAAAAATATTTTCCTAGCACATTTTAAGATAGTACAAAATTTTCACTATTTTTGTAAGGTCCGCTCCTGTCGAATTTCCGTCAAAAATTCAAATTTCCAAAAATTACCTAAAATTGTGGAGAAGCACTTCTTTTAATAAACGGAACAAATAATTTTGCCAAAAAATATTTTCCTAGCACATTATAAGATAGTACAAAATTTGACTATTTTGGTAAGGTTCGCGCCTGTCGAATTTCTGTCAAAAATTAAAATTTCCAAAAATAGCCTAAAATTGTGGAGAACACTTCTTTTAATGAATGGAACAAATAATTAATGTCCAAACAATATTTTCCTAGCACATTTTAAGATAGTACAAAATATTCACTATTTTTGTAAGGTCCGCGCCTGTCGAATTTCCGTCAAAAATTCAAAATACAAAAATTGCCTACAATTGTGGAGAAACACTTCTTTTAATGAATGGAACAAATAATTTTGCAAAAAAATATTTTTCTAGCACATTTTAAGATAGTACAAAATTTTCACTATTTTTGTAAGGTCCACGCCTGTCGAATTCCCGTCAAAAATTTAAAATCCAAAAAATACCTAAAATTTTGGAGAAACACTTCTTTTGATGAATGGAACAAATTATTTTGTGCAAAAATATTTACTTCGCACATTTTAAGATAGTACAAAATTTTCACTATTTTTGTAAGGTCCGCACCTGTTGAATTTCCGTCAAAAATTCAAATTTCCAAAAATTGTCTAAAATTGTGGAGAAACACTTTTTTTAATGAATGGAACAAATAATTTTGCCAAAAATTATTTTCCCACCACATTTTAAGATAGTACAAAATATTCACTATTTTTGAAAGGTCCGCGCCTGTCGAATTTCCGTCAAAAATTCAAAATACAAAAATTGCCTACAATTGTGGAGAAACACTTCTTTTAATGAATGGAACAAATAATTTTGCAAAAAAATATTTTCCTAGCACATTTTATGATAGTACAATATTTTCACTATTTTTGTAAGGTCCACGCCTGTCGAATTTTGGTCAAAAATTCATATTTCCAAAAATTTCCTAAAATTGTGGAGAAACACTTCTTTTAATAAATGGAACAAATAATTTTGCCAAAAAATATTTTCCTAGCACATTTTAAGATAGTACAAAATTTTCACTATTTTTGTAAGGTCTGCGCCTGTCAAATTTCTGTCAAAAATTCAAATTTCCAAAAATTACCTAAAATTGTGGAGAAACACTTCTTTTAATAAATGGAACAAATAATTTTGCCAAAAAATATTTTCCTAGCACATTATAAGATAGTACAAAATTTTGACTAATTTGGTAAGGTACGCGCCTGTTGAATTTCTGTCAAAAATTCAAATTTCCAAAAATTGCCTACAATTGTGGAGAACACTTCTTTTAATGAATGGAACAAATAATTTATGTCCAAACAATATTTTCCTAGCACATTTTAAGATAGTACAAAATTTTCACTATTTTTGTAAGGTCCGCGCCTGTCGAATTTCCGTCAAAAATTCAAATTTCCAAAAATTGCCTAAAATTGTGGAGAAACACTTCTTTTAATGAATGGAACAAATAATTTTGCCAAAAAATATTTTCCTAGCACATTTTAAGATAGTACAAAATTTTCACTATTTTTGTAAGGTCCGCGCCTGTCAAATTTCCGTCAAAAAATTAATTTTCCAAAAATTGCCTACAATTGTGGAGAAACACTTCTTTTAATCAATTCAACAAATAATTTTGCCAAAAAATATTTTCCTAGCACATTTTAAGATAGTACAAAAATTTCACTATTTTTGTAAGGTCTGCGCCTGTCCAATTTGCGTCAAAAATTCAAATTTCCAAAAATTGCCTGAAATTGTGGAGAACACTTCTTTTATAGAATGGAACAAATAATTTTGCCAAAAAATATTTTCCTAACTCATTAAAAGATAGTACAAAATTTTCACTATTTTTGAAAGGTCCGTGCCTGTTAAATTCCGGTAAAAAATGCAATAATCCAAAAACTGCCTAAAATTGTGGAGAAACACTTCTTTTAATGAATGGAACAAATAATTTATGCCAAAAATATTTTCCTAGCACATTTTAAGATGTACAAAATTTTCACTATTTTTGTAAGGTCCGCGCCTGTCGAATTTCCGTCAAAAATTCAAATTTCCAAAAATTGCCTAAAATTGTGGAGAAACACTTCTTTTAATGAATGGAACAAATAATTTTGCAAAAAATTATTTTCCCACCACATTTTAAGATAGTACAAAATATTCACTATTTTTGTAAGGTCCGCGCCTGTCGAATTTCCGTAAAAAAATCATTTTTCCAAAAATTGCCTAAAATTGTGGAGAAACACTTCTTTTAATGAATGGAACAAATAATTTTGCCAAAAAATATTTTCCTAGCACATTTTAAGATAGTACAAAATTTTCACTATTTTTGTAAGGTCCGCTCCTGTCGAATTTCCGTCAAAAATTCAAATTTCCAAAAATTACCTAAAATTGTGGAGAAGCACTTCTTTTAATAAACGGAACAAATAATTTTGCCAAAAAATATTTTCCTAGCACATTATAAGATAGTACAAAATTTGACTATTTTGGTAAGGTTCGCGCCTGTCGAATTTCTGTCAAAAATTAAAATTTCCAAAAATAGCCTAAAATTGTGGAGAACACTTCTTTTAATGAATGGAACAAATAATTAATGTCCAAACAATATTTTCCTAGCACATTTTAAGATAGTACAAAATATTCACTATTTTTGTAAGGTCCGCGCCCGTCGAATTTCCGTCAAAAATTCAAAATACAAAAATTGCCTACAATTGTGGAGAAACACTTCTTTTAATGAATGGAACAAATAATTTTGCAAAAAAAATATTTTTCTAGCACATTTTAAGATAGTACAAAATTTTCACTATTTTTGTAAGGTCCACGCCTGTCGAATTCCCGTCAAAAATTCAAAATCCAAAAAATACCTAAAATTTTGGAGAAACACTTCTTTTGATGAATGGAACAAATTATTTTGTGCAAAAATATTTACTTCGCACATTTTAAGATAGTACAAAATTTTCACTATTTTTGTAAGGTCCGCACCTGTTGAATTTCCGTCAAAAATTCAAATTTCCAAAAATTGCCTAAAATTGTGGAGAAACACTTCTTTTAATGAATGGAACAAATAATTTTGCCAAAAATTATTTTCCCACCACATTTTAAGATAGTAGAAAATTTTCACTATTTTTGTAAGGTCCGCGCCTGTTGAATTTCTGTCAAAAATTCAAATTTCCAAAAATTGCCTAAAATTGTGGAGAAACACTTCTTTTAATCAATTGAACAAATAATTTTGCCAAAAAATATTTTCCTAGCACATTTTAAGATAGTACAAAATTTTCACTATTTTTGTAAGGTCCGCGCCTGTGAAATTTCCGTCAAAAATTCAAATTTCCAAAAATTGCCTAAAATTGTGGAGAACACTTCTTTTAATGAATGGAACAAATAATTTTGACAAAAAATATTTTCCTAGCTCATTCTAAGATATTACAATATTTTCACTATTTTTGTAAGGTCCGCGCCTGTCAAATTCCCGTCAAATATTCAATATTCCAAAAACTGCCTAAAATTGTGGAGAAACACTTCTTTTGATGAATGGAACAAATAATTTTGTGCAAAAATATTTTCCTAGCACATTTTAAGATAGTACAAAATTTTCACTATTTTTGTAAGGTCCCCGCCTGTCGAATTTCCGTCAAAAATTCAAATTTCCAAAAATTGCCTAAAAGTGTGGAGAAACACTTCTTTTATTTAATGGAGCAAATTATTTTGCCAAAAAATATTTTCCTAGCACATTTTAAGATAGTACAAAATTTTCACTATTTTTGTAAGGTGTGCGCCTGTCGAATTTCCGTCAAAAATTCAAATTTCCTAAAATTGCCTAAAATTGTGGAGAAACACTTCTTTTAATGAATGGAGCAAATAATTTTGCCATAAAATACTTTCATAGCACATTTTAAGAAAGTACAAAACTTTCACTTTTTTTGTAAGGTTCGCACATGTCGAATTTCCGTCAAAAATTCAATTTTCAAAAAAATGCCTAAAATTGTTGAGAAACACTTCTTTTAATAAATTGAACAAATAATTTTGCCAAAAATTAGGCAAAAAATTATTTTCCTAGCACATTTGTAGATAGTACAAAATTTTCAATATTTTGGAAAGGTGTGCGCCTGTGGAATTTCCGTCAAAAATTCAAATTTCCAAAAATTGCCTTAAATTGTGGAGAAACACTTCTTTTAATGAATGGAACAAATAATTTTGCCAAAAATTATTTTCCTAGCACATTTTAAGATAGTACAAAATTTTCTCTATTTTTGTAAGGCTCGCGCCTGTCGAATTTCCGTCAAAAATTCAAATTTCCAAAAATTGCCTAAAATTGTGGAGAACACTTCTTTTAATGAATGGAACAAATAATTTTGCCAAAAAATATTTTCCTAGCACATTTTAAGATAGTACAAAAGTTTCACTATTTTTGTAAGGTCCACCACTGTCGAATTTCCGTAAAAAATTCAATTTTCCAAAAATTGCCTACAATTGTGGAGAAACACTTCTTTTAATGAATGGAACAAATAATTTTGCCAAAAAATACTTTCATAGCACATTTTAAGATAGTACAAAATTTTCACTATTTTTGTAAGGTCTGCGCCTGTGAAATTTCCGTCAAAAATTCAAATTTCCAAAAAATGCCTAAAATTGTGGAGAAACACTTCTTTTAATGAATGGAGCAAATAATTTTGTGCAAAAATATTTAGTTAGCACATTTAAAGATTGTACAAAATTTTCAACATTTTTGTAAGGTGTGTGCCTGTCGAATTTCTGTCAAAAAATTCAAATTTCCTAAAATTGCCTAAAATTTTGGAGAAACACTTCTTTTAATGAATGGAGCAAATAATTTTGCCAAAAAATACTTTCATAGCACATTTTAAGAAAGTACAAAATTTTCACTATTTTTGTAAGGTCCGCCGCTGTCGAATTTCCGTCAAAAATTCAATTTTCCAAAAATTGCCTACGATTGTGGAGAAACACTTCTTTTAATAAATGGAACAAATAATTTTGCCAAAAAATATTTTCCTAGCACATTTTAAGATAGTACAAAATATTCACTATTTTTGTAAGGTCCGCGCCTGTGAAATTTCAGTCAAAAATTCAAATTTCCAAAAATTGCCTAAAATTGTGGAGAACACTTCTTTTAATGAATGGAACAAATAATTTTGTGCAAAAATATTTTCCTAGCACATTTTAATATAGTACAAAAATTTCACTATTTTTGTAAGGTCTGCGCCTGTCGAAATTCCGTCAAAAATTCAAATTTCCAAAAAAATGCCTAAAATTGTGGAGAAACACTTCTTTTAATCAATTGAACAAATAATTTTGCCAAAAATTATTTTCCTAGCACATTTTAAGATAGTACAAAATTTTCACTATTTTTGTAAGGTACGCGCCTGTCGAATTTCCGTCAAAAATTCAAATTTCCAAAAAATCCCTAAAATTGTGGAGAAACACTTCTTTTAATGAATGGAACAAATAATTTTTGCCAAATAATATTTTCCTAGCACATTTTAAGATAGTACAAAATTTTCACTATTTTTGTAAGGTCCACGCCTGTTGAATTTCCGTCAAAAATTCAAATTTCCAAAAATTGCCTAAAATTGTGGAGAATTACTTCTTTTAATGAATGGAACAAATTTTGCCAAAAATTATTTTCCCACCACATTTTAAGATAGTACAAAATTTTCACTTTTTTTGTAAGGTCCGCGCCTGTCGAATTTCCGTCAAAAATTCAATTTTCCAAAAATTGCCTACAATTGTGGAGAAACACTTCTTTTAATGAATGGAACAAATTTTGCCAAAAATTATTTTCCCACCACATTTTAAGATAGTACAAAATTTTCACTATTTTTGTAAGGTCCGCGCCTGTCGAATTTCCGTCAAAAATTTTTCCAAAAATTGCCTAAAATTGTGGAGAATTACTTATTTTAATGAATGGAACAAATTTTGCCAAAAATTATTTTCCCACCACATTTTAAGATAGTACAAAATTTTCACTATTTTTGTAAGGTCCGCGCCTGTCGAATAACTGTCAAAAATTCAATTTTCCAAAAATTGCCTACAATTGTGGAGAAACACTTCTTTTAATGAATGGAACAAATAATTTTGCCAAAAAATATTTTCCTAGCACATTTTAAGATAGTACAAAATTTTCACTATTTTTATAAGGTTCGCGCCTGTTGAATTTCTGTCAAAAATTCAAGTTTCCCAAAATTGCCTAAAATTGTGGAGAAACACTTCTTTTAATAAATGGAACAAATAATTTTGCCAAAAAATATTTTCCTAGCACATTATAAGATAGTACAAAATTTTCACTATTTTTGTAAGGTCCACGCCTGTTGAATTCCCGTCAAAAATTCAATTTTCCAAAAAATGCCTAAAATTGTGGAGAAACAATTATTTTAATGAATGGAACAAATAATTTTGCAAAAAAATATTTTCCTAGCACATTTTAAGATAGTACAAAATTTTCACTATTTTGGTAAGGTCCGCACCTGTCGAATTTCCGTCAAAAATTCAATTTTCCAAAAATTGCCTACAATTGTGGAGAAACACTTCTTTTAATGAATGGAACAAATAATTTTGCCAAAAAATATTTTCCTAGCACATTTTAAGATAGTACAAAAGTTTCACTATTTTTGTAAGGTCCCCGCCTGTCGAATTTCCGTCAAAAATTCAAGTTTCCAAAAATTGCTCAAAATTGTGGAGAAACACTTCTTTTAATGAATGGAACAAATAATTTTGCCAAAAATTATTTTCCCACCACATTTGAAGATAGTACAAAATATTCACTATTTTTGTAAGGTCCGCGCCTGTCGAATTTCCGTCAAAAATTCAAATTTCCAAAAATTGCCTAAAATTGTGGAGAAATACTTCTTTTGATGAATGGAACAAAACATTTTGCCAAAAAATATTTTCCTAGCACATTTTAAGATAGTACAAAATTTTCACTATTATTGTAAGGTCCACGCCCATCGAATTTCCGTCAAAAATTCAAATTTCCAAAAATTGCCTAAAATTGTGGAGAAACAATTCTTTTAATGAATGGAACAAATAATTTTGCCAAAAAATATTTTCCTAGCACATTTTAAGATACGAGTCTATAATAAGCACCTGAGTTTGAGTACACCCTGTCTATAATAACTACCTGGGTTTAAGAACAACCTTTCTATAGTAACCACCTTAGAATTAAGACATCCTGCCAATATTAACCACATGAAAATGAGGACATCCTGTCTATAATAACCACCTGAGAATAAAGTCATCCTGTCAATATTAACCACCTTAGAATAAGGAGAGACTGTTTATAGTAGCCACCTGAGAATAAGGACACCCTGTATGTAATAACCACTTGAGAAAAAAATATGTCTTTCATAACGCCTTCAGATAATAGGATACCTTGTCAATTTCAAACACATTCTCAACTACTTTCTTTGATTCATTGACATGGGTATGTAGAAAGAAACTAGTTTTCATATAGTTGGTAATGAATCTGTATGACAATAATAGGCTTTTGTCAGCTTACATTGATTCACTTTATTGCAACAAATTGCTAAATTGATAGTTGAGTCGTTGTATACATGTACTTACAGTGGCGAAATACCATTCCCAGGTAGATGGTGTTCCCGGATGATCTTCTGGGTAATCTGTTCGCCTTGTTATCCACACATCACAGAGGATACCACGTGCCATTTTCTGAAAGTATAACATGACATGTGATTTCCAACAATGTGGTATTTGACAAGTGTAGACTGAGACGAGCCTGAGCAGCCTCTTTTTAAGCTTAGAAACTCCAAATGGCGTTCAGTCAGTAGCTTAACACTCATAAAATATTCAAGCAACTAGCAAAGGCTCTGATCAGACTGGGCGTATGCGCAGGCTGATCTGAGGCATTGCTGGTCGCATAAACCACATTGTCGGAAATCTCATGTCGCAGCTCATATATGCTAACTGTAACGTCGACATAAAGCATCAACACAAAAGTATGCTAACTACATTACTGATAATCTTCTCTGAAAGTCTTTGCTGCAGCCACAGATAAATTAATGTATTTGCAAAGGTCCCATTAGAGCCAAGTTTTTAATTGTAAAAGGTGATTTTTGTCTTAATTACCAGCTTAAATGTATATTTTGGGTGCTCAAAAACCGTCTCTTTCTGACGACTCAATTGACTAGCCACAACATAAAATAATGTATTGGTTGAGAAAAAAGAACATCAATTTTTAATTACACACTCTTTTATAATAATGACTAGTATGTATATCACGAAACCGCCAAGTTGATACGCTAAAAATGTTATTTTTCGTTCAGTGATCATCATTCTAGTTATTGAAAACGTTGGTTTGGGCATTGGAAACTTTATATGTACATACATAAATTATTAATCTCACGATTGTCGCCTAACTGGTGTAAAGATGTATTTTTTTTTCAATTATGTCTTATTTTGACCTTTTCATGAAGCTCATAATTTGCTACTAATGTGATTTTTCCATAAACTTTTATACAGGAAATTACCCTTCAAGCATATGCGGACAATAAGGACCCAGATCAGCAGGTGCAATAGTTTATGGTTGATCAGGATATTGGTTGTCTGTCAGTATATCAGTATATGGTATTTACTTGCGCACTTTGTAAATTTCTCTCTTAAAAGTCTCAAAATTGTTCCAAAATGGTCACTTACTTTCCTATTTTCAGCCTATTTTAGTGACCATAGGGGGGGGGGGGTTAGGGGGCCAAAATAGCACATTTAATGCACGTATAACTTTGTATATCAAGTAAACAAATGAGCAAATGTAAGTGAAAATTAAGCTCTCAAGACTATAACAAATATGTTGATTTATAATGACTTTAATGTTTACTGTCGTGAGTTGGCTTCCAATACCGTTAGTTTAACAAGTAACAGAGCCAAGGACGATGACAGTCAACAATGCGCTTTCAGCAATAATTTAGTGGTGGTGTTTACCGTTCCCTCATAGTTGTACTGTGTTTTGTCAAAATAGAAGAACTCCTTGGCCGTTCTGATTCTGACATGGGAAGGGTCAGTGCTGTGAACATCAAATCCAATCGAACTAATGTTGGTTATAGAACAGTTGCCGCGGCGCTGGTCAATTATATAGGAAACACCTGTAACGATTAATAAATATTAATATTTCGAAATCTAAAGCTTAAAGTTAATCCTCCATACATAGTTCGAAATTTGAAAGGTAGGAGAAAGCTCTGGAATCACGGAATTACCTCTGTAGATGAACTTTACCCTTTGTATTAGGGTAACCTCTAAACGAGTACTTTTGCAAACAGTGAATACCAAGATGAAATGCAGCATGATGCTGCATTTCATCAGGTTCTACACTGTTTGTAAAGGTTAAAAAAGATCTTCAGACAAAAAATACAATATTTAAAAAAGGATAAATTAACCTGACACCAGTAGATATGTACAATGGACTATCCCAAGTTTGTTGTATCAAAGCAGTAGGATGAATCCATTAGTATACAAAGGGTTGACTTGGGATAATATGGACCTCATCGCAAGAAAATCTGCTTCCACGGTTAGAGATCAGGTAAGACTCAAACCCCGCTGCCCAGGTACAATAACAAGCCAGAATAAAGCAACTTGAAGTTGTCACTTTCCCATTGGTATCCTGGGTCAGGTGTGGTGCTTGATTGTATCGATTCCTGATCTTTGCCCTTTTTCTTACTTTGTCTGATACACGCTTTTATTTGTACTTTCCATACAGCGAATAATAAAAGCGCTGATCAGACTGCGTGGATGCACAGGCTGGTCTGTGCCTTTGTTAATTTGCGTGCTACAAAAACATTTATTTGCGTTAATACCTATATCTAAGAGCTGTTTTGATAACGCCACAAGTGTCTAGATGCTTGACAGAATCGTCGCTATATGGACTTAAGACAAAGTTAGCCAATTCCCATAAAACGAAAAATAACTAATGTAAATTATCACATGACGTCGCGTCTGGGAGTGATATAATGCCATAAAATAAAATCGATAAACCATCAGTGGTTTACAGATTTAGTAACGTTACACAATGACGTCCATTATAGAGTTGCGTAAAAACTGGCAACATCCTGACGTTTTACTTAAAAATGCGATTTTTAAGCAATTTAATGTCATGTGATAAATAGAATCTAAAATTCGTACTCTTTATTAAACTCGTTGCGAAAACCGCGATAAAATGCTTGGCAAGCCTCGCATTTTATCGCTTTTCCCCAATTCGTTTTATAAATACAATAGAGCATGAGAACTCATGTAAGATCCTCTATATATTCAACATATGCATGAGCTCCTGTGTCTAATACCTCTAATTTTATTGACCATGTTAACTTTCTGAATTTGCATGTACAACGAAAAGCCTCGCATTTAATCCATTTTCTCCAACTTGTTTTATAAATTCATTACAGCAAAAGCGCTAAATATGTATACTTAAAGCCAAAAGTAACTTTACACTTTGAACTGCTGAATATATCTTAACTGTTTTTGATTTAACCAAATTAAATATTGCAATGAGTTGCTGGTACCCGCCCTAAACCTAATTCACGAAAAACAACTTAGGTAAATTAAGTTTCTTTCGAGTTATCTGTGCTTTCATTAAACGCACAAAATCAGCATTTCCTAACAGAATCCAAAGTAAACCTAGGGTTTGAACACGCTATTTTAAGGGACATCGATTGCCCATTAAAAATACTGCAAGACATTTAGTCTCTGACATATAGTTTATTTTTGGTAGCATCTTAAAGTTGGATCACTTTGAAATTATCTCCCTTTGAATTAAAACAATAGTAAACTTTAGTCCCTGCTAAAAGCTTTATCTCAGATGACATTTGGATTTTTTATCAGCGATTTGTTGGGAGTACTTGAGTATGTGACAAGATAATCTGATAAAAATTCCCATCGGTTTGGAAGAAAAACGGCAAACAATTTCTTATGGGAAATTTCATTAAAAGCACTGTAAAGTTTACAAAAGGGGGTATGTACGTAAAAACACAACTCTAATTTGTTTTACTCGAAGTGTGATATAGGCTGATTTGAACTTTAAACAACAATTCAGTAGCCTGTCTTTCAGACTGGTTCTTTAAAATTAAAAAATGTCCAATCGCAAAGCTACAGTAACGCATCCAAAAGTGATGCACTTTGGAAAAGTTTATTTTGCCCCCTTGCTTCATTCATATGGGTATTTTGGTTGCATTTATGACAGTAAAAGCATGATATTCAAGTGTCATATGAATAATTGATTGAAGTTTAATATGAATTAAACACATTTAAAATACCACTCACCAATACCCAAAAATGGTATATATAATGATAGTGTAAAGTTACTTTTGGCTTTAAGTATATATAGTATCCCCCATGTACAACATTCCTATAGATGTTTTTTCTAGGGACAAAATGAAACAAAATCCTGATTGTTTCAATAAGTATTGCTAAGAGAATTTATTTAACACAAATAATATGTTCTTAATATGGTATCCTTTGGAAGTAAGGAATGTGTTAAAGAACTGAAACTAGAGTTTGCATTTTTTTGGCCAAACTAGCTGACCCTCTAATAGTTTTAAGTTCCGCAATGAAACCCATGATCCCAAAGGACAAGAAAATACAATCTACACTATAGTGAAGGGCAGGGAGACGTTCTACCGCCGCCACACAGTCACAGTTATCAACTGTAGTGAAGTCAAATATGTTCTTAAAAGGGTATCCTTTGAAAGCAAAGAATGCTTCAAAGAACTGAAACTAGAGTGTGCATATTTTCTGGACCAGACTAGCTAGATTCGGCTATTCAGGCCACAAATATTTAGGCCACTCTGCTTTGTTAAGGTTCAAAGATCTAAGTTCGAAACAGAGAGTTAAAAAAGCATATAATGATATTATTTGTTTTATTACAACGGCCAAGTGGCCGAGCATTTGAAAATAGATGGAAAAGCAAATTATTTCTGTGTAAAATTTATATGAAAAAAAAGCAAAAACAAAAAAGGCAAACAATTATTTGTGGCTTCCTGACAGCAGGAATATTGGTATATATCTCTGTATGAAGAAAAAATCGCATGCCTGTAGTAAAATCGTGGACTTGGGTCCGTGGATTCGAGCCATATGGTGACATGCCCATAGGAGTAAGGTCAAACCGCACCAATTTTAAGTCATAGTCATAGTATTCCTGAAAAACAACGAAACAAAAACAATCAGATAACTATTTACAAAATTTATTCTTACTCATCATAGAACAATTTAAGACTCTAGAGCTTTTGATAAAATGCGCACAAAGGTGGACCTGTGAACAAAGATGAAAAAAATGGATTTTTATGTCAAACTCGTGTTCAATAAACATGCATACTTAAGAAATAGATCAGCTCTAGCAGTGACTTGTTGTATAATAATTCACTGTTTTGAGGTCAGTTGTAAAGAGGATCAAAACACGAGCGCTATGTACAACTGACCGATAAACAGTGAATTATTATTCAACAACTCACGCACTAGAGCTGATTTATTTCGATTCTAACACACAATAAACGTCGAAAACACATCTGAAGTCTTCAGCTTCTTCCAACTTTCCACCATTTCACTAAAG
Source organism: Loripinus fragilis (assembly GCA_964019695.1). Taxonomy (NCBI): domain Eukaryota; kingdom Metazoa; phylum Mollusca; class Bivalvia; order Lucinida; family Lucinidae; genus Loripinus; species Loripinus fragilis. The sequence goes on from OZ026530.1 coordinate 9,444,723, forward strand.
AATATAGATAGACTGTGTCGCATACGTTTACATGTAAACTATTTGTAACGTCTTTCAAGTGTAAAAACGACGTTACACAGTCTAAAGCCTCGACTGATGTCATTTTGCAGTAAAATTAACGTCAGATAGTGCGTGTTTTTCACGATCTTTCAAAACTGTGACTATATCGATTGATATATCACATTTTTAAGCATTGACTCTATAGGCGAGGTGTGTTATAACAAATTACATTGTTTTACTCACCATTAAATATTGTAACAGTTACATGTATACACAATTTTGGGCTTTTATTGCATTTTTTTTAAATGCAGAGATGCTAACCCTATTTTAATTTCTAAAAAAAGTTTAATATATAAATTTGAGAGCATCTGACAATAGTAGGCGTAACAAAATTATACAAACTTTTATTCCACCTATAACGTTTTGTCCTAAATCCAAAACTTCTGCTGTGAAATGGAAGTGGCCTGCTGGTGTTGGTAGAGCCAGTGTAAGGTTTCTCTTTGTACAATATGCACCTTCTGGAGTCTGTTAATGTAGATAACATAAAGGATCTCATGCACAAATCAAGAAAGTTTTTGCAGAGGGTGGTCTAACTCTGACACTGTTTTTATTACTTTTTAGATGACGAGAGGATAGAGGATCCGAATACCTACAAATTCGGGCCATAATTTGATAGTGGTCCAACATTGAATGCTGTCTTGGTAGCTTTGTGATTTTCCATGGGATCAAGAAAAGTGATAAGGAACAATATAGCTTTATAACCAGGGTGAGGTTGGCGCACCATGAAACCGGGTTAAGCCCTCCAGTAAAATATTTTTACTGACCGTTCCAAGGCGGTGCTTCTTTTGTGGAACATTTATGGTATTTCTGTCTTGGTTTTGTTATGCTTTCATGCAGGTCTGTTTATTAATGCCTTGTGGTCACCTGCTGGGAAAGGGCTGACCTCGTGGCTCTCGTTTGTGATGTCTAATTGTGACGTTGTCACTTTCCCATTGGTATCCTGGGTCAGGTGTGGTGCTTGATTGTATTGATCCCTGACCTTTGCCCTCTTTCTTACTTTTATGATTTTCAAGGGAGATGGGGTCCTGACACCCTGTCCCCACCTCCTCTGGATCCATGCATGGATATGAAAACTGTGCAAGCACCAATTTAGTAAATTGAAATTTCTTGAGATTGATTTCTATGATTAAGCTGTTATTTAGATATATGCATTTTGCCTTTAGTGGCAAAAAAATTGGTGGTTCTGTTGTTGTTGACTTGTTGTTTATTGTCTCTCCCATTCTGGGAGTCTGTAATTGTTCTATGTTTTGTTGTACGTTACTTTATGTCCGTTCTAGTTTTGCAATCATCTTGATGGAGAAGAGAGAGCTGGTGGCGTTCCTTAGTTTGTCTTCCTGGTGTCTAGTGATTTTTGTGAGGCTCTTCTTCTCGGTGCCATGGCTTTTGCCTGCAGTTTGTGATAGTGTTATTTCCTGATCATACTCACTCACTATTTTAATTGGCAGTTTGAAAATAATAATGTTGTAGAAAAAAGACAACTGGCATGTTACTTGAATAGTGCAAATTTTCAAATATCTTAATTATGATCATATATTGCTGGTTCACGTTGGACTTACTTCAGTTTTACATATACAGAGGTGAGCGATAGGAATTGTTGATCTTGCTTGAGATCAAATTGGACTATTTTCTGCAGGATTATAATTTAGTAGCTAAGAAGTTGCCAAAATAGACAGCATTTAAATACGAGGGGTATCCAGAAATTCGTGGAAAAGTTGAATATCTTTTTCATGCATTATTGTATTTTTACGAAAACTTCACATCTTAAACATTCATAACTTGAGCACCTACAAGTAATAAATCAAATAGATTCAGATGTTCATACAAAAGTTATAGTCACCATAGCAACGTGCATACACGGGAAGTGCCGCACTGCAAATTTTCAAACAATGATTTTGGTTTTCATATTAATTAGATTCAGGAATTCCCCTTGTATATTGCTCATGCCAAAGGATTATGGACAACAATAAAGAGACAAGTGCCATCAGCATAAAAGGCAAATATTTTATCCCATTGTATTTATAGTATCACAAAAAATGATAAGTATAGGTCCAAAAATCGAACCTTGCTGGACAACAATTTAAAATGGTTATATTTGGCAGGAATATTAGGCTAGTGATTCTGGCTGTAAAAACAAAACTTATCCATCAGATTAAAAAGCAGTGACGACATACCAATCAACGACACCGTCAGGAAGAGATGCAGAGCACAGACAGTCACGTGACAGCAAGTAAATAACTTCAGCTAGATGGTTGAAAAACTACATGTAGAAAGGACACTTAAAACTATAGAAAAAAAGCCCCCTACAAGCCAAATTCAACTTTCTGAAATATCGTATCACTCACTTAACCATCATGAGCGGATCCAGAAAGTTTTTCAGAGGGGATCCATTTTTTTTATTTTCGTTGACGAGGGCCTCCAAATACCACTAAAAGCGAGCCAACATCGGCCCACATGCAAAACGCCATTTAAATGGCGTTTCGCTGGCGTGCCAATGTTGGCCCAATATGAATACTGGCTTGGTAGCTTTGTGATTTTTTAGGATCTAGAGCAGTATTGCTAAGAAACCCTATATTTTTGTGAATTTCCAAGGGGGTGGTCCAGACCCCCTGCCCCCCTCCCCCTCTGAATCTGCTTATAACCTTACCTCGAAGACAGTAGGATCCTCTATATATGGCGAAAAGTAGGTGAAGTCATAGAAGTGTTCAAAATTGTGTTTCATTCCTTGTGCATTGCTGACGCCTTTGACATGGGCACGGACAGGGATCTGTGTCAGTAGCGAGGTTGTATTCCAGCTAGGATCTGTAAAAAAAGTTAGGGGATACTGTTAAACAGGTTTATGTCCTATAGTAAAATATTTTACTTACCGTTCAAAGGCGGCGCTTCTTTTCTGTTTTATTTATGTTAGTTCTGTCTTGTTTTGTTATGCTTTCATGCACGTCTGTTTGTTGATACCTTGTGGTCACCTGCTGGAAAACGGCTGACCTCTTGGCTCTGGTTTGTGATGTCTAAATTGTGACGTTGTCACTTTCCCATTGGTATCTTGGGTTAGGTGTGGTGGTTGATTGTATCGATTTCTGATCTTTGCCCTCTTTCTTACTATAACTGTATTCAAAATGTATATCTTGGATATACGGTCGGAAATTAAGTTTTATTGCGACGCGTGAGTGTAGACGTAAAACGTGATTTCCGAACGTATATCCGGCGATATACCTCCCAAACTGAAAATTAAAATATGGTTATCCCTATTCTAATGCATGCGCTTCTGTCGTCTCGTCTCAAATTGAAGCCTTGCAAACCGCACAAAACCGAACGTCATTCAACGAAATTAATGACGTCAGACTATTTCCGACAGTATAACGCAGGATATACTGTCGCAAATTTTGACGTTATCGAATCAAAAGTCGCGTTACAAAAGTAAGTGCATTAGAAATATCATGAACTGCTATGAGTACAATATAGGTCGAGATAACAACACATTTGAGCGTGTAAATGGTAAAGTTCCTTGTCAGTTAGTTTAACATGTGTTACATGTACTAAAGACCCCCGTCTCTTATAGGTTTTGATTAAGAAAGAAAAATAATGATTTTCAATTAACGCACTCTTATCTAGAGCCCTGGCGTAACTTAGATTGCATTTTGAGAAGTTTAACAAATGTATTTTATACCAGTACCACACCAGCTATGAAATGCATGCCTTTTACACCCGTAATACAACCCAAAGATAATTTATGGTGAAATTTAGAATTGTGTTGCCTTTAATTGCACGTATATACGGCCGCAAGTCAATGATCGTCTATGAGTTTTTTGTAAATAGATTGTTTTGTTAGAAAAATTAGACAATTGTTTAAAAAGTACGCACTCCTATCTGAATGTTATATGAGCCACGACATGAAATTTCCAACAATGTTGCGTAAACGACAAGCAAAGCATCAGATCAGCCTGCGCATACGCGCAGTCTGATCAGAGCCTTTGCTTGTCGCTTGAATATTCTATGACTGTTAAGCTACTGACCGAACATCATTTGGAGTTCTGAGCTAAAAGGGAGGCTGCACAGGCCCGTCTGAGTCTACACTTGTCAAAATGCCACATTGTTGGAAATCACATATCGCGGCTCATATTTTCTTACCGCTAAAATACCAATCTACCACCATTGTAGCATCTATCCCTTGCATATATACACAAGAGCGCCACTGGTTACATGGAACTCCCCGGATGTTCGTCTGACCAATATATTGCTCCGAGATGTTGTTGGACGAGAACTCAAACGAGTTAGAAACAGTCGACATCGTAGCATTGTTCGGACCGTTTGGTCGACCGAACAGGAACAGGAATGGGGAGGTGGCTAGGTTTGAAGCCATACATACATCTGTAAATTAAAAGCCAGTACCATACTATTGGAGTGTGATGCTCAGTACATTTGTAGTAGAGTGCTGGACTCGAGACCCAGGGATTGCGGGTTCGGGCCTCTCATCGGTATAACTAAGTTGTGTCTTTGAACGAGACACATTTATCTTTGCGTAGTACTGGTTCAACACACGAAGACCCGTCCCAGCAGAGCTGAAAATTGTTGACTTGCACGTAAAAAAGCAACAAAAAATACCCAGTACAACTCAGTTTAGATAAAACAAAATGATTGAGCATAAAATTATGAATATTTTCTTACACATCGGTCTTTACACTATTTTTGGTCCCCACTCTAAACTTAAGTACACTTTACAACATGTATAACTGTACACGAAATTAAGTGGCAGCTAAACTGCCATTGACTTTGGTGTAACCTTACATCTGCTTTAACAATATATAATTCATTGCGTTGCTCTGGAGTCTAACTACAATGCTAACAAGTAGAAAGTTTTAACTTTGACATGCATGAACTGTAAAAACGTGTTTTTAAAATACATGTATATTACATGTAAATACATTTTGTATATGACACTGGTAACATTGTTTTACATGTAACAATTATTAATTTAAAAGTCGTTTCATATATTAAGTCGGCCATCTTCTTCACATGACCAGAACCATATGCACAAACTCGTCCCTAAGGGGCTACCATGTGAAAAAATAAATTAAATTAGATCAGTGAGTTTTAAAGACGATTGCAAATATTGACAAATAGACGGACGGACAGACGGTGGACGGCGTAGTCTTTGACTTAGCTAGCATATTAGGAGATTGCTTACTAGTCAAAAATGAATTGAGATAATTTAAGATATGACACGGCATGACCATTTGTACCTAACTGGAAAAGAGTAGCAATGTTAATGCCATGTGCACGTACCTTTCTTCACAGCCAAATTTCGATTAAAATTGACTAGAGTGTGTAATACTACCTTGCATGGATCTTGGGGGTGGACAGGGTGTCAGGACATCCCCCTCTCCTGGAAAACACGCCATCATCGGCTTTCCAGCGAAACGACATTGAAATGGCGTTTCGGTTGCGGTTCGATGGTGTTCTCCTTAGAATATTTGTACAGACCCTCTCTCACCCGTCTCTAATTATGATGAGACTAGACTTTAGACAACTTCTGCCAAAACGTTCTGGATCCGCACATGAAACTTACTATTATCTTCGTCTATTGTGAAGAGTTCATTAGTGTTGAAACTGTAAATGTTTATATTTCTTGAACCTAAAAGAAACGAAAAAACATGCCTTTAGCTGAGTGCGTAACAAATGTTAACCATATTTATTATTTCCCAACCGAAACATATGTTGTAGTTGTTCAACTTTGAAAGAACATCTCATTGAGACGATTGTTCTAAGCGCCCAAATCTCATGCCAGAAATGATTGGTAAGAAATATTAGAATTGTACACTGAAGAAAAAAAATCTAATATTGTGGGAAAATATTACATACACAACAAGACAGTGGAAAATTAAGTGAATATAACCAGGAAATGCCACAATCACACATTGAAGGCCAATCCCACGGCACCATGAGAAAGAAGCAAAGACGTTATATTCATATCGCATCAAGAAGACAAAAACGTATAGCAAACCAGCGAGATGTTTGCAAAACTAGAGAGGACACAAAATAATGCATAACAAAGCAAGGACCTAACACACTATCGTCAAACAATGAGAGCTGTGCTAAAAACAGGACCAATGGAGCAATTGTTTGAACTTTTTAGCCTTAGATTTACAAAACCAGACCAGCCGTTATAGGTAGCTTTGGATTAATAATTCTACGATAGGGGCCAGTCATATACAATCCAATTACATCAATGTAACATTATTCTCTGAAAGATTCCATCAGAACAGGCCCCGAGGTTATAAAACTTTATTTCATGCTCAACTCGTATGAGCACGAAATTTCAACTGCTAATAAAAACTAAAATACTGACAAATGAAGAAGTTTCTTACTTTGAGTCTCTCAGATGTGGTATTTATCTTGCTAATAAATGTTAAAATGCCAACGCTTGTTGGCATTTTAACATTTATGAGCAGGATAAATTTTGTGCTCAGCCAAGTGAAGCATGAAAAAACGTTTTATAACCTTGGTGCCAGATCTTTTTCAAAATGATTCTTCTTACCTCCTACCATGGAATGAGTCGCTGCACGCCTGTTGGTGTAATCATAGTATTCGTGATAGTCCGTCGTGTAGTTCCGGTTGACGATATTCACTTCCGCCCTCATTTCATACGCCGTATATATAGACAAGTCGGGCTTTGTGGGACCTATAAGGATGATAAACATGTAACTTAGTTAGGTTTAGCAAGGGTCCAAAAATGCAATGCCTCCTTAAAGCCAGGGCACAGAATTGCTATGTTTCCACAAAGTTAAGTATTTTATTTAAGCATTGATATTTCAACCTGGGCCCAAAATTACAATGCATTCTTAAAGTTAGATAAGTTTTCTATTTTAGTACATGAGGTGTTTCATGTTTATTTGAACAAATTTAAAATGCTGTTACTCATTTATTTCTCGTTATATTGGGTAATAATTGATTTTCATGGGTTAGTTTGATCTCCAGGAATACGCAGTCATCAAGAAAATAAATCTTAATTTTTATTTTCTGGTTTGAAACAGTCTCTCAGGATGAGTAGTCAAATTTTAAGCGTTTAAAAATGCTGTCTGAAACGAAATGTACTAAATCTTTCTCGAACAATTTCTCTAAAAGCTAAGAAGTTATTCACTTGGAACCGTTTATTTATTGTACATAGATAAGTAAAGAATATTCTGTTAGAAAATAGAGCATTCCATAGTCAGGGCCGTTAGGGACAAAAAATAGGTCCCGTGCGAATTGTGTGCCGATTTATGGTGACCTATATCAAAACCTTCAGTGGAGGCTTACCTTTAATTTAAAGATGGTCACCCATCTCAAATCCGCGTCTGAGGCTAGTTATGACGTCATAAATATGGCGACCATAATAAGAAACTGCCCGTTAATAAAAGCTATAGCTTTGTGTTGGTATAGTCATATTTATCCAACACGAACGCTTTTTTAACATAGTATCAATTATTTTAGTCATATGATGGTTACATCAATGCTTTACCTGACTTTGACTATGAATTATTTATCGATAACTATATTTTGCATGCAAAAAACCGTATATTTCCTATAAATACCCAGCTTATCGGGCCACCTTTAGACTGATGGCTGAAAATGTTATTGCTCCCCCTGGGGAATTTGCAACTTTATCCTATCTAAAAGAGGATTCCAAGCTGCGTCTTTTAATAGATGTTTGCACTTTGTTCGCCGGGGCGTAAGTCTCTGACAGCATGCTACATATGTTACCATATTAAATTTAGAAAAAAAAGAAAATTAAAAGTTTGAGCTACAGAAAGATTGCTAATTATTTAAATTACTCATATTGTCTGCATATTGACAACTTTAGCTACATATAAATTCTTTTGGAGCAAAATTACAGCTTCCTGTGGTGTTATGTTCGTTACTTTAATTAGATTACCCTTTAAACATGAAACTTGTGACCTATATCATTTACTTTTTAGCTGATATGTGCATTTTCCAATTTTTTTTATTATTTTGTACTAACAAACTCATTTTGGTTAGAGAAAATCCAAAGTTTGCTTTTATACTTTAAATACAGTGTCTTAAATGTGCAATTAAACAACCCAAAGGCTATACCCAATTTTAAGGAGCCGAATTTGGTAGGCATCATTTAAGTAAAAATATATGAAAACATTTTCTGCTGTTGGATATCCTGCATATTTGGGATTGTCTTGCTCACATTATCAAAATTATAGAATTTGCAGGTTAAACAACAAGATTGAAGCACTTGTTAAAGGTTGTAACATATGTTACATGACATAATTAATGAGCAAGGACATTGGCTTGATGTAAGAGATGATATTTCAGGATAAAATGAATATATTTCGCATGTTTTCCTAGCTAAAGTCTCCAACCTCTGGTGCCTAAGTCTTAGGTAGTGATGATTATTAAGCCCCTGTACCTTTGTTACAGATGTTATGAATATTTGTTTTCAATATTTCCTAATATGAATAATACTAAAATAGAGACACATCCTAGAGGAACATAGAAAATAATCGTTTCACATTTAAACAGTACAATTTAGTAAATGCCCCTTTCTAATGTTAATATTCTAAACCAATCCTTATCCAATTCATATACAATATCGATTATTATTTCTGCCTCTCTGGTAAAATAATTGTCCTCCTCATCTCATAAAAACCAGAATAATCATCAAACAAGATTTTGACTGCAAGCTGAGTATTGACCTGCTCCATCTCAAACTCTTTTAGATATACTCTATCGTATGTACCAATTCAAGGTGCATCGAATAGGAGATGTTTTCACACTGTAAGCATGGGTGTTAACCTGTAACAGCTTGTTACATATGTTACTTTATCAATCTGAGAATAAGAAAATTGAAAATTTGAGCTACAGAAAAAAGACTTTAAAACTATCTAATCAATGAACATTCTAATAGTCTGCAAAATATTGGATGACTTTACTATATATGAGAGCTGTTTACGGCTACATGTTGTATTATGTGCGTTATGAACTTAATTATAATTTAAAAGTGGTAATTTTGGCTATCGTCATTTAGTTTAACGACTGCTCTGAGTCGGTTTCAAACCGTTTTAGATTATCATTATAATTTTACTCTTAATTCAATAGTTTGGCCAAAGGCCATTATCAAGAAAACATGCACTTCAATGTCAACTACAAGATGGTGGAACAGAGACTATGTAGTTGACATTGAAGTGCATGTTTTTCTTGATAAAGGCGTTTGGCCGAAATATTGAATTAAGAGTAAAATTATCATATGTGAATATAAATGAATATCGTTTTAGATTAGGTTTAACAAACCTATACTCAATTGACGAATACAAAAAACCAAAGTTTGCTTTTCTATCTTAAATATTTTGTCTTATATGAGCTAATGCACAACCCTACTCCCAGTTTTGCAGAGGAGCAATTGCAGAGTGTTGATATTTTACATTTTCTTAAACATTCTTGCTCATATATCACCAAGTTTCTAAGATCAGAACACTTATTAAAGATGTCAATGTGGCATTGGTGATGTCACAACCAGGGCTCTGATCGAATTCCATGCACTTTCAGGTGCTGATATTAACTAGTTCAATGTCAGGAAAGAGCAAGAAATCATATTAGCAGGCATTTAGCTATGCTAGAGACTCTATCCACGATGCATTCTTTCACCTCGGCTCAGAAAGCATTGTCGTGGATGCACTAGAGTAATATATTTGTAAATTGTCCTGACTTCTTAGCTCTCGTCTGTGATGTCTAACTGTGAGTTTGCTACTTTCCCCATTGGTATCCTGGGTCAGGTGTGTTACTTGATTGTATCGATTCCTGATCTTTGCCGTCTTTCTTTGTATTAGCCAGTCACTGATATTGTTCGACTCATGCGTTGACGTAGTTGATTATTGGGGAGAAAAAAAGCTGAATTGCAAAAACTACCACTTCCAAGAGATGTTTCTCGAAGGTGTCAAACGTTCGCAGTATCAGTGCATCATTTGGAAAACCTCACCTGTCATTAATCCTGACAAATCAATGCCTGACAATTATGGTTAGAAGCGAGGCTGTGATAAATAGTGCCCCGTTATGATGACATTGCCCATGTGCGGGTCCAGAGGGGGATAGGGGGGTCCGGACACTCCCCCTGGAAAATAACAAGTACGTACATGGGATTCTAAAGAAATTAACATTTGGACCCCCCCCCCCTGGAAAAAGTTTGACACCCCCCTCCCCCTGGAAAATAATGAACCCCCTCTGGATCCTTGGTAAAGTATAAGTATAGTTTTCTCAGCAATAAAACCATTGGACCCCCTCTGTAAACTGTAAAATAAGCTGAGGACTAAATAAGACTTACAAAAATCCCTGGATCCGCGCATGTTGCCTCCTGCCCCCGAAACCCCTCTGCAGCTGATAAAATGTAGTTGCAGCATGTCTGTATGCGAAACATCTCGGTGTAAGTACAAAGTAAACCATTTATATTGTACTGATTTGTGTTGCCGTGGAGCAGAAGAGGACTCATATAAAATATTGCCAGTGGTCAATATGCTTATGACTTTTGAACAACTATTTTCATGTGGATTCAGATATTTCTTTAGCCGTATCAACAAGAATGCCTTATTGTCCGATTTTGACCTTTGAAGACGATCCTACCTATAAGCATGCGAAAGATAAATCAGATTGTAACAATTTTCTATTGGCCGTGCCATCGAAGTACAATGGGTAACTTGTAGAGGGTTTATCCTTATTTCCATATCATGAACTTACTACTAAGTAAACTCTTCTAATGTTTGGTCCTTCAGGGGTCAAAAGTTTGGTTGATAGTGTATGCAAATGATTATTACTACTATATTTTCTTTGAGTGTAGGATAAGCAGCTACAGATAAGCCAAAAGCTTTTGAGCGTGACTCTATTTACAATATTGATATGTTGTACTAGAAAAAAGGTTTTCGGGCATTTATTTACATTTACTTTAAAAGCTTTGACATACACATATGTTCTACCCGGACTGGCTCATTTTACGTATTCTGCATCAATCGTTTAAAATAGAAAGACCCATAGGTCATTGGTCAGAGGTCGTGGTACATCGATATATTTATATAAGCATAAGAGGTTATATTTACACCGTTCACTCTCGTGTTTTTCATTCACTCCACTGTCTTTTTATTCGTAAATCGTGACGGCATTTACGCCCCACCCTCGAACTGACTTCACACTATCTGAATATAATTTGTATGTTACGATTTAAAAGAGTTTGTATTCAGTCATGATAAGGCTGCCAGTTTATTAAAGGCATATTTCCATGCGTTGGAAATGGACAAAACGCATATATATGTGGTATTTACATATTAGGCGTCATTTCATTTCTTTTTGTTCTGATGCGAAAACACTATGGGCGACATGTTAATTTTAATTATTAACCTCCTAAGATTAAATTTGGTGCATTTCGACTGAAATTGGCAAACAAAGTGCAAGAAAGTCCTGATCGCCATAGACTACAAGGGACATACCGTTTAAATTTCACTGATACAATATACGTTATTTTGATGACGTCATAATGACGTCCAGACGTGAAACCCAGATGGGTGACCAGGTGATTTTCATTAGTTATCCCCTAAAGTTTGATTTGGTATAGGTCACCATAAATCGGCATCAAATTCGCACGGGAGTCCCGATCGCCCCTGACTACCAGTTGGATATTTACTTATTGGAAGTGACTTGAACACCAAATTTTAGGGTTAACAGTTTCCATAGCAACACTAAATTGTATGCAAAATACTGACATGCAATATTTGGTGATCAGTTTTAACGGTAATAGATACTTAAAATATCTAAGAAATTGAGTCAGCTGTGAGTTTCGAGAATTTGCGTTTCAAACTTCTTCCAAGTCACATTTTATACATGAGATACCCGTTTGGGCACTTGCATGGAAGAACTTGTTAAGCCCAGTTGGCAAGCAAAAACAGACGCACATTGGCTGTTTCTCATTTAAATAATATACTGAGTGTGCCTCTGACATAAAAGAAAGTTTCACACTTAAATACGTATTTTCTTAGAAGATACACTCGTTTTAGCTCTTAAAATCAGTTAAAAGGGGTGGGGATGCATTTAGGGCCACTGCGTTATGTCTATGCTTTATATTGCCATCTTGTCTATTTGGCAATATAAGGGACACGTTTGTTATGCATGAAAGGGCAAAATGTGCTTGTTTTAATTATATGCAACCGCAACAAGTGAAATTCAAATATGTTCAAATAAACATGAAACAGGTCTCGTATTGATATTTCAACACGTGTCCAAAATTGCAATGCCTCATTAAACATGTTAAAGTTGGGTATGTCCTTATTAGTTTTTAGCATTGATATTTCAACCTGGACGCAATATTGCAGTGTCTCCTTAAGTTAAATAATATTTTATTTTAGTGTTGATATTTCAACACGGGCCCAGACTTACGATGCCTCTTTAAAGTAAAGGACGACCTTAAGTATTGATTTTTTAGGATTTCGAACTTATTAAAAATCAAAATTGTTTCATATATTCTGCATAATCCAATGGCATCTTTGAGTATATGTACTGCAACGAGCCTGGCCATTTATCAAACATTTAAAATATCATGTTTAAATAGCATTATCATATGATGTCGCGTCTGTGAGTGAAATAACGCCATGCAATAAAATCGACAGACCACTATACTAATGGTTTACAGGTTTTCGGGAAGCGTTATGACGTCCATAATAACGTTGCATACATAATGACAAAATCTTATCTTTTTTACGTCAGAAATAAGATTTCTAAGTAATCTTGATGTCATATGATAAATAGAATCTAACATTCGTGATCCTGTATTATTGATTTGATTAAACTCGTTGCAAAAAAGCTATAAAATGCTCGGCAAGCTTCGCATTTTAATAGCTTTTCCTCAACTCGTTTAATAAATTCAATAAAACATGAACACTAATGTATGATCCTCTATATCATTAACTTAAGCAGTACTTTACTTTAAAAAAATCATTTTAATTATGGGCCCTGATCTTTTAAATGTTTAATACACTGTAAGGCACAGTGCAGTACATATGGTCATACTGTGTTGAACTATTTTGATTGTTAGAAGTTTGTCTATGGTAGGTGGAAATAAATCAAATAAGCTCTACTACAGTAGGAGCATATCTAGTCTATTTTTGGAAATTCAAGGTGATTTGTCAGTGCGGACGGACTGGAGGACTAACGGACGGATCGACAGACGAATGGCAATCCAATAATCCCTTTTCCGCTTCGAGGTGGGTGATTAATGAAATAGTCCCACATAGAAGCCAATTACATGTAGTATTATCGACTGGGTAAACTAGTCAAAATAAATTTCTTTACCGAACTATACAAATAGTCACTTTGACTAAGTTCACTATGTAAAACAGTGTAATAGATCGCATCATACATATTCACAAGTCAAGGGTACTGAGTCTTCGATGTGTTCTTGTACTTAGTACCCGTGACTTGCGGAGATGAGATCAATTTTGCGTTAACGTGTGTACACATACTCGTATACATGTATCTAATTTAGGTAGAAGTCTAAACCGTGGTTTGGACACATTCATCCACTACTTTGATTTTTGTCTGGTCTAACCAACATGTAGATATTGTCTGTTAAAATTGACCTTAGACTGATTAATTTTCGCCAAAATCTTCGTGATATTCGTGGGTTTTCGTGGAGTACTCCGATCTTTGTCACGCTTTTACAAAGAATATGAAGATAATGTCAATTCGTTAATGCAAATGGTCTGATAGCCTAGTGGTTAGTTGACTACTTACAAATCAAGCATACCTGGATCGAAACTTGGAAGGAACCTTTTTTTTATATAATTATTAAGTGCATTCTTTTTTAAGTTAATATTGTTCGTAAATTTTACATCATCTTGTGATGAGCTTTACAGCTATTATTTGTATTTAGCCTCTTTTGTATTAATTATTCCCTAAGTTCCCCACTCTTTCCTTGTTGCAAATAGTTTGGACCCAGTTCAGTACCAACAGTACGTTGGTTCTGATCTGAATATAGACCATTTGACACCCTGATAGTGTTCCTGATTTTTTTTTTTGAAAATGTTAATTTTGATTAAAAGTCAGCAGATGATAACAAAGGTCTCGAAAAATATTCAGCGTGCAAAGAGTTATTCACATGTAGGCTTCTTGAAATTATTCACGGTGCTGTATTTGTTACATAAACACATGCCAAATTTAAATAAATGTATCCAGTTGTGCATAAAATCAAGAATAAAGACAAAGAAACCAGCAAATCGAAAAAAAAGAAAAATATACTTAAATGCTACTGGACTCGAAACCAGATCTTCTTAGTGCTAAAACACAAGACTATCCACTAGGCTATCGGGGAATATGATTAAATTCATTCAGATTAGTAATAATACAACAATCTCAAGCGCACTTTTTACGAAGATTCACGACGACCGAGTAAAAGGTCATTGAATATTCATATGTCTCGGGTCAATTTTGACAAACAATAGCTGTGTAATTATATATTGTACATGCAAAACAAAAAATAAGGAAACCCTTGCATGGAGAACAAGTTAATATTAAGTTTGACGTCCACGTGCAGCAACACATGCATGAGACCTGGCGGACATACTGGATATGATATGTGGATCTCGATCACACCCACAATTGACTTGGACTCCATATTTTTACGTGTAAAGTAAAAAAAAGTACCTCAAAATGAAAGGGTTGTCAAATATTTTTGGTTCTGTGTGTGTATTTGAACACAAACAACATTTTCATCACATATTGCATTTGACTATAAATGTATTTGTGCCGTAAGAAAAAGGGCATTTTGATGTTCAAAGTGTCTTTTTTTAAAAATAAGAAATAGAAGACAAAAATGAAAGAAATCTTACCAACATTCGGTACAAATGAAGTGCAGACGGAGGTATCTTGAGCTGCTGCGACATACTGAACAGATACTAGGCTGAAATATACATTAACGTACATGATCAATGCACCAGATATTCGTACTTACCCCGTCGTTGAGCAGCGAAGACTCAGACGAGTCTGTGCATATGCACAGACTCGCAAAAGCCTTCTCTGCTCCTAAAAATGAGTTTGGATGTAGATGAATGCTCGGAGGAAAAATTAGACCAGCATGGGTATTTACGCATATATGATTTATATTTAACGCAAAAGAAACTCTTTCTAAAATGGTAGATCCTTCTTTTTCGGTAAAAAATTTCAGTCAGCGATAATGAAATAGCTTCATGTAAGTATCGTTATTTGTCTTGCATACAACACCAAACTTAGACCTCTGTGGCTTATGGTTGTCGAGCTGCAGCGAGAATTCTAGGCAACCCCCATTTTTAAAGTCACAGAGTTCCAAAATTGTGCCTTTTTTTTTGCGAAGAAACGTTTTAAACCAATATCGGTTTTTGAAAGCAGAAGGGTAGACGAAATCAAATCACGTAAGGTTATGTTACTGTCAACGTTCATTTTGTCTAAATGATGTCTTCAAATTGTTTTGCGTAATTGGCCATTTTTATCCGAACGAATATTAATAATCAAAAACTTTTAAAGTCACCATATAGCCCTCAATGCATTGCATAGAAGACATAAGTATCGCGACATGATCGAACAAAATGCACTGTTTTTTTAAAAAAAAATAGGTTGCCGTCAATAATAGAGAAACGCAGCGACTGGTAACGTTGATAATCAATAACAACCAATTTGAAACCGTTTTTTATAGTTCAGTCATCTGGCTATCAGATCAAGCTGTTTGTTTTCAAATCGAATGAGATATCACTTTTTAGCCGCCATTTGTTGAAATTCAACGACGTCATCGTAACGTCAGAATGGAAATCGTGATCAAAACCATTTTACAGCAAATCATTACTCATTTTGCGCAGGAACACATGATTAAATTAAGAAATTAACCGCATGTGGTCCAAAACGGTTGCGTTTCTTTTGCGTTTATGTATAAAATACAACCTTATGTGCTGGCCAAAAATGCAAAATATTCATTATTTAAACCAATGTTTTCATGGTTTTCCTGACCATATTAATATGATAAGCCTACTTCCAATTTTGGGATTTCAAGGTACATGTACAGGTATAATTTGTATTTTATCCATGCAATTAATTTTAGATATATGTATACGAGATGTTTGGCTTCTGATCTTGGCCTACACTGATCGCATGTGTTTAATGTTTAGATCGCCAGGCATATGCTTATAACTGTTCTAGTTTAGAAGCACGCGAAAAGAAATGACACTTGCAGTTTCTGTGCCCTTTATATAATTTATGACTACTCTTAAGTCTGTCTATGGTCAAGCAGTAGTGTATTTTGCCATGCTGATGAAAACACCCATTTGCGTGGAGTATTATGTCACTGTCAATGGGGCTTACGTAACATATGACGCTGGTCGGATTTCAGCTTGAATTAGTTACATGTACATGTCACCGTCGTCAAAAATCGGAGGATATGCAAAAAAAAACGAGAGACCCAGGGTAGAATGTCTTTTCACTTTTCTGGAAGTTGAATGACATAGCATATAGCATTATGTGATACATATAACGTATATGCAGTATAGCCTATGTGAAGCATATTCAGACGCAACATATTATGATTAGCGCCTTATTTTGAGTGCAAAATTAGGTGAGAACAGGCCCTGAGATTATAAAACCTGAGTACAGTCCCAAAATAAAAATAAAAAAAACACAGTGAGTGGCTGCTTGCGGACACGTGTCGGCAATCAGCCAATCATTGTGCCTTATTTTGAGTTTGAGAATGAACTCAAGTTGTATTACCTCGAGGCCAGAACAACAAAAGACATACATGACATAATGCATTATATGTTTGTTATACCCGCTTTTTCGTTAGAAAAATGGGGTATATTAATTTCTTACCAAAGTCGGCCCGTCGTCCGTTCGTGCGTCCGTCCGTCTGCCCGTATGTCACGTTTCTTGTAATTGTACCTTCTCCTAAACCGTTGGCCGTATAGCAACTTCAAATTTTATAGATGCGTAGATCACATGATGTAGAGGGCACTGGGTGACATTTTGTGTGGCCTTGATCCCAAGGTCAAGGTCAAAAGTCAAATAATATATTTTCTTGTAAGCCTGTCTCATCATAAACTTTTGGAAGTAGCAACTTCAAATTTTGAATGTGCATAGGTCACATGGTGTCAAGCGTACAAGGCAACACTTCATGTGACCTTGGTATGACCTTGACCCCAAGGTCAAGGTCAAACAAAGTATTTTCTTGTAAATGCATCTTCTCCTAAACCATTAGACATAGCAACTTCAAACTTCGCAGGTGCATAGGTCACATGATGTGGAGGGTACTGGGCAACATTTTGTGTGACATTGACTCCAAGGTCAAGGTCATATAATGTACTATCTTGTAAATACATCTTCTCCTAAACTGTTGGACGTAGCAACTTCAAATTTTGCAGGTGCATAGGTCATAATATTTGGAGGGCACTGGACAACATTTTGTGTGACCTTGACCACTAGGTCATGATCATATAATGTATTTTCTTGTAAATGCGTCTCCTCCTTAACCATTGGCCATAGCAATTTCAAACTTCACAGGTGCATAGGTCACATTATATAGAAGGCACTGAGCTACATTTTGTGTGACCTTGCCCCCAAGGTAAAGTTAATAGGTAAAAAGCGGGTATTTGCGATGGTGTACCATCCGACTGCTGCTCTAGTTTTTAGCATAGGCCCGATCCTAACATATGACCGTTTGCTTACTTACTTAAGATAGTAAATGTCTTATGTTTAAGTTTGAAATAAGTTTGATCAATTACATTATAAAATGACTTAACAGTTTATGCACTAATGGAATCTTCTCTCTGTCTTGATACAATCAACTTGAGATGGTCAATTGTACATACCGAGGGGTAACAGGTTATGATTCTAATATTAAATTTCTTTCTCATAAAACCATTTTTGTCAAAGCAAACGATGGAATATATTTTAACTGTACATATTTTACCTGAATGGTCATGCATTCTCTTATAAATGGTATATTTCATAACATGCTTTCATCATTTAAGGTCTACCTCTAGATTTGCCAGTTTCATCTCTATTGCATATTTGCATTTTTACCAACCTTGCGGTACCAAAATACCTGACCTTGCGGTATTATCACCTACCTTGCGCTACCTTGTACTATCTTGCGGTGCATGTGTCTCGTGTAAATTGCGGTATCTTGCAGTGTTTAATATGGCCCAATAAGGCAGATCCTGATGAAATGCCGCTTTATACGGTATTTCATCGGGGTGTTCGCTGTTGCCAAAGTACGCATTTTGGAGAAAGGGGTTATATTAACTGCATGTATCCGATGCGTTCAATTGTAATGTGAGCAATGTTTATTTACGACTGCGTGATTTTAGTAATGATGTTTCTTAGATTGATTAGTTCCAAGTTGGTATCGTTTCTTTTTTGGCAAAGTATATAAACATATATGGGCTGTTTAAATTATTAGGAGACATATGGTAAAGGCAATATATTTAGGCACAACCTGAAGCAATTAAAGAAAGAAGGAAGAAAGCTGGTGAGAGAGTACATAACAAGGAAATTCAAAACCGTGTTTGTTAAATCAGTAACTGTGTGTGTATATATATATATATAATTATGTGATTGTAAATGATTACAAATAAAATATGAAGACACACACACAAAAAAAAAAAAAAAAAAAAAAAAAAAACATATATGGGCCAGCTCATATGAATTCGTTACTTATCGCATTTGCTCAAAAAACCTCCTTCAAAAGTCTATGCTTAAATATCTTGCGGGGCTCGAGCTCTCAATTTCGGCCTGAAAATTTATCGCATTCTCTTCTATGTGTGTGCCCGCATCAACGGCTCTGACGAGACAGTGCAAATGCGCAGACTCGTCTGAGCCGTCGCTGGTCGCATTTTTGGTAAATACCACACTCACGTGAACAGCCCAACATATCTTTTTCGTTATCAGAGCACTTAAAATTTAAGGTTATTTGATAAAAACATACCCTAAAAGATATAATATGCAAGCTCCGAGCCCCACCATTGTGTCAACCTTTCGGTACATTTAAATCACACACGGGTGGTGTCGGCACAGAGATAGACAGTTGACCTATAGCTACCAAGCCATATCGCTAGAAAGTAGACCGTCGGCAATTGTCAAACTGCCCGCCTCAATCAAGCTATGAGGCCCTAGAAGGGGTTTAAGGGATATACCCAGCAGTCACAAAACCTTCAAACAACATACCAACGTCGATGCAACGTCATGACGTCGCATCGACGTCGATACAACGTTGCTTTGAGATCATGTGCATGCTGGGTAGGGATGTTGGCCATATACTTAAAGGGATAGGTGATACTTTTGTAAATAAAACAAAGCTTTTTAGCGTTATGGTTCTACAAAGCTTTCTGAAGTGGGATGAATTTTGGCGATATTTGTACATTTCCTTTTAGGGATATGGGAAACTTTTCAATGTAATTAAACTGGGGATATGGGATACATTGTACCTTGGACCACCATCCAGGACCTCATCTATACACGTCTTGCTACCTTATTACATGCTTCATCTCTGCTTATGCGAAGTAAACTGTGCTGGAACATGTACATTGTATATGGAGCTTTTCATTTAACGACAAAGAAGGTCCTGGGAAATCATGTGCCAACGTGCAGTGTTGAAACAGGCGTCTGTAACAGTGTTGCTCGCATATCCCAAAAGAGACCCTAAAATATGCTACCCCCATATGAATACATGTACCTCTGTATACAAGTTTTACCGTACGTATTACGGCCTCGTACTTTTTGTATTGTGTTTACAGACTCACTGCCGCACTGAGCTCTTACTCTTGATACACACACCTGGGCCCGGAATTCCAATGCCTCCTTAGAGTTAAGGAAAACTTAAGTAAAGTATTGATTTTTCAGGATGCGAAAAATAACGTTTAAAACTGATTAAAATCAAAATAGTTTTTTCTGAAGATCACAATGATATCTTTGACCACAAATACCACATCGATCCAGGCAATTTATTAAGCATTTAATACAACATGTAGAAATATCAATACTTAACTTAAGTCTTCCTTAACTTTAAGGAGGCATTGTAATGCCGGGCCCCGAGCTCTTACTCTTAATACAAAAACACGTCTTGCCCGTCGTTGACAATACAGATGTACACCCGAAGGGACTATTTATGCACGTTCGGGCACATAAAGCTGTAGATAAGATTATGGCTATGATAACCCGTATCATCAACTGTTGGGATATGTGTAATAAGCTTCCAGATAAGAACGCGTTCACACATCATGCGGCATATATCACACTAAACAAACCCTAACCAGGTACTTTTTACTAAAAAGTGAAGTCCCAGATGAAATGCCGCATACTGCAGCATTTCATCAGGGTCTACACTGTTTGTTAACTAAGGTTAAAAACTATCTTCAGACAAAAAAACAATACATTTTTGAAAAGTATAACTCGACACCCCTAGATATGTACAATGGACTATCCCACATCCATTGTATCAATCCAGAAGGAAGAATCAGATTTTCTATAAGTAGTCAAGCGGTTAAAATAGAGTTTGGCAATGGCATGCAAAGGTACAGTAAATTCGGAAATTTTCGCGAGGGTTTTATTTTTCGTGAAAATAAAACCCTCGCGAAATGGCAAATTCACCCTGTCGTCTACTGATATAGGTAAATCACACCCTAGTCGCGAATTGTAAACGCCCCAAGTACGACTTTAAATGCTTTTCGCTAAAATATAATTCTCGCGAAAATTTCCGAATTTACAGTAAGTGAGTATGATCAGGAAATGTCACAGAAAACAGACAGAGGTTGTACATGTACGCCGTACCAAGAGGGGCACCAATTACTACAGCATTTCGCAATAAATAATAAAATTAAGCAACCAGCTACTCCCTCTCTCTCCTCTCCTAGCAAGATGCATATGATTGCTAACAAAGGACACATTAT
Source organism: Loripinus fragilis (assembly GCA_964019695.1). Taxonomy (NCBI): domain Eukaryota; kingdom Metazoa; phylum Mollusca; class Bivalvia; order Lucinida; family Lucinidae; genus Loripinus; species Loripinus fragilis. Next base: position 9,465,719 of record OZ026530.1, read on the forward strand.
AAGCTCACACGAAACAACGACACATGAAAAAAGAGTAAATAACCAATGCTTATTAGATACCCCCGCATAGCAGGGTTCAATGAAAAAACAAACTGTTTTGTGAAGTAATTGTTCAAAACCAGCTGAATTCTAATAGTAAAGTATTATATCTATGATAGCAGTTGGTCGTCCAGTGGAAGCACTACTGTGCATATACAAAAGCCATATAAGGGGAAAATTGTCTATATTCTCATAGCTGTCATTTTGTCAAAAACTATATTTTTTGCACATAACTCCGACATGCATACATTTTGTATGGGCAATATGTATACATTGTGTAGGTAAAGTATTATATCTATGGTAGGAGTTGATCGGCCCGTGGAAGCTCTACTGTGCATATACAAAAGCTATATTAGGGGAATATTGTCTATATCATCATAGCTGTCATTTTGTAAGAAATAAGTGTTGGCACCAAACTTCTTAATGCATATGTTTAATATTTCTAGATTGCGTAGGTAAAGTATTTGATTAATTCATCAAAAGCTGTGGTAGGAAGACATTATACATATACAAAAGTCATAAAAAGAAAAAATGTCTAATTTCTCATAGATGTCATTTTGCAATTTTGGCACCAATCTCCTTCATGCATGTGTTAAATATGTCTACATTTTGTAGATAAAGTAATGTATCTATTTACTGAAAGCTGTGTTAGGCACGAAGGCATTATCTATAATGCATATACACAAGCCATATTAGGAAACAAACATCTAAGTTCTCATAGCTGACATATTGTCAAAAAAATTTTTTTAAACCAAACTCCTCCATGCATACGGGTATGTTCAATTTGTCTACATAATTGTGAAAGCAACATATCAAATTTCTCCAACAAACACTCCAGCCCGTGTATGCACTATCCTCCCTAATATAAAAATCATATAGAACTACAACGAGGAAATAACCCTAATAGAATTTACCCCTGGCCCTTACTTTTTTATTAAAAACATTTGTCATGTAGATATGAATAAGTATGCAAGGTTTGATGATATTCTAAAACTGACTTCAATATACAGGGTGTCCCAAAACACATAAAACGTTTTGAAAGTCTAATAACATTTGACTCAATAAAGATATGTTGCTTATTGTTTTTATTGGTTAACGTACATTACATAGAAATTATATAATGCCACATTTCGACTTTATTTCATTTAATGAAAATACAGGGTTTGGCTTTTAAAAGATGGGTTCTAATTTTCTGGTCTACACAGTTTTTACTTCCATGGCTAGCTTTTTGACACTATATATTTATTGATTCTGGTTGCATCATTGTATTGATATTCATTTCTTGATGCTTGCTCTTGAGAATGTATATTATGTCTACACTTATTTGTAATCGCTTTTGTCTTCCTAAGTGTTCCTCAAGTTTTATAATCAAGACTCAAATTATATAACCACCTTGTTCATAATGAGCATTTTAAGGACATTTTAGTTTTATAGAATGAAGTCTGTTACCATGGTAACCAGCGTGCTGCAGTTTTGATGTCAAATAAAAATACAGAAGAGACTGTTCTAGCATATGACCGAATTCATTTGGATTATATCGATGTTATAACTAAATGAACTGACAATACAATTAGGTGTGGATTTATTGTTACCCCGCCCACTTTTCTCTATAAAGACCAACGATACCTGGTGTTAAATTTGAACTTTCATATACAGTTAAGTGTGCATGTAATAAAACAAAACCAATCAATGTGTTTGTATAATACTATTGTTTTGTATTATGCCTTAAATACTGAACAATTTCATAACAAGTGAAGCATTTTGCCTAGAATATCCTGTTTAAGCCTATTACAGTACAAAAATTTCGTTGAATTTGACTTATTTCGTGACACCATCTTTGACGTTACCGGAAGCATAACTTTTACAGAGGATAATGCTAGCAATGCCTTGAAATAAATTTTTCACATATTATTTTTATATTTGAGCACATTTAGGTATGCCAAACTTAAATGTTGGACTTTTATTCAAGTTTAGAAACGTTTCATACCTTTTGGGACACCCTGTATGTTAAGGAAGCAAAGCGTTACGGACGGACGCACGCACGAACGTACACATGGACAACGTAAAAACAGAATACCCTCTACAAACACAGCTAGTGTGGGGTATATAAAACAACAAAAGTATCACCGTCTTAGAACAGATAGCAGCCTGTGGCACCGGGGCTGGGGGTAAATATATTTTACCGGTCAAACCTTAAAATGTAGCCTATTATAGTAAGTAGATTCTGCTGTTGTTAAAGCACAAACTTATGCTGCAACTGATTAAGTTCTGTCAACATCAATGTGTTCTTATCGTGTTTTGTACTAGGCCTGGCTAATGTCTCTATTGAGTATATAACGACATGTACCATTGAATTATATATAAATTTGAGCTCTGATAGTTTAGTGGTCTGTTCAAATGGTATGAGATGGCGACGCATATGATTTGATTCTTTGAATTTTCAAGCATGCTCAATTACGCATCCTTGCTTTAAGCTATCGTTTTTAAAAATACACCATCTTTACGACTCCTCATTTATTGTTAAAGATGTTAAGCGTAAAATTGCTAATATTGTCTTACGCAAAAACTTAAACAAGTGCTTTAGGTGCTCAAACGAATCGTCGCATTGAGACGGTACATTTGAGTACTATCTACATCATGTTTGGATTAAGAAACAAGAAAACTTATTTTCAATTGTGCACTTTTATCGTATCTGGAAGCCTGATTTGTATTTTGCCATTAATATGTTCATCATTTCAAATGTTTCTTAGATTTCCCCATCGTCAATTGCAAGCAAATGTTTAGTATGATAATGCTACTTGTGTGTAATTGGGATGCAGGATTTTCATTTAAATTAACATTTATACACAAAACAAAAGAAAACATATTAAATAAATGAAAAAAGGGAATACATAAGAATCCCCCTCCCCATACATTTCAGAAATGATAAAACTCGCTCGGGATTCGAAACTACATGTTTATATCTTTATGCTTTGCATTCTAAATGCAGTATGCTATTTATTGGACTAAGAAAGAATTGGGTAAGAACACATGTATACCACAAACAAAACACCAGTACCTTATTCTCAGTTTTAGTACATGTACGCATCGTCCTGTTGTTCGCACGCCTAAAGTAATGGAAGTAGATGTAAGCTTCATGATCTTTTTGAACTGATCAAGACTATATTTTCCAACGATTCGCTGGGGTTAATAAACTAAATTGCCATATAAATAATAGAGCCATGACATGTGATTTCCAAAAATGTGGCATTTTGACAAGTGTAGACTCAGACAAGCATGTGAAGCCTCCTATTAAGCTTAGATACTCCAAATGCTATTCAGCCAGTAGCTGAACATTCATAGAATATTCAAACGACTAGTAAAGGCTCTGATCAGACTACGCGTATGCGCAGGCTGGTCAGAGCCTTTGCTGGTCGCACATACCACACTATTGGAAATCTCATGTCACGGCTCAAGTCTCGTTTGGGATTTAGATAGAGGTTTTAAATGTCACTATTGTTCAACCAAGCAAATGTTTTATAAAATGCTATGATACTGTTTTAATTGTTTGTTTTTATGACATTTGGACAAACACTGCCTACCAAGTGTTTTACCATCAAAATGCTTGATTTGGCATTCATACCGCTGTGAGATATAGAGCTCTTATTGTCAAACAAAATTCAAAACTGTCTTTTAACCAAAGAAAACTCCTGAGTTAGAGTTTGACATAAGTTCAGAGGTGACGCATTTCTTTTTTGTATTGTCATTGTACATGTACCTGATTTTTATCTTATCACCTGATAAATATGTGTTTGCTGTAACTTTGTTTTTACCTACACAACTTCTCATATATTCAGTTTAGCCATTAGTAAACAACCATTATATTTCCCTATAGTTTGTTTGAGTAATTTATTCTTATACTGAAAGATGCTAATGATATTCGCATTTTGTGTTCATATGACATGTCTGCAAAAACTAAGAGCCTGCGCAGCCGTGCTGGACTATTTAAGTCCAGCACGGCTGCACAGGCTCTTTGTTTTGCCTCTATATTTTTTCTTCACATATTTGCAATAATGTCTGATTCTCACGAGCAGGCTTGACCATTATCATCGGTATCACCTTGTTCTTAAATTTAACAATTTGTGATTGAATATTGGAAATTAAAAATGGATGTGTCTAGGTATAAGTCTACATTTGCTATGATATTGAATATGATTTAGTTTTCAATATTAAGTTACAAATTCTTTATACATGTAACATCTCATTAATTGATTACGTTTCTCAAAGATCGCCGTTGATAAAAAATGAACCTGTTCTTATTTTTGTATTTTGCTGATCAGATATCAGGAATTAAAATGAATATATCCACATACAGGTACAGAAAAATATATATGACATGTTAATTTGATTCAAATATTTACGAAAAATATATTTTTAACGTATCAAGAATCAGCTAATTTTTTTAGCATATCATCATCAGTATTAATGGGTTCTAGAATATCATCATCATAAATAGATTCTAGAATATCATCATCATTAATGTGTTCTAGAATATCATCAGCATTAATGGGTTCTAGAATATCATCATGATTAATGGGTTCTAGAATGTCATCATCATTAATGGGTTCTAGAATATCATCATTATTAATGTATTCTAGAATATCATCACCATTAATGGGTTCTAGAATATCATCATCATTAATGGGTTCTAGAATATCATCATTAGCAATGGGTTTTAGAATATCATCATCATTAATGGGTTCTAGAACATCATTATCATTAATGGGTTCTGGAATATCATCATCATTAATGGGTTCTAGAATATCATCATCATTAATGGGTTCTAGAACATCATCATCAGTAAAGGGTTCTAGAATATCATCATCATTAATGGGTTCTAGAATATCATCATCAGTAAAGGGTTCTGGAATATCATCATCAGTAAAAGGTTCTAGAATATCATCATCATTAATGAGTTCTGGAATATCATCATCATAAATGGGTTCTGGATTATCATCATCATTAATGGGATCTAGAATAGTATCATCATTAATGGGTTCAAAATATCATCATTATTAATGGGTTCTAGAATAACATCATAATTAATGGGATCTTTAATATCATCACAATTAATGGGTTCTAGAATATCATCATCATTAATGGGTTCTAGAACATCATCATCAGTAAAGGGTTCTAGAATATCATCACCATTAATGTGTTCTAGAATATCATTATCATTAATGGGTTCTAGAATATCATCATCATTAATGGGATCTTAAATATCATCATCATTAATGGGTTCTAGAATATCATCAACATAAATGGGTTCTGGAATATCATCATCATTAATGGGTTCTAGAATATCATCATCATTAATGGGTTCTGGAAGGTCATCATCATTAATGGGTTCTGGAATATCATCATCATTAATGGGATCTTTAATATAATCATCATTAATGGGTTCTAGAATATCATCATCATTGATTGTTTTTTAGAATTTCATCATCAATAATGGGTTCTAGAATATCACCATCATTTATGGGTTCTAGAATATCACCATCATTAATGGGTTCTAGAATATCATCACCATTAATGGGTTCTGGTTTATCATTATCATTAATGGGTTCAGGAATATCATTATCATAAATGGGTTCTTTAATATCATCATGATTAATGGGTTGTAGAATACCATCATTATAAATGGGTTCTAGAATATCATCATCATTAATGAGTTCTAGATTATCATCATCATTAATGAGTTCTAGAATATCATCACCATTAATGTGTTCTAGAATATCATCATCATTAATGGGTTCTAGAATATCATCATAATTAATGGGATCTTTAATATCATCATCATTGATGGGTTCTAGAATATCATCATCATTAATAGGTTCTAGAATATCACCATCATTAATGGGTTCTAGAATATCATCACCATTAATTGGTTATTAAATATCATTACCATTAATGGGTTCGTTAATATCATCATGATTAATGGGTTCTAGAATATCACCATCATTAATGGGTTCTAGAATATCATCATCATTAATGGGTTCTAGAATATCATCATCATTAATGGGTTCTAGAACATCATCATCATTAATATAATCTAGAATATCATCATCATTAATGGGATCTTTAATATCATCATCATTAATGGGTTCTAGAATATCATCATCATAAATGGGTTCTGGAATATCATCATCATTTATGAGTTCTAGAATATCATCATCATTAATGGGTTCTGGAATATCATCATCATTAATGGGTTCTGGAATATCATCATCATTAATGGGATCTTTAATATCATCATTATTAATGGGTTCTAGAATATCATCGCCATTAATGGGTTCTGGAATATCATCACCATTAATGTGTTCTTTAATATCATCATGATTAATGGGTTCTAGAATATCACCATCATTAATGGGTTCTAGTATATCATCATCAGTAAAGGGTTCTAGAATATCATCACCATTAATGTGTTCTAGAATATCATCATCATTTATGGGATCTAGAATATCATCATCATTAATGGGATCTTTAATATCATTACATAAATGGGTTCTTGAATATCATCATCATTAATGGGTTCTAGAATATCATCATCATTAATGGGCTCTGGAATAGCATCATCATTAAACGGTCATCACGGAAACGTCTCCGTGCGAAATACACCCCAGATTTGCACCTAACATATAGTAAAACGACGGGATTCGTTGGGTTGAATTAGCAAAAAGATAGTGCGCCTAAAAATGAGCTATATTCCCTATAAAAAGCAACTACAGCATTGCTGCAACCAAAAGATTAAATATATATAGAAACTAGTTAACTATTTAATTTAAATGATTTTTAATAAATTCAAAACATTAGATTGATATAAAAAATATCATCGCACTTTCATAAATATTACTACGCTGACTCGGCGATTCCCGGAAGCAGACGTGTGGTTTTTAGCTATTGATCAGCATTGCTCAAAAGTATGCGCGGATCCAGAGGGGGAGGGGGCAGGGGGTCCGGTCCCCCCTGAAAAATCACAAAAAGAGGGTTTCTTAGCAATACTGGTCCGGTTTCCCCTGAAATTCTCAAAGTTCTCAAAGCTATGAAGCCATCATTCAATGGTGGGCTATAATCGGTACGCCAGCGAAACGCCATTTAAATGGCGTTTCGCTGGCGGGCCGATGTTGGCCCGCTTTTAGTGGTATTTGTTTCCTCTCTCCCAGCCTAAAATAAATATTGTCAGTGTTGCAGAGTTGGACCGGACCCCCTCTGACAAAGCTTTCTGGATCCGCGCATGATAAGAATCAATATATCGATAATCCGATGCAAAACCGACAGGCTCTGACCCGGGGTTACATTATGTTGAATACGTACATGTATCTCGAGCGTGTCCGAGTGTGTAGACCAGGCGTGTAGAAAAAATGTGTATACTCATACGCGCTAAAATATTCTCTAAAACGTTTTTTTTCGCATCAAAGGCACCGAATTATGAGGTGTCGAATTTATGTGCCGATTAAATGCCAAGTTTGCTTTGGGCCAAAATGTCCCGTTTACAAATCGTATTGTTGGTTTTATTAAAGCGTAACCTGCGCTCAGGGTTGATCTACACGCTCTGATGCGTTTAGGCGGCTAGTAGTGAGAGTTAAGCGTACTATCAGACTCATTTTTTCTTTTTGTTTATTTTTCATATAGCCATTGTACATTCGAACATTATCAAGCCAGTTCTCGACATCTACGAGGATAAGAACTCCCCCAAGTAACAAGCCTTCGATTATGAAACGCATTTACAGGAATTTGCACACTCTGATGAGAGTTTTTTTATTACAAAAACAATAATATGGGGAAATAAAGTAAAAACATGCACGCGTGCACAGACGATGCATTATGCTTCTGGAATGACTGCTATTGGTTTATAAAGCCAATACTTGTTCTGATACACTCGTTATCGGATATATACGGAAATCTCCGATCAGCAGAAAGTAGTCCCGTAAATATTAAATTTCACACGGAGCCGTTTCCGTAATGTCTGGAATATCATCATCATCAATGAGATCTTAAATATCATCATCATTAATGGGTTCTAGAATATCATCATCATTAATATGTTCTAGAATATCATCATCATTAATGGGTTCTAGAATATCATCATCATTAATGACTTCTAGAATATCATCATTATTAATGGGTTCTAGAATATCATCATCATTAATGAGTTCTAGAATATGATCACCATTAATGGCTTCTAGAATATTACCATTACTTAAGGGTTCTAGAATAGCATCATCATTAATGGGTCCTAGAATATCATCATCACTTATACACTCTGTTTGGGGAATAGAAAGCTGATTGTTTAACAATTATAAGGAAGATTAATTTCAAGCTCAAACCAGTTGATCATAAATTACCCCTTGTATTTTGGAAAACCCTAAACGACTACTTTTGCAAACAGTGAAGATCCAGATGAAATGCAGCATAATGCTGCATTTTATCAGGGTATACACTGTTTGAAAATGTAAAAAAATGATATTTAAACAAAAGAATACAATTTAAAAAAAAATATATAATCTGACACCCTAGATATGTACAATGGACTATCCCAAATTTATTGTACCAAAGCAGACGGAAGAATCCATTAATATACAAAGGGTTAAAAGGTTGTGATTATCTTGAGGCCAGGATTAACTTCTCAGTAATGGAAATGCTATAACTATAGAAAGCTTTGCACGTTGCTTTAACAAGGAATAAACGAATGCTACTATTCTGTATTTTAGGATGTTGCTGTTGTTTGCTTCAATTGTTGTCTTAGCATCTGCGGCAAAGGACGCATCTGTTTGCACAACATATTCCCCAAAAGCGAACGGTAACTATTTTGTTGTTTCCATTTTATCTTTATATTACCATAAACATTCAAATCGTGAGTGAGTATGACCAGGGAAAGTCACAATCACACAATGCAGGCAAACCCCTGACGCCGTGAATACTAACTAAACACCACATGATATCAAGCGACAATTGAGCCGCGCGACATGAGCTTTCCAACAATTTGGTATGTGCGACCAGCCAAGCCTCAGATCAAACTGCGCATACGCGCAGTCTAATCAGATCCTTCGCTAGGCGCTTGAATATTCTTTGAGCTTTAAGCTACTGACTGACATCATTTGGAGTTTGTCAACTTAAAAGGAGGCTGCACAGGCTCGTCTGAGTCTACACTTGTCAAATGACACATTGTTGGAAATCGCATGTCGCGGCTCAATTAAAGTAAAGCAACCAGCTCTCTCATCCTCAGCGAAATCATTGCAAAACTAGAAAGGTCACTTAATACTGCATAACGAAACAAGAACCATACACAAAATGGGAACAACAATAAACAATGAATCAACAAAAACATATCCACCGCCTTAGACAGGATAACAGCTGAGGCCACCAGAAGGTGCGGATGGGGGGGGGGAGCTAAAATTATTTATTCCAGCCTAATCTTCGCCCTAGATTCTATCGTTGTCGAAACACTGAATTTGTGTAGCTCGTTCGGAGGTTTCCTAACTAATCTAGTGCATGCGTGGGTCCAGAAAGTTTTGTCAGAGGGGGTCCAACTTTGACAAGTTTTTTTTTGATGAGGGGAGTGAGCGGATCCAAATACTACCATAAGCAGTCCATTATCGGCCCGCCAGCGAAACACCATCAAAATGGCGTTTCGCTGGCGTGCCGATGATGACCCACCATTGAAAGCTGGTTTGGTAGCTTTGTGACTTTTCAGGGATCCGGACCAGTAATGGCAAGACACCCTATGTATCATCATAGGGAAACAATCGAATCAATTAATGAACATGATGAAATAAATGTTCGCCTGCTTTTGACAAAAACATACATGCGCGGATCCAGATAGAGGTCAAAAATATAGGGTTTCTTAGCAAAACTGGTCCGGATCCCCTGAACAATCACAAAGATGATGACCCGTTTATAGTGGAATTTGGATCCTCCCTCGCCTCATCAACTAAAAATGTCAAGCTTACAAATAATTTAATTCTGGCTTTCTAGTACGGCAGAATTTGGGCGAATTTTAGGAGGACCTGGAACTTGATTTTAAAGTTTTTTTTCTTTGTTGATTCTGGTAGTACATACATTGTCCTTAAAAATCCGAGTGATGCCACTCTGGCATCATTGAGCATTTCGATATATCCAAGATGGCGTCCAAAATGGAAGCCAATTATAAGTGAAAGTATTGTGTAATACGGAAAATATTTCTCAAACCCATTTTCTTTCTGAAATTGTATGCTATGAAGTTGGAATCTAATTGTAGACACTTAGCTTGTAACCAAATAAAAAGTAGGAAAAGAATGCGGACAAGATGGCAGTTTATAACAAAAAAAATATAAGAAAATCTTCCCTGAGACTGGTAAGTTCCACAAAATTGCATGCAAAATTTTATTTTACTGATTTTTGAACTACAAACATTATCCTAGTAACATCCTAGTGAAGCTATTTATAAATCATTTAGAATTTAATGTATTCAAGATGGAGTCCAGGATGGTACCCGTCAAGGTTTACAACCCTGTGGGAGTAGCATCTTAAAGGTAGGCATGTCTGATGGATTTGTAACAGACCAGATACCTTGCTTGATAGAACATCATTTTACAAACATGCGTAGATGGATTCATGAACCCAGAATGTATGTCTGATACAGTTGCATTGTACAAGCAGGCATATCTAAGAGTGGCACCGGATCATCAGACATGTCTGATATAATGGCACCTCTGGCCAGGTAGCACCAGACTTGCAGCCACCCTTCTTCCATCTGCACTCGACTAGCAAAATGTTGATTGCAGTGGTAATTGACCAGAAGGCATTGCCTATAGTGACGAACGACGCCAAGAGGCATGTTCTATAGTAAGGAACCACACCAACAGACATGGTTGATGATGAGGCACCACACTAGAAGTCATGGCCTATAGTGAGGCAACACACCAATAGGCGTAGTTGATAATGACGCACCACGCCAGAAGGCATGACCTATAGTGAGGCAACACACCAGCTGGCATTGCCTGTAGTGAACCACCACACCAGAAGGCACCACACCAGCACAGCAGGGCTAATATTCAGGCACCCTATCAGAAGGTATGACCTATAGTGAGGCATCATACCAGCAGGCAGGGCTGATATTGAGACACCATACCAACAGGTATGGCAGATAGAGAAGCACAACACGAGCTAATATGCAGGATTGAGAGACAAAGACCCAGCAAGCATTCGTCTTGCACCAGCACTTAACCAGTAGGCATACTTGAACAGCAGTGGTGTTTGTGGCAGTAATACACTTGGCCAGCGGGCATGTATGTTGCTGCTGCAACAGCGTAGCAACTCTCTGGTGTGGCACACGACCAGGCAACAGTCTTGCCTAATAAAGTTTCACACTGTTAGTTGGCATGCCTGATGGACGGGCATCAGACTAGTAAGTTTTCTTTTTGATTTTCAATGTACCTCGATGTATGTCTGATTGAATGGTACCAATTCCACAGGCATGTCTAATGGACAGGCATCAATCAGTCTACTAAGTTTTCTCTTTGATTTTCAATGAACCAGGAGGCATGTCTGATTAAATGGTACCAAGTCCACAGGCATGTCTGATGGACAGGCATCAGTCTACTAAGTTTTCTCTTTGATTTTCAATGGACCACGAGGCATGTCTGATTGAATGGTACCAAGCCCACAGGCATGTCTGATGGACAGTCATCAGTCTACTAAGTTTTCTCTTTAATTTTCAATGAACCAGGAGGCATGTCTGATTGAATGGTACCAAGTCCACAGGCATGTCTGATGGACAGGCATCAGTCTACTAAATTTTCTCTTTGATTTTCAATGAACCAGCAGGCATGTCTGATTGAAGTGTACCAAGTCCACAGGCATGTCTGATGGACAGGTATCAGTCTACTAAGTTTTCTCTTTGATTTTCAATGCACCAGGAGGCATGTCTGATTGAATGGTACCAAGTCAACAGGCATGTATGATGGACAGACATCAGTCTACTAAGTTTTCTCTTTGATTTTTAATGGACCTGGATGTATGTCTGATTGAATGGTACCAAGCCCTTAGGCATATATGTTGAAGTTTCACCAAACAGCAGTCATGTATTGCAACCACGTCATCACATCAGACCTCCTTACCATCACGCATATTTAATTATGTGGTAATGAACCAGGGCTCTCACACCCCTTTTTGGAATGGGGCTGGGGCCCATGGATTTTGGGAAATTAGCTGTGTTTTTACTAAAATTGGGAAATTTGACATCATCCTTTTGACGTTTCGATTGCAAGATGGAGAACCAAAAATTTTTGGTTTTAATTTTTTGTCTGAAATTGGGAAAAAACTATTCTTTGGCATGGGAATGGGGCCGAATTTCGGCCCTAAATCAGGTGATCAAGAGCCCTGTGAACCAACACACTTGCCTGTTAACGAGACACAGGGACAGCAGTCATCTGTGTAAGTTACATCGCACTACCAATAATGTATGTTGTAATTGCACCTGACTAACAGGAATGATGGACGAAGTTGCACCGGAGCAGCAGGCATGTCTATTTAATTTGCATCAGGCCAGTGTGCATGTCTGTTCTACTTGCACTTGACCAACAACCCAGTCATCATTGTCACAGGGTCAGCAGACAAATTTAACATTACCTACGTTTGATTATGTGGCACAGGACCAGCACACATGTATGAAACCAAGCGTTTTTTTGTAACAGCTTCATGAGACTAGTAGGCCTGCTGCAGGGCTCAGGTCTCTTTAAACTCTGCTATTAAACAGCAGGCATGTTGGTTACAATTGCACTCTACTAGCACGCATATCACCAAGATATATCTTTGAATCTGTTGCAACTGACCTGCAAGCACATTTGTATTTGTGGGGCTGAATCAACAGATATATCTATAACACTTGCCTCAGACCTGCAGTTATGTCCCTATGCTCATACCCAACCACAACGTTTTTAATTATATCGTCCGTTCAGCATATCCTGGCAGCTATCTCTTCATCTTTTGAACAGAGTGTTTTCTCAAAGTGAAACTATGATATTATGGTATTATCAGATCTAGCCAAAGGTGGTCTGGAAAGTGGTGTATAAATTGATGTGTACAATTAATAAAACACAGACAAAAAATATTATTACGAAAAGTATGAGTCTGTTATTTTTTCCGTGCAGTGTATCATAGTAAAAACCATGTGATTCCCAATTCTGTTATTGCAGCCATCTTGAACGTCATCTTGAATATTTCAAACTACAGACAACAGCAACAATATGCCAGTCAAATTCTCCAAATACAACCACTGTTGAAAACTATCGGAAAATAGTTATAAGCTGCGTTCAGGTTGAATTTTTCTTTAAAATGATTGCCATCTTGGACGCCATTTTAAATATTTGGACCTTTCATTTTGATCGTTTAAATCATAAAGCCTCTGAACAGCCATAAAAAAGTCAAAATTAAATGCTTTTTATCGAGTTTATTTGTCAGATAGGTCTTAAGAGCCTTACTGGCGGCCATCTTGGATGCCATTTTGGACGGCACCTTAAATAAATCATTTCTGGGATTCAAACTAATTTTCCATTTAATCGTTTGCATCATTTAATAACCCCTAACATCCATAAAAATCAAAATTAAAATGATTTTATTGAGTATGTTGGTCAAATAGGTCTTCGAAGCCTAACTGACGACCATTTTGGACGCCATCTTTAATATTTCAACCCTCTGAATCAAAACAATATTTCAATTTAAATGTTTGTATCATTTAGCCTCTAAACAACCATAAAAAAATTCAAAATGAAGATGCTCTTTTTCGAGTATGTTGGTCATATACGTCTTAGAGCCTAACTGACGGCCATCTTGGGCGCCATCTTTAATATTTCAAAACGCTCAATGATGCCAGAGTGGCATCAGTTGATGCCAGAGTGGCATCAGTTGGATTCATCAAGTACAATGTCTGAACAACAAGAATCAGCAAAGAAAAAAACTTTAAAATCAAGTTCCAGGTCATTCTGTTTTTTACCGGACTATTCTTACTGTTTGTAAACACATGGTTCTTTACGAAACATTAATTATAGGTACGTATATAAATTAAATTCGAATCAGATTTAAAATGTAATATGTGACTGAAAAAGGTGCTAAACTCAAGCCTATTAACCAATATATGCCTAGCGTCCATGTTTCATTAGAATTTGGAATAAATGACAATTACCATCCAACAGCCCTAAAACGTGGAGAGGGACTAGTCCTACTTTTAAGGGTAAGAAAATCTTTCGGCTCGAAAGGGTTGATTACGCTTCATTATACATATAATAGTTTCGGTTATAGCTATACAGTACAACCTGTCTTAAGTGGCCCTCAAAAAGACAAAAAAATGGTTTTCAATACCAATTATGGCTTAATGCAGGGCAAAAGTATTGCAGAATGCTCCAAGGGGAGCATTCTGTAATATTTTCGACCTTCATTAAGCTGCCATTTATCATGAAGATCAGTGCTTTGTCTAGTTTTGAGGGGCCGCTTAAGACAGGTTCTACTGTATTTTTTTCTATTCAGAACCAAAGAAGCCAGACCTGACAGGAATAACAAAGTACAAAGTGAGACTGGAGGGAAATTTTGTAGACCAGAACCTTACTGCAGAATATGAAGAGTTCTTCGACCACTCAAAGCAAAAGGCTTCTTTACGCGCTGTCTTACACCATGGTAAGATCATAGAAACACATAAGTCACATTTTGGGCATTTTTGTTGTGTTTGATTTGATTCTATACGTCCAATCAACAATCTTTCAGTTTTATAGGGACGGGTCTTCCTGGATTGAACCAGTGCTAAGCTAGGATTAATGTTCTCTATCAAGGACACAACGCAGTGACGCCGTTGAGGCTCGAACCCACGGCCCCTCGGTCTCGAGTCAAGCACTCTACCACTGAGCCACTGCGCCCCCTCATTTTGGGCGTAATATATACCACACTGGATAGGCGTCAATCGAAAACGCTCTTAACAATCGACGAATACAGATCGAACATAGAAAGAAACGGTGTTTTTGATTGCCATTTGTCGCCAGTCTGGCGACAAATGACTATTGAAAACTCTGTTTCATACTATTTTTGATCTACATGTATGTTCGTTGATATTATTTACGTTTTAGATTACCGCTTATCTGGTGTGATTACTATTAAAATGCATTTTACGCGTCTTACATAATGTTAAGATCATAGGTACATAATTATATAAATAACATTTTTGGCGTTATATTACTATTGCAAAGCAAACAACTTCTATACCCGCTGTCTTACATAGTATGACGTCGCGCCTGGGAGTGATATAACGGCCTTGCATTATTATCTAATGCAAAAAAGCCCTGTCGCACGCTATCAACAGCTATGTTTTACATGTAACCGGCAAAAACCAATGTATTAATCAGGCAATTCACGTGCTGTTGATGCATGGCTTTTGTACTTTACATATACATTTTCTGGGCCGTGACAAAAATTGACGTCATCAACAGTAACGTGCATAGAAATGAGAGTAATTTAAGAACGTTAGGATGATGTAAGTCTTTGCTCTGGAACAAGCGTTTTCAAAACCTACGAATCCTTCATGCTTTTGCGCGCCATTTTGGTAATACAAAAATGATTTTTTGAAGCGGTTTTCCATCTTTTTCAAGTGAAAAAAAACGACTTTTTGCAATAAAAACGATCAAACATGGTTTTCTGATACACTAGCATCTGCTAGACCCCTCGCGGGTCGTAAACCCCCTCGCCTTTCAGGCTCGGGTTTCAACAGAACCCTCGGGGTCCAGCAGATGTTAATGCATAGAAAACCTTGTTGATCCCTAAAGTGGTTTACTATTTAGTTACATTATAATGATGACGTTCATAACAACGTTGCGTACATAATTTCAACATTAAGAATCTATCATGAGGTCGAGGGTATGATAAAACAATCTGTCTTGCGGATCGCCGTTTGGCATCACGAGGATTGCCGAGTGATGATAAACACAAACAGTGATCCGGAGAGATGAATTTTATAAATCCTACCCTCAAACGAATAATGTTTTTTTTCATTGTTTTTATTTATTTATTTGTTTATTTATCTCAAAATAAGCTTCAATAAGTCCCTGAATACGGTAAGATGCAATTTCACATTATGACGTTACTTGACGTCCTGGGTAAGATAGCATAGGTAAGATAAGATTTTCTATCCCAGGGTAAAATCTCAGATACCCTTATCCGGTGTGCAAGAATAATTTTTTTATGCCAAGAATGCGATTACAAAATAATTTTAACGTCATATAATAAATAGAATCTATCTCTTGTGCTCCTGTATTATTGAATTTATTAAACTCGTTACGAAAAAGTGATAAAACGCGAGGCTTGCCAAGCTCGTTTAATGAATTTTATAAAACATGAGCACTCATGTAAGATCCTTTTGTTATAGTATTTCCATTGACGCTGTGTTTACTTTTTTTCACAGGACAAAGATTATTTCTTTTGTACAATTTCAACACGAGCGAACTGTTGTTCATTGATAGATATGCCCGTAAGTAATATTCGACTTTTTATAACATGTTTCAAGTCGATACGATACGATATGAAAAACTTTATTGTCAAATTCCGGTCAAAATATATAATATCGAGCTGATTTACAATAGACACACCAAGACATGGTATTTCATATACAAACTAAATACATCATAAACTACCATGTATGAGTTGATGTTCCGAAACTGTAGCAAACTGATTCAGATGCATAGGCTGATAGGTGTATAGGAGTGTGTGGGTAGGGGTTGGGTGCGGAGTGGGGTGGGATGGGGTGGGGGTTGGGGGGCGAAAGATCGCTCTAATTTCAGACTTAGGAAACATAAGACAACTAAAGTAAGTCAGTAACAACAAAAGAAAAAGTAATAAACAAAGGCATTTTAACTTAATAGTTTCACCAAATGATTGTATCAAACGAAGGAAAATAACTTCATCGACTTCATGGTCCTGTTGGATATCCCAAAGTGCATGCTTAAAGTAATGAATACATTTAAGTAATGAATCGCAATTTTACACCAAAAACAAATTGTGTATCTATACGTACATGTATGGATTGTATAGTTGATTAGTTGCAAAAATGTTCATAAATAGAACTAACTTCTTCTAATAAATGATTTCTTTTCATTTCATACAATCAGTAAATTTTGCGACGATCAATTCATGATGTTGAATCATTTGTTTTTTAATTTTAATTTCAGCACAGGTATATAGTATCGAGTCTTGCGGCATCATACTGTCTAGGATTCGATCTTGTAATTCTCTCTTAATTTCTAGACAGGTCTATAGAAATCTATAATCTATGCAACGTCGTCCTTTCTTCGATAATTACTGTCGTGCCATCCAAGAGTGACAGTTACGTAATATTGTGTTTACAATTAATAAGTGAAACATTAACTTAAAAATTCCACTTGAGCTAACTCGAATCGATAGCTCACGTGTGCATTAATCCTATCCTGCGGATAGGATTAATACACAAGTGATTTATCGATTATAGGTCCCTGATAACTCATCACTGTCACTCTTGGCTGGCAGGACAGTGGGTACAATGCAATCATTTGTTTATGGTGTTTTTTCTAGACTTTTGTAAGTCATAAAACTTCGTGGGATCACAACGTGCAATAATTATTCATTTATGTGTCTGCTTTAAGTTACAATTTGTACGTCTTGTCTGCTTTAAGTTACAATGTGTACGTCTTAAACTGTACAATGCCGTCTTGCCTAAACCGACAGACAACATTTGTGCATTGTTTTACTGTTTATTTACAACTGCGTATGTACCATGTAAGCAAAAGGTAGTTCATGGAATCGAACTTTTGTACAATTTGTCATTTAGTGGCAGATAGTTTGATTGGCGGTTTGAGATGTTTAAAGCCACTATGTCTTTCATGTACGAGGGTTAGTCAAAAATAACTGAGCCCTACCTTATAACATTTACTTCAATTAAAATGGACACATATTTAAATGATATTTCATCGCAGTTATATTTCATCTATTCAATAACCTAATTCATTTTCGAATGTCGGTGTGCCGTGGTCCCTTCGCACAAGGCATATACAATAACCTGATTTATATCTGTTGGTAGGCTTAATATACTGGTTGTTGGCAACCGAACATGGCCTGTCGCACAGTAGCCTTCTAGACTGGTATCAGACCAGTAAATAGAAAAATATCAAAATATGTGCATATTCATAAACAAGCATTTACATCTCTGAAAAAAATCGCTGACTGTCTTGTATTCTGAGCAATGGGGAAGTAATAAAGTTTCATAAATTTATCTCTGTAGTAGTTATAGAACTTTCAGCTAGATGTCTTAATACAGGGCCTGAAAACAGGCTAGGTAGCATTCACGCTGTAATACATCAATATCTAAGCGTTGCCATGAAAACGATAATGTCAATGTCATAATGCATTCACTGTCGTTTGATACCTATTACATGTACCTACTCAGTGCAACAGAAAAGATAAAAAGCTGACACCAAATTATAGAAGGTGTGGTAGTTTGATTTCAGAATTTAGCAATTTTTTACGTTCCTCAAGTCCTATAATTTACCCCACCCACATTTATATTAGCACAATTGTGATAGAAAACATAAAACAATCGCCAATTAAAGCTTATGCAGCACTGCATACACAAACAAAAACACAGAAATATTAAATTCCTTGTTTGGATTAAATGATTCTGTTTCCATGGCAACACAATCCTCACCTTATCTAATGCCATTCTTTGTTATCTCTATATTTCTAGGCAATTGCACTGTATATGATCTGGCACCATCACCTTATATAATGCCATTCTTTGTCATCTTTATATTTCTAGGCAATTGCACTGTATCCGATCTGGCATCATCACCTTATATAATGCCATTCGGTACGACAGTAGGACACAATACGGCAAAGATATTTTCAACCGCTGGTGCCCTAAGATTTGCGGGAAATATCTCAGAACAATGGATGGGTAAAACAAGTATTAGAGGAATACCCTGCTATTGGTGGAGGTCGTGTTTGTATATGGAATCAACGGATGCCACATTCGTCATGGACTGGTACTTCAGTGGTAGGTTACTCTAAATCCCGAAATTTTCATTTTCGCGAAAACCATATTTTCGCGAATAACATTAAAAGACATATTTGCGACGTTAAAAATTCGCGATAAGGGCATGATTTACCTATATCCGCAAACGACAGAGTGATTTTGCCACTTCGCAAGGATTCTATTTTCACAAAACTTTGCATATTTTCGCGAAAATAAAACCATCGGGAAAATTTCCTTAGTGGTAGGTGACTATAAATCCGTAAATTTCATTTTCGCGAGAATTCTATTTTTGCGAATAGCATTAAAAGACATATTTGCGACGTTAAACGTTCGCAACAAGGGCATTAATTAGCTATATCAGTTAATGACAGAGTGATTTCGCCATTTCGTGAGGATTCTATTTTCACGAAACTACGCATACATTTGTATATGCTAAGTTTCGCGAAAATAAACCCTCGCAAAAATTTCGGACTGAACAGTCCATAGGTCCATAGGGGAATTCGAAAATGGAAACCTGAACATACATAAATATGCTAAGGTATAATTTGATGCTAACTATACATAAAATGAAAAATAAATTTTATTTTATTTTACTTGTTTGGTATCTGACTGCAGATCCAGGGGTCATGAGTTCAATCCTGGCACAGTCTCATACTTTCGTTGAGTTTGATCATGGAATAATAAATAATTTCTATGGTAATTCTCTGTCATCCGAACCACAAAACAAAACAAAACAAACTTGGTCATATCTAAAATTCATTTAAACCAGCTACTGATTTCCCCTTGGGAGTAAGGGATCTATAAAAAATATTGAGAACCTATTCTAAGAGCAGTGGTCTTCATGGTATATTATGTTACACAATAATACTCAAGTAAACAGGAATAAATGCTTTTAGCGCATAAAATATCTTTACCTTATCTATCAGTTTAAATGTGTGTGTTGGATGCTCAAACGAATCGTCCCAATGACACGTATGTTTTGGTTGTGTCATATGAAACAAATTGTAAGATAAATCACTCTTATCTGGAGACCTGTATAAAGTTCTGAAGATAAACCAGTCCAGGAACCGTTTGACATGACGTATATAGGACTGTCATGGTATGACTGAAAATTGTCAAAAGTGATGCCAGGCCCTAACTAAGCAATTAAACAATGATGACTGTATTAGAATCTGGTTCGCCTTTGTGAAGCATATGTTTTTGTACTACTTCATCAATCAGTCAGGGACCCCTACAGTATACATGTAAGTTAAAATAGGTATCATTTGAACAAGTTAACTTTGTGCATCTTCAATTATAACAGACTTCAAAGTAAGGCTACATTAACTTATTTTGGCTATGTCTGAAATTATTTAGGCCCTGGTCAAATTTGCAATCTAAAATATATAACTGATTCACGTTACTGACGTGTAGCTTAATACCTGATTTTCAATGACCTTGTGTACGGATTACTAGACGATGGGTACATAATTTTATCACATACTCCTTCAGTTACATAGAGGATCTAACATGAGTGCTCATGTTACATTGAATTTATTAACGAGTTGTGGAAAATAAATAAAATGCGAGGCTTGCCGACCATTTTATCTCTTATTCGCAACGAGTTTAATAAATTCAATAAGACATGAGCACGAATGTTAGATTCTATTTATCATATGACATAAAGATTACTTTGAAATATTATTTCTGCCGTAAAAATGTTATAATTTGTTTTCATCATGTACGCAACGCAACGTAGCGTTTTCTGAAAATCTATAAACCACTAATCATGCTAATGGGTTATCGATTTTATTGCATGGCGTCATTTCACTTCCAAGACGCAACGTCATATGATAAATAATTTTATTGCAAACTCCTTCAGTAACATGTATGCAATAGGTATTTCCGCTGAAATCATCCAATGGTATATGACCATTAAACCACGATAACACTAGAGCATAAAGATGAAAACGTCACTAATTTCACTAACAAAAAAATTATGCTTCACGAAAAGCGAACCAGTTTCTGTTTAAGTCATCATTGCTTATTTGCTTGTTCCGTGTGCGTCTCATTATTGATGAATTGCGGTCATGCTGGAAAAGGGCTGACCTCTTGGCTCTCGATTGTGATGTTTGATTGTGAAGTTTTCATTCTCTTATTGGTATCCTGGGTTAGGTGTGGTGCTTGATTGTATCGATTCCCGATCTTTGCCCTCTTTCTTACTTGTCTTATTGCTTTAAGTAATAGTTTATTTTACTTTTTGGACGTGAATAAACCAGTTCATAACAACGATGTCTTAATAATACATCTTATACTGTAGCACCTGGCTGGGGTTCAACAGAAATGCGTCACCAAGTTCCAATTCGAGCACATGTTAACGGACTTAGCAACATCCCTAAACCACATTACCATTTTGACCACTACTACGAGTTCTCTGATTTCAAAACTGATTTTAAAGAACGCAAGCCATTTGAGGTAAGTGCTAGACCCTAGGCTCTCAATAACGTATTTTTCCCTGTTCCACACTGTTTGGCTAGGGGGTTTCCAACTATTTTAGTGGACGACAAAAAACATACATTTTGTGATTATGCGCTTTAAGGGTTAATAATGTGAGTTCAGTGTGTATACGGTTAGGACTTTCATGATGATGATGATGATGATGGTTTGTTTCAAAATTCCAGTAGGCAATAACGCCCCATGAGGATACACAACATAAAAGTATATACAAACATGGCAGTAGACATTGTAGTTTAAGCAGAATGTGTTAATAGTTCATATCAAATCAGTGGTGGGGGAGGTTTTATAAATGGACATGTCAGCAAGCATCTAGTTATAACATAACTGCTTGATCCAAAATAACAATATAATTTATTCTTTATATTATATGAATGCAAGCACGTTTTCGCGGCTCAAAAAGCTTATTGGCTCTTTATCGAATTATAAATAAACCCTGCTTTCCCTTCCTTAGTAGATGAAATAGCCGAACCACGCCCAGATATGAATATTAAAGTTGCCGCCTTTACAGTAAGCGAAAGTCTAATAATCCCGAATTTTATAAAGTTAATCAAAGCACTGTAAGTACTGATGGGATTGTTGGTAATTCGTAGCTCTACTCAATGACCACACAATGTTTGGAGTGTATGCCAGGTTTAATAAGCCACCTCATCAGACTTTGGTGCAGATCCTACTTGTTAAGTGAGTCTTACTTATATATATATGATCCACGACTTGTGATTTCCAGCAGTGTGGCATTTTGACAAGTGTTTACTTAGACGAGCCCATGCAGCTTCCTGTTAAGCTTAGAAAATCAAAATATTGTCCGACCAAGAGCTCAGTATTCATATAATAATAAATCGACTAACAAAAGCTCTGATCAGACTACGCGTGTGCACAGGCTGGTCTGAGCATTTGCTGGTCGCACATACATCACTGTTGGAAATCTCATGTCGTGGCTTATATTATATATAGAAGACAAAGGTTACTAATCAGTAGTTCTTTTGAAAGTGAAAAGCAAAGGATCACTTATACACATAACTGGATTACAGTCAAACAATCCCCCTTCAATTAGACAAATCATCCCTATGAGATAAAACAAAAGTTTAGTTTAAACATCCCAATGTGATTTTTTATTGTTCTGGCTATTCTCTTTTTGTGAGGCAGTGGATACAACTGCCTTGTGCATTATAAGTATTACATGTCTTTTGATTTTTGAATGAGTTTATTTGTAATAAGCTGCTAGAGCCTCTCACAGACAGACACACAGTATCGGAGCTGTAATTTGGATAATAGTCAAGATATTGGCGCTCATATGCCCACATTTGATTCAATTTGAATGAATTCAAGATCTAAAATATATTGTTATCAAATTGCAATCTGTGTTAAAATATATATGGAACAGTACATTAGCTGTTAGAACTTAACACACCCGAGAGATTTGCAGTATTGCCAGCGGTTTTGCTTATCAGGGTATGGAAGTTGATAACAGGCTCCGATCTTAAAAGAAAAATTAGACATCAAGCCCCGATGGATTCATCAGCATGGACTTTTAAAAGGGAATTTTGCGCATTTGCAATAACTATGGTAAGTTCTTGTACTGGTCCAATTTTGTATGCCAACACCTTAAATAAAACAATCTGACTGGATTAATTTCTTTTCTTGGTGAAAGTATACATGTACCAGTCAAACACGTTCAGGAGAATATGTTAATTTTTAACTTATGACATAATTTCTGACGTAATGTTTTATCATATGAAATATGGGCTAAAGTGCATTAAAGTGCCACCTATAATTTGCAGCAGACGGCATTTTCAAATTGTGTTGCTTTTTCAAAAATAACAAATAAGGCTTGATATTCAATATGAATCGTCTGACAGCAGACGATTCACATGGACTATCATGTCTTATTTTTTTCTGAAAATTAAGAAACATAATACAAACTATGTCGTCTGCTGGCGCTTGAAAAGTTAAACATGTCATGTTAAATGTATTTTTATTTGGTTGTCTAGACGCCTGAAGGGACGTTCTGTCCCAACAGAAAAGCGAAACGCCAGCTTCCAAATCCAACAGGAGCATTCCACTTCACTGCGGAAATATTAGATATGAATCAACACCTGATTGGATCAATTAAGGTTTGTTCTTTTGTTGTTGACTTTTTGGTTATTATTACTCCCATCGTTGGAGTCTGTAACTGTTCTGTGTTTTGTTATACGTTACTTTATGTCAATTCTATTATTGCAATCATCTTGATGGGGAAGGGAGGGCTGGCTGCTTTGCTTAATTTGTCTTCCTGGTGTCTCGTGATGGTTGAGTGGCTCTTCCTCGCGATGCCACGGGGTAGTCTGTGGTTTGTGATAGTGGTATTTCCTGATCATACTCACTTACTATTTTGTTGATTGGATCAATTCAGTTTTGTAGATTAAATCAATTAAGTTTTGTAGATTGGATCAATTTAGGTTTGTAGATTAGATCAATTAAGGTTTGTAGATTGGACCAATTAAAGTTTGTAGATTGGGTCAATTACGGTTTGTAGATTGAATCAATTAAGATGTGTAGAATGATTTGATTAAGATTTGTTATTATTTGTTGTTCATTGTTGCTCGCATTGTGTGTTGGGGTTCTGGTCCTTGATTTGTTATTTAGTACATTCTGCCCTCCAAGCTTTACAGAAATACGATCAGAACCACTTGCAAAAGAAAGGAATGTGAGTATGACCAGCAAATGCCGCAGTCATAGACCGCAAACCAGCACAAGGTACCTTGAGGAAGAGTCACACAAAACTATTAACCATACGCAGGAAACACACAATTAAAGCTCTCTTCCTCAATGAGATGAACGCAAAGTAGAAATGACACTTAGTATTGCTATAAAAAACAAAGAACCACCCCCCCCCCCCCCGCAAATATTAGGGGCAACAACCTATAATTAATTAACAACAACAGATCGACCGCCTTAGAATTGATAGCAGCCAAAGCCACCAGGGCGCGGTGGGGGCATAAATTAACTACTTTACCTGCCAAATACTGCAAAATGTAGATGCACTCTAGACTTTTCTTTATATTAGAATTGAGTTTGCAATGACAGTATTACTGTGTAATGACTGCTGGTTTAAACACACTTCATTTCACCTTTCTCCCAGCATTTTCAAAATTGTATATGCCCACCATTTGGAAGCACTTTTGCCTTAAAAACAAAGACTCAGTTTTATATATATTTTTTTATATTTTTCTGTTGTTATTGTTAATTTGATGTCTGCTTTGTTACTGAATCTGGGAATTGTAGCATACAAAGTGATTTTTTAGACTAAATAAACAAACCTTGTATATTTTCTTATTTTTTCTCAGTTCCTTCTTGCAAAGAATAAAAAAACAACTAATTTATTCAGCTCTGAATTTTCCTTTAATGGCGTTTCGCTGGCTGGCCGATGATGGCCAACTTATAGTGCCCCCCCCCCTCATCAACTAAAACAAACGTTGTCAAAGTTGGACCCCCTCTGACAAAACTTTCTGGATCCACGCATGAAATAGATCTTGTTCGCTATTCGTGAAAATAAATTATTGCAAACTTCTTAGAATTTACATTATATATCAGCACAGCTGAATGCCACAGTCTTAATTTGTTATGCGCCATAATAAAGCTTTTCTTCTAAATTGGTTGAACAATTCTTTTTCATAACTTGGTATTACTATATGCTTGTAGAACATGAATGGATATGACTAATTCTCATTATTTTGATTATATCTTTAGGAATGGTATGATTATAATCTAAAGCTGGTCAGATTTGATATTACACCTATGGATGACCACACGTATGGAAATAATCCACAAACACAGATACATGATTTTACGACAGGTAATACCTTAGGCATATATATATTCTTTTTAAAAATCGTATTTTTTATTATTATTATTATCATTGAGAACCTAATTATCTGTTACACCTATGGACGATCGCATCTATGTTCGGCTATCGATGTCTGCACATATGGTAATAATCTCCAAGCAAAGATATTTGATTTTGCGACAGGTAATACTTTACGTCTAGATATTAAAAAAGAGCGTTATCAGTTGCAATTGTGGATAATCGCACGTAAGGAAGATATACAATATTGCACCAGGTAGTTAATACCTTACGTCTAGATATACTAAAAACTAAAAGTAACTTTACACTGTTTATATATACTAGTCAAAAGTTCCAACCGGCCATCAATGTTTTTACAAATTTTCTGAAAAGTTGTAAGCACTATATCAATTTCATTTGCAGTATCGAATAGGCAAGCCTATCGGTAAATGATACCTGAAAACGGCTTAGCAAAATTCGTTAAATTGTATCCGAGAGGCTTTACCAAATACACGTACCCTCAATTTTAAAATTCACAAGAATTTGCATTGGATGGTGGGGTAATTTTTGACATATTGGCCAATAGCAACGAGTCATATGCAGATGGAGTGTTCATTTCAACATTTTAGGGCTCAGTATGAGTTTGGCTTTTGAAATGAAAAAGTTTTGCTTTTAAAAGGTGGTTATTTCTAAAAAAATGCCTAAGTCGTTTTTCGTGAACTATGTTAGGGCAGGTGTCAGAAATTCAGTGCAATATTTTTGTTAGAATAAAATGTTGGTAAATATATATTCGGTAATTAAAAGTGTAATGTTAATTTTGGCTTTAAGTATATTAAAAAAGAGCGCAAATTCATTATTTACTTATCCATCTGTTACACTTAAAAATATATATGTACACTACCGCCCATCTTTTTGTCCTTGTCGAATTCGCGTTGAAAACGCATTGAAAACGCACGTAAAACGCATTGGTTTTCCAACGCGAATTTCGAAAATCCAATCAAAGCCCACTATCGATACGCGTTGAACTGCAGTGCAACGCAGTTACCTGTTAACCAATCAATAACTCAAGTATAACAACGCAGTTCAACGTACAATTCGCGTTGAAACGCATGGTCGAACAGCCAATCAAAAAGGTTTAAGTGCGTTGCCAGATCTGTTACGTGTAAATCAATGATTATTTCATTATTGAAACCAAGACAACAGCGAAAACATTATCCCACAAAACGCTTTGTTTATCGTTTCTTTTTCTTTTTTGTGTCAATGGCACTCCCTCATTTTTGGCCATCGTTGCGAGATATTTCATGTCAGCTGACTTCACATCCCATTGCAATTGTTTAACATCGGTTACAATTCCACTATGTGGACCAGTTCATCGTGTTCAGTCCAACCATATCAAAAAGGTCAGTGGATCTTTGTTATGAGGCCTAGGGATCAGATTTCAGAACCTGAACCTGCTGCATATTGATCAAATAACTGGTTTGAAGTCTTTATCGATCTATCTCTTCTTACTGGCTCAATTAAATTTAGGTCTTCAGATGGATAGGCTCCCAGTCCAAGCCTCACAGGAGGCACTGCTTTCGGAGAGAGAGAGAGATAGAGAGAGAGAAAGAGAAAGAAGGCTGTTTAAACTGTGACGGAACCTACCTGCTTGGCACTGTGTTGCAGGGGTGCAGGCTGTTTTAGCAATGTAAGAACCTACCTGCCAGGCACTGTGTTACAGGGGTGCAGGCTCTATAAGCGGTATAGGAACCTACCTGCCGGGCACTGTGTTACAGTGATGCAGGCTGTTTAAGTATTGTTGGAACCTACCTGCCTGGCACTGTGTTACAGTGGTGCAGACTGTTTAAGCAGTGTCAGAACCTACCTACCAGGCACTGTGTTACAGTGGTGCAGACTGTTTAAGCGGTGTCGGAACCTACCTACCGTGCACTGTGTTACAGTGGTGCAGACTGTTTAAGCAATGTCTGTACCTACCTGCCAGGCACTGTGTTACAGTGGTGCAGGCTGTTTAAGCGGTGTCGGAACCTACCTGCCGGGCACTGTGTTACAGGGGTACAGGCTGTTTAAGCAATGTCAGAACCTACCTGCTGGGCACTGTGTTACATTGGTGCAGGCTGTTTAAGCGGTGTCAGAACTTACCAACTCGGCACTGTGTTACATTGGTGCAGACTGTTTAAGGGGTGTTGGAACCTACCTACTGGGCACTGTGTTACAGTGGTGCAGACTGTTTAAGCGGTGTCAGAACCTACATACCGGGCACTGTGTTACATTGGTGCAGGCTGGTTGAGCAATTCAGAACCTACCTGCCGGGCACTGTTTTATAGTGGTGCAGAATGTTTAAGCGGAGCCAGAACCTACCTACGGGGCACTGTGTTACATTGGTGCAGGCTGTTAAACCAATGTCCGAACCAACTTGCCGGCCACTGTGTTACAGTGGTGCAGACTGTTTAAGCGGTGTCAGAACCTACCTGCCAGGCACTGTGTTACAGTGGTGCAGACTGTTTAAGCGGTGTCAGAACCTACATACCGGGCATTGTGTTTCATTGGTGCAGACTGTTTAAGCGGTGTTGGAACCTACCTACCGGGCACTGTGTTACAGTGGTAAAGACTGTTAATCGGTGTCGGAACCTACCTACCGGGCACTGTGTTACATTGGTGCAGGCTGTTTAAGCAATGTCAGTACCTACCTGCCGGGCACTGTGTTACCATGGTGCATACTGTTTAAGAGGTGTCAGAACCTACCTACCGGGCACTGTGTTACATTGGTGCAGGCTGTTTAAGCAATGTCCGAACCTACTTGCCGGCCACTGTGTTACAGTGGTGCAGACTTTTTAAGGGGTGTGGGAACCGACCTGCCAGGCACGGTGTTACAGTTGTAACCTACCTAACGGGCACTGTGTTACAGTGTTGCAGACTGTTTTAGCAATGTCAGTTCCTACCTGCGGGGCACTGTGTACAGTTGTGCAGACTGTTTTAGCAATGTCTGTACCTACCTGCCGGGCACTGTGTTACAGGGGTGCAGGTTGTTTTAGCGTTGTCCGAACCTACCTGCAGGGCACTGTGTTACAGTGTTGCAGACTGTTTAAGCGGTGTCCGAACCTACCTACCAGGCACTGTGTTACAGTGGTGCAGACTGTTTAAGTGGTTCAGAACCTACTTACCGGGCACTGTGTTACAGTGGTGCAGACTGTTTAAGCAGTGTCAGAACCTACCTACCGGGCACTGTGTTAAAGTGGTGCAGACTGTTTAAGCAATGCCAGTACCTACCTACTGGGCACTGTGTTACAGTGGTAAAGACTGTTTAAGTGGTGTCAGAACCTACCTACCGGGCACTGTTTTACAGTGGTGCAGACTGTTTAAGCGATGTCGGAACCTACCTACCGGGCACTGTGTTACAGTGGTGCAGACTGTTTAAGCGGACTCAGAACCTACCAGCCGGGCACTGTTTTACCGGGGTGCAGGCTGTATAAGCGATGCTGGAACCTACCTGCCGGGCAATGTGTTACAGTGGTGCAGGCTGTTTAAGTAGTGTCGGAACCTACCTGCCGGGCACTGTGTTACAGTGATGCAGGCTGTTAAAGCAATGTCTGAACCTACCTGACGGGCACTGTGTTACAGTGATGAAGGCTGCTTAAGTAGTGTCCGAACCTACCTGCCGGCACAGGCTGTTTAAGCAGTGTCAGAACCTACCTCCCTGGCACCAGGGTGCAGGCTGTTAAAGCGGTGTCGTAACCTACCTCCATGGCACTGTTGGGCCAGGGGTGCAGGCTGTTCAATCTGGGTTGGAACCTACCTCCTGAGCACTGCTGGGCAGGGGTGCAGGGTGTTTAAGCGGTGTCAGTTGCTACTTCATCAGCAGGTTAGAGGGGCGGAACTGGATACTGTTCTACTTTGATTTTAGGACTGATCAGGTGAAGCGTGGGCATAGGCAATTGCTTTTACTTAGAAGTGCCTTCCTATTTCTTTTGAGAGAGATATATATATAGTTAGAATGTCAACAAGTGAGTTCGATTATTTTACTTATGCAACAAGGAGATTTTGCATCTAATCTCAGTTGACCCAATCTTAAAGTTCGAAATTGTTTGATGCGAATCCCCAGAAACAAAATTGAATGCAGTACGACATGTTTTTAATTCATCTGCTTCTTGTTGTTGTTTTAAGAAAAATATTTAACATTGGGCACTAAAAGAGACTAATTATAGATCTATATCTGTGGTGATCGATGTGATTTTACTGTTATACATTCATTTTTCGGCCTTGAGTAACTCCACTTATTTCTCTGCTAAAAAGTCGTGATAGTCGGCTCAAAATATTGATAAATGAATGGAGTGAGATATTTAATTCAAACTGGGCTTTAAAAGCTCAAAGGAAATGGGAATTGAGATTTGCAAGACAAATCTTATCAGAAAATATTCAAACCGAAGTTAAACAATAACAATGTAAACATTGAGCAAGGTCAACTAAATTTTGATTGGTTTACGCATCACTGCGTTGTAACAAAACGATTTGATTGGCTTAAGGAAGAAACGCATATTTTATCGTTGAAACGCGTTGGAGGGCTGCTTATGAATATTCATGAGTTTCGAAATACGTTGATTCGCGTTTCATACGCAATTTAAACTCAACGCACGTACAACGCGTTGGAAACACACATAAAACGCGAATTCGCAGGACAAATACGCGGGCGGTAGTGTATTTTACGACAGGCAATATTATTGGACTTTCTGGTTAATGTTAAGGCGACACCTCATGAATGCGTAATCTTAGACATAGGTAAAAGCTGAAAATGAGGCGTCGTTTTATTTAAAAGTAACTGAATCATCTTGCGCCGTTACCTCAGTATAGACGCAAAACACAGTATTAAGTCCCTAAAACGCATGCAGAATCACTGCATCTATCGTAAGCATAGAGGCAAACATTGTGGACCCACATCAGACTGCTCCTATAGAGCCGTCTGATCTGGGTCCGCACTGTTTGTTTATAAGGCTTCAAATATTTTACTGCACGACAAAAAACATACATTTTGTGATTATGTGCTTTAAGGGTTAATAAATGTGAGTTCAGTGTGCATACGGTTGGAATTTTCATGAAATGCACGCAGGATTGCGTGGCCCAAGTAAATTATTAACTCTTCACCAAATTATATATAGAACATATTTCCCTTGTTTAGCAGATGAAATAGCTGAACCACGCCCAGATATGAATATTAAAGTTATCGCCTTTACAGAGAGCAAAAAGTTTTATTATTCACTCCCAATGAACACAAAACGTTAAAACAACGCCATATCAATGTCGATGCGACGAGATGACGTCGTATTGACGCTGCTACGGCGTTGGTTTTGCTTTATGTATTTTCGGGGCTAGGTTGGGATAAACAAAATAGAACATGAAATTGTCATTATTTTCTGATCCATCAATGAAACGTTTACTTTGAATACTGAAAAGAACCATTCTATCGAGACAGTTCTATTGAAGTAAGAAAGAAGGTAAAGATCAAGAATCAATACAATCAAGCACCACACCTGACCCAGGCCACCAAATAGAAAAGTGGCAAAAACACAATAAAACATAACATACAAGAGCGCCAAGAGGTCAGCCCTTTCCCAGCAGGTGACCACAAGGCTGCGATGAACAGACAAGGAAGAATGATAAATACGAAACATAAATAAAGAAAATGATCCACATAAGAAGCACCGCCTGAGAAATATAAAACTATTTTTGATCCAAATACCAATTAAAGCGGGCCATAATCAGCCTGCCAGCGAAACGCCATTGAAATGGCAATTCGCTGGTCGGCTGATAATGGCCCAACATTGAATGTAGGCTTGGTAGCTTTGTGGTTTTTCAGGGGGTCTGGACCAGCATTGCTAAGAAACCCGTTCTTTTTGTGATTTGTCAGAGGGGGTTCGGACCCCCTGCCCCCCCCCCCCCTCTGGATCCGCACATGGGGAAAGCGTTAAAAGACATATTAGCATATCAGCAGAGTGATCTCGCAATTTCGCGAGGTTTTTATTTTTGCGAAACTTCGCATCCACGAAGTTTCGCGAGAATAAAACGCCCGCGAAAATACCTGAATTTACAGTAGCAGATTGTATAAAAGCAAATTATTACTAAAAATGTTTGTTTAAATTGCAGGTGTTTCTTATGTCATAGACCAGCGTTTAGGTAATTGTACCGTGACTAATATTAGTGACATTGGATTTGATGTCCGCCATGTTGACGCCACTCACATCAGGCTAAGAACATCAGCAGAATTCTTCTACTTTGATAAGACCGCCTACAGTTACGAAGGGCGGGTACGTAATAACCTCTTATATTGTGATGTACATTTTGAGTCATTGTTTTTGATTTATATCCCGACATAAAAGTATCATAAAAAGCTCACATTTACAGCATGGCTCAGGTGAACTAAAATGAAGGACTCTTGACAGATACAAAAGTCAATCTTAAAATATAACACAAAATAAGGATTCTATCCTTTATAACACACTGGTCAATGTAAACGCACCGGTGGTTGCTACAACGAGTTGGTGGTTGCAATTTTCAGCACAAGTGGTAGCGTAAAAGGTTAAAAAATCTATACCTGTTGACTTTATGATTTATTTATAAACTTGCATTTATTTTATTTGTGATGACACCTGGTGCACAGACCACCGGTAGCATTGAAGTTTATGGCTCTGCCAAGCAATAGGTGATTTAATTCATGGTTTTGACTGCAAATCCAACAAAGTTCAGGAGTTTTGATAAATTGAGGGGAATATGCACGTCTAAGCACAGCTGTTATCATATTTACATGTAATAGCATCCAAAAAAACATTACCACTTTGTATTTTTTTTTCTTGGTAACCTAGCTAACGTTTTTTTAGGAATTCAATTACAACGCACTGGGAGCATTTTTGACGCATTGATACAACGCACTGATGGTTGCCTAGATGTGCCATGGTTGCTGGTGCAGCCTCACCACAGCATTCACTGTTCTTATAAACAGTACATAAATCGTTATTTGAGCCAGCACATGATATTTCAGTACATGGACGAAGATTCAGGTGAGCCTGTGCAAATGTACAGACTCGCCAGAGCCTTCTGTGCATAGAAAAAAAATAGAGAGTAGTAATCGTTTTTGGATGTTATTTCATGGGACTATGATAACATAGCTGTAGCTGTGCTTAGACATGCAGAATTTTCCTGAAGTTAGGCAGTCACAATAGAAAAAAGAACCTGTCACTGTCAAACTCCACAACTGTGTCGGATTTGTCGGTCAAACCATGAATTAAAACGCCAATTGCATGGCAGAGCCATAAACTGTAATGTTACTGACTGTTTGTGTGCATTGGGTCATCAAATGTAAAATAAATGCAAGCTTATACAGAACTTATACAGTCAAGAGGCATAGAGTTTGTGGTTTTTGTACACTGATGAATTTTTTGTACACTGCTTAAAATTTTTGTGCTTCAACAACAGCAGAATCTAGGGCGAAGATTTGGTACCAGTAGAATGCAATTTTAGCACCCCAGAGACATAGGCTGCTGTCTGTTCTAAGGCGGTGATTTCAGACCTGTTTACATTCAAAGTCGCGTATGTGTACTCAAGGATGTTGTTAAGTGTAGTTTTGAGTTCTTATGTGTAGTCCATCATACATGCTGTCAACATAATGTAGGGGTTGGGGAGGGGACAATAAAAAAAAAGCTGAAGAGCACTTTGGATCAGCTACCCTGGTCCAAACAGCTAACCCTGGTCCAAAATCAACCAAGTCCAACACTAAGAAAAACTGGGCATAGGTTCCCCTGTATTTTGCATTTCTTTGAAACATTACACAGGCCTGTTTAAAGATGTGAGCAAGACAGAAGTAAGGGGAAAAGGTGGGCGTGGTGCATTGGCTCATTACGACTACAAGAGTCTTGACTAAGTGTCCCCGTCCAATGCACATCCTTTCCCCCTAGATTAACCTTAGATAAATATGAAAAAGATACATACGTCAAATGCATCATGTGATCCATATATCCCCTGTGCCAGTGTGGTGTGACTCTCTAGCTTGCTTTGGGGTTAAAGCTAAATTTACATTTGTTTTATTTATAATACTGGAAAGTTCTAGCGACTGTAAAAAAATAGGTCGCGAAAACAAATTACAATAACAACATGCAATCAAATGCTTCTTAAATTAAGTGTTCTTCAATGACAAAGTTTTTTGTTATACCTGAGTAACTAAGGGTTAATTGGCACTTACTTGCTTACACAGCGTGACTAATCAGCTTGTTTGTTTACAATCACAATCATGCGGTTACGGGTCATTGCAGACATTAAACATCAAAATCGATGAAAGATTAACTAAAAATCGGGACTTTCTCGTGTGCGTAGTTCTGTAATAGTGATCCGTAGTGCGTATTTTGGAGCCCAAAATGCGTAGAAAATACGCATAAAACATAGGAGTAAACAGGTCTGTGATTCTGTTGTTGTTGATTCGTTGCTGATTGTTACTCCCATTACAGGATTCTGTAATTGTTCTATATTTTGTTACTTCATGTCCATTCTTGTTTTGCGATCATCTTGATGGGGAAGAGAGAGAGCTGGCTACTTTGCTTAGTTTGTCTTCCTGGTGTCTCGTGATTGCAAGGCCATCGTCGGCGGTCCGGCTGGTCCGGCTATGGCCGGACCACCGGGACCACTTTTTGTGCCCTAATTGGTTTTAGCCGGACCACATTTTTGGCCAAATATGTTCTTTGCAGGGCCGCTTTCTCACGTTTCTTCTAGACCTTCTTTAATGATCTATTTTTTGATGATCAAAGATTAATTATTATTAAATGATAACTGAAGCGTGAGCTGGTCAATATTTCGGCTGCCTCAGGGTGTTAAAGACAGTGGTTAAACTAACACGATTAAGAAAACAACACCTGTTTTAAGACAGAAATTATGATCGAGCCTCGATGCGACAAAACCTGTCTTCGGGGTGTTCGACAAAGCCAGGCTCAAACCAGTCTCCTCAGCTACAGAGACTAGCTAGAGAATTTAAATTTTGCTCATAATAATTCAAAATATAATACTTTACCATAAGCGAATAACAAAGGAGCTGATCAGGCTGTATTTTGATTACCCATGACATATGTTTTGGTTGAGAAAAAGGGAAAAATGTTTTGTATTACAACTCTTATCTAGAGTTTGTTTGTTTGATTTGATTCTTTACGTCCTATCAACAATCTTTCAGTTAAACAGTGACGGGTCTTCCTGGGTTGAACCAGTACTAAGCTAAGATAAATGTGCCTTGCTCAAGGACCACAACGCAGTGACGCCGGTGAAGCTCGAACCCGCGGCCTCTCGGTCTCGAGTCAAGCACTCTACCACTAAGCCACTGCGCTGGGAACAAGACAATTCGTCGACAGAAAAATTCGTCGACAGATCGTGAGACAACTCGTCGACACTTTATGAGACAACTCGTCGACACCTTTATTCTTAGTTAATTGACCGGTAAATGATAATTGCTATACTTTTTAATGAGCTCACGGGTAATTTTAAGACAGTTTACCAATATAAATGACCATTTTCCTAAAAAATGAATATGAACAAAAAGACATTAAAATGAAATAAATAAAATAACTATTAAAATTCGCATCGAACGCAAGACCTAAAAATGAAAAAAAAATAACTGTTTAGAATCACTGGCCTCCTAGAGATAGACAGACACAGAGAGAGAAAACAAGAATAGGGTAGACTAAACCTCCTCCCTAGATCCAATCCCCACCCAAACTTGCATAAAGTGAAGCAATTTTATCTGCCAACAACCCACTCCGATTTTTGTACGTATAAATATGACACAGCTGATTCATTCAAGAAAGGTTGTTGTCTGTTACAAGCGAAAGTATGTGCACAAATTACTGGTTAACCGCTTGTTCAAGCCTGCCCAGGAAAAAAAGTGTGGTTAGGTGAACTGACTGTCCCGCAATGACCATAGCTGTTGACTTGGGACGTAAAGCAACAAAACAAACAAACAAATCACCACCAATATACAGAAGCATCCAAGCAGTCATATGCACAAATATTGCTCATTGACTGCATTCAATATACATTATATTAGAATCCCTAATTGCACCTTATTACCAATTATAATTATAAGTCACAGGTCAATTAACTTTCAACAAAAGTGTCGACGATTGTCTCACTATCTGTCGACGATTTGTCTCAAAAAATGTGTCGACGAATTGTTCTGTCGACGAGTTGTCTTGATTCCACTGCGCTCCCTCTTCTCTAGAGGCCTGAGAATCCTGTGCCCTGGTTAATATGTATATACTGTTACATGTACGTAACTTAATGAAAAGAAACAAAATAAGACAAAAAAGATACAAAAGACAAAAAAAGAAGAAAAAAAAGAAAAAAAAATGATAAAAAATAAGAAAAAAAAAAGAAAATGAACAAAACAAACAAATAAAAAAAAATAAACAAAATAATAAAGCGAGGATATCTGTAACAGATTTAACTGTTACTTTAAATTTTGAAGAATCAGTTAACTTTGATGCCACTGCCTGATGAGACCAATTGAGCGGTCGAAATAGTTGTTGATATTTTGGTGTTTGTGGGAGGGGTGGCAGTCGAAAGAGGCTGTGGTAGGCATTTGAAAATAGCTATACTGCATGTAAATAAGCTGAGGTTCACAAGCAAAAATGGTCTCAAAGTGCAACAGAATAGCTTCTTTAGTCATCTTGAATTACAAAATTTTCTTGGGGGAGGTCCCCCCCCCCCCCTTACGAGAGAGGGGATAAGCCCCCCTCTGGTTCTCTCCCTCCTCGTGCTGCTGGCACTCGGTGAACACCAACGGTGTTCAATGGCCGTACCACTTTCTAAAAGCCAACGTCGGCCCTGGATTGTTGTGTGGCTTTTCCTCACAGTGCCTTGGGTTTGTCTGCAGTTTGTGATTGTGATACTCACTATTTTTGGGTGTCATTCATGCGAGCAGCGATGGCTTTGGCAAGTCTGACCATTTGCTTGGTCTAGTCTGAGCCTTCGCCACAGTTCAAAATTCTCATGTGGTGACCCAAATGGCAATTGAATGCCATTATGTGCGAGCAGCGAAGGATCTGGCGAGTCTGCACATTTGCACAGGCTTACCTTAGCC
Source organism: Loripinus fragilis (assembly GCA_964019695.1). Classification (NCBI taxonomy): domain Eukaryota; kingdom Metazoa; phylum Mollusca; class Bivalvia; order Lucinida; family Lucinidae; genus Loripinus; species Loripinus fragilis. Next base: position 9,502,235 of record OZ026530.1, read on the forward strand.
TTCATCACTGTACAAAATCTCTTGTGCTGCCTTAAATTGGCGACTTGTGTGCTATTCACGCCAGCAGCGAATACTCTGTTGAGTCTGCACATTTGCGCAGGCAAAGTCACTGGACAATGTAATAAATATCAAGATTTCTTGTGCTGGCAGCAAAGGCTCTAGGGAGTCTGCACGTTTGCACAGGCTCGCCTGAGCCTTCTTCACAGTATCGAAATATCATGTGCTGGTTGAAATGGCGATTTTTGTAACGTTTATGTAAACAGCGAATGATGTGGTGAGTCTGCACAATCAACCACAGGACTTCTGTGCAACCATCAGTGCGTTGTATCAATGCGTCAAAAATGCTCCCAGTAGGTTGTAATAAAAGTCCTCAAAGAAACGTTAGCTAGTTTACCAAGAAAAAACATACAAAGTAGTAATCATTTTTTGGATGTCATGACATGTAAATATGATAACAGTTGTGCTTAGACGTGCAGATTTCCCTTAATTTAGGCCGTTACACTAGAAAAAAGCACCTGTCACGGCAAAACTCCAGAATTTTGTTGGATTTGCAGTCCAAACCATGAATTAAATCACAAAATGATTGGCAGAGCCATAAACTGCACTGTTACCGGTGGTCTATGCGCCAGGTGTCATCACAAATAAAATAAATGCAAGTTTATAAATAAATAATAAAGTCAACAGGTATAGATTTTTTTACGTTTTACGCCACCACCTGTGCTGAAAAATGCAACCACCAGCTCGTTGTAACAACCATCGGAGCGTTTACATTGACCAGTGTGTATAAGGTTCTGCATGACATTATATGAAATTTCTTGGAAACTGGTCTGAAAACTGTTCGTGTTACCTTGGAAAAGATAGTATTTTAGGGCAAGGAACAAATTGGTACAATTATCTATAGTCCGAGAGCCTGTAATAGGTTTAATCAAGTGGTTGAGGCCAAAAAGTTTGAAGGTGTGTTCTTATGTAGAAAAGTGTGCTGAATTCAAAAATGAAACTCTTAAAAAATCGGCGGGTACACAAAAGTGCTATGCGCAACGGAATACCCCCGGGTTATGCAACATTTCAAAATAGCGCTAAAATGGGGGTATCCTTGCAGGTTTATACTATAAATCATGTTGAATCAGTAGTAAAATGCAAATTTTGGCAGCAAACAATATATTATGATCAATGTTCAATATAAAACCGAATAAGACATGCCAATAAAGCTTTTTAATACTAAAATGCAGCAAATTATATAGCCATCGAAAAGTAATGACTTTTGTCTCAGGTTATTGGATGATTTTAATTTGCTTAAGCAATAGCAGATTGATAATTCAATCTTATGTAATACCATTGTGTTGCCATCAACAATTATTATAAATCCAAAAATGATAGAGTATGGCTAAGAAATGCCACAATCACAGACTGCAGTCCAACCCGATATGGCACCATCAGGAAGGGACAAAAAGTAGGCATAATCCAAGCTGTTTCAGTACAATATAGGTATTTTTCAAGTTCCTTTTCCTTTCAAAGTGAATAAAGTATGATCAGGTAACACTAAGATTTGCCTGGATATCGGCCCAATCCTATTAGTTTCGAAGCTGTGAACTATATGGTAGAGCAAAAAACAGCGAAAATTGACCGATAACCCCTCCCTATCTGTAAAATGGAATCTGATTGTATGAATGATATGGCAAGATGTTGAAGTTTCATGGATCGCCGGAATTACTTTTCAAAAGAGGGGCAGTGATGTTAAAAATTGGCAAAAACTTCAGTTTTAGAAATAAATTTGCGAATTTCTGGAATCCATTGTAAGCAGCAGATACACGAAATTGGGAAAAAAAAACATGAAAAATGGTTGACAATTCTGATATAATCTCACTCTAGGTTTGTCATCAAGTCAAAACCAGAATTGTAATGCCTTGTTTTTTGGGTGAAAATCGTTGTTTTTTATTAACAAAGGCGTGAATTTTTGTAATCCGACATGTACAGTTTTTAATAGTAAAGTTATTATTTAATTTTTTTCTCCTTTGATGCTGAAATATTAAACTTCTACATATTTTGTCTTATTTGCATATAAAACCCGTCATATTTTTCGTTGTTTTTGTCACAAAACAGACATTTTTATATCAAGGTATAATTTAGGAAATGCATGTTTGCTAACACTCGTATATCTGGACAGTACAATATTAAGAATTTGCAGTGCATATAAAAAGCATTTCAAATGCAATAACATTAATGAGATCGTATGAGCCGGGGGCAATTGGAAGGGCTAATAATATACCAATGAAACCAGCGCCTGTCGTCTGTGTGTCCGTCCGTCTGTCTGTCACATTTGAAACAGCTTCTCCCATGAAACGACAGTGTCAGTTTATCTTTAAAGTAATTTGGAGAATTTTAGGACAGTGAAACAAAAGTTTGCTGAAATAATCCTGGTCACATGACCAAGATGGCCGTCACGACCATAAATTGTAATGGTAGAGTAAACATCTGACAAAAGGTCAGTAAGATAAAAGCAAACGCCCTTCCCACCTGTAAAGTATGGTTGGTAAGGCAATATCGTAGTTCCGATCTATGGGGGCAACCGATTGTGTGCAACTGTGATTTTTTGTCTTTTACGAGATATAAAGATTTACAAATATGAGATGTAGATTGTAAACGCATATGTAAAGAAGAATTATACAATTTACTTTTTCGAAGTTTCATTTGGAATCAGATTATTGTATTGGGTGTCTTAAGCAAACAGTATTATTTTAACCATTTCGTAAGAATTATTTTCTACATTGAGAACACAAGTGAACAAATAATATCGCCCTGTTGTATTCCTGCTTTACGAGTAGTTAAAACGAACTGCTAGAGGGTTTGAAATAAAACTGAGTACACTGCTTTGCCGGTTATAAAAAGTTCAGGCAAGAGGATTTTATCATTCATAATCTACTTTTATTGTGCTTAAGATTTTATCGACAACAACAAATCTAGAATAGATAATATCATCACCTGATGGGAAACTGCTTAAGTAGAATTTAGAAATTCGAAAGTTCAGTAAATTCGATTTCACGACTTTTATTGCTATTTTTGTTTTATAGGTAGAAAACCTGTTCCTAATATTCTTAATGTTTAAACTTGGCGACTTCTTTCACATATGTCATGAACTCAAACCAACAGTTTAATTTTCAAGAAAAAATACATCGCACATAATTTGGAAAGAGAAGTTCAACCAACCGCATCTCTTACATTTCTACTCATTTTGGACACTGGCATCAGAGTAAACAGCCTTTTACCGTTCTCTGCCTTTGCTGTTTTAACAGAACGCGCTTTTCAATACATAGCCAAGTAGTAACCAAAGAAATATGGTTTTATTCCTTGCTTTGAAATACAATCTCTACGTCTGATAATTTTATCAGCTGCTTAGAATACGATCAACAAAGGGAGACAGTAAATCTAACCAGCATAAATATAATCGTTGCCTGATATTTGAAGCACCAAAACCACCAAACAAACGCCTGATAATGTAACATCTCTGCCTGATAAATGTTTATAATAGCTTCCCTGCAATTAAAACTTCAGCATACTTGAAATTAAAAGTTCATCAATCCACATGAATTAGACAAAGTTTCTTTACCATCCCTTTTTATTTTCTATTTTCTTATTTTACACATATTCATTGGTGACAAAAATGCTATACTGGGCTTATATTAATTAGGCTGCAAAGGAAACAAATATTGATGAACGACAGCTACTCTGTATTTTGTTACATGTTCCAAAAATGGCCATTTGATTTTTAATACACTGAAATCGCATCTTATTAATGCAATATGGATAAAGCAGGTTCGCCATTGAAAATAACTCCATCAAAAAAAAGAAAGAGGCCTAGCAGTGACTTATCACTTTGTATCATTTGTCAAACGCCCAAAAATATTGAATTGATGTGTGCTACAGCTGAAGGCAAAGAGAGTTTTTGGAATGCTGCATGTATTAGAAAGGATGTTGTATATCAAAGAATTGTAAGTGAATTTAATACCACCTTTCTAGAAGCAAAACGTGAAATATTTTATCACAAAAATTGCATTGCTCCATATAGAAGCCAAACAAATCTTTCACATAAGTTAGGGGAACAGGTGGCTGAGAAAGTTGGAAAAACGGAAAATAAAAATGGTGTGGAGAATGAGATAGATTGGAAAATATGTATTATATGTCAGAAACAGAAGAACAAATCATTAAGAAAAACACATAAGCTTGTTAAGCATTCCAAATGTCAAAAATTGCTAGATGCTGCACGGAGAGCTGGTGACCAGAACACGTTTCAGCGTTTCACGGCTGATGATCTTGTCAACAAAAAGCCAGTGTATCATGCAGCTTGCATGCAGTCTATCATCCACAGATCTGAGAATAAGGAGAATAAGAAAACTGCATGTGTTGACACTAATCATGACAAGGCATTTCAACTCCTAGTTGAAGAAATAACAGAAGATCTTATCAACAGACATTGGATATTTAGTGCAGCAGAACTGCTCACTTTATATAAATCTTACCTGCCAATTGAACAACGTGACTCATACACAACCTGGAAGCTTAAACCTAAGTTAGAAGCATGGTTTGGTAAGAATATACAAGTTCATTACTTGAAAGGTGAGGAGGCTATCATATTCAGTAGTGAGGTTACCATAGCTGAAGCAATTAGGTTAGCCACCAAGCTGAAAGAAGACGCTGTACATCAAAATGTCATATTTGATACCAAACTCATGTTTGATAATGATCAAGCGATATTGAACAAAGCGGTGAGAATTTTAAAAGACTCAATGTCTGATATTATGGCTTCAGATCAATATCCTGGTCCTAAAGGTATGTCTAAATCTTCTTCAGTGAGATTTATACCAGCCATACTGTTAGAGTTTGTAAAGGAGCTGATCAACTGCTCAGATGAGAAGCAAGATAGTACATCCACAAGGGCTATAGCAATATCAGAATGCATTATATATGGTAGTAAAGGGGTGTTACCACCATTACATTTAGGAATTGGCATAACATTACATCAAGATTATGGATCCAGAAAGCTTATCGATCTTCTAAATGCATTTGGCTTTAGTGCAAGCTACCCAGAGGTTCGTCAGTTCGTGACCAGCCTTGCTGCAAATGAGCTAGATAAAATAAAAGATGGTGTTTACTACCCAGCTGGTATAAGAAAGTTATCTGAAGGTGGAAATCTAATTCAAGAAGGTGTTGATAATATTGACATAAACACAAACACAATAGATGGGAAAGATACATTTCATTCTCTTGCTAGGGTCTGCTTTCAACAAACTGGGGATAGTGTGTATGCCTCAGAAGATCTCAGTATACCCAAGCGTAAAGAATATGCACTTAAACTAACACCTGAAGTGGAAAAGACAATGAAACCTATGCCTTTTTCAAAACCCAAAGTGAGACCAGTGCCTGCCAGGTATAATATAGCCACAGAACGAATCAAAAGCATTATGAAGGACAGCTTCAATGTCAAGGATTTCATCTGGGTTGTTCTGAGATCGTTTGCTAGAGAGCCTTTGCAACTAAACGTTGACATAACTACAGACGTTACCCAGATCATACCTTTCTGGAGCGACTTTAATAAGTCTACATCTCCAGTGCACGGGTTTAATACTCTAGCATCGTACAGCCCAATCATAGATTCGAATCCGACAGAAATGGACACGATTTACACGTCAATGGTCATCTGCAAAGCAACAGCCAAGGTACTGGGGCAAGATTACTCTGTCCAAACCATGGATCAGCAGCTTTATGCCATAGCACAGCAGGTTAAATGGGCATGCCCAGAAAGTTTTCTTTCCCATCACAATCGACTTGGTGGTTTCCATACAATATGTTGCTTTGTAGGCTGTATTGGAAAGCTATGGGGTGACGGAGGACTAACAGACCTGTTGAAAGATTCAAACGTCTATGCATCATGTACAGTGGACAGTATGCTTGATGGTAGGCAATATCACAGAAGCGTCCGGGCACTGACTTTAGTGTATGAAGCACTAATGTCTACACTTCTACAAACCTTTTTAGAAATCTCTGATGGAAGGGAAGTTTTAACATCAGAAGGCCAGGAGACAATTAACACCATGTACTCTTCGTTGACAGAATCTGGAGGACTCCCAAAGGGTGCATCAGATGTATTTCAAAGCATCAACATTCTGCAACTCAATCTGATATCTGAAGATTTCTTAGCCTTTTTGGCGTATTTTTGTTTGAAATATCCAACCTTCAACTACTGGTGTATGCTATTGGAAGCAATACAGATAATGCTTGAAAATATACGTGCTGAAAGAAGCGGTGACTGGAAAGGACACTTGGCTTCACAAGCTAACATGCTGCCTTATTTCTTCTGTACGAATAAACAGAATTATTCCAGATGGTTGCCTGTTTATCTGTTAGAAATGCTTGTTGACCTTCCAGAAGAATTGGAGGCAAAATTTGAAGCTGGGGAATTTACGTTCAGGATTTGTCCCAATGCGTCATTTAATGGAATTTGGACAGATATGGCTGTAGAAAAAACAGTCATACGTGACTCTAAAAGTGATAGTGGGATAGTAGGTGTTACCAGACGCAAAGGGGCGCTATTGCGCTGGTACTTATCAAGACACATTATGGGAAATTATAGTGAGGTTGTAAAGCACCGTGCAGGTCTCATTCATTCTGAAGAAGATCCAGTAATAAAGGTTTCTGACTCATCTCTACAGAAAGATAAAGATGACGTCACAACCCTTATGAACCATATACATTCAAGCATGAGTAATCCCTTTGCATTGGACACTGACAACGAAGGGGTTCTCATCAATATATCAACAGGACTTCAAGCTACAGACGAAGTGAAAGATTCCTTATTGGAGGCTGTAGAAACAGGCAAAGCAAAACTGGAGTCTTTTGTACGCTCTAACCTTGAACTTGGTTCAAATGGAAATTTCTATTCACCAATATCAAGATTGAAATTGAAGACATTTCAGAGCATGACTATTCCAACTAAGCTAAGTACTAGATCAGAGGGTATTAAGCGGGCTAATGTTAGCCCAGAAACAATCTTTCGAAGGGGCCTAGCACTAGTTGAGTTTAGGGAGGATGTAACAGTCGAGGCTCTCATGAGCCATCCTATTGGATCTGTTCCTCTTTCACTTTTCAATGAGGACGGCTCTCTGCGAAAAACAAATAAATCAGATCTGGCACTATACCTAGAGTCTCTCGCTGATATCTCAGACATGGATGAAATGACCCCATCTAATGTTATATACATTCGTGATGGTATGGCAGTACTTCACTCTTTATCAGCAGAGACATGTACAACGTTTGATGACTTGGTGTTCAAATACGTACGTGGCGTAATTTCTGATATGAGCATAGCAGATATAGTCATAGATGTTTTTGATAGGTATGATGTGCAACATTCAATCAAGGAAACAGAACGAAAACGACGGTCAAGAACACTGAAGTCTAAGACATACAGTGTAAATGGATCTAGGCCTATTCCAACTTGGAAAGACTTTATGAGCGTCAGTGCAAATAAAACTGCTTTATTACAGTTTATGTCAGAGGCAGTTCCCAACGTAGCAAAGACATACTTCAGAGATGAAAAAATGTTGTACTTGTCAGGGTGTATGAAAGATCCAACACAAGTAATGTCTGTTACAAATAATTAAATCTCTTGTTGGCCTGAACTTCAAAACACGCACGAAGAAGCTGATTCAAGGATCATATACCACATGATGGAAATAGACAAAATACCAAGTTCTTATAAAGACCCTAAACGAATCATCATTAAAGCTACAGACACTGATGTATTAGTACTGGCAACATACTTCTTCCCACAAATCAGTAATATTTCTGAAGTTTGGGTTGCTGCTGGTCATGTTACAAAAACTGTGGATCAGCGACATTTAATTCCTGTGCACAGAATTGTGGCAAATTCTAACCCAACTTTGTTAAACATACTTCCAGCTGTCAATGCACTGACTGGATGTGATTCAGTATCTTCACTTTATGGAATATGCAAGAAGTCAGTTATGAAGATTCTACAAGATGGTGGTAGCGTTATTTATCAGAACCTCTCCAAGATAGCAACTGACTCAAATGAAGAAACAATGGTCAACATTGCAAGACCTTTTGTGGCGCGACTGTACGACCCGAAACAATATCATACCTCCAAACACTCGAGTCTGAATAAACTGAGAACAGTGATGTCAACTACAAAAGACATAAGCTTAGCTAAATTACCACCTTGCGAGGATGCATTTAAGTTCCATGTCAAACGGGCAGCATATCAGTGCAAAATATGGATGAATGCTAATAAACGAAATCCTGTGGATGAGTCACCACTTGAACATGGATGGGAAGAGGATAACAGCGGACTTGCTCCCATATACTTTGAAGGACAAATGGCTGTCGATATCCTTTCTAAAATGTACTGTAGTTGTTCATCAAAGAAGCCATGTTCATCCAAAGCGTGTATATGCAAGGCGACAAACTTGGCATGCATAGGTATTTGTGGCTGCAGTAGTACTGATAAATGCGGCAATCAGCAATATAGTGAACAGGAATAATAAGTATTTAGCATATTGAATCAAATGGATGCACAAACTGATTCATTTATTGGTACACTGGTTCGCGGTATGTCAAATTTGATAGAACACAAAGCATATTTAACACCTGGATTTATTTCCTAATTATGTGGGTACAGGTATTTTAAAATATCAGAATCAAATGGCCATTAACAAAGTATGCAAACACATGTAACTTGGCACAATGGCTTTAGAGTATAGATATACTTTGTTACATGTTCATATCAGTGACCAACTGGATATATTAAAGAATGGAAATCAATTAAAATGTATAAAAAGATTTAAAACAAAAAAATAAAAAACTAACAAAAAAGTAAAAAAAAAAATAAAAAAAAATAAAAAATAAATAAAAAAAAACTATCGTGGGGATATCTATTGCATGTTTCATGGTTGCAACGTACATCTTATCCTATAAGTTATGCCTTCTAATTAGTGTACCATTATTTCTCATTTCTATTCATGAAATCTGCAATCACCACCTGATGATGACTCATGGAGGAGTCGAAATAGTTTTTGTAAAAGTCACCTACAATTAATTTAATATTAACAGTGTTCATAGCCTGGTATAGTACATTATTTTAGTGATTTGCTCTTCAGGTTACTTAACTTAGCATGGAATACATTTTCGCCATGTGCAAGATCAATATTGTTCTATATATTTATTTAAGTTTCTTTTTAACGCAAAGCATGCTCCCGATGTACAACGTTATAATGTAACCCTCTGATCTCGGTAAAAATGCTTGCAACCCAACGAGAACTAACTTGGCTGATGGTCAATGGTCAAATATGACATTTTGTGGTAACAAAAGTATGTCTTATTAGGGCAAATATATCAATAAGTATCGTGACTTTGGCTTCAACAGTTATAGAAACTTCATCTGTTTAATGTCTAGTCCCATATAAATGAATTCAGATACACTGGTATAGGCTTAAAGTAGATTAAATTTAAAGTTATCATTCGAAAGACCTGGTATGTCCAAGTACCAAGTACTTAGGTCATTTGACGTGAGGTTCTGGCAAAGGATATTTTTCAAGAGTTTTTTACAATGTGACCAAAACATTTTGTGCACAATTTCGTTCTCTTGTCCTAAAGAAATATGAAATTTACGTTCATTTGGCCTTTTGGTTTCTGCAGAATAAACTTTTAAATATATAGATGAGAATCCAATAAAAGTAACGTCAGTTTCAAGGTCAAGCGCCAACCTTGACCCTTGAGACTTATAAAAGAATCATTATGATAATTTATTAGGTTAAAACCATATAATAAATAATATGGCTATGGATTCATTATTTTATCAAAATTTACTTGTGAATACTTTTCTCGTTTAACTGCATTAGTAAGAATACGTGACCTTGACGTTAAGTACGTCAAGCTAAACTTAAATTATAACTTGAACAAATACGACAGGCTCTATATCCAAAATATAATATTAGTTCACACATCCTAAGGATTCTCCATAGGTAAGTGTATCAAAAGTTTCAGGGATGAAGATGTTTACAATTTATGACCGACAGACGGACACATGCAAGACGTTAGATTCTTACGTCATCGTTATACTATTAGCTCAGACATTAGCATTTTGCACCCGTGAGCTAATGTATGTTGTTTTCATTTGAAATTTTAACTATATGTACTCCAGTTTTCTAAATATGTTTATTCACATATATACAAGTAAAACGAATATACCCATTTTCCAAAATGCACATGGGTATTAAAAGGTAGGATTTTGGGACAGAAAACAAACAAAAATGGCGAATTTTGGAATTATACCATACAAAAATGATGTAAGTTGAATATTGCAGCGTCAATTTTGAAACAAGTTAAATGAAAACTCTAAATTTAAAAACTTTACCAGTCAAAACACAAAAATTTGTGATTTTATGTATAAAAAACACTGATTTTCATTTTGGTTTTGACTTCATAATAAAGCCTGAGGTGGGTTATATACAACTCAATAATCATTTTTTAATCTTTCTTTGCTGGTTTCATGTATCTGGTGCTAGAAATGGATTTCAGAAATTCGTATTTTTACTTCTAAAAGTGATGTTTTTGCCCAATTTTAACACCTATTTTTTCTGACACCGATGTATATGCACATATTTTCACTAAGATAACCGTCAAACCTTTGTTTGCATATTTATATAAAGCAGGTTTTCTCGTGATGAGGGTCATTTGTAAACTTGCTTATAACTCACAGAGGATATGAAAGTGTATATAAATTCAAAGAACAGTATATTAAAAGGCAACTTTCTGTGAAATTAAGTATATGAATAGGCTGGATTTTTTCAAAGGCCGGGTATATGATTTGAGGTCGTTTCAAAATACTGACTCCCATACCCAAATTACCCTGAGCCCCCCCCCCCCCCCCCCACACACACACACAATTACAGAGGATGTGAAAGGGTATATAAATTCAAAGAACAGTGTATGAATAGGTCAACATTCTGTAAAATCAAGTATATGAAGAGGCGGTTTTTTTCAAAGGCGGGGTATATGAATTGGATTGGTTTCAAATACTGACTCGCACACCCGTACCTACATTACCCCGAGTCCCCCACTCTTTTCTTACGGCCTTTTGACATGAAAAGCTCTACTGCATCTCATGGGCAAGATGATATCTGAGAATATTGCAGGGAGCCTTTTAGCAACTCAGACACAGCGACAACAATGGTATAAAGAGTTAAGTACAGGATGCTAGCTTATGGTGACAAATAAAATTTGAAAAACCTATTCGCAGAAGAAAAGTAAAACCGTTACATGCAGTGCTTTGTGAGGAAACTTCAGACATGAGACAAAAAGATAAAGAACATAAGGCTGCTTACGTCAGAGTTAGATCTGAAGAGGGTGCTTGCTTATCCCCTTACATCCGTTACTTTGATTTTTGCCCATATGGATGGACTTAAAATATCTACCGACAAATCAACTCTTTTCAGTAAGCTGGAGGTGATGATAATCACAGATGCTCCAAGAAATATAGATTCTTTTATTTTCGATGGAATGTTCCTGTACAGTCTTATGTTGATTTGCCTTCAACTTTTGGTGGTCAAGCAAATGTGACTGTCTCGTCTTGTCAGATGTGCAAATCATGTAGATTGTGCATGTGACACTTTTGAATATCCATCAATTAATGATTTTACCAGAGATAATGATTTGGTATAGGAAGAGGTAAATGTATCTGGACCAGAACAGGGCATACCAAAATATTTTACTCAAGCTTTAAAGTCAGAATCATTTAAGACATCTCAGTTGAGATTACTAGTGTGGTGCCGAAATAAGCATGCTAACGCCATGTGAGCTGTGTTTTTGATTGATGAAAGTAAGTAAGGGTGCAAAGATCAGGAATCGATACAATCAAGTACCACACCTGACACAGGATACCAATTGGAAAGTGACAAACTCACAGTTAGACACCACAAACGAGAGCCAAGAGGTCAGCCCTTTCCCAGAAGTCCGCTTCTGATACAAATTATTTGATGGGCAAATGACACGCCAAGGTTTCTAAGACCTAAATTGATCCAATGTAGAAGCTGTTACCTGTATTGTCTTGCATGTTAAGCACGCTCGTGAACTGATTTTACAACCTTGTCGTGTTATCAAATACACATATACTGACGTTCTCACTATATTGCTTTTCCATACAAATAACAAGGAAGGGATCGGTCGTTCTAAGGTGGTTATCAAATACACATATACTGACGTTCTCACTATATTGCTTTTCCGTACAAATAACAAGGAAGGGATCGGTCGTTCTAAGGTGGCGGTTCTGTTGTTGTTGATTTTGTTGTTGGGGTTATGTGTTTGTTCCATGTTTTGTTGTACATTGCTATGTGTCATTTCTAGTTTTGCAAATATCTAGATGAAGAAGAGAGAGCTGGTTGCTTTACTTTGCTTGTCTTCCTGGTGTCTTGTAGCTCTTCCTCACTGTGCCGTGAGTTGGTCTGCAGTGTGTGATTGTGGTATTTTCTGATCATACTCACTTACTTTTTTCATACTAATCCATTATTTCAAAATTCAGCAAAATAGTCTGATATGGGTTATCACGCAATTCGTAGGACATATAATATAAGTCATGTGAAATATTGACCAGCACAGTCTGTTCAGTCGTGGCTGGCCATGTGGTGATAGCTAGCTATACATAGAGTTCACAGCTTAGAAACTAATAGGCTGGGCCAATATCCAGGCAAACCTTTGTCTTATCCGAGCATAAATTATTCTTTTTGAAAAAAAAAAGAACTTGAAATATACATATATATTGCACTGTAAGAGCTAGGATTATACCATCTTTGTGCCCCTTCCTCACGGTGCCATGGGTTGGCCTGCAGTCTGTGATTATGGCATTTCTTGGCCATACTGTATCATTTTTTAAACTATAATAGTTGATAATGACAACACCATTGTATTACATAAGATTCAATTATCAATCTGCTCTAGCTTAAGCAAATTAAAAATCATTCGATAACCAGAGACAAAAGTCATTAGTTTTCGTGGGCCATTTTAGCGCTATGTTGAGATAGTGCATACCCGGGGGTATTCCATTGCGCATAGCTTTTTTGTGTACCTGCTGATTTTTTGAAGAGATTTATTTTTGAATTTAGCACACTTTTCTACATAAGAACACACCTTCAAACCTTTTGGCCTCAACCACTTGATTAATCCTATTACGGGCTCTCGGACTACTTAGAACGTGGCTAAATAGATATGCCGCTGAAACATTTATTTACCTTAAAGATAGCTTCACTTAGGTACGAGACACAGTGTATTTGTTTTAAATGTTTCATATAAAATGTGTTTAGATCGGTGTTGGATACTGGCACAGTATCTTTCTTCTGTAAATACTCTCAGCTCAGACTATTTCGAAACAATCATGCGCTGATGCGGAGGTGTGGGACTTAAAATTGTTGGTTTTGTTTGATGTGATTCTTTACGTCCCAATCAATAATTTTTCAGTTATATTGGGATGGGTCTTCCTGGTTGAAACAGAACCAAGCAAAGATTAATGTGTCTTGCCCAAGGACACATCGCAGTGACGCTGAGGGGGGGGGGGGGGGCGGGACTTGGGGTCCAAACCACCCACGTTAGAAAAAAGCTATTCAGCCAGCATTCAATGTTTGCCCATCATCGGCCCTCAGTGAAACATCATTCAAATGGCATTTCACTGCTGGGCCAATATTGACCCACTTTGTCGACCGGGTAAGTGGTTTTCTAGGAATACTGGTACCAACCCCTCACTCTCTCCTCCGTAAAAGGGGTTGATGATAAGAAAACAACATGTCAAAATTATGGACATGGAGCTCAGCTACAAAACTTTCTGGACACCCCCTGGAAGTTCTCAAAAATATAGGGTTTTTAACAATACTGGTCCGGACCCCCTTAAAATCGTAAAGTTAACAAGCCAGCATTCAATATTGGGCCATAGTCGGCACGCCAGCGAAACGCCATTTAAATGGCGTTTCGCTGCTGGGTCGATGATGACCTGCTTATAGTGCTTTTTGGATCATTCCTCCCTCATCAAACTAAAATTAAAAGAACTTTGTCAAAGGTGGACCCCCTCTGACAAACTTTTTGGATCCGCGCATGTCCGTGCATGACACTTAACTGTGTCCGCGATCTAAAGCTTACCACTTCATTTGTTAATCCCTTTTTCTTTCCTACAGAGACGTGTTCGTGATATTTTGTGTGACGTTTGGATCACACGTAGAACGGACTATCCACCAAACGCAAAATCAAAATATAACTCAACATGGGAGTGGTACTTTGCAGCTGTAAGTTTAACCTTATTATCTTCCGGTCTTTCCCATCATCTCTGGGTAATATATACTGAACAAAAGTTAAAACGCTACACCAAATTGTTTGCCATTTATACACAAAATGATGCAAACCAGTAAAGCAAAATAACGTGTATCTGAATGTTCAACGACTGGGTTATGCATAACAGTAGAAGTTTTACGGAATATTCGCTGTACCAACTTATCAGAACTTCCTCTGCCTATTCCGTGGAATCAGACCTTGGATGTACATCGAGGGTTTACTTTGATAACGTGACGCTAACCTCACATAATGTTACGCTGACATCACAGAATCCAAGCCAATACAATAACAAGTCCAATGGCAGCATAACCAACGGTTACATCATTAATAGCGATATTTTATTTAAAAAAACACACATAAATATCATTTATTCTGTATTTTAATAGTCTATGAGCTGAATCCACATGCTACAGAACTAATTTACCTTACGCCAGTCCTGGCTAACACAATGTAGCGTTTTCAAGCATAATACTAACTACGCCTTACATACATCTGAGGCAGCTTTTTCATACATGATACTAACTACGCCTTACATACATCCAAGGCAGCTTTTTCATACATAATACTAACTACGCCTTGCATTCATCAGAGGCTTGATTTGCGAAATGGGCCGAGATTTTCTGATTGCTGCACTAACATGTACCATGTGCTGGATACAGGCTCAGTTTTGGAAGTTTTTAATAGAAAAGTCGACTTGTATGGATATTACTCACTAATTGAACCGTTTTATTTTCAGCCTAGGTATACAGCGAATTTGCCAGACAAGCTGCAGTTTGGAATGCCTATGAGGCTGGTGATAGATCTAACTCTTACTGTTGAAGTGGTAAGCTTATAAATCTAAGCAAAATATTCTCTACGAAAGTATGTACATTAGCTCGAGCACATGACCCTAATCTCAATTAATATTATTAGAATCTATCATGCGTGTGAGGATGGGATAGAAAAATTTGCACCTAGGATCACCGTTTTGCATCAAGAGGCTTGCTGAGTGATGGTAAAACGTGATCACGAGGGATGGATATTTCTTTCCCATCCTCACCGGAATAATGGATCCTTTTTCTTGCTCATCATTAAATAACGCACTTTCATATTTGATAAAGTTTGCTAGAAAGTTCTTCATACGCTTATATGCGACATTATATCATTATGACGTCACTCTAACATAACAATGACGTCACTTGTCTTTCGACTTGCAGCTGTTCGATTTTTTCTTTCCCGGGGGGGGGGGGTTGGTACGGAGTATGTTAACTGGGTATGTGAGTTAGATTTATCTAATTTGAAAATGGATAAAAACAGCCAAAACTCTAATCTGGATTGCAAGAAAAGTCAATCAAGCAACAACCTTTAGTTTGGGACTAAGATATTGGCAGATGTTTCAACTCATGTAAGGCCCTCTATTATATTTTTGGTTTGTAACATTTCAGCATCAAACGTTTGTTTATAACATCTATGACTATGATGAACAACGGCCTGTAGTTTGGGACAACGATATTGATAGATGTTGAAACTCATGCAAGACCCTCTATTATATATATATATATATATGTTTGTAACATTTCAGCATCAAACGTTTGTTTATAACATCTATGACTATGATGAACAACGGCCTGTAGTTTGGGACAACGATATTGATAGATGTTGAAACTCATGCAAGACCCTCTATTATATATATATATATGTTTGTAACATTTCAGCATCAAACGTTTGTTTATAACATCTATGACTATGATGAACAACGGCCTGTAGTTTGGGACTACGATATAGGTAGATGTTTCAACTCTACTAAACGAATGGATTTTACATTTATGCTACCTGGTAAGGTTATTTTTTAATCTATATAGGCTATACGACTATTAAAATAAAAGATTATAACAAGGAAATGCCACAAGTACATGCCACAGTCCGCAAGCAGCCACTCATTGAGTCTGTGAATGAACTCAAGTTTTATAAACTTAAGGCCAGGAAGTGACTGAAAATAACTGATAAGCTCTCTGTTCAATTATGAATGTGCAATCTAAAAGGCCACAAAAGCATATTAGTTGGAAAATCTAATTTTAGTGATCATTTTAAAAGATAATTAAGCGTTATAAAAAGTGGGATACGCCATGCAACAGTCTGCATGCCTGCATACCTTCATGGAGATTGATTGTGAAATCACTTCTATGGTCATTATTCTTCCTTCTGCTGATTTATTCAAGAAGGGTGGCTGTCAGTTACAAGTGAAAGTATGTGGTCAGTTACAAGGGAAAGTATGTGCAAGAAGTACTGGCTAACCGCTTGTTAAAGCTTTCCCAGAAAAATATGTGGCTAGGTGAACTGATCTTCCCCACTTTACCATAGCTGTTGCCTGGGACGTAAATCAACAAACCAAAATAAAAAAAAATCACATACTGCAGACTAACCAATGGCACCATGACGAATAGCAACAAAATACTAACTGTAACAATCAAAATAAAGCAACTAACTTTCTCTTCATCATCAAGATGATTGCAAATCTAGATGATTAACAAAACAAGGACCAAATACAGAACCCCCCCCCTCCCCAAACGATGGTAGCAACAATAAATAATGATTCAACAACAGAAGACCATCGCCTTACAACGATCAGAAACCTAAGCCATGAGGGGGCTTACATACAGTTTACTGGTACCAAATCTTCGCCTAGATTATGTTATTGTTAAAACACAAAACTTGTTTAGCTCACATGCAGGCTTTCTTACTGTTGTAATCTATCATTACAGAGAAAACATCTTATCACATTACACATTATGATGAATCGCAAGAATGGGCTCATGACTTACAATTAGACTGAGCTAAAAAACTCAAGTTGTGCCACTGTGGGCCAGCCAAAGACAAAGAAAAAGAAGATGGCAAAGATCATGAATCGATACAATCAAGTACATGTACAACACTTGGCCTGAGACACCATATGGGAAAGTGGCAAAAACACAAGAAAACTTCACACACAAGAGTCACAAAGTCAGACTTTACACAGCAATTAATCACAGGGCTGCAAGGAACAGACATGACAGTATAGTAAAGACAAACGTGAAACATAAAAAAACAAAAATGATCCACAAAAGAAGCACCGCCTTGGAACGGTCAGTAGAAACACTGAAGGGATCTAACATGTTAACAGAGCCAACCTCACCATCAATTGGGCCTTGACGCATGAAAACCTGTCTTCGGGGGTTTGCGAACATCACAGGCGCAGTCTGAGAAGCGCCTTTGTTATTTGCTTTTTGGAAAGTAGCATATGTAATTTTGCTACAGGTGAAACTCCAATAATCTGTGAAGCTGATTAGACTGGTTTTTGTCTTGCCTTTTGGGAAATCCCAAATACAGGTAATTTCGTGATAAGGCCCAATTATGATGTGGTTTAAGACACAAGTCTTTTTTCTGGCAAACCAAACATGTGTATATAACTAGAATAAACCTCAATTACAGACTACAGTCCAACACTTAGCATCAGACCGAGATCTGCTAATGAAAACAATAATAGTTTGTTTTGTTTACAATAAATGAATCAAAGTTATTTGTCTAGTGTAAAACCAAGCTCTGTCAATTTCATCGCACGATTCTGAGCATAAATTTGTAAAAAATATATATAATGTTTCCAATTATAAGCTTTGGGTGTTCAAAAGTCCCATGTTTTGGTTAAGAAATTAGTATATTGGAAAAAAAGTAAAGTAGTGTTTAGTTACATTCTCTTATCAAGAGGCCTGGTTAAGTGAAGGCTGGTTAATACATATAAACATATATTTGTATATTGTAGGTAACTATCGGGCACAAGCAAGTTCAAATATTGAAAAATTTAAATATGCTGTTCTCAGGGCCATCACAGATGCTGGAAATGGCACATCACCATTAAGAATTAACAATATACAGGTAATGAATATCATTTAAGAGATGAATCAAATGAATTTTCTAGTGATCCATGACTCTCTTTTGATAAGCTATATATTAGTGAATTTTAAGGCAGGCCTTTAATAAGAGTGCGTAACTAAACAGAAAAAAAACTATTTTATTTCTCAACCCAAACGTACGTTGTGGGTACTCATAAGAATCGTCTCAAGGAGGACCCAAAACGTATGCTAAAGGTTGTGGGTAAGAAAATATTTACAATTTTACGCTGAAAGTTTTTGTTTATCGTTGAGATCGTTTGTCTGAGTACCCACAACATAAGGTTTGGTTGAGAAAAAGATAAAAAAAACTTTAATCATGCGTTCGTATCTGAAGGTTTATTATTTTTATTGTATTGTACCTCTTTGATATTTGAACTTGCTTTTCTGACAAAACGTCTTTAGCAAGTGGATTCATGGGTTGGTCTGCAATGGGTGATTGTGGCATTCCTGGTTATACTAATTACTTGTTTGGCAAACAGTGAATACGCAGGTGTAATGCCAAATATTGGCAATCATTAATATACGAGGGTGATTCAATAAGTAACCAGCCTGAACTATTTCTAACTGGCCACCACAGTCAAAAAAATTTACAGTGTTTTTTCCATAATTAGACATTTGTACACAATTTAAGCATTATTGATTCATTAGTCGGTAATTTATTGCGTCTTCAAGCATGGCCATTGACTCTAATGATTTTCTTTTGTCGAATTTGGTTGTAACGTAAATTTTACTGCTTGATAAATGTCTTTAAAATAAAAAATGAAGTACGCATGTGTAATATATCAATGGAACGTAACATGTGTCGCTTAAATGGTGGTATAAAAACAATAAGATTGCATAATTCGATAAATCACGATACTAACTTAAGTGACCTATACTTAAGGAGAGTGGAACATAACTCTTTTCAGAAAGTAAAACTTTTAACAAGTATTTGTGTATTATATCGATAAATATCTAAATATAATTATGGATACATTTTTTGTCAGAAAAGAAAGGAGTAAATGCCTGAATTCTCAATTTTTCAAAAATAAAATGTCTATTTTTTCTAAGGAAAAACGTAACTATTAATTTTGAAAACAGCAATTTTTTCAAGAGCCTCAAAACTTATTTTCATTTTTTTAAGAACAAACTTATTTTCTATTGGCCTCAAATATAGCTTCGTTTCTAGTAAACATCTTGCAATTTTCCTTTTTAAAAATGACTCTTCCGGGCACCTGCTGGGAAAGGGCTGACCTCTTGGCTCTTGTTTGTGATGTTTTATTGTGTATTTGTCATTTTTTTCTATGTGGTATCCTGGGTCAGGTGTGTAACTTGATTGTATCGATTCCTGATCTTTGCCGCCTTTCTTACTTTCTTACTTGCATATTTTTAATTCATCTTAGCACACTTTCAATGGTAAATGGTTAGATAAATATATTTTTCAAACATTAGGTCGTAGAGTATCTCACTAGATATTTATTTCATTGAAGAAAACTGCAATTTATCTTGATTGGAAGTAGGGTAGGCTGGTAACTTATTGAATGAAACCCGTATGCTAGGGTTTGTACTATATGCAAAGATCAAAGCAATTTGTGGGGTGACAGAAAACATTACAATTTGAAAGTCTCAACCTGTAACCCCTAAAGATATTAACTTCACAGTTGTTTTATCTGTGCTGTGTGGAGGCCCTAAAATTCTCCCTGCACATTCATTTAATGCTCTTATTATTCCAATTCTCAGGTATAATTGCGTGTACAATCACCTTTCATTGGATCATTTGCGTTATCCGTGTTTCGTGTGTGTCATCTTGTGAGTAGGAGTAAACTACATAAAGTTTTAACTTCTTTTTTATTTCTCAACAAATTAAATAAATATGAATCCAGAAAAAGAAAGAGTATTTTTATGGAAAGGTTCTTTTGAACACCTTAAGCACGTGTTTTAACTAATGGATTTAAATTGAGATACAAAAACGCTTAAAATTGGCGTATCTCGACCTAAGGTATGCCTTATTTGTCTAGAGGGGTAAACAACACTATTTAACCCTTTGTATTCCTGAAATTCCTAAACGAGTACTTTTGCAAACAGTGAAAACCCTGATTAAATGCAGCATTCTCTGTTTGTAAAGATAAAAAGGATCTTCAGACAAAAGAGTACAATAGATTTGAAAATTATAACCTGACAACCCTAGATTTGTACAATGGACTATCCTTAGTTTATTGTATCAACCCAGAAGGAAGAATCAACTAGTATACAAAGGTAATATCTAAATTATTTTAGGTGATTATCAAAGCTTAGCAAGTTCAAATATGGAGAAGTTTCGATACTTTGTGCTCATAGAAATTCAAAGTGTTGGTGGATTATCTCCTTTGAGAGTCTCCAACCTTCAGGTACCATTTTTAATTTGTTTAGTTGTGGATTTGTTTTCTTTAGAAGCAATCACACTTGGTTGTTAACAGTATTTGAAATAAATAACAGTTACAATATAATAGCAGTTAAGAGCACCCGTTTTGTTTAACTATCTATCACGAGTGTGAGGTTGAGATAGAAAAATCCATCATGAGGCTTGCCAGGTGATTATTAAGAGTAATATAATAGGGAGCGCGAGTGATCAGTAGTAGAGTGCTTCACTAGAGACTGAGGGGTTGCGGATCCAAACCTCACCAGTGTCACTTCGTTGTGTCCTTGGGCATGAAACATTATCCCTGCTTAGTACTGGTTCAACCCAGGAATACCCGCCAAGGCATAACTGAAGAAGTTGTTGACTGAGACGTAAAGAATCGAATAAAATAAATATAAACGGTAATCTCGAGGGAAGGAGTTTTCTATCTCAAACTCACACAAATGAGCTGCGACATGAGATTTCCAACAATGCGGTATGTGCAACCAGCAAAGGCTCAGACCAGCCTGCACATACGCGCAGTCTGATCAGAGTCTTTGCTAGTCATTTGAATATTTTATGCTTGTTAAGCTACTGACCGAACATCATTAAGTGTTTCTAAGCTTAAAAGGAGACTGCAGAGGCTCGTCTGAGTCTACACTTGTCAAAATGCCACATTGTTGGAAATCACATGTCACGGCTCAAATATTGTTGTTGTTTTCCTTGCTCACCATAGTCTTAACTATATTTCTAAAAACACTGCGATGCAATTTCATTTGTTGACGTCATTTTGACTTCACATTGGCGTCACTTGACGACCATGTGAGTCTTCACGGTGCCGTGAGTTGGTCTGCAGTGTGTGGTCGAGTTTTTTTCTGATCATGCTCACTTACTTTTTACAGATTGTAGCCAAATGGCAATTTCCTGCAAATATATCAGAGGACTTTGAAAACGATTCACCATATTTTGCCTTTTTCTTTCTTTGGCTTTAATGTGCAACCCAGAATTGGTATGCATCAGTCGTAAATTGGACTGCACTATCACGTGGCGCTGCTGATGACGTCACATGGGTACATACAGCATCCAGCACCTTTCTTCACAGTTAAATGAAGCTTTTTGATTATTATTATGTTTAAACTGTGGCGTGTATGATACCATATGAGCAAAAAAAAGTTTACAGACTTTTCCTAATTAAAAGGAATTGATAACTTCAATATTTCGAAAATAAACGTCAAATTTGAACATCAATTCATAACTCCTTTTTAGAAACATCTCCATAAGTTACTTTTATGCACGCTTTCTATACAAAACTAACACGAGTGAACTTGCAACTGATCCATGAATTTCTGTCCTTCAAATCGACCACCCCTGTCTTAATATAGTCTTTTAATATCTTAAAATAAATTTACAACCATGAAGTTTCTAGGACACTCTACAAACTGGTCAGATTATTATATGCATTAACAATTATCTCGCTGAAATTCTCAGGGTTTGTGGCATAAAGTATTAAATCTGAGTGATACGTTTTCAAAGTCCTTAAGTATATTATGCATTGCAGGAAAAAGTTTGATATTTACTATTTGTGTTTCTAACAGCCTATAAACACATAAAACTGAAGTGTAAAATAAATCACAGGATTTGTTTTCCTTAGAAGCAATCAATCTTTAAGAAAAGAATGTTTAAAATGAAGAATTAACTTTTTCTTTTTATTTGCTATATAAATAAACACATGTGGATATGACCAAGAAATATCACAATCATATAAGCATCGACGCGAGACAAACCAGTCTGTGGGATTTGTAAACAACAAACGCGCAGACCAGCCTGCGCATCCACGCATTATTTTGCATACCTCCATTCGTTTGTGGGAGTTCTGTGATGTTTTTTTGTTTTCGTATTCATTACTTTAGTGCCATAGCATTGCAATCATCTTGACGAGGGTGAGAGAGCTAGTGGCTTTGCTTGTATTGTCTTTCGAATGTTTTATTACTATGAATATTCTATTACTCTCACTCATGGTGCAGTTGGTTGGTCTGCAATTTGCGATTGTGGTATTTCCTGAGAATACTAACTAACGAATTGCTCCTTGCAGAGTGTCAATATTATAGCTAATCTATGTAGCTAAGCAGACTGGATTGAGTCACACTTCGTCAGAACTTTCGAAGACAGGTTTACTCGCGACGAGGCCCCCCTTATGGCATGTTTTTGTGTGTTTTAGATTGACTATGTTAACAACAGTGACATTACAGTCCGCTTCACGCTACTTGAGCGACCACCACCAATTGGCGATGTTGTGAGTCCTAAACTTGAACCAGATCTCAACACGACAGCAGCACTAATAGCAACAGCCATCAATAATGGTACATTTACAGTCAAAATGCCTCAACCTGGACAAAGTGTAAGTTAATTCATTGAAGACAAATCGCCTTTTCCTTTAAGTTTAATGAGTTAAGTCAGGAACTTGAGGGGTTCTGGGAAACAGATTTACAAACATCAATAGCCTTTCTTCTGAATCTCTTTTTTGTATTTCGAAATGATCTGTATGTGAACTTATTGTATCATGTGTACACATGTTGTTATACACAAATGAAATAAAAGTTTAAAATAAATTGAGGGGTTACAGGTTAAAATTTTAAAAAAAAATATATCCTGTTCCCTTCTCTGAAGATTAATTTTGTCTTTAAGTTAGCAAACAGTGCATACCCTGATGAAATGCCGCCTTATGCGGCATTTTATCCGGGTCTTCACTGTTTGCCATAGTACCAGTTTAGGGGTTGCCAGTTCTGTGTCTGGTCCCTATTTTATTACTTAGTCCTTTGTGTCCGTCTAGTTTCGCAACCATATTGATGGGGAAGAGAGCTCTGGTTGCTTTGCTCTAACTGTCTTCCTGGTGGCTTGTGACAGACAGTGTTCTGCAACCATTCTTTTATCACATGACGTCTCGTCTGGGAGTGATATAACTTCATGCAATATAATCTATAAACCACTAGTGGTTAACATATTTCTTAACGTTGATAAAATCTTGACGTTTTCACGCCAAAATGAGATTTTTGATTTATTTCGATGGCATGTGATAAATAGAACCTAACATTCGTGCTCCTGTATTTTTCAATTTATCAAACTCGTTGCAAAAAGCGATAAAATGCTCGACAATCTTGCATTTTATCGCTTTTCCCCAACTCGTTTAATAAATTTAATAAAACACGAGCACTCTAAAGGCATGACTCAATTACCATTCTTATTTTAGACACCAATTGTAATGATAGCCAGACCACTCTCATTGGTTCCTACTGAACATATTATACATCGGACATTTGTACAGCACGTGACAGTGACGCCTAAACCAATCAATGGATATTCTAGTGGTAAGTGTAGACTCTGAAGTTATTATATGGCATATACAGTCATAGTTCCATGTAAGCAAAATGCTTGAGGATAGAATTTTGCTTATTTTCTTATACACCAGATTAAGCATTTGAGAAGGTTCCTGTGAGTACTCACAGCATATGTTTTGTTCGATATTTCAAAAAATTCAACTAAGCATTCTTATTGTGAGGCATTGCAACGTATTTTCCTTCAAAGACGATGCATTTCGATTTCATTAAACTACTATTTGTCATTTCGTTTTTTACTTTTTTGTGCGGCCGTTTTCACACCGGTTTTACTGTATATCTAAAATATTTTAGGGGCCAGTGATTTTAGATAGACTGAAAATAAATAAGCTTCTTTAATATGCTTAATTCAGGTTTTTGAGGCTGACTTTTATGGAAAGTCTATGAAAAGTCAGCCTCAAAATTTTGAATTCATAAACAATTCAGAAATCTTTGACCCATCATAAAGCTTGGATAGCTTACATTCAAAACTTAGGAGAGCCCAGCTGGAAATAAAAAAGCATGAGCCAGTGCATGATATTTCCAACAAAGTGGTATGTGCGACCAGCAAAGCCTCAGATCAGCCTGCGCATATGCGCAGTCTGAACAGAGCCTTTGCTAGTCATTTGAGTATTCTTTGATTGTTAAGCTACTGACCGAACACCATTTGAAGTTTCTAGGCTTAACAGGAGGCTACATAGGCTCGTCTGAGTCTACACTTGCCAAAATGTCAAATTGTTGGAAATCTCATGCTGCGGCTCAATTATGTCTTTGTTCTGAGTCTCTTCATCATGGACTGGTCTGAAGTCTGTAATTGTGGCATTTCCCAGTCACACTCACATCCTTTTTATAAACAATTTTCAACTTACCTTTTTGCAGGTGCAATGGCGGGTATGGGCGTGGCTCTTTTGGTGGTATCCTTTGTTCTAGCTGTAGTGGGAATGTACTTCTATTACAAGAAACAGGGCGGGGCATTCCTGCCTAAGAAGTTTGACAACACTGATATTACAAAAGACGTGTCATGATTATTTATGAACTCTAGATAAAAAAATTTCATGGGGATCAGTATACAATAAATGACTAGTGTGCCATCGAGCAAGATGTAATGTAACATAGTGTCATGCCCTTATGCATCGTTAGTTAATAATTGTTTATTATATGAAAATGTGTCCTGATTATTTGTGAACTATAGATAATATCATTTCACAGGGATAAACAATTATTAGATATTGTGCCATCGAGCATGATGTAATGTGAAATAGCATAATGCGCTTATGCCTCAATAGACAATAATTGCTTATTATAAAAAAGTCCTTTGTGAACTCTAGATAATAATCCTTTGCAGTTCATGGGGATATACAATTATTGACTATTGTGCCATCGTGCATGATATAATGTGCTTGTAAGCATTAATAGTCGTCAATAACTGTTTATTATATAAAGATGTTTCCTGATTATTTGTGAGCACTAGATCATAATCATTTCATGGAGATATACAATTATTGAATATTGTGCCATTGACCACGATGTACTGTGACGTAGCATGCTGCCCCTATACCTCAATAGTCAATAAGTGTATATTAAAAAAAAAGATGTGTCCTAATTATTTGTGAACTCTAATTAATAATCCTTTGCAGCTCATGGGATATACAATTATTGACTATTGTGTCATCAAGCATGATGTAATGTAACAAAGCCCCATACCCTTATGCATCAATAGTCAATAAGTGTTTATTATATAAATATGTTCTTAAAAGGGTATCCTTTGGAAGCAAAGACTGCACCAAAAACTGAAACTAGAAATTAGAGTGTGCATATTTCCTGGGCCAGACTAGACCGTTCCTGCCACCTAGGCGTCATCAGTGCCGTTCTAATAGTTTCAAAGTTCCACAATGAAACCCATGATCCATAAAGACAAGAAAATAAAATCTACACTATAGTGATGTGTCCTGATTACTTGTGAACTCTAGATGATAATCATTTCGTGTGGATATACAATTAATGACTATTGTGCTATCGAGCAAGATGTTATGTGCGAAAGCACCATGCCATTATGCTTCAATAGTCAATAATTGTTAATTATATAAAGATATGTCCTGATTTTATTTAGAAAATCATCTATTGACGGTTTTTGAGATGTACATTTATAGACAATCGTGTCGTCGAGCATGTTGGCTTGTAGCATGCCGTAAAGCCCCAACAGTCAATGAGTGTTTATTATACAAAGATGTTTCCTGATAAACAAATGTTTTATTTCATACTTTATAAAAACAAATAAAACACACAAGAAAAAGCAACAACAACAGCAATTACAATGGCAATGACAACGGTTTATGTTTAGGCAGTTTTGACTTTTTTGATAAAGACCAGTTTATAAAATCAATTTACTGATTGCATTGAGTAAAAAGAGAAATAAATGATAAATGTTTTAAGGCCGTGACATGAGATTACAAACAATGTGGTACAAGCGACGAGCTAAGGCTCAGACCAGCATGTGCATTCGTGTAGGCTGATCAGAGTTTTTGTAAGTCACTCGAATATTCCATGAATACCAAGCTCCTGACCGAACACCATTTGGAATTTCTATGCTTAAAATGAGGCTGCACAAGCTTGCCTGAGCATATTTATGTCAAAATGCCACATTGTTGGAAATCACATGCTGCGGCTTATTAATTGTGTATTTTCAGCTGCAGAAAAATGAACATAAACAGTCATTACAATAGCAGCAACAAAGTCTTGACTTAACTGTGTATGATGAAACATCAAATATTGCAAATGCCATTCCTATGTCATTCACAATCATGCAAGTTTCATGCTGATATTACACATGGTAGGGAGTATTTTATAACGTCGAATTTTAGTAACTAATATTGCATAAAAAGCCGTGTCTCACGCTATTAACAGCCACATTTAACCTGCGAGAATCCATGTATTAATCAGCAATTCACGTGCTATTGATGCACAGCTTTTGACCTTACATATACGCATCCTAGACCGCCACAAAAATGACGTCATTAACAGTAACTTGCAAAGAAATTAACGTATTTTAGTGACGTTAGGATGACGTAAGTCTTTGTTCTGGAACAGGCGTTTTTAAAACCTAAAAATCCTTTATGTTTTTGCGCCAATACAGTAATACAAAAATGAACATTTCAAATTGCTTTTCTAAAACTTTTGAGTGACAAAATGACTTTATGCTATAATAACGATCAAACATGGTTTTCTGATACACTAACATCTGCTGGACCCAGCAGATGTTTATGCATTGAAAACATGTTTGATCCCTATATAATTTCTGAGATAAACATGCAATTTGACATGTTGTTATATCAGCTGAAGTTGATTGGCCCCTGGTCTACCACCAGAAGGTGTTTATTTATAGATTATATAATAATGATACTTATCACAAAGCCATTAAGTTATTTAAGCATGCCTATTTAGCTGACATGATCGTAGGAGAGAGTGTTGGCTTGATGTCTATTTTTTTTAACTTAAGCTCTAGCTAATATCATAATGTGTGCCTACGAACAGTGAACAATCCATTGAGACTGCTATAGGGCACGCTCGTCTGAGTATTTGCTGGTTGTCCATATGACTCGGACGGCATTCTTGTGAGCTGTGACAATGTTCATTGCATAACTTAATCTATTGTAGAGAAATGGACGTTTCCATAAAGTTTGATACATACACATACAAGTCTGAATTGTCTCGGTAATATACCGTTATCCCATATTTGGGACACTTTTTGCCACGATACATGTAACACATAGTCTGCACATGCAATAAGCTCTTTTATCAGTCACCGCGTATATTAACTGAATATTTCATCATAACCTATTAATAAACTTTTCTTATCTCACGGCATGTTACCTTTATCAGGTCATGATGACGTTGCACTTTTTGAATGACGTCGCTAATGACGTTGAATTCACACAAAAAGCAAAAATTACGCCATAATCGCTAGTTTGAAGAGTGTTCAACAATGGGTAAACTGATATAAATAGAATACCAGGTTCACCTTTTACCAGGCTCAGTTTTGAGAACGCAAGCCTCGCGATAACAACATGTGTTCTCAAAGCTTTGCCTGGTAAACTTGATATCAAAAGACACTCTCCTAGTATTCTCTATTTCCCCTGACTGGGTACCAGCCTGCCATGATGATAACCGGAAGTCATGTATTTCGAATGGAGAGAGGTCATCATGCCCGGCACGAGATGTTAATCATTAGATGACATCAGACATAAACACGTAGCGCGAGGTAAGGCAAAGTTTACGTTATCCCTATGTTTTACTTACATTTTTGTATGTTTAACACTTTAAAACAGTGAATTGGAATGTATGATAAACAGATTATCTCATAGGGCTTTGGTTATCGCCTAAAGTATCAAACTGAGACCCAATTATCAGATTGAGCTAAAGCTCTCGGTCTGATAATGGGGTCTCAGGTTGCTCCTTTGGGCGATAACCAAAATACCATTAGATAATCTATAAATTACCGTCTATAGATAATCATGATTAGAATGATTGGCCTTAAAACCACCCCACTGCCCACACCTTCTAAAATGTCATAATGTATGATAATTGAAGTAATAAGGTTGCAAAGATCAGGAATCGATACAATCAAGTACCACACCCGACCCAGGATACCAATGGGAAAGTGACAAACTCACAGAAGACACCACAAAGTCCATTTTCGGCGATATCAGGTCCAAGCCCAAATGTGAGTTCAATAACAGTCTGACAACACGAACGCTGAAAATAGTTTAGCACACTGGCATGGAATTGTAGAGGCCCAATCATCTAACCACTGAGTCAAATAGTTCATTATCTGACTGTTGGACGTGTGTCCCTAGATACAGGTAACAGGTGTGGAATCACGTGGTTTTTCCTTAAAAACACTGTACGCATAAAATGGAAGAGTCAAGAGACATCAGGTAAATTTGGACATACATTTGCAAACAGTGGAAATCCAGATGAGACGGCTCCTTATAAACAGTCTCATCTGGAATTTCACTGTTTGCTTATTTAATTTTTCTTTTTTATTTAATAATTAAAATATGAAAAAACAAGGACACAGTCCGAATTTACCTGACATCCGAAGTTACCCGACTTTACCCTAATCAATATACCACATTGTAGCCCACTTTCTGGACAGTTGCCCAGTTGATGTACAATAAAAATGACCATCTTGCAAAGTGGTCTTTTTTGTCAGATGTTTTGATGTCTGTTCGCTTATACAACCCCTTTCACCCCTAGACCCAAGACGCCCTTTACACATGTTGTATATTAATGTAATGACGTTCAATTGTCCAAAGGGCATCTTGAGTCTAGGGGGGAAAGCATCTAAAACAAACTGAAAGACACCAGTTTCATCTTTTCAATGACAAACATCACAATTTTAAGTACATTTTGTACGCATGTGCACAGGAATACTGCAAAGTTTTGGAAACTAAGGGCATTTATATCCTTAATAATTTAGTACTTTTACTTTTTGAATTGATTTACTAAAATTCTGGTCTAAACGACACCCAGTATAAAGGGGTGGGAGTAGAAAGCGCTAGTTTTCAATTATTTTGATGCTAACTATACATATTATACTACCCAAACAGACGAATTTTAAAATCATTAGGGCTATTTTGAAATTTAGCTTTTGTAATCATGTCAACTAGGGAAAATATACGCCTTATCGCTAGAGCTTCTTTAAATTTTTGATCAACTTAATGACATATTTTGTCAATATGTGTAATATATATGAAGTAAATCCGCGAAATTCTGTGGAATCAGACTACTAATGTACATTGAGGATCTTCTTTGATAACGCGGGTGAGAACATGACGCTTACGTTAAATAACGTGACACTGACGTCACAGAAACCATGAAAACACAATAAAAAGTGTGATTGCAGCAAAATAAACGGCTTATATGAATTTTTTGTAGTTGTATTTTTAATAAAATATAGCGATATTGTATTGAAAAAACTTAAACTTCATTTATTCTGCTGATTAAACTTTTCAAATAATCAGGATCATAATCGATTTTAATAGAGCTGAACCCACATGCTACAGAACTTATTTTCCATAAACAAAATGGAGCTTTTTGGTACAAAGTACTACACGTAGCGCTCCTAACATACACCTGAGCCACGGTTCGATTCTCGAATTGTGGCGGACTTCCCCGAATGTAACCGATCATAACCTTGAAATATGTCAATTTGGCAAAGATGCCCCAGTACCGGAAAGGACAGGACATACGTAGGGGACATAACATCAGGAATGAAGCTGTATGGGCCTATTGAAAACGTCTAATGGACTAATCAGGCAGCGAACTTAACCCGACACCATACAGCAGATACTAAAGCTGTGGTTGATGCATTTTTATCACGTCAATCCCACATTTTGCTACCAAATTTAGGCGACAAAATGCATTGTACTATAGACCCGCATTGTGTTACCATTCTAACTCGTTTTGCTACTGGGTAACAAAATGCTTTGTGGTACATGTAACAAAATCGGTGCTTATAGAGTAAGAAGGCAAAGATCAGTAAACGATACAATCAAGTACCACATCTGGCCTAGGACACCATATGGGCAAGTAGCAAAACACAAAATGCTTAATACAAGAGAGTCAAGAGGCCAGCCATTTCGCAGCATGTAACCACATGGCTGCAATGAACAGACAAGAAAGCATAACAAACATGAAATATAAATATCAAAGAAACACTGCCTTGAATCGGTCAGTAAAAATATTTTTACTGGATGGCTTAAACTAGTTTTATAGTACCAACCTCAGCTTTATTTCAGATGTGGGTCAAGAAAAATAGATGTTTGGTTCGCATGAAAGATCCCTAACTTATACATGTATCATCTCCTATTAAATACAAATCGACATATAAAAAGGAGAAAAAACAGAGATAACGACTCAACAGTTTATACAACTGAATACCGGAGTAAAAGAGATCCAACAGTTAAGGGCAATTTGGGATAATTCACATGCACACAATTTTGCGTCAAGAAAACAGTAAAAGTTTTCTGTTATGAAGTTGTTTGAGTAAGTCAGCATTGTAGTCTTTATTTCTATGTTTATGGCCTTCAAAATTCCCAGCAGCTGTTGTCTGATGAACGGCTAGAATAGTCGACGTTCCATCAATGACTATATGTTTCTGCTTTAAGGCATTGTAAACCAACCAATTGTCATATGCACGACGTCCTATTACGACTTCTGCAGCATCGGTCCAGGGGTAACTTCTTGTTGTAATAAAATAATCTTCAGCATTATCACTAAATAATTCCCCCTTCTTTGCTACTGACGTTATTCCTGTCCATGTTGAGCTTTCGCTTTTTGTAACATTTGCAACATTAGTTCTTTGACCTACAATCATGGTTGGTTGTTGTGCATACAACGACATTTCATATTCTAAGGTATCAAGTAAGTATCTTGCATCCATAGAGTCACTTAAGTTGTACGCACATCCAATAAGTGTGTCGACCAATGCTCCTGTGACTAGAATATCACTATTGCTATATGCATAAAATGTTGATTTGTATGTTTTCATTGCATCTATATACATGAACTTAAGAACAGGAACATCACCAGCTGCAGTCACTCTAACCAGAAGTACTTCCCAACCATTTCGTCTACATGCACTGGCAACACTTGCTTCATTGGTAAATATCACAGGTATAACAAAAGGACGAAATGAGAGCCAATTTTGAATTGTGTTATTGTGCACTAAGAATTTTTCACTGCTATCATTCCAAGTTGTAAATAATGTCAAAAGTGGCTCAGTCTTTCCATCCGTAATACGCTCCCTCAGTTTCATCATGATGTCGGAATATAAAATCGTCACTGTTTGGCTATTCCCATAATGTTTTGCGTCGTCGGAGAAATATTCCAAAATGGCTTTCCAGCCACCTTTTTGTGTGTCAAAGATAAGTTTGACTCTGTCATAAATGCTGGTGTACAAATGAATATAAATGATAATAGAGGTTATAGGTATCAGTGTGAAACAAATGGAAACAAAATGAATGTTCCATGTACGTCCTGCCATTCTCCTGGTTATTTTATGATACCAGTCGACGATCAAACAACAATTATAGCGTAAAATAGCAACGGAAGACACAGTCAAATTGTGTTGCTTCATGCGCAAACAAACGCAGGCTTATTCTAGCAGATATTTCAGGTAAAATACAACAAGCCTCATGTTTATTCCATGCTTCATTTTCATTCCAAGTGACGAAACCTTTATCTACGACTGTCATGATAGGTCTATATATATTTGAGGATATATAGTTTTGTTAACTAAAACACGTTCATGGTATTTAACTGGAACCTTTCCTAATTCCAGGCCCCGCGGTTCATCTCAACTGAGCACGAAATTCACCATGCTGATAAAGTTAAAATTCTAACAATTGTTGGCATTTTAACATTTATTAGCTGGAACAGTACTAAATCGAGACTCAATTTACAGCTTATTGAGTATTAAAGCCCCGTACATACGATGAAATTTTTGTCTGCAACTCAGTGTTGCAGACAAAAGTTTCATGGTGTGTACGTCCGAGAAACCTGTTTCAAGAGATTTTTTATGGTTCATGAAACTGTTTCAACGTATAGGACACTGCTCTATTTTCCGAACCTTGTCTGCAACTTTTCCAGACTATTAGCCCGGCTATTTCTGAAGGTCAGTTTACCTGTAATTCCTGCAAATGTGTATACACAATTAAGAAAGGGGTCTTTAAAGTGTTTTCAAGCTCTTTTGGTCCTCATTTCGAAGTTCCTCTAACAAAGCATGGTGAGCCCCATATACATTTCTTTGTTGAATCCATCTTTTTGTCCAGCAACTTCGTATTATTTGCAGGTCCATTTTAATGTTGTAGTATGACCGATGCTTTTTTCTCTGATCTTTGCTGATGTTTAAATCCAACACCCAAGAATAACCACGAAGGAGGAGCTTAAAACCGTACTCTAACTTCCAATTTTAGTTAAACAGTGATGTAGGCGGGAACTTCCTCAATAGCAACAAATGAACCCGTAGGTAAATGCAATATAATTGACTGCTTAGGCCGGATGTAGGGAGGAGCGAATGTAAATTTTGTCAGGTGTCAGTAACACGTGTTTATTTGCGCCTGCGCCATACTACAAGCTAAATAAAGGATTTTTCCTCGGCTTTCTGTTTACCTCACTCGGTGGGCTACGCCAACCTCTCGGTTTAAACAACAAAGCCTCGGAAAAGTATCCTTTATTAATTACTTGCATTGCAAGTGCGATGACAATCAGACACAATGGGACAACAATTTTGTCCTCCTCAGTAAGCACCATGTTGACAAAGGCTTTATGCATATATGCATAATTTTAGCGGGAAAGAGCAACAGGTAAGGTGAAGTTTCATACAAAATTTTCATTGTTTGTACAGTAGAGTATGAAACACACAAAAGTTGCAGACTAAAGTTGCAGACAAAAGTTTCATCGTGTGTACACTGACGCCCACGTATTTGTACTGCGAATTCGCGTTTCGTGCGCATGTTCAATGCGTTATACGCACGTACGATTTAAAGTGCTTTGAAAACGCGAATCAACTCGTATCAACGCAAGGCAAGATCATGAATATTCATATGAGATGGTAAACGTTAGTGCGTCAACCAATCAAATTGCCTATTTAGAAAAATCGATATTGAAATGTGCTGAAATTTTTATAGATAAATCTAATCTAAAGTTTGAAATTTGTTATATCATCTTGCGTAAAACAATATAATTTCTTACCTCAAGGTTTTATTTTGCTATTAAAACCGTTTATACGTCTTTAATCCTTCCTCTAATAAATGACTATGCAGCAATGCATTGCAATGCGGATCTGCGTTGCTACGCAGTGATAAACGTTGATTCGCGTTCAAAAATCAGCTGGATCGATTGGTGGACAGGTGAATGCGTTTCATTGCAGTTCAACGCATTATCTGTGACGAGCAGGGATTGGATATTTGGAATTCGCGTTGAAAATACAGTGCGTTTTACCTGCGTTTTCAATGCGTTTTCAACGCGAATTCGACAAGTACAAAAACGTGGGCGGTAGGGTATCGGGCTTAATAAAACCCCAGTCAAACCAGAGTAACGTTATTACGGCGGTCCCACGGTGTCCAGGACAAATGCAGATCCCAAAGATGCACACAGTACGATCGCAAGCATCTCCCAAGCAACGCAGTGGCATCACCAGTGGACACTGTGGGATCGCATAAAACGCAGACCGACGGCGCGCACTTTGAGCATCCTCAAAACAAATGCCATGACAAGGCCGCTCCAGAAGAGCACAGTGGGGTCGCCGTGTGGTCGCCATAGCGATAAGGTCTCCTACAGCGCAGTAAGACCTCCGCGCGCGCGCACAAAGGTCGTTGTGCAAACGCCGAGGTCATCCGTGGTATTTGCACGGATATGTCACTTTGGGACCAAATACCCCCAATTTTGCAATAAAAAATTGAGCAAAAACTTCCCGAAATGATGAATTATATTTCCAATCTCCATTTTGGTTAAACATTCTTGAAAATCAGGCCAAAAATAGGAGAGGTGTTTAATTCACACCTTGATGCAAATATTCAGAGCACATATACATGTAATGCAACACGAACTGTAAAGCTTTAAACTGATAATTTGTTATTTGGTATGGAGATCTTGTTCATTTAGACAAATTTAATATACCCGAATTTGGATGGCACAAATTTTCTGGCCAAAACTTCGAAAAGGTGGAAAAATCGCTACGATAGTAAACTATGTTTTATACACGCTCTAAGCGCAGGATGGACGTCGTGAAAGCGCAGTGCACGCATCGGAAAGCGTCGTAAGAGAGCGGAGAATCGCCACGATAATTCGCAGGAACGCGATAAAGCGCTATGCAAGCTCTGTAGCAATGCCATGGTTGCTCTAAAGACGCTGTAAGGACGCGCCGATGGGCCCTTTTACGCGAAAAATATGAAGATTTGCTGGCTATTTCACGGCGCTCTGGAAATTTAAACAACTTCGTGCCAACGCAGTAGAAACGCGGTTTGGTGTAACAAAGGCTTTTGTAGCTGAAAGTCCAGCTCTGTTGAGCTGAGCATGAAAATATTATATTCTAGGGGCCAGATATCCATCTAGAATCCATGCAGGTATCCATTCAGAAATAGGACGTTACACATTAATAATCGATTTTCAAAAACAATAAAATTTCGTTTAACTAATAGTCCCCCGTACCAGTGTTTTTACTTTGAATTATCCGTTGTTCGAGTTAAGGGCTTTGTCGTGTGTAATATCAAGCCTTATTTGTACCAGCTTTATCAAACATTAAAAAATGAGCTAGATTTTTTTACTCTTAATATACCGCATACATCACCGCACAGCAATTATACTATTTTTTTCTAAAATGAAATTGTGCTCATGCAGCTGTAAACTTACCAAGGTTGTAATGTAATTTTTGGGGTCAGGGTGTGATAAAAGCTATCATGGTTAATCAAAAAATCTAGCAATTTTACATCTGCAAAGTATTTACATTGTACTGCCTCTAAAAATTTAAATCACATTCTTTGATATTGACGAATATAAAGAGGTTAGTTACGACTAATGTACATGTAACTAGGTTGCTGTAATTCTGAACACATTGTTGTTAATTCATTGGTGTGTGTGTGTGTGTGTCATGCGCGGATCCAGAACGTTTTGTAAGAGGGAGTCCAACATTGAAGTTTTTTTATATTTTTTTTAGCTAATGAGAGGAGAAAGGATCCAAATGCCAGAGAAACAAAATGGCGTTTCGATGGCGTGCCGATGATGGCCCAACAATGAATGCTGGCTTGGTAGTCATGTGCTTTTTTTCATGGGATACGGACCAGTATTGCTATGAAACCCAATATTTTTGTGATTTATCAGGGGGGGGGGGGTCCAGATCACCTGTCCCCCTCTCTTGATCCGCACATGTGTGTGTGTCGTATAGACCCCCTGGAAAACCACAACGCTATATGAATAACAATTAAATAGCAAATCTATATGTTCCCTAAGGATTACTGGTAAAGATCCCCTGGAAAATCACAAAGCTAAGTTTCCTTAGGAATCCTTGTATAGACCCCGATCCCTAGGAAATCTCAAACCTGTGTCCTTGGGAGTCCTGAAATAGACCCCCTTGAAAATCACAAAGCTATAGGTTTTCTAATGAATCCTGGAGCAGACCTCTGGAAAATTACAAAGCTATAGGGTTCTTTAGGAATGCTGGTAGAGCCCCCTGGAGTATCATAAAGCTTTAGATTTTCTTAGAAATCCTGGAATAGACCCCTGAAAATTCACAGACGTATAGGTTTCATTCAGAATCCTGGTATATACGCCTGGAAAATCACAAAGCTACAGGTTTCCTTAGGAATCCTGGTATGGACCATTCCCTGGAAAATCACAAAACTATATGCTTCTTGAGGAATCCTGGTATAGACTCCATGGAAAATCACAAACCTATAGGTTTCCTTAGGAATTATTGTATAGACACTCGGATATTCAAATACCTTTATGTTTTCTGAGGAATCGTGATATAGACCCTTTGAAAATCACAAAATTATAGGTTTCCTTAGAAATCCTGGTATATATCCCCTGAAAAACACAAAGCTATAGGTTTCCATAGGAATCCTGGTGACGACCCTGACCCCTGGAAAATCACAAACCTGTATAAAATATTTTACTAACCGTTCCAAGGCGGTACTTATTTTGTGGATCTTTTATGTTTTTGTTCTGTCCTGTGTTTGCTATGTCTTTGTGCGCGTCTGTTTGTATGTGCTTTGTGGTCACCTGCTGGGAAAGGGCTGACCTCTTGGCTCTCG
Source organism: Loripinus fragilis (assembly GCA_964019695.1). NCBI lineage: Eukaryota > Metazoa > Mollusca > Bivalvia > Lucinida > Lucinidae > Loripinus > Loripinus fragilis. The sequence continues at coordinate 9,539,064 of OZ026530.1, forward strand.
TTTGTGGTGTCTACTATGGGTTTGTCACTTTCCCATTGGTATCCTGGGTCAGGTGTGGTACTTGATTGTATCGATTCCTGATCTTTGCACCCTTACTTACTTTCCTTAGGAATTCTGGTATAGACCTCCTTAAAATAACAAACCAATAGGTTTATCTCGTATTTTGGAATCCTGGTATAGACACCCTTGAAAATCATAAAACTATAGGTTTCCTTAGGAATCCTGGTATAGACCCCTGGAAACTCATAAAACTATAGGTTTCCTTAGGAATCCTGGTATAGACCCCTGGAAAATCATAAAACTATAGGTTTCCTTAGGAATCCTGGTATAGACCCCTGGAAAATCATAAAGCTAAAAGTTCCCTTAGGAATCCTGGTATAGACCCCTGGAAAATCATAAAGCTAAAAGTTCCCTTAGGAATCATGGTATAGACCTCCCCAACTGGAAAATCACCAATCTATCTGTTTCCTTAGGAATACTGATAAGACCCCCTGGAACAATCATAAACCTGTATGTTTCTTAAGGAATCCTGGTATAGACCCCTGGAAATCAAATCACAAAGCTGTAGGTTTCTTTAGGAATCCTGGTATAGATCCCTGGCAAATCACATACCTCTAGGTTTCTTAGGAACCCTGGTATAGACCTCTGCAAATTTACAAAACTATATGTTTCCCATGAAATTCTTGTATAGACATCCTGAACAATTACAAAGCTATAGGTTTCCTTAAGAATCCTGGTATAGACACACTGCAAAATCACAAAACTATAATGTTTCCTTAGGATTCCAGGCATAGATGCCTGGAAAATCACAAAGCTATTGGATTCCTTAGAAATCCTGGTTATGACCCCGACTCTGGGAAAATCACAGAAAATCATAAACCTAAATGTTTCCTTGTTAAGACCCCTGAAAAATTACAAACCTATATGTTTCCTTAGGAATCCTGGTTTAGACCCCTGGAAAATCACAAACTTATAGATTTCCTTAGGGATCCAGGTATAGGCCCCTGGAAAATCACAAGGTTTCCTTAGGAATCCAGGTGTAGAACCCCTGGAAAATCACAAACCTATATGTTCCTTAGAAATCTTGGTATAGACTCCTGAAAATCACATAGCTATAGCTTCCTTAGGAATCCTGGTATAGACCCTCCTCGAAAATCACAAAGTTTCCTAAATGTTTTCTTATGAATCCTGGTATAGACCCTCTGGAAAATCACACACCTATAGATTTCCTTAGGAATCCTGGTATTGACCCCGACCCCTGGAAAATCACAGAAAATCACAAACCTAGATGCTTCCCTTGGAATTAAACGTTATAGCTAATTTCACTCTTTATTTACACGGGTGGTAAACCTAGGAACTACCTCGAGATTGTGTTAACGTAATTTTATTCCCAAGCCACATCCGGGACACGTCGTGGTAGTTTCCAGGCCGAAAATTTGGATTACGAAACGTTGGTGTTACTTACATTTTTGTTTTATTTTACAACTAAGAACGAACAATGGTGAAATTCGGCAATGTGGTTCCGTGTAAATATGTTTCAGCGTCCCCATAGGACAAACGGGGCATGAATCATTTACGAATAAATGCTCAGTTTTTTTTCTGTGTAGGAATGTTTATTCAGGGTGATTTTATCATTTCCATCATCAAATGATATCAAATTCCATTTAATTTGACAGATATGGACTAAAATCCTTCGAATTTTGGGGAAATTGGTTCGATGCTCAGTGGGGAAACACGAATCCAAAGAAAGAAAATAACTTTTCAAACAAAATTTTGGGCTAGAGGGGACGCTGAGACATATTTACACGGAACCACATTGTCGGATTTCACCATTTTTCGTTCTTAGTTGTAAAATAAAACAAAAATGAAAGTGACACCAACGTTTCTTTATCCAATTTTCTGCCTGGAAACTACCACGACGTGTCCCGGATGTGGCTTGGGAACAAAATTACGTTAACACCATTTCGTGGTAGTTCCTAGGTTTACCACCCGTGATTTTGGGTTCAACAAGAGAAATCCTGCAAATCCGTGCAATCTGATCAGTGTCTTTATTTATACTTTTGCTCTCCGGAAATAATGATAACTTAGTATGCTACATGCACAAGTACAATTTGACTATTCTAGCTAGTCTTTGTAGCTGAGCAGGCTTGTAGAACCCATGTCTGGTGGCAAACCCCAAAGCCAGGTTACATTTATCTCGCGCAGAGGCCAATTTAAAAGAGCTATTGCATTAAGGGGCAAATTTGGCCCCCTCTAGAGCCAAAAACTTAAAGTTGTGTTAAATCTATTTCATCTCATTGGTTTATTAGAAGAATAACCCAAGTGTAATATCCTGATTTTTATTTTACTTTGAACGTTGCTATGGTAACAAAAATAGTGGACAAAATAGGATCATACTCATTTACTATTTTTAAAATGGAGAAATTGTCATTTTTGACCGAATTTAGGGCTTTTGGAGACAGCTTTTTAAGAATCAGATATCAGCACAAGCAAATACCAATAAAAAACTTTTAATATAGTGTGTGCCGTGATAATTCTACTCACCTGTTAAAATATAGTTTTTGCCCTCAAACTTCCTTAAAATGGTCATTTTCATCTATTTTCAGCCTAATTTTGTGGCCATTTATGTTACCATAGCAAACGTAAAAGTCGAATCAATACCATAATTTTAGCTATTGGCTATGGCTATTGGCTTTGGCTATTGTTTTCATTGCATGATAAGAAGAAACTTGTGACGAGAAAATTTTACTTTTTGACCTCGTATGGGAAGGGGGAGCAAAATAGCCTCTAAATGCACGTACAGTGTACCCCTTTATCATCTTATATATATGGGCCACTTCGCGAGTTAACTTGACTACTTTGCATACAAACGACAAAGGCGGACACCATCCTGTGTACATGTATCCGCTGTCTAATCAGTGTCATTGATATTCGCTTATGGGACAGTATGATATCTTGATTCATGAAAAACTTCAATATGCTAGCAAGTCCCCGTAGCTGAACAGGATGGATCGGACTATTGTCAGTGGGAAACCCAGAAGAGAGGTTTTCTCGCGGTGTATTGACATCTCAATCTAGATTTTATTAGTTGAATATTCAACCTGCTGTTTGATATGGTTGCATCAATGCACACCCATGCCAAGCTTCACAGCAAGTTGAAGATATTTTGATTAACCAAGATAACTTTTATCACACCCTGACCCAAAAAGTTTACAGCTGCATGAGCACTATTTCATTTTAGAAAAAAAAATAGTATAATTGCTGTGCGGTGATGCATGCGGTATATGTAGAGTAAAAATATCTAGCTCATTTTTTTAATGTTTGATAAAGCTGGTACAAATAAGGCTTGATATTACACACGACAAAGCCCTTAACTCGAACAACGGATAATTCAAAGTGAAAACACTGGTACCGAGGACTATTAGTTAAACGAAATTTTATTGTTTTTGAAAATCGATTATTAATGTGTAACGTCCTATTTCTGAATGGATACCTGCATGGATTCTAGATGGATATCTGGCCCCTAGGATATAATATTTTCATGCTCAGCTCAACAGAGCTGGACTTTCAGCTACAAAAAGCCTTTGTTACACCAAACCGCGTTTCTACTGCGTTGGCACGAAGTTGTTTAAATTTCCAGAGCGCCGTGAAATAGCCAGCAAATCTTCATATTTTTCGCGTAAAAGGGCCTATCGGCGCGTCCTTACAGCGTCTTTAGAGCAACCATGGCATTGCTACAGAGCTTGCATAGCGCTCTATCGCGTTCCTGCGAATTATCGTGGCGATTCTCCGCTCTCTTACGACGCTTTCCGATGCGTGCACTGCGCTTTCACGACGTCCATCCTGCGCTCAGGGCGTGTATAAGACACAGTTTACTATCGTAGCGATTTTTCCACCTTTTCGAAGTTTTGGCCAGAAAATTTGTGCCATCCAAATTCGGGTATATTTATTTTGTCTAAATGAACAATTTCTCCATACCAAATAACAAATTATCAGTTTAAAGCTTTACAGTTCGTGTTGCATTACATGTATATGTGCTCTGAATATTTGCATCAAGGTGTGAATTAAACACCTCTCCTATTTTTGGCCTGATTTTCAAGAATGTTTAACCAAAATGGAGATCGGAAATATAATTCATCATTTCGGGAAGTTTTTGCTCAATTTTTAATTGCAAAATTGCCGATTTTTGGTCCCAACGTGACATATCCGTGCAAATACCACAGATGACCTCGGCGTTTGCACAACGACCTTTGTACGCGCCCGCGGAGGTCTTACTGCGCTGTAGGAGACCTTACTGCGCGGCTATGGCGACCACACGGCGACCCCACTACTCTCTTCTAGAGCGGCCTTGCCACGGCATTTGTTATGTGGATGCTCAAAGTGCGCGCCGTCGGTCTGCGTTTTTTGCGATCCCACAGCGTCCACTGGCGATGCTTGCGATCGTACTGTGTGCATCTCGATGATCTGCATTTTCTTGGAAGCCGTGGGACCGCCGTTATAAGGCCAGAATTTTTTATTAGTTGATTTACAAACACTCCTACTGTGCTTTTCCGGAAAGTAGAAATAAAATAAAATTTAATTTCTAAAATTATTTTCATACTTTATCCGCCGACTTTAAATATTATCGGTTTCGTTGAAAAAAAAAATCTATTTTCGAGGTTCTGTCTGTGTATTTTTGAGAGTGACACTGTTAAAAGTGATTGTCCTGTCCAGCTTTTTAGGAAAATGATGAAATATTTAAAGATTTAATACAGACTGTTAGTTTACCTTATTAGCTTTACACGTACTGTTTTTTTCTTGAGATATAAAAAAAGCTCTGAAAATGACCAGTCAACTGGTCATTTTCAGAGCTTTTTATTTATTTTTTTCGTCCCCCCAACCCTAGATCTGAGAAAAAATTACCGTAAATAAACTAACAAAAAAAATCTGGCCTAACGCTGCTCTGGTTTGACAGGGGTTTTATTAATACTCAAAAAGCTGTAAAGTAAGTCTTAATATATTTAGTACTGTTCTAGCTAATAAATGTTAAAATGCCAACAATTGTTGGCATTTTAACTTTTATCAGCATGGTGAATTTCGTGCTCAGTTGAGATGAACCGTGGGGCCTGGAATTAGGAAAGGTTCCAGTTAAATACCATGAACGTGTTTTAGTTAACAAAACTATATATCCTCAAATATATATAGACATATCATGACAGTCGTAGATAAAACTTTCGTCACTTGGAATGAATATGAGGCTTGGAATAAAAATGAGGCTTGTGGAATAAAAGTGAGGCTTGGAGTGAAAATGAAGCTTGGAATAAACATGAGGCTTGTTGTATTTTACCTGAAATATCTGCTAGAATAAGCCTGCGTTTGTTTGCGCATGAAGCAACACAATTTGACTGTGTCTTCCGTTGCTATTTTACGCTATAATTGTTGTTTGATCGTCGACTGGTATCATAAAATAACCAGGAGAATGGCAGGACGTACATGGAACATTCATTTTGTTTCCATTTGTTTCACACTGATACCCATAACCTCTATTATCATTTATATTCATTTGTCCACCAGCATTTATGACAGAGTCAAACTTAACTTTGCCACACAAAAAGGTGACTGGAAAGCCATTTTGGAATATTTCTCCGACGACGCAAAACATTATGGGAATAGCCAAACAGTGACAATTTTATATTCCGACATCAAGATGAAACTGAGGGAGCGTATTACGGATGGAAAGACTGAGCCACTTTTGACATTATTAACAACTTGGAATGATAGCAGTGAAAAATTCTTAGTGCACAATAACACAGTTCAAAACTGGCTCTCATTTCGTCCTTTTGTTATACCTGTGATATTTACCAATGAAGCAAGTGTTGCCAGTGCATGTAGACGAAATGGTTGGGAAGTACTTCCGGTTAGAGTGACTGCAGCTGGTGATGTTCTTGTTCTTAAGTTCATGTATATAGATGCAATGAAAACATACAAATCAACATTTTATGCATATAGCAATAGTGATATTCTATTCACAGGAGCATTGGTCGACACACTTATTGGATGTGCGTACAACTTAAGTAACTCTATGGATGCAAGATACTTACTTGATACCTTAGAATATGAAATGTCGTTGTATGCACAACAACCAACCATGATTGTAGGTCAAAGAACTAATGTTGCAAATGTTACAAAAAGCGAAAGCTCAACATGGACAGGAATAACGTCAGTAGCAAAGAAGGGGGAATTATTTAGTGATAATGCTGAAGATTATTTTATTACAACAAGAAGTTACCCCTGGACCGATGCTGCAGAAGTCGTAATAGGACTTCGTGCATATGACAATTGGTTGGTTTACAATGCCTTAAAGCAGAAACATATAGTCATTGATGGAACGTCGACTATTCTAGCCGTTCATCAGACAACAGCTGCAGGGAATTTTGAAAGCCATAAACATAGAAATAAAGACTACAATGCTGACTTACTCAAACAACTTTATAAGAATATCATTTACACTTATGGAAACACTGGATGTGCTAGATATGAAACCCAATATAGACAAGTCCATGTTGTTGTTACAAATAGAAATGTGACCAAGTGGTATTGTCCCAAGCACAAACATTCTGTTATCTAATACTTGAGCCCTGGCATGTGATTTCCAACAATGTGGCATTTTGACAAGTGTAGACTCAAACGAGCCTGTGCAACCTCCTTTAAAGCTTAGAAACTCCAAATGATGTTCAGTCAGTAGCTTAATACTCATAGAATATTCAAGCGACTAGCAAAGGCTCTGATCAGACTGCGCATAAGCTGGTCGCACATACCACATTGTTGGAAATCAGAACAAAACAGAGCAGATTATTTATTTGACGTAAACTAAACAGTTTCTCGTCAATCAAATAATATTTGCAATGGCATACGACAGTAAAGCATTATTAAAATTGTGAACATATGGTATATTAGACGTGAAAATGTCTAACAGAAGGGGTAATTTACCCCACCCCCTGAATATAATGTATCCAAATTCAAAAAGAAATGAAATATTCCCAATTTCTTAATCTTTCAAGTAAAATAACATATTATAATCATATTGAAACAATATTATTATAGTATGTTTGTGATGTTTTACATTTGTTACAAATCAAAGAAATTTCATACTTCCTGAATGACAATGCGTGTATTACACAATTTTCAGTGTACATTTATGCTGCAATATATTGTATCTGTGACTTATACTAAATTCTTATGTATGGACATGACGATAGCCTTTAAATCAATAAATGAAACGCAGCAAACAGCCAGTATGCGTTTAACCATTATACAACATAATATTACATTAATATACGTTACTTACTTTCAAATGTATTACTTTTCAATGCAGTAATATCATTAGATTATGGGCTACCAAACGACCTCCACAAAAGGATGTTGGTAGACTGTAAATTTCTAAAACCAAATTATATTAGCCACATTATGGAGTGCGTTAGTTTTTCAGCGCATAAGGCGTTACCCTGCACTAGCCAAATTCACTCGTTACCCTAAAATAATAAGAATTTCTATAGTGTTAATATCCAGTTATTTCGTATTCTTACGTATCAATATTAACTTTTATTTGAAAGAAAATGACTAGCAGTATGATTTTAAACTCATTTTGGCACCTGTTATTACAGTTAGATATGTTACTTTCTTCCAAATACAATATTTAATTAAATGACAGAACTATTTCACCAATTGTGTAAGCCACCAAAATACATGCAATTATAGCTTGTCAGCTATTGACTACAAAAACTACACTGATAGCTATGATTTGGGGAAAAACTTACACTTAATTCCTAAAATTACCTGTTTTATTTACAATACTGACTTAAATCGAGAAATGAAACATTAAAGCAAACGTTAATCATTGCCATAGCAAAAAAACCTGTTTTAATCGTAACGGCTTCGGTCCCACATATGGCAAACGCCATGCCTATACATATGGCTCAACCCACTTTATATCCAATCATTATCCATTTCGATAAAGTAACAACACAACTGATGTGAGTAACATATACGACAAAGTATTTAGCCCATATTAGACTAGCGTTCTTTTTGTGGGACATAGACAAATAGTACAGGCCAAGATCAGACGCCACAGACTGCAATGTCTGATCAGGTTCTCTACGGTTTGCCTACAGGATATTCTATTAAAATTTAAATAAGAATGAAAAACAACACCCAACAATCCTGAAGACGAAAATGGACTGGTCCGTTTGATAGAAGTGGGAAGTTTCATTCGACTTAAAATAGTTAAGGAGATGGTTACATTTATCATACGCTTTGTCTGGTTCTGCAATGTTATAGAGCATTGAAACAGGATTTTTTCCAAGGTTCTTTATGGTTATACATTTTAGAGGCAAATGCTTATCACTTAGAATAACTGTCTTGCATTGTTGAGATTATATTGTAGCTGTTGCAAAATGAATGGACTCTAATAAATTATTGGAAATTTTGTTTTGCATTATTTCGATCAATTAGAAAATCATAACGATATTCAGCATGTCAAATGAGGACATAATAATTGATGCAAGAATAGCACCCAATTAATCCTTTGTATGTTCCAAATCAAACTAAATTGGTGATAAATATTAATTTACATACAATATCAAATTAGTAAGCACAATTGATTTTATTTCAGCAATGAAGGCTCATGCGAGCCTGTAAAACATGTCATTAGACACATCAGAGCATTTGCTGCTTGTATATGTAGATGAAGACAAACGCTAGTTCCAATGCATCAGCATGGGGATTTTACAGTGCATTTGCCCATGTGTGGTAGGTACCAAAATCACATATGGTGGTTCAAATATTCAATTGAGCATGTATAAATAACAAAAGAGAGGTCAGCCATTGTTTTTTTTAATTTTATGGCAACGTTTTTAATTCACGTTTGTGCTACTGACAAAGATCATATCGAAGATAAGATATTCAAATTTTGTATATTATATCACATAACATATACAACAACAGAGGCACTGCTTTGCCAACCTCTAAGATGTATGCTTACCTTTAAAGCGAATAGAAGTAGGATTTCTTTTGGAAGGAAGCATTGCAAATATGACATGCATTATATGTTCATGCCTCCTTTCTAGGCATTGCATTTAAGTCTTTCATTGATGGCAAAGACATATGCACAAAGTGTTTGTAAGAACAATTGACTCTTTGTATGTCTCTATAAATCACTACCCTCAACATGTTTTGTGCTTTTATATAATTTCCTATTTATCTGTAATGCATTTTTTCTGTCTGAAGAAGCAAGATATTTTTTTTATGAAAAAGATGTGCTGATTTTAATTTTATATAACTTATTCATTCTTATGTTTATATACATATAGCGCTTTGTTATCAAGAATTATATTTTACAAGACTCCTGTAATAATTTGGCCATGCCACATTCTGTATAGTGAAAATTATCATCAGTTATATAAACATTAATTGCTTAAACTTAGTAAGATTTCACGACTGCGGATTTTTAACGTTTTATTTTTCCATCCAGTATCTTGAAGAACATTTAAATGAATATACTCCATTACCTGAGTGTCACAATGTCTTATTCAGCCTGACATATCTCTTGCCTGATAATGTAATATGTGTTAAAAAAAGTTTCTTAAGCAGCAATAAACATGTGTTCCTTGGATATGATCATATAACATGACATCGTTGTCATCCTTTATAACTGATTTTACCCATTTTCAGGGAAATGTTTCTTCAATATACAACTACTCCTTATAAAGTAATATTAGTTTAGTAAATGACCAAAGGTGCTAACAGTTTCATTAAATAAACTATAAAAAGGTATGCTGAAAATATAAAAATAATCTATTTAAAAGCTGAAACAAGTAATGTGCCATCATCTGCATATGTATATAAATGTCAGTATACACTTTGATTTTTAGAGACCATCTTTAAAAACTGATTACAGACACGTATAATGCATAACCTCTATTGTAATATATATAAATTTTATCCTATCAACTCTTAGATAATTGATTTTGTCTAGAATGTAAGCAAAGAAAAATAGTATAATTTTATTACTATCTCTCTAAACATTAAGTAATTTGTATTTATTCTATGGGAAATTAACCTAGGTATTATACAAGGAGCTAGCTTATATTATGTTACTGACTTTGTTTGCAAATGTGTACAATAGTAAACTGGGCACATATAGATATTTTCTAATGACTGATGAGACTTCATTCAATAAAACTTAGTTGTGTTGTTTTTCTCTTGCGATAAATATTACAAAATTATACATCCTTAATAATTTAGCTTTTTGGGGCCCATCGTATACTGTTTTTGATAAAATTTAGAACAAACATAGGACATAATGATATTTGATTTGGTTATATTATGTTACTTTGATAAATTTAACAGCAATTGAATGTATTCTACTACTACTAAAGGGATGTCTTATTCTTTGTTTATGTGCTTTAGAATCTTTAACTTTGGACAAATCAAAATGATAATTCGTGGAGATGAAAACTTAAAAAAATATTTATTGCAAATGTAAATGTTTATAGATATAGTTACTTAATAAAACCTGATAATATATAAATATTTTAGAACAAACTGCTGTCTTGTTTTAAATATAAAACTGAACAGGTTTGAAATTAAGTTAAATACCATATGACATAATATAAGATATTTACAATATATAGAGGAAGTCTAAAAGTTTGTAATGTACGTTACATATTGTCATAAGCATTAAAATACTAAAATTTATACCAGAAACGCAGTTAACTATAGCTTTTTACTATCGTGTATCGATAGAATGCTCAATTATGGTTTAATATGTCAGCAGATGGTACTGCATGCTAACTTGCAAAGTGAAATGGTTCTAACAATATTCACCATTTTTCGGGGGAAATTATATTTAACAGCTTATAATTCATAAAGAAACTATGATAGAAACAAGATGTTTGCCGTTTTTAAACAGTCAGGTAATTATCTTTTCCGAACATGGTATGTAAATGTATATACCCATTATAGAACTTATAAAATTAAACTTTGACCAAAATGAATTGGTTTTATAAGGCGTAATTTAAGATGTAACGTAAATGAGAGTCTTAACATAAAAATTGTGCTTCTGGATGCAAACAATTTAGTTTCATTATTGTTAAGGTCCTTATCGAGGTTTCGGCAGTAAATAATGACCGTATGCACCATCTGGATACAACCTGAATACCATTTATTTTTCAAATGTCGCCTTTTTGTTTATTATAGTAAAAATGTGGTAGGTGTACAGAACGACTCCTCCTGGAAAACTGCTACCACAATTTGACTGTACGACGTGCCTAGAAATGTTGTAGAAGGGTAGTTCTAACTATTTCTGAAGTCAAACCTTTTCTGGCTGGACAATTGTGCCAAGTCAATTTTCAAAATCCTAGCTCCTTGACTAGATCAGGTGCTGATTTCTGTACGGCCTTAGTTTTTTACTTGTCACAACTTACCTGCCAGAAAAGGTTTGACTGCAGAAATGCAATCCTGTGGTCTTCTTTAATACTCCCAGGTACGTCGTACAGTTAAATTGTGGTAGCAGTTTTGCTATAGGGCGTCATCTTTGAACGTACCCTACGCTAAATGAGGCTTAGGTAAATTCAGAGGAAATCACGCCTCAAGTTCACCCATTGCTTCCTATTCAGCATATTTCCCTTAAAACCTATGCATTACAAAAAATTTGTATATATGGTATATTAGACGTAAAATTAGCCAACAGAGGGGGTGATTTACCCCACCCCCTGAATATAATGTATCCAAATTCAAAAAGAAATAAAATCTTCCCAATTTTCTAATTTATTAAGTAAAATAGCATATTTATTATCATATTTGAACATTATTCTAATAGTATGTTTGTCATGTTTTACATTTGTTATAAATCAAAGAAAGAACATACCACCTGAAATAACAATTCAGGAATGCGTGTATTACACAATTTTCAGTGAACATTCTCTGCTGCAATATATTGTATCTGTGACTTATACTAAATTCTTAAATATGGACATGGCGATAGCCTTAAAATCATGAAATGAAATGCAGCAAACAGCCAGTATGCGTTTAACCATTATACAATATGATTTTACAGTTATATACGTTACTTAATTTCAAAAGTATTACTATTAAATGCTGTAATTTCTTTAGAATATGGGCTTTCCAACGACCTCCACAAAATGAGGGTTGTAGACTGTAAATTTCTAAAACCAAACTATAATAGCCACATAATGAAGTGCGTTAGCTTTTCTGCAGATAAGGCGTTACCCTGCAATAGCCAAATTCACTACGTTTCCCTAAAATAATAGGAATTCCTATAGTGTTAATATCCAGTTATTTCTTATTCTTACGTTTCAGTATTAACTTTTATTTGAAAGAAAATTACTAGCAACATGATTTTAAACTAATGTTTGACACCTGTTATTACAGTTATATATATGTTACTTTCTGCTAAATACAATATTTGATAAAATGACAGCACTATATCACCAATTGTGTAAGCCACCAAAATACATGCAATTATAGCTTGTCAGCAATTGACTACAATAACTATATTGATAGCTATGATTTGGGGAAAAACTTACACTGAATTCCTACAATTACCTGTTTTTTTTTACAATATTAGTTGAAATTGAGAAATGAAACATTAAAGCAAACGTTAATCCTTGCCATAGGAAAATATTGTTTTAATCGTAACGGTTTCTGTCCCGCATATGGCAAACGTCATGCCTATTTATAGGGTTAAAACCGCTCTATTTCCAATCATTATCCAGGTCGATGAAGAAACAATACAACTGATGTGAGTAACATATACAAAAAAGTATTTACCCACATTAGACAAGCGTTCTGTTTGTGGGACATATAGACAAATAGTACAGGCCAAGATCAGACGCCACAGACTGCAAAGTCTGGTCAGGTTCTCTCTGTTTGCTTATAAGATGTTCTATCTAAATTTGAATAAAAATGAAAAACAACACCCAACAACCCTGAAGACGAAAATTGACTGGTCCATTTGATAAAAGTTGGAAGTTTCATTCGACTTAAAAGGGTTAAGGAGATACTGGCAATCATCATACGCTTTGTCTGGTCCTGCAATGTTATAGGGCATTGAAACAGGATATTTTTCCAAGGTTCTTTATGGTTATACATTTTAGAGGTCAAGGCTTATCACTTAGACCAACTCTCTTGCATTGTAAAGATCATATTGTAGCTGTTGCAAAATGAATTGACTCAAATAAATTATTGGAAATTCTGTTTTGCAATATTTCTATCATTTAGGCTTAGTCAAAACGTGGTATTTTTTAATATAAAATCATTACGATATTCAGCATGTCAAATAAGAACATAATTATTGATGCAAGAATGTCATCCCATTAATCCTTTGCATGTTCCAAATCAAACTAAATTGATGATAAATAGTAAAAGAAAGTAAGGGTGCAAAGATCAGGAATCGGTACAATCAAGTACCACACCTGACCCAGGATACCAAAGGGAAAGTGACAAACTTACAGTTGGACACCACAAACGAGAGCCAAGAGGTCAGCCCAATCCCAGCAGGTGATCACAAGGCACATATAAACAGACGCTCACGAATGTAAATTAAATATCAAATTAGTAAGCACATTTGATTTTAGTTCAGCAATGAAGGCTAATGCGAGCCTTTAAAATATGTTATAAGACACATCAGAGCATTTGCTGCGTGTATATGTATACTAAAACCAAGTTCTAATTGGTCACTTTTCAAACTCATAATTTCGGACCAAACGCTGATAAAATTGAAATGATTGTTTGACTATATATGAGCAATTTAATGCGCAAACGTTTAGCAGTGTTTTGAACCGTTTTCTTTTACTTCAAACTTTTTTGGGTTAAAAATGCAAAAATCGACTTTTTTTAAAGAAAAAAATGGTTTTGAGAGTAGTTTTTTTTTTATAAAATTGACGTTTAGAAGGTTACAAACTGGTCTGTCTAACTTGATAAACACCAAACAATTGAAATTTTGCCTATGGTTGATTTTTACGCATTTTTAAAATGTTGCATTTCGCAAATTTTTTCGAGATTTTTGAAATTCACCAGTATTTCCTGGTAAAATTGTTTAATGCACTTATTTTCATTTGAACGCTGTAGGCCAAACACTGTAGAACTTATTTAGTCCATTTTTCGCGAGTATTGTTTTATGACTACTGTACACTTCCGGTTTCAATGTGAGAGTTTAAAAATCGATTTGGTAGCATAATATATTTGTTTTATTTTTTTCAATTCTTAAAAATGGACAGCGACATCTGGTGATAAAGAATAATGGCTGAAAATTTCAATGCCGTATAATAAAGCATACAGAGCAGTGCAAAGTCCCTGTGTAAATTGCAAGCTTAAAGCTGAATTTCAATAATTAACCTGCTAAAAGTGTTTGTCTTATGTTGTTGAGTAGCAAAAACGTCGAGTCCGATGAAATCAAAACTTTTGAGGTTTATTCTTATTATATCACGCTAGCTGGTAACATCTTCAAACAAAAAAAAAAACGTTAATTTGTGTTATGGTCTATATCGTACAAAAGTGTGACTTTTTGAAATGAGGGTACCTTTTCTCTAGCTTCGCCAGTGCAATAAGTACACGTCATTTTTAAATGAAATAACATGCAGAGTCTTGGCAAAGTATTGGTTCACTTAAAAACATGAATTTTGTATACCCTATGTTTCACTTTCTGAACTAGCGTAAAAATGTAAGGTGACCAATTAGCAGTTGGTTTTAGTATAGATGAAGACAAACGCTAGCTCCATGGCATCAGCATGGAGTATTAAATGGTGCATTTGCCCATGTGAGGTAGGTACCAAAATTACATATGGTGGTTCAAATCTTCAATGGAGCATGTATAAATTACATAAGAGAGGTCAGCAAATGTTTTTTTTTTATTTTATGGCAACGAAATTCACACTTGTGCTACTGTCAAAGATTATATCAATAATAAATTTAAAATCTTGTATATTATATCACATTACATATACAACAATATCAACCTCAAAGATTTATACTTACCTTTAAAAGTAAAAGAAGTATGAATTCTTTTGGAAGGAAGCATTGCAAATATGACATGCATAATTCGTGGGGTCAACGCAACACTGTCGTAACAATACAATAAATAATACGGAGATACGACAGTGTTGCTTTGACCCCACGTACTTTCGTGCACCCTTTCTAGGCATTGCATTTAAGTCTTTCATTGATTGCAAAAACTACTGCACACAGTGTTTATAAGAACAATTGACTCTTTGTATGTCTCTATAAATCACTACTCTCAACAGGTTTTGTGCTTTTATATAATTTTCTATTTATGAGTAATGCATTTGGTTTCTGTCTGAAGAAGCAAGATATTTTTATAAAAAAGCTGTGTTGATTTTAATTTTATATCACTTAGTCATTTTTATGTTTATATACATATAGCGCTTTGTTATCAAGCATTATATTTTAAAGACGCCTGTAATAATTTGGCCATGCCACATTCTGTATAGTGAAAATTATCATCAATTATTTAAGCATTGATTGATTAAACTGAGTAAGATTTTGTGACTGCATGCTTTAAACGTTTTATTTTTTCAATCAATATCTTAAAGTATATTTTAAATTACCGAAGTGTCACAATGTCTTATTCAGCCTGACATATCTCTTGCCTGATAATGTCATATGTGTTAAAATAGTTTCTTAAGCAGCAATTAACATGTGTTCTTTGGATATGATCATATCACTGTGCTTGGACATTTTGGCCACGTACATTTCGGCCTAGGACATTTCGGCTTGGACATTTCCGCCACGGAAAATGCCGAATGTGGACGTTTCGGCCAAAACCATAAATTTTGGGTTTGGGATGTATGCATGCATAAATGTGTGATGCATTTCTAAATCTTTTGAACTCAAATATGCATGTGAATACTTACAGTAGATTCAAAGATGCATGAAGATAGGATTATGCTTTTTTTCATAGAAACAGGTAAATTATAGTGTATATTATACAGCAGTAAATGATATATACCTGTACCCATTACCTGATTTAGTTTATATTTTTTGTTAACAACAATTCTCATGTATCTTTGAATCTAATGTACATAACACTTGATGAATGTTTGCTATTTTCATGCTGAACCTGAGTTTAGTTTTTTTTCTTCAAAACACTGTAGATCCAGATCAGCCAGCTCCCTACCTGATCAGGACCCCCACTGTTTTCATATCTGCTTGTAAATACATGCAGTTTAATAACTGATAAAATTTGGGAGAAATACAATGTATAGTATATAAGATTATTCAGTCAATTATTTCCTAAGAAATGCATCACACATTTATGCATGCATACACCCCAACCCACAATTTATGGTTATGGCTGAAACGTCCACCTTTGCCATTTTCTGTGGCCAAAACGTCAGTGGCCGAAATGCCCGGGCTGAAACGTCCTAGGCCAAAATGTCTGTGGCCAAAATGTCCTACATTCCATATCACATGAGATCGTTGTCATCCATTATAAATGATTTTACCCATTTTCAGGGAAATGTTTCTTCAATATAAATCCTCTCTTTATAAAGTGATACAAGTTTAGCAAACGATCAAAGGTGCTAACAGTTTCATTGAATAAACTATAAAAGGTATGCTGAAAATAAACTAAAATCTATTTAAAAGCTGAAACAAGTTATGTGTCATCATCTGCATATGCATATAAATGTAAGTATACAATTTGATGTTTAGAGATTATCTTTAAAACATAACTAATTACAGACACGTATAATGCACAACCTCTATTGTAATATATATAAATTTTATCCTACCAACTCTTAAGTCATTGATTTTGTCTGGAGTGTAATAGTATACTTTTATTACCATCTCTCTAAACATTTAATAGTTTTTTTGTTTTTTTATTCTATGGAAGTTAACCTAGGTATTCATAATACAAGGAGCTAACCTATGTGCACAATAGTAAACTGGGCACATAAAATATTTTCAAATATGATGAGACTTCATCCTTAGTAGTGTTTTTTTTTCTCCTGCGATAAATATTACAAAATTCTACATCCTTAATATTTTAGCTTTTCAGGACCCAATCGTATACTGTCTTTGATAACATTTAGGACAAACACAGGACCTCATGATATTTGATATGGTTATATATGTTACTTTGATGAATTTGACAGAAATGGAATGTATTCTACTACTACTAAAGAGCTGTCTATTTCTTTGTTAATGTGTTTTAGAATCTTTAACTTTGGACATATCAAAATGATATTTCCTGGAGATGAAAACTTGAGAAAATCTTTATTGCAAATGTAAATGTATATAGATATAGTAACTTAATAAAAACTGATAAATATTTTAGAACAAACTGCTTTCTTGGTATAAATTATAAATAAAACAGATTTGAAATTAAATAAGATATCATATGACATATAATATAAAGTATTTAGCAATATATATACTAAGTCTTGAAGTTTGTAATTAACGTTACATATTGTCATACAAGCATTAAGATATGGAACTTTACACCAGAAACGCAGTTAAGTATAACTTTTCACTATCGTGTATCGATAGAATGCTCAATAATTATAGTTTAAAAAGTCAGCAGATGGTATTGCATGCTTACTTGCAAAGTGAAATGGTTCTAATTATATTCACCCTTTTTGGGGGGTAATCATATTCAACTGCTTATACTTCTTAAAGTAATTACGATAGAAACAAGATGTTTGCAGTTTTGAAACAGTCAGGTAGTTATCTTTTCAAAACATGGTATATAAAACGTATATATCTTATAAGATTAAACTTTGTTCAAAATTAATTTATTTTATAAAGCGTAATTGTAGATATAACGTAAATGACAGTTATAACATAATAGTTGTGCATCTGGATGCAAACAATTTATTTTCATAATTGTTAAGGTCCTTATGGAGGTTTTGGCAGTAAACAACGATCGTATTCATCATCTGGACACAACTTGTATATCATTTCTTATTCAAGTAATAATTCTAACAAGTATGAAGAATTGATTAATTTTTCTAACAGCAATTTTTACAGTGGTTTATTCTCATGCAAAACGCCCGAAACATAAATATACTAGACAAATGTTCTAACCGGCCACCTGCATTTTATCAATTTTCTTCAAACGTAAGATGACATGACTAGTCTTTCTGCATCTCGAAATAGCCAAATGTGTCATGTACCTAAGACAGTAAAGGTATTGACAAAATGTTCAACGGTATATGCAGGATGTCAGTTTGAATAGTGATACCCCCATTTTCAAAATTAGCATTTTGGCTCAAATTGTGAGTAATGACTTTTTGAAATAACCCCGTTTCACACGCAAAACGATTTCATTTCAAAAGCCAAACTCATATTGAACACTCAAGTGTTGAAATGAACACAACATCTGCATAAGACCCCACCATCCAATGCAAATTCTTGTAAATTTTGAAATTGAAGGTACGTGTATTTGGCAAAGCCTACCGGATACTATTTAATGAATTTTGCTCAGATATTTTCTGGTTTCGTTTACTTATAGGCTGGTCTATTCGATAATGCAAATGAAATTGATCTAGTGCTTACAGCTTTTCAGAAAATCGGTAAAAAACACACGTGGCCGGTTAGAACTTTTGACTAGTACAAATGTATATATTGGTTAATAAATTCCATGGCAAGAACAAGAAACGAACTGAATTAATGTAGTGTTGTATATATAAAGTATTCATTAATGAACCATCTCATGCCAAATACGTTTTTCCTAAATGCTTTAATTCGACCATAAACAATTCACCTGACAAAAATGTACTGGATTCAATAGAGTGGGCCCAGGGCTGGTCCCATACTTTAGGGTAGATTGATCATGAAATAATTTATATGGCAATTCCCCTCACTTCCGCTAATTCAAGAAAGAGCTGTTGACAATTACAACCGAAAGTATGTGCATGAAGTACTGGTTAGTCGCTGCGTCAAGGTTTCCCATGTAAAAGGTGTGGTAAGGTGAAACATGTGTGAAAGTTCAAAATTTACAAAATCCTGAACTTTAAAAAAATGCAGTACGCCTACATAAACTAAAAAAATCAAGCTCAAATGTACAACTGTCTTTCGATAAGCTAATAATAAACCAGAGAAGCTATCATAATCTGCTAAATTTAGCAATTTGGTCCGACTTTCTATGGTAAGTCAGCCTAAAAATCATGAATTCAGGATTCTGAATTCATATTTATTACATGTTTTACTGAACATAGTAACTAAATGCTTAGTTACCCGAGCTGATACTGCTCGTGATTTCAAACCCATAACAACCCACTCACGGGAACCCATATTGGCCCTCGTGGGCCCTCCCATGCATTCATATCGACCCTCGCATGCACCATCAGCGTAATAAATAACGTCATTCATGTCACCGCGATGTTCAGGCTAGCTTGTAAAAATGTAATATTTTTGGACAGCCGCCACATTAGCAGGCGTATCTTTCGGTGTCTTCGTAATTGCCCTCGAGACTATTTAACCTCTGACCTTAAGGCCCTCACGCAAATAAATACTGGTCCGATATACGGTATCACTGGTAACGCGGTGGTGACCGTTGTGCTATTTTTCCCCTTCTCACTGTCCCAATCAGGATGAACTGTTGTGAACCATGTCACAATAGTGGAGAACCTTGGCGAACCAGGGTGAACAGTTTTGAACCCGCTAATTCCCTGTTTGTTCTAAGTTGTTGAAAACAACTGGGAGTCAACGGGAGTCACCAGGAAGGCTGTCAAATACCGTGGTAAACCGGGACGACATCAGCAACGTCCGTGTCTCCACCGTGATAAACCGAGCGCGTTGAAGACACCCCCCCCCCCTGGTTTTCGCAGGTGTAAGGCCTGTAGAGCCCCAATGAAGAACGGTAGCGTCACAGTTCGCACCCGTTGTGGCAGATATTGTCATGATTTGAGTCGTTAAAGCCCCGTTAATGTCCGAAATGTCGGTGCTACTTTGGTTGGGCCCGGTAGAGCCCCGGTCTGTCCCAGCTTAACAAATTCTGCACATGTATATATAATAATATAAACAGTCTTGAAAAGACCAGGGCTATACCAGGGTAACATCGGTAAGGTGAGAATGCAATTCACTTTTTTATGAAATGTGTCCCGGTGCATCACGGTATCGGGGTGTACCGTGGCTACATAGGCACAGTGAGAGCGAGGTTTAAACGTTCATAGGCTTAAATGAGAGCATAAGTTCAAAAATGTCAAGGACAGAAGAAAAATAAATGGTCATTTCAATTTCAAACTTATTCTATGAAATTTCAAGATTCTATCTCTAATTTAGCTTAAACGAGTGAAGAAAGCTAGCTTCTTCCAACATTATTTCATTTTGTGTTGATATGCACCATATCGACGCAAAATGAAATACTCGTGTTATTGCACCTTTACTTCATTTTGCGTCGACGTTAACGACACAAATTGAAATTAAAAAAAAATCAAAATGAAATAAATTATTACATTATTTCAAAACATGTTGCAACATGCGGGCATGACTAAAGACACAATGTTCGTAAGATAGACAGATGGATGGACGAAAGGACAGTTAGACAAAAGGCAAACATACCTAAAACACGAGAAATGATTTCAAGAAAGCATACATTTGTATTGTGTACCCTCGGACGACTACTGAAATAACATATGTGCCGACCCTACACGATATGCTCCTCCTCCGCAGGGTACACAAAATACTCCAGGGGAGCATATTGTGTATGCAGGGTACACAATATGCTCCTCAAGGGAGCATATTGTGTAGGGGAGCATTTTGTGGCTCTACACTGCATGGTTCATTTATATCTTGATCAACTTTTGCATACTTATACATTTTAACACTGTCTAGACACTGGTATGTAATGTGCGCGCATATATTTTTAAACTTTAACTTTTCACAAATAGGCACATCAACTTGTTACTATCCACAGGAGTCAAAGCCTGGCAGAATAAAAATAAAGCCCCTAAGGCCCAACACTAGGTGCCAAAGTAGTGTTTTTATATCCCAATGAACACTTTTTAAACGGTGAAAATACGCAGTATAACCCACCACAATTTGTATGGAAACCGAACGTTACCTGCGCGAAACCAAAAATTGCATTCCCTTTCAAAAGGGGACACTTCAATAAATAATTACCTTCTTTCCGAAATCTTTTTGCACAAAGGACAGGTTTGGCGCTCAATAAAAACATCTGACACATGTGCGGATCCAGAGGGGGGGACAGGGGGTCCGGACCCCCCTGAAAAATCAGAAAAAATATAGGGTTTCTTAGCAATTCTGGTCCAGATCCCTTAAAAATAAGAAAGCTACCGAGCCAGCAATCAATGTTGGGCCATCATCAGCACGCCAGCGAAACGCCATTTAAATGGCGTTTCGCTGGTGGGCCGATGATGACCCGCTTATAGTGGTATTTGGATCCTCTCACCCCTCATCAACTAAAAAAAAACGCTGTCAAAGTTGGATCCCCCCTGACAAAATTTTCTGGATCTGCAGCAAATGCAATGTTCTTCACCTCAGGGTTCAAACCAGGAAGACCCGTCCCTACATAACTGAAAGATCGTTGATTGGACGTAAAGAATCAAATCGAACAAACAAACAAACATTCATCTAGGTGTACTCAACTAGATAAAGTTTCTGGCTACACCCTTGTGTGTGATGCAGTTCATTTCAACAACCATCCTACAAGTCTCTTAAGCTGAAGGAGATCTAGCGATAAGGCGTATACCTAATTTCCCTAGTTGACATGATTAAAAACACCAAAGCCTCAAATTGCCCTATATAATGTTTGAAAAATTGGTGTAGTTTGGCAATAAAATATGCTTAGTAGGCAACATAGTACGTTTCAAAGCGATTCACCATTTATAATACAGTGAAAACGTGCACTTTCTACTCCCACCCCTCATTTTACGTTTTTATACTGGGTGCCGTTTAGACCAGACTTTGAGTAAATGCATTGCTAGTTTAAAAAAAATAAAAGTGCTAAAATGTTAAGGATATGACATTTGTCAGTGGAAAGATGAAAATGGTGTCTTTCAGTTTGTTTTAGATGCCCCCCTAGACCCTAAATGCCCTTAACATATGTTTTTTAATAGCGACACGTCGTTGTCCAAAGGGCATCTTGGGTCTAGGGGGGAAAGCATCTGAAAATAAACTGAAAGACATCCGTTTCATCTTTCCAATGACAAACATCACAATTTTAGGCGTATTTCGTGCGCATGTGCAGAAGGAATACGGTAAGGTTTGGGAAATGAAGAGCATTTCTATCCTTAACATTTTGGCACGTTTACCATGTTTACATTTTTTGAAACTAGCTATTCGTCGTAGTGTGACAGCGGCTCTAAATATATACTAGTTTAAAATTGATGGCACAAATGCTTAAGCTGTACATGTAATACAGCTATATACATGTACATATTCATGTACATTTATCCCGCATACTCATTTTTTTAAATACTAAAGTACAATGTTTTTCATGATACAATTGTACATCCCGTTTTAATATTATCTTATCAGCCCGTTGATAAAAACGTATCTCTATCATTTTTACCTTTTGTATCATTGTGTTTGTCCGTGTGTATGTTTTATCTATGTAATCAACAAAATGGCGGTAGATAATAGGAAATTAAAGATGAACATTATCTGGTAAGAATTTATTCTATTAAATTTTAATAAAGCCATTTTAGTATATTTTTTTTTACAATTAAAAATGTGATTTTAATTTTATTTCTCTAAACTTTGCATTTCTAAACCTAATTTTCATTCTGGATATAGGTAAACAGGAACTTTGGCAAACAGTGCAGACCCAGATGAAATGCCGCATAAGGCGGCATTTCATTAGGGTCTGCACTGTTTGCTAAGATAACGCCAATCTTCAGGTACAAAAATACATCACTTTATTGGATTTTGACCGGTAACCACTTAAAATACAAAATGGACTAGCGAGGCTTTTATTTCGCAACAACAGACATCTCGGTATACCAAAAGATCACCATGAGTTTTTTTTTGGTTCTCAAAAAATCATATATACTGACGGACTTTAAAACGCAAAACACTAACTTCCCTGTATATATGTCAAAAAGCAGTCGAATGTAAACTTCTTTTGCTTCGATTATATCGCCATGAGTTGGCTGCTTCAGCCATCACTTAAGCTGTAATTGTACTAAACCCAACAGCGTTTACTGCTTCGTTTGAATTTGGTTACTGAAAACATTTCTTAAGTAATGGAGATTTTAGTCATCGAATTAAAGGATGCAAATAGATAAATATCAAATAAGCATCCAAAGCTTATCGCAGACCTGTTAATTAAAAAAAATGATTCCTCAATCACTTACAAGTATAAGCTATTCAAAATAGCTTGCCATCTTTCAGCACATACCTAAAGTGTGGATTCGTCTACTGAGTTGAAGTACATGTAATCAGTCATTAGAAAGCTGTTTCAAACGAAAGTGAAGATCTACTAAAGCTGCATAGTCTGTAACTTTTGATCTTTTAATTTTAGAAATAATGTTTCTATTTTTCAAGAACACAGCAAAAACTCAAGTTCAGGTATATATTTGACCAATTTCGTAAGTCTTAACAAATTATCAGTATCAAAACAACACCATTTATGCTTAATATTAACTGTCTTTAATTATTGGAGGGACGCAAATAATTACCAACAAGAGAAAAAACACTTGTTTTTGTAAGATAATTCACTTTCCCATGCAGTTTTTAGCTATGGTGAACAGATTTATTGTGAAAACATAACTTAATTCTAATTTTACAAATGATTTTAAAAGAAAATAGTTGCAGACTTAGTCTCTTTAAATGACACACCCACCTCATCGCTATCTCCGCAATCGGAGATGGGGGGAAGATGGGGATGAGCTGGGTGTGTCATTTTAATGCTGTAACACCATAAGACAATGCATGCAGGTACATGTAAAACTCACAAAAAGGGTTACCCCATGCTGCGTCACTTTGCCGGTGCTACCATACAGGTAGCAAACTTAGTCAATTATAAATGGCATCCTTCAAGCGGATGGCAATAAAGTCCATGACACAAATTTGTCACATGGAACAGCAGAACCCTATCTAAAAATTTACATGTTGATACTTTAAATTCATGTTTATTGGAATTTCAAATGAACACTCAATCCAAATGATTTAATTTAATTTTTTCGATAAATAAATTAAATTTAAATTAAAGCTGTTATTCAAGTGATGCGTTTTTGAAGTCTGTCAGTTTACATGATCTTTTTTGTTTGATTTGATTCTTTATGTCCTATCAACAATCTTTCAGTTAAACATGGACGGGTCTTCCTGTGTTGAACCAGTACTAAGCTAGTATTAATGTGTCTTGCTAAAGGACCACAACGCAGTGACGGGGGTGAGGCTCGAACCCGTGGCCCCTCGGTCTCGAGTCAAGCACTCTACCACTGAGCCACTGCGCTTCCTACATAAACTTTAATTCCTCTGAGTGTAGCATCCTTCAATTAAACTATATCAAAATAAGTGAGCCGCGACATGAGATTTCCAACAATGTGGCATCCGAGCAGTCTGATCAAAGCATGTGCTAGTCGCTTGAATATTCTATGAGTGTTAAGCTACTGACCGATCATCAGTTGGAGTTTCTAAGCTTAACAGAAGGCTGCACAGGCACAGGTCAAAATACCTCATTGTCAGAAATCACAGGTCCCGGCTTATTTTTTTTTCAACTATGTGTCCAGTGATTGTAGCACTTCCTGGTCATACTCTTTTATATTTTTGGAATTCTCTTTCAGCGGTCTACTGGTATTCATGTTTGCAGGCTTTTCCTCCGCACAAATGGACACTACCGTGTGTAATAACTATAGCCCAGAATCAAACGGTGAGTCAATTCTCTATCATTCAACCTATACCATCGAGTGGAAGGGATTCCTTTCAAAACTAACCCCCGATTCTATTAAAAAAATGTTCATGCTCATCAATTTTTTCCTGCTCATAAATGTTTCATTGCCAACAATTGTTAGGGGGCTTTACTTCACGTTTTGTAAGAGTAAAAACAAGTAAATATATTCAAGAAGTTCAGCAGTCACGAATCAGTCACGAATCACTGCCCAAATTGGGGGGCCACGCGTGTCAATGGGGTTTACTGATTAGCAAATTATGGCCCTAAAATATTACGATTAGCGAATAATGGCCCTAAAATTTAATAAATTGGGTCAAATTTGTACTGTTTACTGATTTTTGGCCTAAATTTGACTGCACCAATTTAGGTATAAATTTCACTGATTAACGATTTTTGGGTCCTAAAACTTAATGATTAGCGATTTGTGGGCCTATATTTTACCGATTACCAAATTGCTGGGCCCAAAATGTACTGATTAACTTTTTTGTGGCCTAAATTTAACTGATTACCGAATTTGTGCCTAAATTATACTGATTACCGATTTCAGAGGTACCCCATTGAGACCCTCAAGTCAGCGTATTCAGAGGGGGAACAGTGGGTCCGGACCCCCTCCCTTGAATAAATCACATGTTGGTTAGAAATACTGGTGCAGATCCCCTCGAAAACCAATTGGATCCAAAGTATTGCTTCTGTGAAATATTAAAGACTAAATAAAAGCCAGGACCTCCCCCCCCTGATGGGAATTTCTGGATCTGCCCAATAATCCAACCATTACAACAGGAGGTTAAAAAAACAGAACACAGAAACAGAAACACACAATGTAAAGAATGAACAACCACAGTATCAATGATTAATATATGTTCTCTTTTATTATAGTATCTATAAATAACACAGATCACATTGGTTCAGAGGGTGACCACGTGCATATGACAATACTTCATATTATACGGTTTCCGGGAGTGACGTTACAAAGTACATGGTATATCGCTTGTTTTTTATCCGGAAGTGACGTCAGAACAGCAAGTAATTATGTACTGTGTACATTGTACGACTCCATATGTGATTAGCGTTTGATGGGTCTTTAAACACTCAGTCACTTATTCACTCCATCACTCACTCACACACTCATTAATGAAGTAGGGGTACATGTAGGTATACAGTGTACACAGTGAAGGTAAAAATCTAATAATTAGTTATGCAATGAAACACACTCTACCACCACCTTCATCGCATTTACATGTACAAATGGGGTGAAATTTCCCTTTTCTGTTTTTAGAGAAAACTTTTGAAATCAGATCATGCTATTCCGTGCGACGTTCATTGAACTTTTAGACACTGGTACATTTGTATCATTTTAAAAGGATATGCTTCACAGTGAAAGCATTTTGTAATTAAAAAACACTCGGCATTTATTCAATTTCAACACAGTTCATAGATTCATTCTATGTTCCAATGCTCAGTATTTACAACCATGCAAAAGCATAGTTCACGAAATCAAATTTGCTGATATAGCTGTCATGTAAATATAAACAATTTGCCATATAGAGACAATTCCAATGTGCACCAACAACACATGACCATTCAATAAATGAGTATTTACACCATAAAACAGGTTTTTCACAAACTTCTCAACTACGTTTTATGTTTCAGTGTAATGAGCATGTAGAAATGAACACGTTTTTGTGTAGTTTGACGTGCACCTGGATGACAATAATACATAGCCAATTTTATATTATTGACAGCTTATCTTTAGATGATTCATCGCAATGAAATGCTAACTTGGTGGTTGTCTGGTTGTAAGGTTCGTAAACGATAAACGTCAATACTATCACATAGCATTTCCGTAATCCTTATTATTTTACTGACAAGAAAATATTAACGCTTTTATTGAATGTATGGTCCATCTCATTAATAGGAAACATATGCCCTTCTTGATACATGCAACACAGTATTGATTTTGTGCTGTGAATGAGATGGATTGTAGGGTTCCAAAAACATCGGCCGAAATGTACTTATGGTTGTATTTTTCTTTATCATATGACGTCGCGTCTGCCATGCATTTAAATCGATAAACCACTAGTGCTTTACAGATTTTCTAGAAACATTATGAAATGACGCTTCTAACGTCACGCATAAAGGGAAACCAACACGTTTTAACGAATATGATTTCAAAATATTTTTAATGTCATGTGATATATAGAACCTAACATTCGTGCTCCTGTTTAATTGAATTTATCAAACTCGTTGCGAAAAAGCTTCCTCAACTCGTTTAATAAACTCAATAAAATATGAGCACTCATATTATATCATCTATATCTGCAACAAGGGGAGCACTCATGTAAATCATCTATATATGCAACAAGAGGAGCACTCATGTAAGATCTTCTATTTCTTTTTAGAACCAAAGAAGCCAAACCTGACAGCTATTACCACGTACAAAGTGAAAGTAGAAGTAAACATAATCGACAAAAACTACACAGCTTCATATACTGAGTTTTATGATTTTCCAAATAAGAGAGCTGCGACCCATGTACGCGATAAAGGTAAGAAGGGGTGTGTACCCCATGGGGGTACTCTCATTTTTTCTTCATACGTTAGCTCGAGCCCAGCATCTACCATTCACCAAAAAAAAAAAAAAAAAAAAAAAAATACCAGGAATTTTAAGCACCCCCAAAAAATATTTGAAATTTTAGCAACCCCAAAAAAATATCCCCCATTTTGTACCTTAACATTAAGAAAAATTCCTAAAATGCATAGAAATGACCCCTAAATATAGTCCAATTTTGTGATGACCCCGAAAAAATATCCACAAAATCTTCCTACCCCCAAAAATATTCATTTTTCCGAAAACCCCAAAAAATATTGAAATTCACAATTTTGAACCCCCAAAAATGACCCGAGTCTACGTATAAAGCTTTAATCGGTTGGTTGGTGCCTGATGCTTATCTGAAGCTGGGCCCACGCTGGGACCACCGTGGCTCAACTTGAGGTTTTCTTCAGCTCTGACTATCAGTGATTCTCTGTTTCATCATGGTGTGTTAATTTGATTTGATTGTTTCTCAATGATGATTCATTGCAATAGTTAAGAAGCTTCCATGCGAGCTTAACATTTTTTATGTTGCAACAACAGCAGAATTTAGGACGAAGATTTGGTACCAGTAAAATGCGTTTAGGACACACAGTTGCTTAGGCTGCTGTCTGTTCTAAGTCGGTGGTTCTGTTGTTGTTGATTCGTTGTTGATTGTTACTCCCATTGTGGGATTCTGTAATTGTTCTATGTTTTTATGCGTTACTTTATGTCCATTCTGGGTCTGCAACCGTCTTGATGGGGAAGAGGGAGCTTGTTGCTTTGCTCAGTTCGTCTTCATCGCGTCTCATGGTTGTTGTGCGGCTCTTCCTCGCGGTGCAAAGGGCTTGTCTGAAGTAAGTGATTGTGATATTTCCTTATCACACTCACTATTTTTGGGGATTCAGTACTTAGCTTATACGCCAGCAGCGAAGGCATAAGAGGCATGGATAAAGCTCTAGACGAGCCTCTTTGAGGTAGTGGTGTTCATGTACATGTATATATGTTTAAAAATTGTTTAACGCATGTGCGATACATTGTAAGTACCACAAAATCTCATTCACTGACTTAGGTGTATGACTTTTTTTTATCTCTGTAAATGTCAGTTATTTTTTTTTAAATTTTATTTCAACATTAAAGCATTCAGCACAATATACAAGCTAGTCATGTGCAGCAGCGTATTTTATTAGATTTTGGTTAACTACATGTTATTCTCACAAATATTCAATTTATGAAAGATATATTGTGAGTATAGTTAAAGTGTTTCAGTGGTATAGGGTTACCTATTACATTTTTTTGACTACATGTAATTACAGTCTATATGGGTTAGCCGCAGAACAGTTTACTCATACATTTCTTGCGTATTTTCTACGCTTTTTGGGCTCCAAAATACGCACTACGGATCACTATTAGACATTTTTACCCACAGGCTGACACCTTACGCTTACACCTTACACTGACTTTATGGGTGCAGTGTCTTGTGCATTTGCGGTCAACTTTTTAATTTTTACCAAGCAAACTTATATCCAGATATGTTGCCTAATATGCTTTAGTACATTATGAAAAGGCTGCTTTTATAAAATTTTCTGCTGTATATATCGTCACTTAACCTAATGTGAATTAAGAGTGATTACCGCTAAACTGCAAATGACATGTTTCTGGGAATTACAATGTACAAATATTTCAGCCATTATTTTCATGTGCTTTTAGCGATTATAAAACTTCACATATATAAGACCCACATTCTGCCTTGGGTTACATGTAACAACCTCCGAGTAAACAAGATATCTTGGGGTAATAGGAGTTATTGACCACAAAAACACAATCGCTATATTACACGCTCTGGTTAAGATATTGGGGGATTTTCTCAGAATACGCATGTACATCGGTACGGTCTACGCGTCTGCAGTTTAAAGTTGTCGGACACTGTATTGCAGAGTGTATCCGTTGTCTATACGCTTTTGATATAATAACCTTTGCTCGTCATTTCACATGCTTTACAGTCATATCCTCTGATTTATGGCGTAAAGAAAGGCGTCCATTGTCCTTATAGATAAATTTCATCCATACTGTCTAGGACACATTAAAATATGAGATTCTTCCATTAAACATTGACTGCTGCACCGATGATTTCTCTCTTATGTGGAATACCCTACATGTACATGTACCTCAGCGGATGTATATAGAATATGTGGAATAACCTACATGTGCATGTACCTCAGCGGATGCATATGTAATAACCTACATGTACATGTACCGAACAGCTGTACATAATTGGATGCTGAATTCACTTTTTTAGAAATGATGACCTCGAATGCCTCAAGATTTTGCACCATTCCACACATGCTTCTACGAGGGGCATTTGGAAAGTTCTTAGCATGGTCATTTTTCTCAGTAACCGATTTACAAACCCTATCATGTTTGGTATCATTTTAAAGAGACATCTTTCCTCTACGTTCAGCACAAATTTCACGAGGATATTATAATGCAGGTACGAAAAATATTATTATGAATACATGTACTGTTTGTATACTAGAAAACGCAAAATTTCAGTGGAAAATATAACATTTTACTTTTTAAAAAAGTGTGCAGAACATCAACAGTAGTTTATGGAATTAGATAATCTTGTACCATTTGGTAGGCCACAATCTGGTACAGTTATTATACAATTGAAGACCGAGTTGGATGTTTCTAATAACTAAATACCAGAACAGCAATACCAAAACCGTTTAGAAAGCAGAACAATACGCTAATATTTTCGACTAAAAATCGCATTTTACAATGCACTTATTTTGATAATATATAACCGACAGTAGTTTAAAAATGCCATGCGTTGGTATTTTTGTCAAGCACCCTTTATTTTCTTTGTATTGAAACCAAAATACATTTTGTAAACCAGAACAAAGGGAAGATAACTCTAATAATCTTCCCATAGGGCAGAGTAAGTCTAGCTATGAGTTGACGTTCTGGTTCATTTCAATTAAAAACGGTGGCAAACAAAAAAAGTAAAAATACCTTGAGAGTAGAAATCAATCAATTTTGTGATGGTTACCGCGATACCATGAGAAGTTTTCTAGGCCATCAACAAAATGTGGGGGGTTAAGTTACCCCACCCACTTCTAGAAAAGTAGGGGTAGTGTTATTAGGAATAATTTTCTGGAATACAGAACTAAACAAGCCACACTTATTGTGCGACGAAATGTTATTTATGCATTGTTCGCTACAAAAAAGCAAAACAAATACTCAATAGGCATTTTTCGTGCTCCTGTTGTGACACAATTCATAGTAAAAGTATAAATAAAAAACGAAAAAAGTCACTTTTTTGAAAGTTTACCATTTCTCTATTAGTCAACATTTTCGGAATGTAAAGGTGGTACTCGTGCAAGCAGTGATCGTATACTATATTTTAATAAAAAATAAGTTGACACCAAATCGTTAATTTGTCAAATCATGATCGCAAATAGGGTCCTCAATTTTCCTTCGCTTTTTTCTATGTATTTTGCTTAAAATTTCCGCCAGTATATAAACCCCTACTCCTTTTGAGCATGCACTGCACAATTGCAAAACAGTTTCGCAGAAATGTTCCTCATAATGCTCTCTAACAAAAAATTCTTTTAAGTTAATAACTTTGCTCCGCCAAACAAGCTGGCTGCCAGAGCTGTAGATAAGAAATATCCCTAAATGGCATATTCTCTCGAGCCACTGGTCCCAATTCAAAAACAAATCACACGAAGGTTTATCATAAGGTCATCTTGTAAAATTTCTCAATCGGTTCTGATCAGCTGAACAAAATGACTACCAGAGTTAAAGTAAGAACACCACTTAACACAACATCAGATTCTCAGCTATTTTTCAAGATTCAAAATAATTATATTATACTAGTGTCAAGGATAAGTATGATTTTTTTATCAAAATACATGTATAACATGCCGTTCAAAGTTATGAGCATTTTCACGAGAATACCTCGACCGGCCAAAATGATGCTTGACAAAGCGTCGTCACCGTTTTGCATACCAGCGTCTAAACAATGTTAAAGTGAATAAATAATAAGTATGCAAAATTTGATCGAAATATACCATGTGGTTTAAGATTCATGAGCATTTATACTAACTGACCATATACCGCCTGAGTGATGCTCGGCAAAACCTTTTTTGTCAAATGAAACTGTTACGCATGCCAGTGTTTGGACAATGTTGACATGTATACGTATGCAAAATTTGATCAAACTATACCATCTAGTTATAAAGTTAGGAGCAATCAACAACGACAGAACCACCGCCAAAAAATGGACAGAAGCGGAAGCTACTGGTGGCTTAGATACGTTATGGCGCCAAATCTGTGCTCTGGATTCTGCTGTGTTTCTTTTAAAACACAAACGTGTTGAGGATTTCTAACTTATGCAAATTATTATCACAGAGAAACAAACTATCAATGATTTGGTGAAACAAAGAAAATGGCTCACAGATAGTTAGAATTAAAGAGTATCTCTCAAGTTGAGCCACGGTGGGCCCAGCTGAAAACAAGCATAAGGAGCCAGCATAAAGACGAAAGTATCTGAGACTGAGGTCTGCTCCATCGTGATGCAATTAAAGTGGAAACCATAGTTAAACCGTGATTTGATTTTCTACCAGGCATACTGACTGTCGCAATGTATTGCATTGCTGACTTCCAATGCAGTGGTAATACAGTTTCAATAAATAGACTACCTTCCACTGTTTCTGGCGTACAAGCAAGGTCCTGGCCAGCCCAGCTTACCTTGATGGTGATTGACTTGTGATATAGAAATAAATACGAACCTAAAACACATTTACCACTTGACACTCTGCCATCCTAAGAAACAAATGCACACCACAAATTTGGAATCCCTAGCTCAAATAATATAGGTGAAATGCTCTGTACACAATTGTTCTAAAACTAGGTCAGAGGTCAAGGTCATAGCGACCCAAAAAGTGGAACGCGACACTCTGTCATCCAAAGATGCAGCAACACACCTAATTTGGAATTCCTTCCTCAAAGAATATAGAAGTTATGCACTAGACTTGATGCCTATTCTAGAAACTAGGTCAGAGGTTAAGATCACAGTGACCAAAAATGGAACGGGACAATACGTCATTCCAAGATGCATTCACACACCAAATTGCTACCAGAGATGCGTTTACACACCAAATTTGGAATTTCTACCTCAAAGAATATAAGAGATGTGCTCCAGACACATTAATTCTTAAAACTAGGTCAGAGGTCAAGGTCAAGGTCACAGTGACTCGAAAATGGTACGTGACACTCCGCCATCCCAGGATGCATTTACACACCAAATTTGGAATTCCTACCTCAAAGAATATAGGAGATATGCACCAGACTCAAAGCAGTTTCTAGAAGTTATGCCAGAGGTCAAGATCAATGTCACAGGGACCCAAGGATGGTACGCGACGCTTTGTCATCTCAAGATGCATCCAAATACCAAATTTGGGATTCCTCCAAATACCAATTTGGGATTCCTTCCTTAAATAATATAAAAGATATGCTCCGTACACGATTATTCTGAAAACTAGATCAAGGTCAAGGTCACAGTGACCTGAAAATATTACGAGACACTTTGCTATGTCAATATGCATCCAAACACCAAATTTGAAAGTCCTACCTCAAAGAATATAGGAGATATGCACGGGAAAGGAAGCAGGATGGACGGACTGATGGACGGACGGGGGATTGGCAGTGCGATTACTATACGCCTCCCAAAGTTCCTTTGGGAGCATAGAAAACAGTTTTGTTAAAAAAGAGCTCTTGATTGCCGCAAACCCAGTGTGTATAAACAGTACGTCATTTAATAAAGCCTGAATCGTAGTCCGATGGTCGGTGTTTTGTAATTTTGGTATCAAATTGAATGTTGAGATGTTCCCTAAATTTTAATCCGCAGTCAGTTATCCGCTATCAGCAGTTCGCTTTGTGGGTAAAAATGTCTATTACAGAACTATGCATGATTTTTATCTAAGTTTTCATTCATTTTGATGGTAAATGTCTGCTATGACCCGTAACCGAATTCCTAAGTACCGTAAAAAAGCAAGCAGATTAGTCACGCTGTATAAGCACGTAAGTACCAACTAACACTAAAACTGCTCAGGTGTAGTAAAAGGCTTTGTCGTTGATTTCATTTTCACAACTAACACTTAACTTGAGTAGCATTTGATTCATTGCATATTGTAATTGTAATGGGTTTTCGCGACCTATTTTTACCGTTGCGAGCATAAGGTTTATGTTATTTACAAAGTAATAAAACTGATCTTATAGTAAAAATGATACAATATGTCATACATATATCATATAAATGTTCTACTTTCCAGCATTATAAATCAGACAAATAAAAATGTAGCTTTAATCCCAAGGAAGCTAGAGAGTCGCACTACACTTGCACAGGGGCTCTCAATGGATTACAGTATGTATTTTTTTCCATATCTAGCTAAGGTTAATTTAGGGGGAAAGGTTGTGCATTTGACGCGGACGCTTAGTCAAGACTTTTGTAGTCTAATGTGCCAATGCATCATACCCACCTTTTCCCCTTACTTCTGTCTTGCCCATATCTTTAAACAGGCCTGTGTAATGTGAAAGAAAATGCAAAATACAGGGGAACCTATGCCCAATTTTATCTTAGTTTTGGACTACGTTTCGATTATTTTTTTGACCATGAGTAGCTGATCCAGAGTACTCTACAGCTATTTTTTTTATTGCCCCCCCCCCCCTCCAACCCCTACATTATGTTGACGGCGCGTATCATGATGGACTTCACATAAGTACTAAAACTACACTTTACAACATCCTTGACTACACATACGCGACGTTCAATGTAAACAGGTCTGTAGCCGGCGAACTACATTTGAGCGAATTGACAGGACAAATGAGCGGATACAAATGGACATTTAAGCGGCAAAAAGTGGCCATTTGAGCGGAATGGAACATTACCCTTTTGAGCAGACTACCTTTACATGTTAACCTGGGAATGGATGTCCTGTTAGCCAGGTCAAAGATTACTCAGTCCAATTGCCTACTGTCCCCAGCTCAAAATTACGTTTAAACTATGTACAATATGTCTATGACATTTTTACGGTACGATGGTTAGCATGTGTGTACAGCAAAAAAATAAAATAAAAAAGTGTACGCATCCCCACTGTTTGATCAGAATCGGAGTTTTCCGCCTACGAAACGTTGGACCATTGGCCGCATCCAGACTGTGCGGTTGTGCAGGTTATTGAGTTAATGAGTGAGATAATTCAATGCAGATAAATGTGCCTAACTTAATTTTTTTCTTATTTCTCAACCAAAACATACATGTATGTTGTGGCTATTAAAACGAACCGTCTCAAAGAGACGGTTCTTTTGAGCACCCATTACATATATTTAAATTGCTGGGTAAGAAAATATTTGTATTTTTCCGCTCAAATTTTTTTCTTAATCTGGGCCTTTGGTCCAACGCACATGCCAACTTGTATATGTACCTTTTACTGAACTCTGGCCTAACTATTTTTGCAGGTGTGAGGACCGAGACGATCTACAATTTTTATACCAACGAAATCTTAAAAATTGACCGCACATCTAGTAAGTATACAATGCTAAAATGAGCAAAAAACCCTGAAATTCAAAATATGTTCTTACATGTATTTACAAATTTTAACATTTAGTTTTGGGTGCACATCGTCTTTTTAAGACTATTCCATTGAGTGCTCATATCAATCATTAATCCTTTTACTAAATGTAATTGGGCCTTGACGCGAGAAACCCTGTCTTCGGGGGTTGGCGAACAACAAAGGTGCAGACCTGCATGCGCATCCGCGCAGACTGATCAGCGCCTTTATTATTCAGTTTTTGGAAAGTATTATGAATAAACTTGCAGGGAGCGCAGTGGCTCAGTTGTTGAGTGCTTGACTCGAGACCGAAGGGCCGCGGGTTCGAGCCTCACCGGCGTCACTGCGTTGTGGTCCTTGACCAAGACACATTTATCCTAGACACGTCCCTATATAACTGAAAGATTGTTAATGAGACGCAAAGAATCAAATCAAACAAACAAATACCTTTGTACTACTACATGTAACAAGAAAGAGAAAAAATGTGCATACCAGAGTGCGTGGATGTGCAGGTTGGTCTGCGACTTTGCTGTTCGTATATAGTACTATACAACGCGTGCTATTGGCAAATACTAATACATTTTGTACTTCAATTAACATTCGATCTTCCAAACTTCAATTGTCTGTGCTTTTCTGAATATAGTAGTACATTTCACATTTTTATAATTTTAGATCTCCATCATTTTTTCCAGAAAATTGCACAGTTTCGACAATCGGCAATTCTTTGTTCAAGAGCACTTTTGGACGACAGACGGGACCCAACAATGCACAGATATTCACAACAGCAGGTGCCCTGCGATTCGCCGGAAATATTCCAGAAAGATGGATGAATAATACGAGCATCCGGGGAGTTCCATGCAACTGGTGGAGGTCATGTGTTTTCGTGCCCGAGTACAACGCCACGGCGGTCGTGGACTGGTATTTCAGCAGTGAGTAAATGACTCGTTTGTGGTATCCAACTGTGAGTTTGTCACTGTCCCATTAGTATACTGGGTCAGTTGTGGTACTTGATTGTATCGATTTCTGATCTTTGCACTCTTACTTCTTTGATTTGGACTCCTAACCTAAAGCTTCAAAAAATCGTTGGTTGGTGCGTGATGATTGTCTTTGGAAGGGTACACTTGAAGTTTTCTTTAGCTGTATTTATCTGTGAGCCATGAGCCATTTTCTTTGTTTCGTCATGATAGTAGAATACATGTACATGTAATCCCCCCCACCCACGGTTGCTAATGTTGCTGTCTGTTCTACGGCGCTGGTTCCGCTGTTGTTGATTTATTGTTTAATGTATCTCCCATTGTTTGTGGGGGCTCTGTGTTTGGTCTTTGATTTGGTATCAGACCTCCAGATAAGAGTGCGCACTGAAAAATATTTTCTCATTTCTCAACCAAAATATATGTTGTGGGTACTCAAAAGAACCGTCTCAAACAGACGGTCCTTTTGAACACCCAAACATATGCTTAAATTGATGGATAATTAAGGAAATATATGCAATGTTACGGTGCACAAACGATCCTTATCTGGACCTATGTCAGATATGCACTTATTTCTGTCCTTCCCCGTTTTGCAATCATCTGAGAGTTGGCTGCTTTGCGTTTAGTGTCTTCCTGGTGTATTGTTGATGTTGGTGTTCTGTAGCATGAAATGAATTCAATTTTTGGAATGCTCATTTAATCATGAAGACTTCGTGTTTCATTCAAAGTAAGTGAAGCCCGAAGGACTTCACGTTAACTTTGCAAGGGACCGAAGTATCCTGATTCATGGACATTAAAAAAATTGAATTTATTGCATATATTTACATTTTATTATAGATATATAAGACATAGAAATTACTTATGACTTAGGAAAAACAGTTTTGTATTTAATATGTAATCGTATTAACGGTTATGTTGGAGTGCAAAACGGAAAAACGGAACAGCCAGTGTGAACACGGACAGCAAATGGAGCAGACAAGAAGCTTGTTTTGCACGTGCAACTCAGGTGTGGCTCGCTGTCAATCACAACATCAGTGTCACATCTGGCGATTCGAAGCGAATAGCACGGGCAAGTAAGCTTGGCTGCTGGCAATCAAATTTTGTATCATTCATGAGGCTATGAACGGTTGCAAAACTATAAAGATTCATTAAAAGCTTGCTTTGAAAATATTAAAATATAGCAAAATGCAAACTTCACATAGTGCTCTAGGTCGTTTATGACAGCATCTACTCAAAATTATTTCCTTCTTAAAACTTGAAAAATGCAATAAAACACACTTGTTAGCCACTATTAAAAAGGAGATTCTGACAGTGATGACATAGCATGTGTTGATACTAATTTTAAGTTATCAGTAGATCTTACAGTTATTGAAAGTTATACATTATTATATACCTTACGTCACTGTCACAAACGACTTGTTGAATAGTACGCCTATGCATACAATAAATGTGTACGTGCACGTGATTCCTTTTCAGTTCCTGATTGGCTGACGACAAATCTCCAGTACAACAGCCATGAAGTTCCTACCCGCGCCCATGTATGGGGCTTTAGTAATTCTCCTAGTCGCCATAAGTTTGAACATATTTACGACTTCATGAATTTTAATACAGATCTAGGAAAATTGACAGTGTTTGAGGTGAGTAAAGTGGTCTTGCCCCTGGAAAACTCAAAGTACTGTATACATGTAACTGCATTATAAATTAACTATGAAACGATTACATGTACCGCGTTGAGCATTAGAGGATTTGGTAGGTGTGCCTACTGCAAAGGAAAATGGTTTGATGCTCAACCGCTTGTTTAATATGGAAAACAAAAGCGGCCGAACAACGAGTGGGGTACCAAGATGCAGTTATTTTACTGGCGTTTTAAGGACAAAATAATGTGTTTTGCGTCTATAATGAGATAATGGCGCAAAATGATACAGTTACTTTTGAGTAAAACCACGCCTCATTTTCAGCTTTTACCTATGTCTAAGGTTGACCAGTCCTAATTACGTAGTAAGAAGAAATTGGTGAAAAGCAACTTTTATTTTTTGCATCACAGGGAGCCCAAAAAGCCCCATATGTGCTTTAAGTATTTGAAGCAGAATTTTATCAGGAGAAATGTATATTACTATAATAGTGCTGCCAAGATAAAATGACCATGCTTATTGTTTGTCAAAAATGACCCGAGACATATGAATATTCAATGACCTTTCACTCAGTCTTCGTGTATCTTCGTAAAAAGTGCGCTTTAGATTGTTGTACAATAACTAATCTGAATGGAATTAATCGGAATTCTCCGATAGCCTAGTGGATAGTAGAGTGTTTTAGCACTCAAAAGATGTGGGTTCGAGTCCAGTAGCATTTAAGAATATTTTGTTCATTTTGTTTTTCGATTTGCTAGTTTCTTTTGTCTTTATTCTTGATTTTGTGCACAACTGGATACATTTATTTAAATTTGGCATGCGTTTATGTAACAAATAACCGTGAATGATTTCAATAAGCATACATGTGATTTTACTCTTTGCACGCTGAATAATTTTTGAGACTTTTGTTATCATCTGCTGACTTTTAATCAAAACTAACTTTTTCAAAAAATCTTACAGGAACACTATCAGAGTGTCAAATGGTCTGTATCCAGATCAAAACCGACGTTCTGTTGGCAGCAAAATGAGTCTAAACTACTTGCAAATGTTATCAGCTGACAAAAAAAGAGTGGGGAACTTAGAGAATAGTAATTATCAAAGCGGCTAAACACAAATGAAGGATGTAAAGCTCATCACAAGATGATGTAAAATATACGAACAATATTAACTTAAAAAAGAAAGCAATTTGACAATTATATAAAAAAAAGGTTCCTTCCAATTTTCGATCCAGGTATGCTTGATTTGTAAGTAGTCAACTAACCACGAGGCTATCAGACCATTTGCATTATCAAATTGACATTATCTTCATATTCTCTGTAAAAGCGTGACCAAGGTCGGAGTACTCCACGAAAACGCACGAATATCACGAAGATTTTGTCGAAAATTAATCAGTCTAAGGTCAATTTTGTCAGACTATACATTTGCTTGTTTGTAAACATTAAAATGAAAACATTAGGCTGGCATACTCAGCAGTCAGGTGTAGTTTCGAAAACTATTTGATGTCAGCTTGAATAGCTCAGTAGGTAGAGTCGCTAGCAGCAGAAAATATATGTGTTTTCCATTATGTGTAGGTTAGAATCACATCAATGCTTTCATTTTTTTTCTTAATTTTTATCGCATCATATTTGCACATGTATCCTTTAAGCATTATTGAAAAACTGTTTTAACATTTGTACAAAACGTCCATCAAATAGGACATTATCAAAAACGAAAACCCATACGCGAGATGCCACTGAATGCATCAACTCAATAGGGTATGCATTTTTGCTGTCATTAAAGCGATATTCGGCAACCCAAATGGTTTTGAAATGATTATTAATTGTTAAATAAATAAATAAATAAACTGATAAAATATAAAATCGAAAAAAGAAGGAAGGTGAAGAGGTTCGAACTCGCAACCTCTATGACAGTGGACAGGCGATTCATCCACTATGCTTCGAAATCTCCTTCTGATTGGTATGTGCATATAACAGTTAGATGTAATAAAATGCATGTATTATTCTACAAATAGTAAGTTAAAATAATTGTGTTATTGGTAAATATTGTTGTAATTACAGAATGTCAACATAGTCAAAATAACGTTGTAGGACTGTACCACTCTATCCTTGTATGCTTTATCATTTACTGTGTAGGGATATTTAACTCATGCGTGAATCCAGAAAGTTTTGTCAGAGGGGGTCATTTTACTTGATGAAGGGAGGGAGGACCCGAGTCCGAGTACCACAATAAGCGGGTCATCTTCGGCCCGCCAGCGTAACGCCGATGATGGTCCAACATTTAATGATGGCACCGTAGCTTTGTGATTTTTCAGGGGATCCGGACCGGTATTGCTATAAGAAAACCTTTATTTTTGTGATTTTTCAAGGCGGGGGTCCGCACCCTCTGTCCCCCATCTGGATCCGCGCATGATAACTTGTGTCCAATCCCATTGAGGTTTTACATGTATGCAATATAATCTTTTGAATCTATCATTTTAATCTTTCAGACACCTGAAGGTGTATACTGTCCAAACAGAAAGATGGGGAAACCATTACCAACCCCCGCACCTGCATTCCATTTCACGGCAGAGTTATTAGACCTGTCGCAAAACACAATTGGACAAATAAAGGTTTGTTAGTGTTCTCAGTCTTTCCTCGTGGTACATGTATCTTGCGTTGGTATGTGGTCTGTGATTGCAACATTCCCTGGTCATACTCATTTTGGTTTTATACAAAACAACTAATGGACAATTTATGTAACAAATGACATGCCTTGTGCCATTTATATGTGCAATAAAAGAAACTGTTTCTTTTCATACAAACCAAATTGGCAATTTATGTAACAAGTGGCATGCATTGTGCCCTTCATATATACAATGAAAGTTTGGAAACAAGCTTATTATGAGCAGCGATACACTTTGCCCAGTTACAGAGAATGGGACTTGATGAGCAAAACTATTAACCTTATTTATTTCTCTGAAGATCGTTTTTATCTTAGAAAATAGTGTAGATTCTGATAAATGGCGCATCATGCTGCATTTCATATTTGTCTTCAGTTGCCAAAGTATACGCTAAGAGTCACTAGTGTACAAAGGGTTCGGCATCTTTCTTGCAGCATTACATGTACTTATTTATTACCATCCTCCTGTTGCCATCAATTATGATTGACTAAGTTTGCAACCTGTATGGTAGCACTAGTAAAGCCCTGAGTCATGTTAGCGGTGATCGCATAATATGTTTTAATAAAAGAAAATGGTGGGTGAATGGCGGTTCAATCCCAGTGTGCAACGAGCGAAAGGCGACAGGTTAGTGCGTGCTATAGCGCTTCCTGTTTGCGACAATGCTGAATTCGAGGCATACTGTAAATACTTGACTTGCTGAATTCGTGGCATATTGTAAATGCTTGACATGACGGTGTGTTTGACTCTATTACAGGAATGGTATGACTACAATCTCAATCTGTTTCGGTATGATCAGACGCCGTGGGGATCATCTAATCAGTATGGAAACAATCCACTGACACGTATACACGACTTTAATACAGGTACATGTATTTACGAGCTCGTATCCTCAAATTTTGACGTAGAAATAGGGTTGTTCATAAAGATTATATAATATGGAATATATTGCATCTCACAGAAATTGCAATGATTTATGTCCACACTGGTGATGCATGATATTCTAAATATGCCCATATTTGAGAAAATATCCGTCTGGGGCAATGAAGGCGCATATCAGGTTAAACAATACACTTTATTCGTTCTTAAGTTTTTTTGATATCATGGGGGATCCAGAAGGGGGACAGGGGGTCCGTACCTCCCCCCCCTGAAAAATCACAACATTTTAGGGTTTCTTAGCAATACTGGTCCGGAATTCCCTGAAAATCACAAAGCTACAAAGCCAGAATTCAATGTTGGGCCATCATCGGCACGCCAGTGAAACGCCATTCAAATGGCGTTTCGTTGGCAGGCCGATGATGGCCCGCTTTTAGTGGTATTTCTACAATCTCTCATTTTATCAGCTAAAAAAGCAAAAAAAACACCTTGTCAAAGTTGGACCCCCTCAGACAAAAGTTTCTGGACCCACATATGAAAATAACAACAACATTCATTGGTGATAATATTTTTCCTTTTCCAGCGGCTGTACACCTTTAATTGCACGTAGTCCTCCGTCAGACTGTTCTTGTTTGGAGGTAATAAACACGTTTCCTGCAGGTCCCAAGTAAACGTTTGCCACAACTACAGATGTACCACGACCTCTGAGTAATGACCTTAAGAGCATTCCATTTTAAAAGGTTGATAACGAAGGCATAATTTGAGCTAGTGGAGCTTGAACAATTTTGTGTTTGTCAGAAACATTATCAGTAGAATGTGAGTGAAAATCTGATACCCCTACTGCTAGAACTGTTTCACAATAATCAGTTGCTGGGCCGCGTAGCGCAGTCGGTAACGTGTCTGGCTACAGATGCGTGTCTGACTGCAGATCCAGGGGTCGCGAGTTCGATCCCGGTCCGGTCCCATACTTTCATGGAGATTGATCATGAAATGATTTCTACGGTCATTCTCCTCCTTCCGCTGATTCATTCAAGAAGGGTTGTTGTCAGTTACAAGCGAAAGTTTGTGCACGAATTACTGGTTAACCGCTTGTTCAAGCCTGCCCAGGAAAAAAGTGTGGTTAGGTGAACTGACCGTCCCGCAATGACCATAGCTGTTGACTTGGGACGTAAAGCATAAAAAAAAGACAAACAAACAATAATCAGTCATGGCTCAAATAGTCCTGTTTGTCAAAAGTCTCAAATGTACAGCATACATCTGTATGTAAACAACAAAGGATAACAGAAATACTAGAGATATATACATTTCATTACAATATCTGGACTGTCAAAGGTACACGAATATCCAAGCTGCAACCAAGATTTATGAATCAACACAAGAGGGTTTTGGTACCTATCACACATGTGCAAATTTCTATCATAAACGCCAATGCTACAATGTAGCCTATTCGTCTAACTTTTGTTCCAAGCTTACATCTTTGCCCTTACTGCATATATGCGAGTAACGAAAGCTCTGGCGAGCCTGCGCGTGTGAGCAGACTCACAGGTGCCATCGCTGCTCGCCGATGCGATAAGTACAGAAATATCTTGCACTGACCAATATATAGGGGAAAGTCAGATAACTTCGGGCATCAGGTAAATTCGGACAGCAATCTTGTTTGTTTCATATTTTGATTATATTGGAATAAAGA
The DNA here is from genome assembly GCA_964019695.1 of Loripinus fragilis. Classification (NCBI taxonomy): domain Eukaryota; kingdom Metazoa; phylum Mollusca; class Bivalvia; order Lucinida; family Lucinidae; genus Loripinus; species Loripinus fragilis. Next base: position 9,581,938 of record OZ026530.1, read on the forward strand.
AGTAGATTAACTTGGCAAACAGTGAAAATCCTGATGAGACGGCTCTTAAGTAGCCGTCTCATCAGGATTTCCACTGTTTGCATATGTATGCCCGAATTTATCCGATGTCCGAAGTTACCCGACTTAACCCATATAAATGTGTGTTTTAATTTCAGGCGTTGCTTACATAATCGATCAGCATCGTGGGAACTGTTCAGTAACTAACATCAGTAGTACTGCCATAGACGTGCACGACCTTGACCCCGGACACATTCGCATGATGAACACCAAAGAATTCTTCTACTTTGATAAGGCGCAGTATAACTACGCGGGCACGGTAAGTTAACTCGTTTGACGTCTAGTCTTACCCACAGTATGGTACGAGATATGTGAGATAGAATTACTCGCACACCAGATCTTTTACCCATGTGAGATCTTTTCTATCTCACACACCTGTACCAGCCCGAGGGAAAGATTAAAAAAAAACGAATAGCCGCACGTCGTCCCCACTCTGGCCGCACGTCGATCCATGACATCATTGTAATGTTAAAATGATGTCACCATGTCGCATCTCAGCGTGATCAGGGTTTTCTGGAAGTCTTTCAACGTTATTCTAATATAAATGAGGTATTTAGTGGTGAGCAAGAAAAAGAAATCATTATTCATGTGGGGATGGGATAGAAAAATCTGTCCCTCGTGATCACCGATTGTCATCAATCGACAAGCCTCGTGATGCCAATTGGCGATCCTCGGGACAGATTTTTCTATCCCACCCTCGCACTTATGATAGATATTTATATTCTCAAATGGGTAAAACAGGTGAAACCACATCTGGTGTACAAAACATCAAACATTTTCATGTTTAATATTGATTTTAATTTGACGATGACGCCATCAATAAAACAGTGCATCCTATGATATGTCAAACACAGTACACTACCACCTGCCTATTTGTCCTTTTCAAATTCGCGTTGAAAACGCAGTGAAAACGAAGGTAATACGCACTGTATTTTCAACGCGAATTCCAAATAGCCGATCGCCGCTCCTTACATGTACCTCGGACCCAATACTGGGTCCGAGCATGTACTGATAATGCATTGAACTGCAGTGAAACACATTTACCTCTCTACCATTTGATACAGCTGATTTATCAACGCGAATCAACGTTTATCACTGCGAAGCAACGCAGTTACGCATGGCATTGCATTGCTGCTTAGTCATTTATTATAGGACGGATAAAAGACGTAGTAATTGCAAATAAATTATTGAGGTAAGAAATAATATTGTGTTACGCAAGACAATAATATAGCAAATTTCAACGTAAAGGTAAGATAAGAAAGTCAACACACTTCAATATCGATTTTTCTAAATGGTTAACGCACTAAGGCTTCTCAGCACATATGAATATTTTTTAATCTTGCCATGCGTTGCTACGAGTTGATTCGCGTTTTCAACGCACTTTAAATCGTATGTGCATACACCTCATTGAAAATGCGCATGAAACTCCAATTCACAGAACAAATACGAGAGCGTCAGTGTAATCAAACTAGTATTGATATTGATTTGACATTGTGTTTCAGAGAGCGGTTCGTGAAATGTTATGTGATGTATGGATAACAAAGAGAACAGATTGGCCTCCAACGACACCCGGATACCCCTCAACTTGGGAATATTATTTTGCCACGGTATATATGTGTCTTTCTGTCTATCTATCTATCAATTTATCTAGCTATTTATGTGTCCGCCCGTCCATCCATCTGTCCGTCCGTCCGCCATCCATCATCCATCCATCAATCCCAACCACCAGTCCAATCACCCCCCCCTCCCCACTTACACCCACCACCCATCATTTCTATCTATCTATCTATCTATCTATCTATCTATCTATCTATCTATCTATCTATCTATCTATCTATCTATCTATCTATCTATCTATCTATCTATCTATCTATCTATCTATCTATCTATCTTTCTATCTATCTATCTATCTATCTACCTATCCGTCTGTCTGTCTGTCTGTCTGTCTGTCTGTCTGTCTGTCTGTCTGTCTGTCTGTCTGTCCGTCCATCCGTCCGTCCGTCCGTCCGTCTGTTGTATGCATTTGCTGCACGTGCACACAACATAGGGACGATAACGACACAGACCAATTTTTATATCCCCATTAATTAATCCATATAAGCATAGCGTCCATTTTGTAGGACATAGGCAATTAGTGCAAAACCAGATCAGACGCCGCAAAGGGCAGCGTCTGATCAGGGTCTCCACTGTTTGCTTACTGGCAATTTTAACGAAATTTGGACAAAAATGAAAAATACCACCCAACAGCCCTTAAAACAGAAATACACTGAACCGCATGTATAAGTGGCCACTTTTCAATTTCATTTTTCAGACGCGCTAATGATATTGAAATAATTTTTGCCCAAATATGTGCATTTAATGGACTAAAGCGATGCTTTGGAAGAGTTTTCAATCTCTCCACATTTTTTTGGTTCAAAAATGCAAACATCGACGTGTCGAAGAAAAGAAGCGTTTTGATTCCAGTTTTATCGAATTAAGTTACATGTGATTACAAACCCGTCTAGCCGACTTGAAAAAAACACACCAAATACTTGAATGTTTGCTTGTGACAGATTTTTTATGATTTTTAATTAAAAATATAAGAGAGTTCATTGTCTGCTGCATTTTCCGATAGTTTCGAAAATCATAAGCTGCACATGCTAAAATCATTGTATGTGTTTTATTTTAATGTGTTCATGTTTGACCAAACACATTACAGCTTGATCAGCCTATTTTCTAACGTTAATTGTTTCGCTGGCGTGCCAATGATGGCCCTACATTGAATGCTGGCTTGGAAGCTTTATGAGTTTTAAGGCGATCCAGACCAGTATTGTTAAGAAACCCTATATTATTGTGATTATAAAGGTGGGGGTCCGGATCCCCATCCCCCTCTGGATCCGTGCATGATATATGTAAATATAGTCCATTTTTAATGTATTTTCTAGGACGATTACATTGCTAATCTACCAGACGATCTGACCTTTGGAATGCCAGTTAGGTTGGAGGTTGTGTGGACTATTTCTCCAGACCTAGTAAGTGTATTTTAAAAGCTTTTGGGCGGTGGCATTCGTAGGTCCAGATAAAGAAATTTCATGAGCGTAAAATTGTAATTATTTCTTACCTATCAATTTAAACATGTGTTTTGCGTGCTCAAAAGAACCGTCTCATTATTTTGGTTGAGAAATAAATAAAATATTTTCAATTACGCAGTCTTATCTGGATTGTTAGATACGTTTAACTAGAAATTGAAATGTGGGGTTTTGTTTACCATAGACTTTATTGAAAACCATCAATGTTATTTCACAAAAACGAGTCGGATTTTCGTAACTTCAACAGAATCCTTTTAAAGGAGCATGGGAATAAGTTATTTCAAAGAAAATTAAGACTTTTCACCTGTTTATCGAAGAAGTATACGCTCGTCCATATCACTGTATATGTTCGAAACACGAAGTTTGTTATTGTACTAGAGTGACCCTCACTCAAAGGGCTATAACTCAATAAGTAATGTCTGGTGGCATATAGTCCTCTACAGAAACGTATCACATTTTGTCGTAGCATATATTGAAGAAAGTTATGAGGCTAATTGCATTCATATTTGAACACCCTCTTACTTTTTGTTTTCTCAGGTCAGACACTACGTGTACAATATCTACGACTATGATGAACAGAATCCTGTGGTATGGGACTACGACATTGGTAGATGCTTCAACATCAGTCAAAAGAGAGATTTCAAGTTTATTCTGCCAGGTATATTCTCCATTGATATATTGATAGTTATAAGGGAAGAAAACCAGTCAAAGAAGAGATCTCAAATTCATTTACATATATTTACATTTTCAAAGCAAGTCTTTGATGAATCATTAAATTTTTCCAACCGTACATAGCCTCATGATTGACATAAATTTGATTGACAACTGCCTAGCGCACTTGCCGTGCAATACGATTCGAAGATGGAATATACTTGCCAGAAGTGCCAATGTTAGTATGATAGATAGCGAGCCACACCTGAGTCGCACTTGCAAACAAGCTTTTAGTTTGCTCTATTGGATGTCCGTGTTCACACTGGCTGTTCCGCTTTTCTATTCTACACTCCAACAAAGGGAGCGCAGTGATCAGTGGTAGAGTGCTTGACTCGACACTGAGAGGCTGCGGGTTCGAGCCTCACCGACGTCACTGCGTTGTGGTCCTTGAGCAAGACACATTTATCCTAGATTAGTACTGGTTCAACCCAGGAAGACCCGTCCCTGTTTAACTGAAAGATTGTTGATGGGACGTAAAGAATCAAATCAAACGAACAAACACTACAACAAAGCCGTTGAAACAATTACATATTAAATACAAAACTGTTTTGTTTCCTATATTATAAATATTTCTAATTATTAGATATTTATAATAAAATGTAAATATTAGCAATAAATTCAATCTCTGGAATGTTCATGGAATCATGAATGATTTGGATCTTAACGTGAAGCCCTCTCATTGAAGCAACAACAAAAAACGAATACACAACAGCATAATAATCACCTTAGAACGAACGGACAGCAGCCAATGCTACGTGGTGAAGATGGTGGGGGACCTTAACCCATATAAGCCTGACATCCTTTTTATTGGACATCGCAGCCCAAGATCAGACACCGCATAAAGCAGTGTCTGATCAAGATATCCACTGTTTTGTTAACAAATGATCTATTAAATTTGAATAAAAATGCAAAATACCACCCAACAACCCTTAAAATGGGAATGGACTGGTCCAAATGATAAGAATGGGAAATTCCATTCAGCTTAAATGGGTTAAATATATTTTTACAGCCAAATCTTCGCCCTTGATACTGTTATCAAAACACAAAATTCGGGCGATTTAATGCATGCGCAATTCTGAGCAATTTCCATTATAATAAAACAATGACAGCATAACTGTTATGAATAAACACTTTGATTTTTTCCAGGAAATTTTCGTACACTGGCAAGCTCAAATATGGAGGATTTTAAGTATGCAGTTCTCGCGGCAGTAACAAGAACAGTAAATGGCGTGTCAACTCTAAGAATAAACAATATTCAGGTTTGTTGGGCTATGTTTGTACATATATCACATGGCGTCGAGTCTTGGAGAGATAAAAGACCATGCATTCAAATCAATAAATCACTAGCTGTTTATAGGTTTAGTAGCTTTTACATTTGATATGTAGCAATGTCTAATGGTGCCTTACATAAAGCATGCCAATCAATTCCCTTGGGTCCAAACTGGACGCTCTGGTGATCATAAATTTCTATAGAATGTCTAATGGAGAAAAACTTTTTTTCTGAAACTATGAGGCCATCAACTCAGGTGTGCGGGTAGGCTCATTGTGCCCATTGTTTGTTAAAGAATGGTCTGGGTTTGATTCCCAGCCAAGGTAATGGAATATTTGCAGCAGGAAATATTTTCAGCTATGTTTTATACTAGTACTTACTGCGGCGTTCATATCATAAGAAGGGGGCTCGTTGTTGATCTATCAAATTTTGAAGACAGATATGAACAGTTAGAAAGAGGGCAAAGATCAGGAATCGATACAATTAAGCACTACACCTGACACAGGATACCAATGGGAAAGTGACAACGTCTCAATTAGACATCACAAACGAGGGCCAAGAGGTCAGCCCTTTCCCAGCAGGTGACCACAAGGCATCAGCAAACAGACGTGAATGAAAGCGCAGCAAAACAAGACAGAAACAACACAAATTATCCACAAAAGAAGCACCGCCCTGGAACGGCCAGTAATATCGTGTTACTAAAAAGGATTACCGTGATCATTTTCATAGTAGTATGGAGCCAAACATTTTCAGAAAAAGTGTGTTACTTTGTGATCTGTTTTGTTTTATACACACTCTTACATTGTCAAGACTCATAGCTGTAAACCTTTAAGAAGATGGTATCCTCTCAGCGACAAAGTTATTAAATCTTTTTTGTCAGACAGTATTCAATAATACATAATTACAGCAGTTATTGTCATAATATTTATTGAGATCCGTTAATCTGACTGGTCAAGAAAGATCATCTGATCGTATTGATCTGCATTTTTATACGTCATAGTCTAAATGCGCGAAACGATTTTAACTGGAAACCTTATTTTAAGGAAGACTTTAATTAAAAAGTACATAGGAGAAAAATAAGTTGTTTACCTCAGTGAAACGCAGAAAAACTTACGTTAAATTATCAAATATAATCAGGGTCTGGGGTCTTAAAAGTGTTGTGTATGTGTTTATCATATGACGTTGCGTCTCGGAGTGAAATAACGCCATGCATTAAAATCGATAAATCACTTATGGTTTACAGATTTTTGGAAATGTTATGACGTCCATAAAAACGTTGCGTAAATAATGACATAATAATAACGTTGTTAGAGCAGAAATGATATTTCAGAGTTATTGTAATGTCATATGATAAATAGAATCTAATATTCGCGCTATTGTATTATTGAATTTAATAAACTCGTTGTGAAAAAGTAATAAAATTCTCAACAAGTCTCGCATATTATCTCTTTTCCCCGACTCGTTTAATAAATTCAATAAAAAATGAGCACTCATGTAAGATCCTCTATAACTCACATGAGGATGAGATTTATTACTAACATACAAAAGACGGTGGTCTTCCTCAGAACAGCATATTACTCCATACGGTAATCCAGAAGGGTGGTGGGGCAAGGGTCTGGACCCCCTGGAAAATCACAAAAAGATATGGTTTCTTAGCAACACTGGTCCGGATTCCCTGAAAATCGCAAAGCTACCCAGCCAGAATTCGTTTTGCTGGTGAGATAATAATGGCATGCTTATAGTGGTATTTGGTTCCTCTCATTCCTTAATCAACTAAAAACTCGTTGTCAGAGTTGGAAAAATGTGGAACCCCTCTGACAAAGCTCTCTGGATCTGCGCATGTATTCGTTGTATATCTCACTAAAATGTTTATGCCCACAATACCATTTTTTTTAATCTGTGAAAAGCAATAGAACGCATTGCTGAGCTAAGTTTGTACATATTTAATATAATAAAGCTACAAAGTAAATAAGGGTGCAAAGATCATGAATCAATACAATCAAATACCACACCTGACCCAGGATACCAATGGGAAAGTGACAAACTCACAGGTAGACACCACAAACGAGAGCCAAGAGGTCAGCCCTTTCTCAGCAGGTGACCATAAAGCACATATAAACAGATGCACACAAAGGCATAACAAGCACAAGACAGAAACAAACATAAAAGATCCACAAAAGAAGTACTGGCTTGGAATGTTCAGTAAAATATTTCACTGGAGGGCTTACATCGGTTTAACAGTGCACCAACGTCACCCTCAGTTCAGATGTGGATCAAGACACATAGATGTTTGGTTTGCATGAAATTTCAAAGACAGATGTGAATATACAGCTGCTTTCCATAATTATTATATATAGCGATTTTTGTCATAATTATTTACATACCCTATACTTGTTTGCGTTTTTGTTATAAACATATGCTTTGTTTGATGCATGATTTTTTTTCTGCCACTTAACGAACGATATATCTAGTTATAGTGAGTAACAATATTGATTGTTCTTGGAGATTTTTATATCAAGTTTTAACTTCTGAAAAAGTTGTATATATTTTGAGTAAATCAAAGTTGCTAATCAAAACTGTTTTTCAAATTAAGGGCTAATAAGGAGAGCAGCAAAGAACATTGTGGTTGTCATCTATAATGTCATGTGTACCAAGCATTGTGAATATACTTTGAGAATTAAACTATTGAGTGTATCAACAATTAATCACTTGGTTGACTTGGGTGTTTGTGCACTAGGGAGTTGTACAAATTTTATAACTTAACAAAATGACTTTTAAAAATATTTTAAGCGCATTTTTGGATGTTCGAAATTGATGCTACATAGTAAGTGCCCTTTATTAGGAGAAAGACCAAAAGGAAAGTACTGCCAAACAGTTAGAATGGACCAAGTGGGTTCGAAATTTTATTAAGATTTGGGAAATGTCATCTTTTAAGATGAAACCACACTCCAAACCTATTCTCATCGAAAACCCAGAATGTCTGGTTTCTGCAACACGAAAATGTTTATCCACATTACATTGATTGGTGTCGTGGATAGGGAGTTATCTCATGACTTTTAATGGGGTCCTCCAACTTAAGCTTGTAAATGAAACAATCACCAGTATGTCATGAGATTGCACCCTATCTACGACTCCTAGTGGATTTTTACACACAAATCAATGTAATGTGGATAAATATTTTCGTGTTTTAGATGCCCGTCATTCTGGATTTTCGATGAGAATAGGCTTGGAGTGCGGATTCATCTTAAAACTTGACATTTTGCCAATCTTAATACAATTTCAAACCCACTTGGTCAATTCTAGCTGTTTGGCAGTACTTTTCTTTTGGTCTTTCTCCTAATAAAAGGGCTCTTACTATGTAGCATTTATTTTGAGCATCCAAAAAATGCGCTTAAAATATCTATTTAAAGTCATTTTGTTAAGTTATAAAATTTGTACAACCCCCTAGTGCACATACACCAAAGTCAATCAAGTGATTAATTGTTGATGCACTCGATAGCTTCAATTCTCAAAGTATATTCACAATGCTTGGTACACATGACATTATAGATGACCACCACAGCGTTCTTTGCTACTCTCCTAATTAGCCCTTAATTTGAAATAGAGTTTTGATAAGCAACTTTTATTTACTAAAAATATATTCAACTTTTTCAGAAGTTAAAACTTGATACAAAAAATCTCCAAGAACAATCAATATTGTTACTCACTATAACTAGATATATCGTTCGTGTATTGGCAGAAAAAGATCATACATCAAACAAAGCATATGTTTACAACCAACACGCAAACATGTATAGGGTATGTAAATAATTATGACAAAAATCGCTATCTATAAAATTTTTGGAAAGCAGCTGGAATTTGGTTACTGGCAGATACAGAGACCTAAGATTCAAAGAGATGATAAATCCTGTCCTTTCTATCCAGGGTCTGTTGAATCTGAAGTACACTTTTGCTAGACTGTAATAAGTACGCTAATATTAGAGAGTTGTATATCAGTAAACATGTAAATTCAATTAATAACAAGCACCCAAACCGGAATGACCTTTCCTCCATTGTCATTTCACTTAATCGAGACAATATATCTTTATAGAGAGACGTGTCAAATTACATTGAGAAATCAATCTCTTGATATTAGAAAGAATACTATTTAATTGTCAGGACCCTAAGATTAGTTTTACCGAGCTTAGTCATGTTTTGTTTTATTATTCTGTTTGTACTCTTCTAAAAGGTTGTATGTTGTTATATTGAAATACGCTATAATGTAATAGTATGAATCTGAATCTTTTTTAAACTGTTTTTTTTTCTAGACTCAACATTGGCAGCCTAGCCATTTCATTGCTCTATAATTACTGTGTAAGAACACATTCAAGAGAGAGAATGCACTATTTAAAATTATATAACTGCATCAAAAGTAAGTCTATAACGAGTGTAAGCCTTAACAAAAAGCTTGGTCAACACTAAGCACACATGTTTATAACATTCTTATTCTAAATGAGTTGGGTTTTAAGCAAATAGAAAGATAGGGAACCTTAAGTTAGTTCTTAATTTAAGACAGTACACAAGCGTGTTGACCAATGCAACTGTTTGCAGTCTATTCCATACAATCAATACAAGTGATATGACGCTTTATATGTTCTTGTTTTGATACAGTAATGTCTACTTGTAGGTAGATTATCAGAACAATTCTGATATCACTGTTAGTTTCACGCTGTTAGACAAACCTCCACCAATAGGTGACGTACCAAACCCAACACAAGAACCAGATCTGGATACAATAGCCACTTTACTGTCAACTGCTATAAATAATGGAACATTCAATGTAACAGTCACACCTAAAGGCAAAAAGGTAAGTTTTGGTTAGTAGGCGTGTTGAATGCAGAAAGTTGTGTGTTAAATGCAGATTGATGTGTGTTTACTTTAAGTAAACACACAACAATCTGCATTTATCAGGCCTCCCAATTCATCAACGTCCTCACATATAAGCTTGCATTGATTTGTGTGCTAAATGCAGATTGTTTTTTGTTTACTGTCAACTGCTATAAATAATGGAACATTCAATGTAACAGTCACACCTAAAGGCAAAAAAGTAAGTAAACACAAATATTCTACATTTAAAACACCATCCAATTACTACATTGCAAGGATTAAGCTAGCGAATGAAGACAATCAGTAAATAACATTGCTTTGACAGTCTTTAATTGCCATCCTCTGGTACATGCTAAACTACATCTCAGAAGTTGTTTATATCTATATGCTCATTTTATGTTTGTAGAAAGATTTTACGATGAAAAGCTCATTCATTGATAGAATATATGTCGTAGGTACACATTAAAATTGCATCTATGAGGCATGTCTAATGTTAATTAACAACATGTTATATGTTACTGAAAAAATAAGGATAACATGGTTAAAATTTACATTTATTTAGTTCCTAAAAGGAACATTCAACGTAGATGTAACAGTCACCCCTTAAGGCAAGGAAGTAAGTGAGCCTTCAAACAATCTGTATTTAACACGCCTACCAGACCATCTCCTTTATTATATATACAGGTGCAAATGGGGTTAGCCCTTCTGTTTCTCTCGGTTTTAAAAGCATAATTTAGAAATTAAAGCTATTTTATGACACTCACATTGAACTTTTGAAACTGGGGAAATTATGCTTGACAGTTTAAATGCTTTGTTATGAATATGAATGACATTATTTCAATTTCAACACAGATTCTGGAATCAGTCTATGTCATGGGATACAGTATTAAAGGTATGTCGAAAGTGAACGCCAAGGCAATTGAATAACGTTTCCAGATTTCTAAATCTTCTATTGACAAGAAAGAATAACTTTTTTTCAATTTTTAAATATAAGGTTCATCTTAATCATAGAAAGCATAAATATGATTGTCTTTTATATTGTAGTCCACAGTCATGACTGCCAAGCCACTATCACTGAAGTCTAACAAGCATATCATTAAACGACAATATGTGACATATCAGAATAATGTTGTTACAACATCAACAGGATATTCAGGAGGTAAGTTCAGCATCATGGTCTTTAAATGTACTGTAAACCACTTATTATTTGCAGCATCAAACTTTGGCACTTTTAAAAGACTGACCTATTGGCGTAATATGATTTTGTTAGTTTCTCAATTTAATGTCCTTTAAAGTTATGTTCTATTATCACATGGGCTACTTTTAATGGAAAGAATATGCTCCCCATTGGGAGCATATTCTTTCCTTTAATAGTAGCCCCCTTTTAGGATGTGGTTTCCTCTTCTTTAAAATATACTCCATCGTTCAAAAGTTTTTTTTTGACGATATTGATACCAAGAATCTAAGGGTGTGTCTATTTATTGTTTGTTGTGTAACTAAATTCTAAGCTGTATTTCGCAGTCTCATATGTTGACGATTTTTTTTATTTTACCGTCAATAGCGCAAAATAAAAATGCCTGTCAAATATAAGTGTTTTACAGCAGGCTCCCATTAAACAAACAAAATATGAAACATGTGCGTTTTTTATTTTGCCGTTAAGATATATTCAATCACCCCATTCTTGTTCAGCTTTATCCTAGATGGATCTCTTAATCACTTCTAATTTACAAATTTTGCTGTTGAGAAGCAAAATATTTAGATTTCATGACTTTTGTTCTTCCACAGCAGATCGGTATTTCCACTGTTGTAAACAATCTAAAATAAATTAATCTCATATTCTCCAAACCAACTCCTGGAAACTTAACTAATGCCTGAAGACCCGTGACATCATTGTTATATTAAATTAAGGTCATCATGTAATATTTACATTTTCCGAACGAGCCTTTAATAAATCTTTAGATTTTTGCAACCGTTCATTGCCTCATGAATAACACAAAATTGATTTACAGCTGCTAAACTCACTTGCCCGTGCAACACGTTAAGAACATCTAACTCATTCACCAGAAGTGACACTGGTGTTGTGATTAACAGCGAGCCACACCCCAGTCGCACATGTAAAACAAGCTTCTTGTTTGCTCCATTGGCTGTCAGTGTTAACGCTAGCTGATCCACTGTTTTGTTTTTCTTTCGGACAAAACCGTTTATACAATTACATATTAAATACAAAACTGTTTATTTCCTAAATTATAAAAATTCTTTTTTATATTTTAGATATTTATATAAGAATGTTAATATAAGTAACAAATCAAATTTTAGGTCTGTTCTTTGGGTCTCGTGCAAAGTTAACGTGAAGACCTTCGGGCATCACTTACTTTGCAAGCCACCCAAAGTATTCATGATTCCATGAACACTCCGAAAATTGAATTCATTTCTTAAATATTGCATTTCAGCGTAAAACGGAACTGCTGGAATCATTTTTTTTAAATATCAAAACGTGATTTTAAATGGTGAGCAAGAAAAATACATTATTTGGGCAAGGATAGGATTGAAAAAACCTGTCCATTGCAGTCACCGTTTGTAATCATTCGACAAACCTCGTGATGCCAAATGGTGATCCTTGGGCCAGATTTTTCTATTCCACCCTCACACTCATGATAGATTATTATATGATCCAATGGCACGGGTAACACATTTGAAGCTAACTGGCAATAGGTAAAGTAGATGACTGCTTAACTGAATACTACCACATCATAGGCCATCAAAAAGTAAACTAAACGTTTGGGCGTAAAAATCATTCATATTTTCATATCCACTATAATGATTCTAAACATTCTTTTGGGCGCTCAAAATAATAGCTTCCACTTTACAAAAGGTATTCCATGCACCACTCAACGTAGAATGAATGTTTCCTGCTTATAAATGATTGTTGGCATTTTAATATTTTTTAGCAGGATAAATACATAATCTGACAGGCGTTGTTTTTATTTTCCACGAGTTTTCTTTTCATGAGCAGATCAAATTTCATGCGCAATTGAATTGAGCCTAAAAAACGTTTTCTTACCTCTCATTTTCTTCTTATATTACAGGTGTAATGGCAGGAATGGGCGTGGCTTTGTTAGTGGTCTTCTTTATTCTTGGTATCGTGGGAATGTATATTTTCTACCGAAAGAGAGGTGGTGCATTTTTACCAAAGAAATTTGTTAACGAGGACACTACAAAAAATGACGAGCCGGAGGATGGAAAATTCTAACCTGTTTTTTTTTTAAATCAGTCACGTCGTCATATGTTGTATATGACCTGTACAAACTCAATAGTCATGACTATAATTTGTAACTCACTAGTCATGACTATAATTTGTAATTACTATAATTTGTAGTCATGACTATAATTTGTAATTACATAAACATGATCGATTAACAACAAAAGAGGGTAGAGTAGGAGGTCACCTGATCATTAGACTTACATTATTTGTCATTTTTTTGTTTGTTTGAGTTGAATTTTTATGTCTCAGTTAATAGCTATGGTCATGACCAGACGGTTAGTTCACCTAACCACAGTTTTGCGTAGGGCAAGCTTGACTAAGTGGTTTACCAGTACTTCACATACTTTTGCTTATAACTGGCAACAACCCTTCTTGAATCAGCGGGAGATTGAGAATGACCGTATGAATTATTTCATGATCAATCTCCACGAAGGTATGGGACCGGGCTAGGCATCTAACTCTTGATCCCCTGATCTGCAGTCAGACGCGTTACAGACTGCGCTAACGGCCCAGTACAGTTTTTGTCATTTCTTGACACTGTGGTAAATGCACATACGATATTAATAATGCTGGCCAGCACATGGTATTTTGATTCTTTTTGCATTGGCGAGCAGCTAAGGCTCAGATGAATCGAACCTGTGCATACACACAGCTTCGCCAGAGCCTTAATGTTTGCTTCTCGCATTCACTAAGTATGGAAGTAGAGAAAGGCTAATACCAAGATAACACACTTTGCCTTTCTTGAAACATCAGTATGGACTTTTGCGCAAATTCGATAGTACAGTGTACCCAACTCTCGTGTGTTGGTTATTTTTCATTCACATCCCCATTAATTGCCATCCAGTCATGTATCTTCGTTAATACTGATGAATTGAAAATTATGTACACAAGTCCTATGCTTTCTCCATTCACTCCCTGTGAACTTGGTTGTGAATGTGGCATTTAATCTCTCGCTGAAAAATGTACAAATCAACTTGAAGTTAGTTTATATTTACAACGAGTTTTCATCTTTCGAAGAAAGATGCAAAATGTGGTAATGCAGAACACCAGAGAGCTGGCCTCAAGGTAACAAAACATTTTTCATGCTCAACTCAACTGATCATGAACTTCAAACTTCTCATAGATACTGAAACACTAAAACAAGTCCCTGCTGGTGTATTTATCTTACATATAAATGTAAAAATGCCAACACTTGTTGGCATTTTAACATTTATGAGTAAGATAAATAATGAGCAAAATAAATTTCATGCTCAATTGAGCCAAGCTTAAAAAAGTTCCGTGACCTTGGGTAAGATAAGATAAGATAAAAAAAAATATTTAAAGACGGCATGACAGTAGTGATAACAGTAAACATAAGCTCTGATGAGCTTTTGGTCGTCTATAACCTGATCTGTCTGTGGTGAGTTTACATATAATAATTGAGCCGTGGCATGAGATTTCCAACAATTTGATATTTTGACAAGTGTAGACTTGGATGAGCCTCTGCAGCCTCTCTTTAAGCTTAGAAACTTCAAGTTGTGTTCAGTCAGTAGCTTAACAATCATAGAATACTCAAGCGACTAGCAAAGGCTTTAATCAGACTGCGTGTGTGCGCAGGCTGATCTGAGGATTTGCTGGTCCCACATACCATATTGTTGGAAATCTCATGCACTGGCTCATATATCAATAAATACATGTCCATGTATGATGAATCTGGTTAAATGAGAAAAATATTCTGTATTAACCCATTTCCCTGATTTACCACGAATTATTTTCATCACTGGTCAAAACATACATTATTGAAATAGTTTACAATGAGTACAGGACGTTGTCAAAAGAATTCTTCCTCTTTTAAAATTACGACATGTTTTATTACAGGAGAACCTGATATCTGCTTTACCGCTCCGAGTGTACAAGAACATAATATTGAGCCATGACATGAGATTTCCAACAATGTGGTAGGTGCAACCAGCAAAGCCTCAGATCAGCCTGCGCATACGCGCAGTCTGATCAGAGCCTTTGCTAGTCGCCTGAATATTCTATGAGTGTAAAGCTACTGACTGAACATCATTTGGAGTTTCTAAGCTTAACAGGAGGCTGCACATGCTCGTCTAAGTATACACTTGTCAAAATGCCACATTGTTGGAAATCACATGTCGCGGCTCAATTATGTGATATTATGCTAGGCCGCCTGCAGCTTCCCAGAAAAAAGAGAATTTAGCAAATAAAGTAGAGTGTAAAATCAAACTCTTTAGTAATGGCAATGCAATGCATCTAACAGAATAGCAAAGAAAGGTCACGTACATAAGAGGATACTTTGGCCCCATCTGTAACATAAACAACAATTAAAATAAGAAAAACGGCAAAGATCAGGAATCGATATGATCAAGCACCACACCTGACCCAGAATAAAAATTGGAAAGTGACAACTTCACAATTAGACATAATAAACGAGAGCCAAGAGGTCAGCCCTTTCCCATCAGGTGACCACAATGCATCAATAAACAGACGTGCACGAAAGCATAACAAAAACAAGACCGACATAACATAAAGTATACACAAAAGAAGCACCACCTTGGTACGGTCAGTAAAAATATTTTACTGGAGTGTTTGAAAGGTTTTTTTACTTATATTTTCGGATTTAAAACATCTGGCATTTGTTCAAATTTTGCCGTTGCTATAGTAGCAGTAAATGGCCACTGAAACTAGAAATTAAAGAAATGGTCATTTTGTACCAAATGTAGGCTTCAGAATGTCATTATTACAAATTAGACTTAGGAACAGCCAAATATATTATATATAGAGGATCTTACATGAGTGCTCATGTTTTATTGAACTTATTAAACGAGTTGGGGAAAAGAGATCAAATGCGAGGCTTGCTGAGCATTAAATCTCTTTTTCCCAACGAGTTTAATAAATTCAATAATACAAAAGCACGAATGTTAGATTCTATTTATCATATGACATTATAACGAATAATTTGAATATCATTTCTGGAGTAAAAACGTTATAATTTTGTCATTATGAACGCAACGTTGTTATGGACGTTATACCGTTTCCCGAAAATCTATAAACCACTCTTTTATTTCATAGTGTTATTTCATGCCCAGACGCGACGGCATATAATAAATTTTAAAAAGAATGAAATGTTGTGTATTGTGGTTACACGTATCTGTTAACATATATATATATATACTAGAAACGGGCCCGCGCAAGCGCGGGTTATGATGAAAAGTGTTCTGAGCTCGGCTAAGCATGGCAGATGTCCTCATAAATATTAAAATTGAGAACAATTGTTAGCATTTCAATATCTAAGAGTAGGATAAATACTAATGAAATTCTGCTATGAATCAAGGGCCATAACTCTGTTATAAAGTATATTATCTATTTCTATCAACCTAACTCAAAAATAAGGCGGTAACGACCCACGGGTGAATCTTGATCGAAACAACGCATATAGCATAACGCACTACTATACTGTTAATCGAAGTGACTGTACCGTACGACAGCCAACGTATATGTATGCCAATGAAAACTGTAAGTTGTCATATCAACTTTAGTCCTTTTCGAATGCTTTTTCATTCCCCTGAGATGACCAGATATTGAGGGGATGCAGACCTTGGGTCATATTTTAATGTCTTACTCATGCTTGTGCTGGCTAGATACTATAAGTGAAATATGGAATGAGCACCGCAGCTTAAGAGAGACCCATAGATGCCTGTACACACCATAAGCTCATCTATGAGCCTTCGGCTCAGATGAACTAAAACGTATACGAAATTTTGTGACAGCAGGAAAAATAGGCCAAAGTTTTCTATTCTGTCTGTATAGATTAGTATAATTGATAAAATGAATACAGCAAATTCATTCTGTATGAAAGAAAGACCAGGAATCGAACCAATGGCCCCTTGGTTGATAGTAACACTCTACTGATTGAGTTAAGCAGCCCATCAGTTAAGAGTGGTGTATATGGTTAAAGCATTAATGAATGTGGCATTAAATCCAAAGTTTTGAAAAATGTCTACTGTAATATTCCAAAATTTTATGACTCCCTAAACTTTGCTGTAAATATGCCAAAAATTGAACCAAAGGGGTTTTTATAGAATAATACCAAATAAAGATAATGACAGAACTGCAAACAGTGAAGACCCTGATTAGACTGCTTCTCTAGGGACAGTCTGATGTGGGTCTGCACTGTTTGACCATACCTAATTGTCCAAAACGTTGGGCATTAATTTCATGGCAATTTCTTTTGGTAATTGTGTTATCTTTCACGACTATTGATGAGGACAGTGATTATTACAATAAAAAGAAATGGGTACATACACTTTAATTTATGTTTTCAACCAAACACATGGTGTTGGTAATCAAAAGTACTGTCGCAATGAGACGGTTCTTTTGAGCACCCAAAATATAAAACCATGGTTGCAAATAGAGCTTACACGTTTACAAAATTTTGTTAAGGTTAAGACGAATTCCAAAAATCGAAATGATTCCGTTTACACGCACCTACACAGTATTTCTACACGTCGAATCACGGGTTCGTTGTAACTACCATGCAACAACAGACTTCTTTCTTCATAAGAGATGATACCTATGTAAAGCTTTTATATTTGAAAAGCAAAAATGAAATCGGTATATACATCCGCTGTAACTACCAGACAACAACAGACTTCTTTCGTCATAATAAATGATACCACTGTAAATTAAGCTTATATCTTTGAAATACAAAAAAGTATCAGACTCAAAAGTGCCGTATCAGTGAGACGGTTCCTTTGGGCACCCAAAATATAAAACCATGGTTGCAAATATGGCTACCATATTTACAATTTTTACACGGATTCCAGAAATCGAATAATACCACGGTAAAGATTATATCTTTGAAACACAAAAAATCGGTATGTACACTTTAAATGTTTTCAACTATAACATATGTTGTAGGTACTATAATGTACCGTCTCAATAAGACACTTCTTTTGTGCACCATAAATATAAACCCATGGTTGCAAAAGGACTTCCATGTTTACAAATTTTTACACGAATTCCAGAAATCGAATGTTACCAATGTAAAGCTTATATCTTTGAAACGTAAAAAAGAAATCAGTATATACAATGTACACTTTAAATGTTTTCAACCAATATATATCTTGTGAGTACTCAAAAGTGCCGTCTCAATGAGACGGTTCTTTTGAGCACCCAAGATATAAAACCATGGTTGTAAATAGGGCATTTACGATTTTGTAAACGTTTACACGAATTCCAGAAATCGAGTGGTGCCACTGTAAAGCTTACATCTTTGAAAACGCAAAAAAGAAATCGGTATATACGCATTAATTGTTTTCAACCAAAACATATGGCCACATATGTTGTGGGTGCTCGAAAACCGTCTCAAGAGACTTTTCTTTTGAGCACCCAAAATATAGGGGTCTGTAGCCTGTAGGTCAGCATTTCTTTTTCAAAACTCTGCTTTCAGGGCTGGCAAGTTTTATCTTATTTGCCTATAGGCTGTGAGGATTATTTACGTTTTGATTCGACAGGTACCCGTATGATGATCAAAAATATATGGAACACCGGTAAGAAAAAGTCTGCAAGAGCCGGAAATAGACTAACAATAACTCTTTAGGTGCCAACTAAGTATTGAAACCACACACCCTGGTTTCACCCCTAAAAGTATGCATTTCCTGTTCCAAGCAAAACCTTCGTGCATTATTCATTTTCAGAAATTTGACAATCCAGAAAATGAGCGAAAGGCAGGGTATACATACATGTATATATGTAGTTGATATTAAAATAAGTTGTTAATGGTGAGGTAAACTTTTTTTGAGAAACATGGGGTAATTAAATGCCATACTACTTTTGTCGCAAGAACTGAACTGCAGCAAAAAATACTTAAAGAATCTGATTTGAACCTTATTTGGCAGACTGTTGAGAAATGGTCTATTTGAATAGACATGTTGCTGTAAATTTACCAAATTGGATCCAATTACCGAATCAAGCCTGAAAATGGTCAATTAGCTTGTTTATCTTTTTTTTTTTTTTTTTTTTTTTTTTTTTTTTTTGGGGGGGGGGGGAGTGGGGGTGAGGGTTGGGCATGTTAGGTCAATGCGCTCATTGGAACATGAATATAGGCGCCTAGTGTAACTGATGCTACCCAAATCATCTAATTGCAAATTTCAAGACGTCTGCTGTGTCATCTGTTGATGACTTGAAATGCTGCTGTGGCAAGTAGTGTAGGCACAGATAAGACTGCCTTTTAGTCCACACTGTTTATCTGGAAGTATGGAACTCAACACAGCAGACAACAACAGCCGGGTAATATATTCTATGGCATACAAAATAACTAAGTACCATTATTAATTTATATTCACCTTTCTAGTAAAAGAAACCACTCAAGCCAACAAAGAATATGACATTTTCGGGCCATTTTGAGTCCGATTCGGTAAGTTTACAGACCCCCTCCACCACCACCACCATATCTAAATCCTTGTCAATACAAATGCTGTAGTAGACTTAGAGATAATGTTTATTTTGAAATAAAAGTAATGAGCTTTCGACAGACTTTGTTGTTCCTTGATTGGGTCCGATTCAGTAATTGGGCCAGATTCGGTAAGTAACGGACCCTCCAAATCTAAATCAATTTCAAAACTTTTTTTTTTCATAACATAGGCTTAATGATAATGTTTATTTTGAAATAAAACCAATGAACTTTTGACAGACTTTGTCATTCCTTTCTATGTCCCTTCCTGTGCATCCTCGTTAACCCAGGGGTGAAGCATTCCGTTTCACTCCTTTCATCACAGATGAATGCAGTGTAACGGAATGGGTTACGCCTGGGTTACCGAGGATGCTTCCTGTGGTGCAGGATGATAGCCTATGCACGCCAATAATCACTTGGAATTCGTTAAACCCCCCCCCCCTCACCCCAAACAATATTTCCCCACCCACAGGCTCAGATTCAAGACCTCTCTCAAACACTTGAAAAGTCAAGTGATCGGCCAAGAAATCTGCTTAAATGTCTATACAAATGCACCTTTCGAGTGATGCACACTGTTGTCGTTGCAATTTGAACAGAAAAAATGTTATCGCCACTTCATTTTGAGCACCACAACTTGAAAAAGTTTTGACCTTTTTCTGCCGACAGAATCGACAGAGATAAACCAGTAATGATCTTCCCTGAATCACTCTTGTTGTTTTTGTGGAAAATCAGCGAGACAGAAAAACCCAGCTGACAGCAGCCATCTTTGTTTTTTTTATCGGGTCATTATCGACATGCACAGAAATGTTATCGGGTATGAAAGCCATGACCTGTCCAATCTGCCGTGCCAGAAATCTATTTTTATATACAAAAAACATTATTACGTACCTTTTTACTTTGCAAATGAGAAAATATTTTATGCAGAGGATAGAGCAAAAGTGAATAGAGAATTGAACCTCTTTGTTCTGTGGGAAATTGGATTTCTGGCGCGGCAGATCGGACACGGCAGCACCATGCGGTCACGGCTTTCATAACCATCACGTGTCAACTTTGACCCTTGCAAGTGACGTATGACCGCGCGACATATGGAAATACACCTTACGACCAATCGTTGCAGCCTTTCTTGGTAGAAGTTGGGAGAATATGAAAACATCGATCGATATCGTCCATTATCATTAGTTGATAAAGAAGGCGTTACCCTGTCAAAATTGATGGGAGATTATGGAATCTAAAACTGAATTGTATCAAAAACCTCAAAAACGAAATAAAAGTAAAAGAAGGTGAGATCGAAGTTATCAATGGGGACAATATCTGAATAACTTGGTGTAGAAAAAATGCTGGTAAAATATACCGTTTCCGAGTTTTTGAGCGCAAAGGGCTCCTTTAATAGTATAGATATTTGAATGTTTGCTTTACGATCCATTTTGGATTCTCTGTGAAGTGTTTTGAATTTGATCCAAAATGACATTTTAATTATTGCAGCCTATTTTTGTGGCTAATTACTGTCACATGTGTCATAGCAGCAGTAAATCCAAACTAATATCATACTATCACACTTAAACTTTTTATTCTAATAAACAAATTAGAAAAAAAGGTGAAAAGCATTTTTTTTTTATCTTTTGGCCTTAAAGTGAGGAGGAGGTGGTTGGAGGGTGGGGGGGGGTAAAGACTATTGAAGGCACGTAGCTCTTTGTACATAATAAGAATGTCAGCAAAATTATGAAACAGTTTCAATACGAAGACCTTTCTGAATAATTCCAATGTAGGAAAGATTCAAACAGTGTTTCCCGCCAAAATAAAATTGTTTCTGCAATTGGAATACAATGTAAAAAAAATGCCTAACCGGTAGTATCCATTTTATGGATAGTTTTGTCCTTCTCGTTAATTGTGTAAGTGTAAATTTTGGCGAAAATTGCCACAAATCTTAGAAGTTATTAGGAAACTTGATTGGTACCAGTAAATGGCATTTAAGCCCCCCCTCCCTCTCCCTGAAGTGGCTAAGACTGCTGTCCGTTCTAAGGCGGTGTTTCTGTTGTTGTTGATTCGATGTTGCCTGTAACTACCATTGTGGGATTCTGTAATTGTTCTATATTTTGTTGTGCGTTACTTTATGCCCATTCTAGTTTTGCAATTATCCTGATGGGACAGACAGAGCTTGTTCCTCTTTAATTGCACGCCGGTGGGTCTGACTTCAGACTCTATGACGGTTCCGACTGAAAGACTTATCTATTGGTGAGATGGTAGGGACCTGATGCTTTGGCTGGTTGTCATGCCCACCGGGGTTTACCTGTTGGATTTTTTTTTTTGCTCCGGTATTCCGTTTTATTTACTGTTGAGTCATTATCTTTGCTTAATCTCCTTTTTATATCTTGATTTATATGTTTTAGGAGATGATGCATTGATAAGTTAGGGATTTTTCATGCAAACCAAACATCTATGTGTCTTGATCCACATCGGTTGGTGCACCGTTAAACCGGTTTAAGCATTCCAGTAAAATATTTTACTGACCATTCCAAGGCGGTACTTCTTTTGTAGTTCTTTTATGTTTTTTTTTTCTTTTTTGTGTTTGCTATGCCTTTGTACACATCTATTTATTTGTGCTTTGTGGTCACCTGCTGGAAAAGGGCTGACCTCTTAGCTCTCGTTTGTGATGTCTAACTGTGAGTTTGTTACTTTCACATTGGTATCCTGGGTCAGGTGTGGTACTTGATTGTATCGATTCCTGATCTTTGCATCCTTACTTACTTTGCTTAGTTTGTCTTAATGGTGTCTCGTGATTGTTGTTTAACTCTTCCTCACGGTGTCATGGGTTTGTCTGCAGTTTGCGAGTGTGGTATTTCCTGATCATGCTCACTTCCTTTATCCAAACTGCCTTTTTGAACGTTCACTTGGTTGTGTGCTTTAAATGACACAATTTATTTTAAAATTTTGACAATCGAAGACTGACGACATTTGAGCATTTTAAGTGTGTATGAACTCTTTGTTCTGATAAATGATAAGGCAACATTATACGAGGCAAGTCAGGGTAAATCGGCACTTAAGTGTTTTAAAAATGTTCAAAATCCCACAAACTTCCCCAGCTGTACTGTTACATGCTTTTGTAGCATTAATCATGTATCGATCAACATTATTTCTGTCATGTCTGTGCAACGTTGTTTCGTTGGAAATAACATAATTCCTACACCTAACATTGCCATTTGCCATTTTGAGGCAGCCAGTACTAAGATTAAAACCATAATCATGTGATGCAGAAACTAATATCTAATGCATTAAATCACTGCAGATCGGCAGATCAGTTACCAGTAAGATATCAGAATCCATATGTTCACCCCGCGAATCCATTGTTTAAAACCAGTCCCTACATCTGAAAAAAAAACTAGATAACAGAAATGAATATGGCTTATCCATTGAGCCTTGTCGAAAATAAATCTGTTTTGTTATAATGCCAACGACAATTGCGCTCTTCAGCCCGCATATCCGCACCTTGATCAGTACACTTGTCATTCGCACCCTAAATGATAGCAATATAAGGACTATAAAAAGTTCAAAAGTCTTAACAGTTTCGGTAGCTGAGCAGATTGGTTTACATGTACCAGGGCGAACACCCCTATAGGCATTTTTCTTGTGACCATGGTCATGCAGGCCTCCAGATAAGAGTGCGTAATGGATTTTTTTTCGTACTTCCCAACCAAAACATATGTTGTTGGTACTCAAAAGAACAGTCTCAGTGAGACGGTTCTTTTGAGCACCCAAAACACATGTTTAAATTGATGGGTAAGAAAATAATTGCAATTTTATGCTAAAATGTGTTCCTTATCTGAACCTACGCATGGTGACAACATCAAATTAGCTTGACATAGAAAATGCACTCTTTTGGATATATGATTCGGTAAATGACAAAATTATGAAAATGACTTGTGCTCCTAGAGTAGACTCCGATCAGCAGAGGCTTCCATATCAGCATGACGTAAAACTGAATTATTAGCCTGGCTGAATGGAGTCCTATCTGGGCGCACATATCATTCTGTTTAGTTGAACTTATTAAATGAGACGCGACATGATATTTCCAACAATGTGGTAAGTGAGACCAGCAAAGCCTCAGATAAGCCTGCGCATAGGCACAGTCTTATCAGAGCCTTTGCCAGTTTTTTTTTTAATATTCTATGAGTTTTAAGCTACTGACTGAACATCATTTAGAGGTTCTAAGCTTAAAAGCGGTCTGCACAGGCTCGTCTAAGTATACACTTGTCAAAATGCCACATTGTTGGAAATCACGTGTCACGGCTCAAATGTCTTTTAAGAGAAACAGACAATGTTTGTATACACAGTATTGGTGCTGTGTGCATTTAACGATGCAACGACAGCTGTCGCACAGTCAGATATTCTGACTTCTCTTGGTAACCATGGAGACAGGATTAGTGATTTGGAATCCAAAATGTTGGCATTTACGTCAATTATCAACGTTCTACAGCAGCAGCTCCAGACTGTCCTGACAGAAAATACAGCTCTCAAACAAGACATTACGGTTGGTTAAATTTTAATTTGTCTTTATTGCTGTCTAACTTTGAGCCTGAGGCTCTCTCTCTCTCTCTCTCTCTCTCTCTCTCTCTCTCTCTCTCTCTCTCTCTCTCTCTGAAAATGGCATAGATAAGTAATTATTTGTACAGGCTCCTTAGTGTGTTTGTGTCTGAGGAAATTTCACAAGTGAGTTCCTTTGGATGTGTTTAATTATCATCACGCACGTGCGTTACTTCGTAATAGTAGGTACGCCTATGACATCATTTCCTTTTGTTTAATTCAGAAACTGAATTCTCTACCAACGTGCACTTGTGCCACTGGTGTATCATCACTTTATAATCCACCAAGTTCCAAAGCATCAACCAGCTTGTCTTCAGCATCGACTGTTGCTACAGTATCACCAGCCACACCCCTTACAACTTCAACAACCAATAGGAATTTTACTTCCTTTACATTGACAACGGCTAGGACATCAACAGCACAATCTATGTCTTCCTCGCCTAAGACGACCACAATGCAATCTTTAACTGCTTCGACATCAACAGTAAGATCGCCAACAGTAACAGCCACGTTAAGTAGTCCTTCGACATCGGTGACACAGACAACAGCTATGCCATCAACGTCTACTAAGGCAACAACGACAGCTGCGCGTATGTATATTGTTCTTCTAAGATATTAAAGGTGTAATATGCGTTTAGAAAAAAGTTATCCTTTTGGCAGCAAAGAATACACCAAAGAACAGAAAATGCAGAGTATACATTTTTACAAGATAAGTTAGTTTCTGACAATAAGGTATCACCAGTAACGCTCTAATCGATTTAAGGTTTCACAATAGAATCCATGATCCCAAAGGACAAGGAATGCTGATAATTCTGAAATGTTCGCATTTGCGAAGTTTTGACAATATAATAACCCTCGCATAATGGCGAAACCACTCAGCCATTTACAGATGTAGGTAAATCATGCAGTCGCAATTTTTTAACTTGCAAATATGTCTTTAAACGCTATTCGTGAAAATAAATTCTCGCGATTTTTTTTTAATTTAAAGTATAACCTACAGTAATAAACTGCAGCAAGTTTACAAAATATAAACTGTTTATGACTCGCTCTTCCAAATCTATGCAGGGCTTCAAAGTGTATTGATATCAAGATTTCCAAGTCATATGGTCTCAAAGTTTCCTAGTTTTTTTTGTTTTTTTTTTTTGTTTAACGTCCCAGTCGACAGCTATGGTCATGTAAAATGTATAGACAGTCATTTAACCTTACCACACTTTTTCCTGGGCAAGCTAGACTAAGCAGTTAACTGAGCTCTGTGCACATACTTTGGCATGTAACTGACACCAACCTTTCTTGACTCAGCGGAAGTAGGAGATTGGCAGTAGAAATTATTCCATTATCAATCTCCATGAAAGTGTAGGACTGGGCTGGGAACAAATTCAGGAACCCTGGATCAGCAATCGGATTCGCTACCGATTGCGCTATGAGGCCGAATAAAGTTTCCTAGTAAGAGGATTGCAAAGCTTCCCAGTAATTTGAACACAAAGCTGTCTGTTTAAATCATTGCATCGCCAGGCGTTTGCATGCAAATTGCTCCAACTACACGTATACCTTTACAAGGACCACACGTAATGCTTAGAAGCTACAGTAAAACCTGTTCAAAACGGCCACACTAAAAAAATGGTTTTTAAGACCAATTATCGCTATTTGCAGGTCAAAAGTATTGCATTCTGCATTACTTTCGACCTTCATTGAGCTACCATGTGTCATTAAGATCAGTGTTTTGTCTCTTTTTGAGTGGCTGTTTTACACAGGTTTTATTGTACAATGCTTTTCAGTAAGATAACCACAAAGCTTCCTTTAAGATAATTGAAAGCCTCCCACTAAAATGCAAATCTTCCAAGTAAGATAACAGTAAAGCTTTCCAATCAGATGATAAAACAGCTTCCAAGTCAAATCATGATACCAAGTGTGATAACCACAAAACTTCCCAGTACGATAACGGAAAAGCTTCCCAGTCAGACAATTGTAAATCCTCCAAGTAATATGGCTACTTAGATCACCAGGAAAATAAATGAAAAAAAAAGAAAAAACGGGTCCTTCTGAATAGAAGTAGTGCAAACAAACACAACGTAAAAACAACGGACCCGATTTTACTGAGTCCCTAGTCAGATGCATGTTAACTTTACAAATTCGATGATTCTAAAGCAACCAATGGTCGATTATTATTTAGCTCTTCAGGAAAAGTACTGCAACATATCCTTGAAAAATGGTTGCAACGCTCGCTAATCAGCATGAGTTCACTGCATTTGGTATGTGATAGAAATGTTAAAATTTGTCAAAATGTTACCCTTTTGAAGATTCTGTCATCACAACATCAGGCCTGGATGTATGTAAGGCGTAGTATATATGTATCATGTGCAAAAGTGAATGTTGTGTTTAAAGGAGACATTTATCATGGTATATTTAATTGTGTATTTTTATGCATTAACTTTTCATCAGGTTGGCGTAATTAGCATGATGCAAATGTATTCCGATGCTGTACACCTGGTGTCCTATTCCATTGAATTGGCAGATAATTTCAGAATGCCTAGATACATGATCAATCAGACAGCTTTTCAGTAAAGCAATTGCAAATCTCAACAGTAAACCGATTGCATACCTCCCCTGCAATGCCCCACAATATTGACTGGAATCTTTGTTTATCAGTCACCACTAATATTAACTGAATTGTTTCAACATAACCTTATAAACGTTTCCTATCTCACGGCATGTTACCTTTATCAGGTCATGATGACGTTGCGCTCTTTGAATGACGCCGCTAATGACGCTGAATCAATACAAACATAAAAAACATACGTCATAATCGCTAGTTGGAAGAGTGTTCAACAATGGGTGAACTGATAAATAGAATACCAGGTTCGTGTCGTTTGGTATCAAGTTTACCAGGCTCGGCTTTGAGAACGCATGTTGAATCGCTCAGCAAGCCTCGCGATGTCAACAAGCATTCTCAAAGCCTTGCCTGGTAAACTTGATATCAAAATACACTCACCTAGTATTCTCTATTGAGCTTGCTAAGTCACTTTCATGTTCCATTTGTGTTGTAGCAATATACGGGGACTGCAACAACGCCTGGGCAAGTGGAGTTGCAAACAGCGGAGTTGTCAAGATACAACCTGGTAAAGTGTAATTAAAGACACATTTTCAGTCCCAAAAAGTTATTTGTGTCATTATGTTACAAATCCTAAATATAATCATTAAAGGTGTACATGTATAATTGTGTGAAATGTGCCAAATATAAAACCTGTGCAATATTGCAATTATGCAGAAAAATCACAAAAAGGGCTGATAGCGGTTTAAATTGTTTCTACATTAGTTTAGCTTAATTGGGGACAGGTATGGGCATCAGCACTTAATTTGTTGTGCCAAAATCATAATATTTTTACAATAAAAATACAAAGCTCAAAACATAATAGTCCAATCACTATACCATTGATTATGAGAGTAGATTTTTTACTTTAAAACATTGTAAAATTGTGCTATGGAAATACAGCTGGAATTCAAATATGGATATATTTTCCCCACTTGTATATCCAAGCAGTGTTAAGCCAGATGCACTTTACCACTATATCAAGGGATGAACTGCCAAATTTTCTTTATTCTATTTAGACTGGGAACTTCTAAACAGTAACTTTGAAAAACAATGCTGCATTTCACCAGTGCCTGTATTGGTTGCTAAGACAACGTAGTCATTCAGAGAAAGGAATACAATATTTGTTTGTAAATAATAACCTGTGGTCTGTCAGTATAAAGGGAGACTTGTATTTGCAACGCATCCAAGTGGAATATGCGCAGTTAGTCTTGATAAAAAGTAAATTAATCTTTTTTTTTTAATTTTTGTTATGTTTTTAAAGCTTCGGTCATAATGAATGCACATGTTTGTCTGAGACTTCACTGCTCACATATATGCATGCTAAAATCTCTTGAGGAGTGGCTCATTTATATGTGCATGCCGAACATATTTGTAGTAGAAAATGATTAATCATATGACGTTGCGTCTGGCAGTGAAATAACACCATGCAATATAACCGATAAACCACTATTGGTTTACAGATGTTCGGGAAACGTTATGACGCCCATAACAAAGTTGCATCAATAATGGCAAAATATAACTTATTTACGCCAGAAATGAAATTTCAAAGTAACATAAATGTTATACGATAAATAAAATCTAACATTCGTGCTCCTGCATTATTGTATTTATTAAACTCGTTGCGAAAAAGACATAAAATGCTCGACAAGCATCGCATTTTATCTCTTTTTGTCATTTCATTTAATTAATTTAATAAAACATGAGCACTCGTGTCAGACCCTCTATATATATTTAACTCTCTTTTTCTTTTTTTCCTATTTGTTCTTGGTGACATTTAGCGGGTTTGTCGAGTCCTATTCACGTGTATTGCAACATGCATTCCACTGACCGATACCGTGGGATCGTCATTCAACGTCGAATATATGGCAATGTGAGCTTTGATCGAAGATGGAGCGACTACAAACGTGGGTTTGGAGAACTCACTGGCGACTTTTGGATAGGTAAACTCTTGATTGCTCTGTAAAGTGCATGCTGCATTTTCAAAATACTTTATTTAAATAAAACATCTCAGGATAAACAGTTTGGATCCACATTATGTCTTAGTTGAAGCATAGACTCTATATATCTGAAATTATCTTATGTTGAAGATGATCGCAAGTATAAAAGTAACAAGTTTGTTGAAACCATTTATGCCAAATGAAATTTCCAACCATTGTCAATTGGGCATCGAATCTACACTGCTGGTTGATGTCCCATAAAAAAGGTGCTAGGCTAAAATTTGTTAAACGTCTGTGAGTTGGGACCGATCGCAAATTGATAGTCACATGTGTGTTTGAGCGTCTAACTGTCAAATATAATGTAGAGTCATTTGTTTAACTAATAAATAAACTCTTTTGATTATTTTATTTTCCAGCATTAGCGGATTAGACCACCGGCTCTTGGTTCCAGTCATTGTAAATATTACTAATCCCAATGATAGAGGTGTGCATTGGCTCAGTGCTAGAATGTTAGACCTGGAATCTAGGACTAGTTTGACACGCAGGGGCGGCACTGTGGTGTGTGCCCTTGAGCAAGAATCCTCTGTAGTGCTGGTTCAACCCACGAAAACAAAAATCAAAGATGACTGAAAATTGTTGGCTGTAAAGTATCAACACAAACAAACAACTAACCTCAATCATTTGGCAAGGTACCTCAAGAAAAACTCTTATATTATATAACATAATGCCTTTGCTTGATATATCATTTCTATATATTTTTTGTCTTTAGACCCTTAGCGGTGTTACAATACTTAAACCCCTAAACAGCTGACAAGTATTTGGTAAATTGTATTTGTTTAAACTATTTGCCGAGACATTTTATCTGTGTACACATTAAATTGTACAGTATGTTGCCTTCTGAGCCGTCGCTGGTCACCTCTGCTATAAAGTTGTGTGTGTGTGTGTGTGTGTGTTTTGTGGTTTAACATCCCAGTCAACAGCTATGGTAATGCCCAGGGGGTCAGTTAACCGAACCCCACTTTTGGTACCTGGGCATGCTTAGACTAAGCAGTTGAACATACTTTCGGTTGCAATTGACAACCAGCAGAAGGAGGAGGATGATTGAAGGAAATCTGTATTTCATGTTCAATCTCAAAGCAAGTGCAATGCCAGGCTTCGATCAAATTTATGACCCGTTGATCAGCAATTCGACTCGCTACCGATTGCACCATGGCGCCGACTTACTGTATGTAGATACCGAACTGTTATGAGTTACTTTTTTCTGTTTTATATTTTCTGTTTTATATTTTCTCTTAAGGAAATGAGATACTACACCAGCTTACAACAAGAAACAAGAACTATAAAATTGTGATAACCCTTAAAGACTGGTCTGGACAACAGGCAACTGCGACATATTCCCACTTTATGATTGGCAGTGAAAGCGAGAAATATCGTCTCAATGTGGGTACTTATTCTGGAGATGCTGGTAAGTGTAAGACTCGACCTAAGAGTTGTAATTGTTTGTACCACGTTTAAACATATTTAAGGATATACAAAAAATTATCGTTCCTAACAGAATTGCATTTGAATATTTAATGAATACTTTGTAAACAAATTTTAAATAGAAGGTGTCAATAGGGAGACCTATTCTTTTTGGTGTTAAGCAGAAGAATATGCTTAAACATTTCAGAGGGCGTACTGCAATTCCTGTCGAAATTGAGATAGCTATCAATTTCAAACACACTGGTCAAAATATTCTAACTACCTATCTTCATTACGTTGGTATATGTACCCTTCTAAACTATCATGTAATTCAGATGCACTATATCTACACCTTCATTAAATGAGCTTACATTATATTAGTAAAGCAAACTACTTAAAATACATGTGTTCGTTAGGCTCCACCATATCAACTTAAAAAGTAATAGTTTGTCATCCAAAACATTAAGTATGTGAACTAAAGAAATATGCATTCAGTTGTCATGTATTAATCTCTATATACACGCAGATTATTTTACCTAAGACACATAAAAGATATGGAGTCGAAGTCAACATCGGGTGGGACGCCACAAAAAATGCATGACAATTGTCGGACATACTGAAGATGAGCTCTCTGCTGACATTCCTCCTGAAGTGCAACACCACGTTCCCACAGAAATATAAGCGTTCTCTTATTGGTTCTGCGTATATATCAATTACAGGTATCACTGTACCATTAGGCACTGCAATTGGGTGCAATATGATTTATGAGCATTAGAAACAAATCCGGGCGAACTTTGGTCAACCCCAGTTTTTGCTCTGCTGATACCTGGGCATGATTTATTTACATACTAGAAGCTCTCCTTTAGCTAGACAGCACTTGTAAGTTTTAGTTAATTCTGTATTGTTTCCATTTTCGGAAAATACTTTTTCCAGGTCAGTGTATTTTTGGGCCGGAGCAGCAGGAAATTTGAAAAAGTATGGTCTCTACAAACTTAAAATATTTTTAGAAAATCAGTCTGGCGAAACCTGGGCTTTCACCGTTTATATATATATATATATATATATATATATATATAGTTTCTCTTGAGTTTTTGAACAGGGAAAAGTGTTAATAATTGATCAAGGAGATGTCCTGTAGAAATTACCCTTGTATTTTGAGCATTAAACTATATAGGAAAATGCATTAATACAGTGAGACCTTGAACAATCCTTAACTCGAATTACATAGACATTAAAGTAAAAATGCTAGTCCCTATGATTTTTATATAACGAAAGTTTAATGTGTTTGCTACTTTCAGGAGATTCATTCAACTATATTCAGTCATACTCCCTTCGACACAACCGTATGCCATTTTCTACGAAAGATAGAGACAATGACCCTCATTTTCTGGATTGTGCAAACCAGTTGCATGGGGGTTGGTGGTTCAACAGATGCTATAGGCAAGTTAGATTATAGATAAATTACGCAGGCCCCGAGATAATAATGAGCAATTATACCCCTGGTGCGAGGTATATAGGGGGTATATAGTTTTAACCTTTTTCTGTAATTATGTTTGTTTGTCTGTTTGTCTGTATTTTTTTCTGTCAAAGATTTTATTTGTCTATTTTCTTTCTCTCCAATGAAAATTTCTGTCACAGATTTCTCGGCTCCTATTTGAGCCAGTGTTTTATGTAAAAGAAATTTAAGATGCTCATTCTCATTTTGACTTCTTTTTTTAAACTTTCATTTTTACTTCTGTCACTCCTTTATAATACATATGGGCGTTTTACTGTCAATTTTTCTCAGCAACTATTTGATTTAGGATTATGAAATCTTTAATAATTTTGTATTTTCTTTGAAAGTGTTACAGCCTCTGATGGCTACCACCCAGGGGATATGTGAGCTTTGCTCACTTCTTGCCATATTTGGAATTTATTTTTCCGATCTCTCAACAAAATATACCGTCTCATTGGGACGT
The DNA here is from genome assembly GCA_964019695.1 of Loripinus fragilis. Classification (NCBI taxonomy): domain Eukaryota; kingdom Metazoa; phylum Mollusca; class Bivalvia; order Lucinida; family Lucinidae; genus Loripinus; species Loripinus fragilis. The sequence continues at coordinate 9,614,150 of OZ026530.1, forward strand.
GTTTTGAGCACCCACAAGAAATATTAGTGCTGATTTGAAAGACAATTAATACATTTTACGCTTTAATAATTGCTTATCGAAGAATATAATCGAAAAGTTTGATTACTATATTAATTGGCCCACTTACCTTTTTTTTCAGCTCCAATCTGAATGGTCCCTACTTGAGCCAACCGTATGGGCACCGCGCACTGGGTGAGACGTATGGAGATCCTACCTTGGACGGCACTGGCATTGAGTGGTATCCATGGAAACACAAGCAATATTCCCTGAAAGAGTCAGAAATGATGATAAAATTGACTTGACATTCGCAGAAATAACTAGTGAACATATCATGCTCAAAAAACATATGTTGATTTTAGTCATTTCTTCATGCTATCCAGGCCTAAAATAATAACAGAAATTATTATATAATCTATAAATAAACATATTCTGGTTGAATCATATGCCTATCCACTGTCGATGATATAACTACATGTTGCATGGTTTGCTGGACGTGACGTTGCAGAACGTCAAGTAATTTCGCATGATCTTTCCGTAACGGCAATGGTTTCAATGGTCCAAAATTGCAGGAAATGCATAACATACATTTATTATATTATAAAACAATTGTTGACGTGTGTTTTGGTAGACATTGTGTGTTATTGGACAGCAAATGTAATCATATTGACCTCCGTGGAGGTCAATATTATTAAGTTGACTTTTAAATAACACTCTGTGGAGGTCAATATGATTATTAGATTTACTGTTCAATAACACTCCGCGAATGTCAATATGATTAAGTTTACTGTTCAATAACATTCCATGTCCACCTCAACATAAGTCAATACTTGTATAATGTTTGTTTTCTGCTTCATACCTACCCAGCAATGTCTCACTCTACCCAAAATTGTATAGTCTCAGAATGATACTTTTTTACATTTCGTATCTGCATGCTACCAACATCTAAAATTAAACCTAATATATTTTTTTTTCTTTCTCATACCTACCCAGCTATATTACCCCTACCCAAAACATTGTACAACCTCAGCATGTTTTATCTACTTTTCACGTATTCCTATTGAGCAAAATGCATCATGCTACCAAGGCCTAAAATTTGTAAAAGAAATGTTTGTTTTCTTTCTCATACCTACCTAGCTATATTGCCCCCTACCCAAAGGATTGTATAGCCTTAGCATGTTTATCTACTTTTCATGTATTCCTTTTGAGCAAAATGCATCATGTTATCAAGGCATTAGATTGAAAAAAATGTTTGTTTTCTTTCGCATAGTAAGTAAGGGTGCAAAGATCAGGAATCCACACAGTCAAGTACCACACCTGACCCAGGATACCAATGGGAAAGTAACAGACTCACAGTAGTCACCACAAACGAGAGCCAAGAGGTCAGACATAGCAAACACAAGACAGAACAAAAACATAAAAGATCCACAAAAGAAGTACCGCCTTGGAACGGTCAATACAATATTTTACTGGAGGGCTTAAACCGGTTTAACGGCGCCAACCTCACCCTTAATTCAGATGTGGATCAAGACACATAGATATTTGGTTTGCAAGAAAGACCCCTAACTTATCAATGCATCATCTCCTAAACATATAAATCAAGATATAACAAGGAGATAAAGCAAGGATAAGGACTCAACAGTAAATTAAACTGAATACCGAAGCAAAAGAAATCCAACAGGTAAACCCTGGTGGGCCTGACAAACAGCCAAAGCATCAGGCCCCCTACCATCTCATCAATTGATAAGTCTTTAAGTTGGAACCATCATAGAGTCTGAAGTCCGACCCACTGACGTGCAATTAAAAAAGAAAGCAAAGTTGCCAACCGTGATTGGGTTGACTACCAAGTATGCAGTCTGTTGCAATACATTAATGTTATAGCCAATCTTTTTATAATGGGAAATTATTTTAATGAACTGCGCTGAAAAATTATTAGAGCCAACAATCTGCTTCAATTTATACACCAAGTCACCATAAAAATCATGTTCCGAAAGTCCTTGGCGCAAGAGAGTCCATCTTGGAATTTAGAAATCAAATCATAGTATCGTCTATAAAATTTTGAAAATGTTTTGCAAAGTTTATGATACCGATAGCCTTGTTTAAGAAGTTTTTGAGTTAACAACTTATTGCGAGTGTTGAAGTCAGCAACATAGCTAGATGCTCTAGCAAAACGAATGAGTTGAGAGATATAGACTCCATACCTACCCAGCTTTATTACTCAATACCCAAAAGATTGCATGGCCTGAAAATGATACTTTTTTATTTCATAAATGCCTATTTCAGTAATTTTGTCATGCTACCAAGGCCTAAACTTGAACAAAAATGTTTGATTTCTGTTTCATTCCTACCCAGCTATATTTATCTATAATAGCCTCAAAATGAGTTTGTTTTACGTTTTTCAATTGAGCAAAAAGGATCATGCTGCCAAGGCCTAAAAGCAAAAAAAAATGATTTTTTTCTGCCTCATACCTATCCAGCTATAACTCCCACCCCACCTTCAGGAAAAATTGTACAGCTTAGAACGAGTTGTTGTTTTCTTTTCATGATTGCTTACTGAACAAAATGCATTTTACATTTTGCTCAATAAGCAGCTATTAAAAGTAAATAAGATTCTCAGTCTGGTGATTCCAATGCTTGAAGCAGAGAAGCACACAGTTTGTCTTGTATTTTATTTCTGACCATGCCTTGGTATAAAGATATTTTATTTGTATACTTGGTACATATACATAACACATGTAAAGATAGATATATTACAAAGCTAGTATACAAAATGGCATTTACAGTCTGCGCGTCTGGTTGTAAACACAATCACGGTTTATATTTAGCTATGGTTTCCTCTTTAGTTGCACGATGGTGGGACAGGCCTGATCGAGACTTAATTACGGCCCTGATGTAAAGCTTTATTCGGTCGGTTAATGCCTGATGCTTGTCTTTGGCTGGACCCACCGTTGCCCAACTTGAGGTTTGATTTTCTTTAGCTCTGACTATATGTCAGTCGTGAGCCCTTTTCTTTGTTTCGCCATAGTGTGTTAATTTGATTAGATTGTTCCTCTGTGATGATGCATTGCAAGAGGTAGGAAATCTTCATGCGAGCTTAAAGGTTTTGTGTCTTAACAACAACAGAATCTAGAATGAAGATTTGGTACCAGTAAAATGCATTTTAAAATCCCCCAGTTGTTTCGGCTGGTGTCGGTTCTAAGACGGCGGGTCCGTTGTTGTAGATTCGTTGCTGATCGTTAACGTTTTGTGTTTTAACAACAACAGAATCTAGGGCGAAGATTTGGTACCAGTAAAATGCATTTTAGCCCCCAGTGACATCGGCTGCTCTCCGTTCTAAGGCGGCGGTTCCGTTTGTTTTGATCCGTTGTTGATTATGCTCCCATTTTGGTTTTCTGTGTTTGTTCCATGTTTTGTTGTGCATTGCTTTATGTCCTTTTAAGTTTTGCAGCCATCTTGATGGGGAAGAGAGAGCTGGTTGCTTCAGTATGTCTTGTGATTGCTATTGTGCTGTGACCCTTCCTTACAGTGCTGTCTGTTGGTCTGCAGTGTGTGATTGTGGTGTTTCTTGATCAATTTCACTTGCTTTTCAAACAAAAGTCGTTCGACTTATGTAAATCTCTATCCAATTAAGAACTTATTTTCTGATTTATCGTAATTTGAAAATAACAATCATTGTTTGCAAATTTAGTAATGTACCGAAACAATGTATTGAGCTCCAATGCATAACTAATTTATGTAAACTAAATAATCGTTAGTGTCAGTGTATAATGTTTATATGTTAAGAGGCTGCACAGGAATGACATAGCCAGTATTTCTTATCAGATTCAAAAGATAAAACAAGATATATGTTTGAGTTTGACTACCTCAATGTCAAAGAATTGTGCTAAAAGGAAACAATCTTCACATTCTATTTACATGTACATCGCTTTGTCTTTATTAGGTATTCCTGTATATACGAATAAAATGTTCTTATTACTTTCGTCGGATAGCTCTTTGTTGCCATATGAAATTGAATCCAATGTTGGTTCACATAGTTGGTAAATTCCTTGCGTCATTTCTTCACGTAATTCATTGAAACTAGTGAATTCAAACAAGTAGTGTTTCGCAGTTTCTATTCTACCACAAATGCATAACGGACAGTCTATGATGTTGCTTAAATAGAGATGGTGATTAAGAGATCTGCAATCTGTTTCAATTGATTTATGATTTCCTTATCTTTGTCTGACAATATCTGTGTATTGAATATTAAAATAACACATAACATCATAGTACCCCATCTAACTTGAAAGAAACAGCCCTCCTAACTATCTCTAAAACCTCCAAGTTTCACTGGGCAAGACAGAGTGTGATCCCAACTTGGACGGCACCGGCATCGAGTGGTATTCATGGAAAAGCAAGCAACACGCTCTTAGAGAGTCAGAAGAGATGATAAAATTGACTTGGCATTCCCAGACATTTACTACCTGAACATTCTTATGCTCTAAAACGCATGTTGTATTCAGTCAGCCAATTCTTCGTACTGCTATCGAAACACTGAAAAACAATAAAGGCACTGTCAGTAAACAACAGTGCGATGAAAATCCAGATACGCTTTACCAATACTTTAAAGAATGAGCCAACAATATCTTAAAAGTGAACTGTCAATAAACATTTAGTAGTTTTTGTGGTTACAACAGCGTGCAATCAACAAAATATGAAACTTAAGCAAAATTTCACAGAAAACATATGCCCACTTCGAATCGAACTATAGTTCCTACTAAAGTTCTGACGTAATAGTTGCGCGCGCACGTTTACACTCGAACGGGTTAAAATTGCAACTTTAGCTGGTTGACAAGTAAACAAAGTGAATAGCCCTGTATGCCCCCTTTCAATTCTTCATCGTAGTCGAAAAGGATGTGTATAAACTGAATAACTTACTCAAATTGTCGACAATTAGGAATAAGTGGGACCGCAAATAGAGCACAACAATGGTTTATTTTGTAAAAAATCATTTTGAGGCTACTGACATATCTGGCAAGCATCGTGCTTGATCGGTCTAGAGGAGGAAACCAGACAAGCTACAAGAGTAATGGTGCTCTGATCCACCGTTGATCTCTAGTAGGTTCTTGAAGTCACTATGGTGTTAGAATCAAACTATACATGTAGTTACAATAGTAGAAACTATAGTTCGATTCGAAGTGGTCCATAGTCTGTTACTGTCCTGCCAGCCAAGAGTGACAATGATACAATATTGTTAATGTACACTCCACTGGAGCTAACGCGAATTGATAGATTACTTGTGTATTAATCCTGTGGATAGGATTAATATACAAGCGATCTATCGATTATAAGTCCATGATAACTTTTTAAACAAAACATGTCACTGTCACTTTTGGCTGGCAGGATAGTACATCACACACGGTCGTACACCTTGTTTGTTTGTTTGTTTGTTTGATTTGATAATTTACGTCCCGTCAACAATCTTTCGGTTATGTAGGGACTGGGCTTCCTGTGTTGAACCAGTAATAAGCTAGAATTAAAGTTTGGCTCAAGGACACAATCCAATGTTGCCGGTGAGATTAGAACCCGCGGCCCCTCGGTCTCGAGTCAAGCACTCTACCACTGAACCACTGCGCGTGTGCTCTGAAGACTACTTTATTGGCAGCTTAAGTTCTATTTTTAGAATAGAACTTAACTGAATTATTATATGAGGGCATTATAGATAAAAGGCAATAAATAATCATTGTCACCAAGTCCTTGAGCCTGTTAGTTTGTATATACTGTAAAAGTAACCAAATGTCATCACTCTGACAAGCCTATTCTACTGTACAGTCTCGTAAGAAACATCATTATTCGCACACGCAAAATATGGAACTAAATGGCGGGTCAGATCAACAATTAGATATCTCTCCTCACCAGAAAGCAGGGTTTCCTTACACTTTCAAGACTTACTTATACCTTCTTGCATAAGTACATTTGTAACAATTTCTTACGAGTTGGGCTCAAATGAGCCATTTTGCGAGAAAACCTATTTTCGGGGTTGCCGACCAGGCAACACTATAAGGTGCCCACCTTGCTACATAGACTCATTAGAGTTTTGACATTTTGAATGTAGCAATTAAAATATTACACTTTACAGAAAACGAACAATAAAGGTGCAGATCAGACTGCGCGGCCTCCGCGCAGTCTGATCAGCGCCTTTGTTGTTCGCAAACAACAGACATAGGTACCCGGTTTTCTCACAACGTGGGTATCAAGACTGGCTCCCAGTGGGTTTTAGATGCACTTAATAACAATTTACAGTGGACCGTTGTAAAAGCCAGGGTCCAGCGATATTCAAATGTACATATGTACCAACTTTTCGTCAACCATAACCACGAAGGAATTAGCTTTATATATTAGTCGTTTATGTTACATTTGCAGATTATGATATTTGTGGAGGCGGGACCTCGAATTTATTTGAACAAGGACTATTTTTTATACATGTAATATGGATACAATGTAATCGGTACACGTGTTATGATTTCCTATTTTTATATTTATTATGCCAAATGTTTCAAACATTTGACATTTTCATATAGTGCAGATCCCGATGTGATATGCAGCATTGTAGGCTGCTTTAGATATTTAAATGACTCCGTCTTTAATTGAACGATTAAAATACGAATACGCTAGCTATATAAAGTTTATAATACCAGATTAAAATATTAAGAGTAATGTAGAATTGCGCAACATGCAGTGTTGCCGGTTGAGCCTTCAAGAGTTCCTGGACAAAGAACCACAAAAAGCATAAACCCACCAGGCCAGTACTGGTACAGCCAAGGAACACGGCCACAAACAATAACATGCAGTGTTTTTTTTTATTCTTTACGTCCAAATTCAGTCGCGTTTGGACATTTTGCTTTTGTTTCGAAGCAGAGGGAAAAGTGTCTTGCTCAAAGACAAATCACAGTGCCCCCACCCTCCCCTGCAGTAAGTCTCAAATTAGCGATCCTTTGATCTCAAGCCAAACACACTACCACTGAGCTACAGTGATCTTTTGATAAAGAATGTATCCATTAGTATATATGTTCATAAGTTATATCATGCTATATTGTAAAAAGAGAAGATTTACATCTGAAAGAATCAAATCCAGATTTGAAATGAAACAATGCATGATTACATTTTTCAAATTATTTCTCCGTATACATTATTAGTTATTGCAGTAAACGTAAACTCGCCTACATGTACATCCTTAAAAAGGCGACGATGTAGATCAGAAAGCGGCGTTTGAACGGGATCTTCACTGTCAGCTCACTGTTAGCAGATGCTAACAGATTACTCTTCTAAAATTTGATAAAAAATATACCTACATGTAACAGCCTTAAAGGGCTAGGTTCACGAAGGGGTGAAATCGGCCCTGCCATAGAAATGCATACTGACTTAAAATATGTTTATATGGTTTATTTCATTAAGAAAAATCGAAATTTTATCTGCCTAATGCTTAAATTGTGAAAACTATGGGTTTCTAAAGACAAGGACGCTCTGTTAATTTTGCGCAAAAAGTAACGTCATTTACATTGCAATGTAACGCCAAAGACGTCGCTAAGTTTGGTTAACAAATTTATGTTAAACAAGTGTGTGTTGCATCCAAATTTGTGCCAAAATGTATTATAAACCTCGATAAACAGTCTATCATGGCGATACGCCCGCCAACCCTCTGAAATGTGCATGTTTGTTTGAGGCTTTATGTCCATGTAATTTTCATCAATTTTAGTCATATCACGGTAGCGGTCAATGTATCCTATACCGCTGCTCTACAAACGGTGTATCAGTATCAAGTACTTACTAAATTCTCTTATCAGAATCAGTAGAAGAGAGAAAATAATTTCAACAAAACTATACAAGGGTTTAAACTCATGATTCATGACCCCCCCCCCCCTCGTCACCCTCAAGGTTAGTCCATAGAAGTCAGACTATAAATAGAACTCTGCCGACCACGCTTCGCGGGTCCGAGAAAAAGCGTATTAAAACTGTATGCACACAATATTACTGATGCGATGGATAACACAATCGTAACGCATTTTATGCATTTGAATGCAGCTTGTCAATCCATCAATGCAGAGTGGTCATTTTACGGTAGTCTCGTCATTTTCAGACAGAAGCTTGTCATTCTGACGGATCTTAAATACCCGTGCTTATATATAAATATAGTTGGGTTTCCCGGACGTGGTAACTTATTGTAGAGTGATGCTGTATTATTTTACCCTTAAAGCGCCAAGAAAAAATGCATCTGAAAATGTCGTCTGCTGAAGTCATCTGCTGAAAATAATTTCCTAGCATTACTGACGAATTTAGTATAGAAGCAAACAGTGTGGACCCAAAACAGAGTGCTCCTATAGGAGCAGTCATATCTGGGCCCACACTGTTTTCCATAGAGGCTTCTTAAACATTTCAGCAGACGAGAAAGCAGACGACTTTTGTTGCGATTGGCGCATTAAGGGTTAAGTCAGCTCAGAAGGTATTTATGTTTTTTTATCATTGGCGACCAGCGCAGGTGCAGGCAAAATTGAGCATTCGAACAGACTAGCCAGAACCTCCCCTGATACTGCCCGCTCAAATTAAAGACAGCGTAGAAGTTTCATGTGCATGTTTTGTGAAATCATTCGTTTTTGATAAAGTCCCAGAAAGAACGTTAAAGCTAACCACTATCGGCCAACGGCGAAAGGTAATTGCATATTGCTGCTATTTTTGATTCTCCCCGCCTCGCTAAAGTGGGACAGGCTTGTCAAGATATGGTAATGGGTACACAAAACGAACATTTTGATGGACGGAATTCAATAGTGATAACAGTAGAACCTTGTTTGCCATGAGTCACATCAACAATCTTTCAATGATGTAGGGACGGGTCTTACTGGGTAAACCCATTACTAAGCTTGGATTAATGTGTCTTGCTCAAGGCACAACGCTGTAGCGCCGGTGAGGCTTGAACCCACGGACACTCGGTCTCGAGTCAAGCACTCTACCACGACAGTAAATCTCAATTTCTAAATCCTGAAAATAAGTTACTATACGATTTGAAAAAAAAATTCAGCTGCTATTCTTTCGCAATAAGGTTTTTGTATTCAATTTTAGCAAAATGTGTTAACGATAAAGCTGTAGAGAAGACTTTCCGCCAACTTCTCCTAAAGGTCTGGTGTTTGTTACACGTACAGATTTTGTGTACAGTAAAACCTCAAAAATTCGAGCTCCGATTTTTCGAAATACTGGCTAATTCGAAATAAATTTGGGACACACTGAATTCAGAGTATAGGACCTATTCATGATCTATTTTAAAAACTTTCTATGATAATATACTCAACAAAAAAAGTTAAGGAAATTGTGTTTGAGGGGCCATGACAAAAGATCTAAAACATTTAAAGACTTTTGAATTTCGCAATAGTATAATGTGACCATTTTTCTTTATAATGACGCTTTATCTGGGTCTGTAGTGTTCATAGCAGCTTAGTAAAGCCATGTCAAAGTTGACCAGTCTTCACTCCATTTTTCGCAAAAATTCAATTTACGGAGCAAACATAGGTTTTCATACATTAACGTTCGCCAGGTTCCTCGGGAGATGGAGATGTTTATAAAACCTAGGACGACAGATCTGGAGGTTATAGAGGGATACCTGATCAGTCAAGTGTACATGGATGAGGTGTTGAGGTATGTTGTCCTGCCTTTTTGTGCTAAAACCAGTGGTAGTTCCAGGCCTAGGATGACAATGTCAGAACACACCTCACTAGAATCAGCAATACAATGTTGTGCGTATTGACTGGTCAGTTCGCTCATCAGACATGTCTACATTTTTAACAGATCTATGAAATTTTTTGACAGAGTGTCCAACGCATAATAATGGCACCAAGAAACTCCCAGCCTCTCGATGCAGTGTTGCAGGAGATATTGATGCTGATCCTCAGCACCAAATCACCGGTATTCAGAGTATGTGAAACCGGTGCTAGTCCTAATTTGCCGCTGACTGGGGACACACTCGTTACTGATGAAGGCATCTTATCTTCGAAATGTGATGTTTAAGGCTATCAAGTTAATTTCATGTGACATTCAAAGGAATTGCATTTCAAGTTTTGAAAACTTACATGTTTTTCATGTGTTTATGAGGGAATAATCTGTAGTCATTTTTGCGAAAAATGACTTTGACCCCTGGGCTACTTGACACTGGGCCACAACAAAGGTATTGGTGCTAGCTAACGAAAGTAAACATTTTTCTCAACCGATGACATGTATCTAAACAAATAAATAAGTATTGAATAATTGTTTGCTTTGATGTTGTTATGTTGCATGAATTTTGGAGATTTCCTTAACTTTTTTTGTTCAGTATATATGTTCTGGGTGCGTAAAAGAAACGTCTCCCTGAGACGTTTCTTTTATGCACACAAAACATATATTTGATAAGAAAAAAATAATCATTATACTTTCTGGGGGCTATATATCTTTTACATGTATTTCTACCTACCTATAATTCGATAATGCGAAATAAAAACTCTAGTCCCTAGGACTTCGAATTAACGAGATTCAACTGTATTTAGATAAAAAAAATTGCAATTAATTGAATTCGTTTAACATTTCAAAGTTTGTTTTATTGACGGGTAAAATTCGTATGGGCGTGTCAGAAAGAGGTATTATCAAAAAAAAAATCGTGAACGATGAAAATCCTGTTATTCAAAGGTTGTGTATAACATGAAAGTGATAGAACTGCCATTTGCATGCCCAGAATTTTCCGTGCACGCACAGAATCAACGTCAGACAGGCTCATTTGTACGAACAAAGTTTGGATTTTTGCACAACGTGCCATTTTCCTTTGCAGTTGTTCTAAAATTTACGGTTCCGAGATGATCCCACTAGCTTAACGCACGTGCGAATCCCCACTTGCTTAACGCACGTGCGAATCAGGCGCGATTTCCAATATATTCGAACAAGTCATACTTCGCTTTAACAACTGAATTGTGGCGGTATAATCCGTTTCTTGTTTACTGTCGTGAGTTGGCTCCCGGTACCGTTAGTTTAACGCGTGACCGGGCCCAGGGCGACGACAGTAAACATGATTCGCACTATACATTGTAACATTTTGATTGATATCTTCGACTTGCTATATTTGTGCTTTGCTTAAAATGCTCAGAGTGCATCTATGCACAGATGTAACATCATCATCTTGGATGTTGGAACTGTTTTGAGAAGTTGGCAGGGATGTTTCCGAATACTTTTCATCGGGATAAGGATTTCGAAAACATGACGTGGTAAAAATCATCGCAAAAACAGGTCTAAAACATTTCAGGTGGAGTTTAATTGTTAGTATAATTCAAACTTCTAAGTTATACATGGATCTTTTTTTTCAAAAAGATGTGCCTGACTCCTGAAATCATGATAAATCCTAAATTATATCACCTTCCTTTATTCTCCCCATGCAAATACAAGTGTGACAAAGTATAAAAAAATTCCGTTCACCCCACAGATTGCTCGTACTGATGTTTCAAAGATGCAAAATAATCAGACTATACCACATTGTATTTTTTCCATTGAAACGGGTAAATAACGGTCAATGAAATACTGCAGTTTGAGGCAGTTAATGTAATATATATAAAAAAAATACCTGTATAAAATACACATTACCTGGATTAGTTCATATTTTTGTTTACAACGATTCTCATCTATCTTTGAATCAACTGTACGTCTTGCCGAACGTTTGTTTGTTTGTTTGTTTGATTTGGTTCTTTACGTCCCATGAACAATCTTTCAGTTAAACAGAGACGGGTCTTCCTGGGTTGAACCAGTACTAAGCTAGGATAAATGTGTCTTACTCAAATACCAAAACGCAGTGACGCCGGTGAGGCTCGAACCCGCGGCCCCTCGGTCTCAAGTCAAGCACTCTACCACTGAGCCACTGCTCTCCCTGTCTTACCAAACGTATGCGAAACATGCGTCATTACCGATTATTGACCAAAGAATCCCCAGTTCCTAACACTACATGCAGCTTACACATGGGGTACACGGGGACAATGAGGGACATAAATATAGTAGACCTATCACCTCATCGCCAATGCCCAATGCGATTTTTCTTCCAAAACGGTCTCCAACCGTGTCACATTTCTAAAGATACGCATGCATATCGGCGATCGAATACGTTATTTTTGCAATAGGAAAATCAGTGGAATACAGACTTAACTTAACTCATGATTAAGACATGAAACACGATCATTTTGTGAGGGATCAGTCATGCACGGACCCAGAGAGGAGGTGGGGGTAACAGGCGGCCCGGACTCACCTTGAAAATCACAAGTTCTATAGGGAATAAGCAATTGAGTTCGACCCCCACCCCTAGAAATTGTTGGACCCCCTTTGGAACCAAAAATTACATTTTTAGTGAGTTTATGGAATACAATGAAGGCAAATCAAATATGCTTGGCGTAAGTATATACGGGACAGTGGATGATTTCTGAAATAAAACGACCAGTACATGTGGTTAATTGTTTTCAGCTATCAGATAAGTAAAGTAAGTAAGGTTGCAAAGATCAGGAAACGATACAATCAAGTACCACACCCAGCTATCAGATAAACCTCAAAGCTTGCAATAATATATAAACTAGCATTTTATGAGAAACGTGAGAAAAAAAAAGGAAAGAAAAAAAGTTCACGTCGCTGAGGATTGAACCCTGGACCCCTTGCAAAAAACAGGAACTTTTCCTGGACTTAACCGCACGACCACGTAGATGCTTATAATAAAATGCAGCGCACTCAAAACTATATATTTTTAAATACGAACAAAACAACAATAGGCTTTTAGAAATATACATAAACAAGCTGACACTCATTAATTGTAAAATATGGCCCTGTGTATTTTTCTAATAGTGATTTATGAATAAATTTACATCCCGTTAGCCAAAAACGGTAGTATATACCTGCGAAAGCAGACAAAAACTAACGGTAGCACAACGAGCGTCTCTTACTGAATGTAAATTTCGAACGTAACATTATTTCGGAATCGGCATTGTTTGCACTGAAAAATGTGAGAATGTAGGCGTATTTTCGGCTTCTAAAATAGTCAAGCCCTGCTTTCAAGAGATAATGTAATCATATCTGCATATTTTAAGCCTTAGAACATGTATAAATGGCCTGAAAAGACCAAACACAGACAAAATATCCAAACGTAATCGTTTAGGTTACGTAATATTACATTATGAAGCCATAATTTCGACACCTTGAAATTTTTGGTCATGGGTTCTCAATGTTAATTTGCACAGCTAAGTCAAAAATTGTGGTGTCGAAATAATGGCCTCATGTTTTGTTATGGATATATTTACACTAAATCCCCACAATTTCAGCCATTTTGGGGAAACTGGGGGTCATAATATGGATTTTTGCGGTATAAAGGAAGCATCCAAGAAATTGTTTGGTATGTATTTGAAGAGAGGGAAGGTCGTCTTCTTCAGAAATAATGTCATTTATATTATATTCATACATTTCTAAAATAGGATTTTACAGGGCCGATTTTACCCCTTCGTGAACTTAGCCCTTTGAACACGGTGTTGCATAATTGATAAGGATGGAAACGTCCATTCAGCTTATATGGGTTAATTGAGGCGATTCAATGGGTAGCTAAAGTGATGTCAGACAATGCAGATGAGACGCATTATTCTTGCATAAATATCTGAGCCGCCACATGAGATTTCCAACAATGTGGTATGTGCGACCAGAATAGCCGCAAATCAGCCTGCGCCATTGATAGTCGCTTGAATATTCCATGACTGTTAAGCTACTGACCGAACTGCATAAGGAGTTTCTAAGCTTAAAAGGAGGCTGCACAGGCTCGTCTGAGTGTACACTTGTCAAAATGCCACATTGTTGTAGATCACATGTCATGACTCATCTACAAGTAGCACAAAATGTAATGGAGCGTCAAGCACAAATAAGGACAGTGTTTGAAATCCAGCTTCAGCATTTCAACCATTTTTGTACTCAAAACCTCACTCCAGATGAAATACCGCAACTGCAAAATACGATGTTTCGTCATGACATACACTGCTTTGCTTGTTTACATGTAACCCCTTGAAGCCGAATAGAATTTCCCACTCTTAACAATTGGGCTAGTTCGTTTCCGTTGTAATGACTGTTGACTGGTAATTTCCATTCTTATTCTTGCGGCCTCTGATCTGGGCCTACTTTGGTAACCTATGCCCCACAAAAGGACGCTTCCTAAATATTACAATAATGGGTTTTGGAGCGCAGTAGCTCAGTGATAGAGTGTTTGGCTCGAGACCGAGGGGCCGCGGGTTCGAGCCTCACCGGCTTCACTCCGTTGTGTCCTTGAGCATGAACATTAATCCTAGCTTAGTACTGGTTCAATCAAGAGAAAGATTGTTGATGGGACCTAGAGAATCAAATCAAACAAACAAACAAAACAATGATTCCATGCTTATTGTATCAATTTTATTGAAAAATTCACATTTCAAAATGAGATTAAAGGGTCCTAAATTTTTATTCAGACGGAAATGATACGACGAACAGCCTTGTCATGACCAACACTGTTATAGTTAAAGCCATGTTTGGGCTGAAGGATCATGATGAAGGCATTAGGGAATATACAATGTACTAAAAAACAATATATCCATAAGTACATGTACATGTAGAAACATTTATAGAGCCAATATTTGTTCACATATATTTTACAGTTTCATGGCTAATTATATTGTTTCATTTTTAAGCTAATAATAATTTAGCAAACACGTTTGACTTTGATACTTACATCTATCAAATGACAAGCAAGCAAGGCGCAGTCTCGCCAAAGCCTTCATTGTTTGCATACATAAAATATGGAAGTAGATTGAATGCTCAGATAAAACTATATTTTAACCCCAATAGAAAGTTGTGTATGCGCATTTAAGGAGTATTTAGTAATGCAAATTAAGGCATAAGTATCTCATGCACTGACCGCTGACCCATATAGTGTTCCCGAAACCACTGCCCTGTATTTTCTGTTCTATAGCCCAATCAGCGTTGTATCATGATAATATTTGAAACAGCACTTCCGATTTGTGTACTTTTGAAGTTTCATTTAAACGCCTAGTATCCTGACGTACAATCCGACAGTGCCAGAAAGCTAAGTTCTAACCCGAGTCTTCATCTACATCCAAACATTGTGTATAGGAGTGATAAAGGCTCTGGGTAGTTTGCGTATTTCGCAGATTTACCTCAGCCTTCGCAAAAATCTCACGTGCTGGTAAATTTATATTACAATGTATTAAAACGCTGCGTGTGGAATCTACAGAGGCGGGCCCAGTTTCTCCAGAAGCATTTTGATCTGGACCTTCACTTAACAAAAAAAAACAGGATACGTGTATATATTGTATTGTTCACAAAGCCATGTAAAAGGGGATTTCTTAGTGTTTTGTGTCGAGGAATAAAGTTTCGAAAAGGAACAAATTAATCTCAGACATTTATAAAAGCGACACACAAATATGACGGAAGAGGAAAGAAGGTTCGGAACTTGGGACTGGGTTTTATTCGCCGCCATGCTAGCAGTATCTGCAAGTATAGGAATATTCTATGCATTCAAGGGTAATAAACAGAAGACGACAGGCGACTATCTGATGGGCGGACGGAAGATGCAGCTATTTCCGGTGGCAATATCCATCCTCGTGTCATTCATGTCCGCCATTTTGATTCTTGGTACACCGGCGGAAATGTACACGCAAGGGACGCTGTACTTTGTGTATCTGCTGGGAATGATCATATCAATTATTCTGTCCGCACAGCTGTTTGTACCATTGCTATATCCGCTCAAACTGACAAGTTCCTTTGAGGTGAGTACGTATCGGAGCCGCTACATGTAATTTCCAACAACATTGGCACACTTCGAATCGAACTATAGCCCCTTCTATCGTAACTATAGTTTGATTCGAACATCGATAGTCGCTACTATAGTTCTACTAGAGATCAACGGTGGGTCAGAGCATCGTTACTCTAGTAGATTGTCTGGTTCCCTCCTCTAGCCCTATCTAACAAGATTGGTTCAAGATCTGTCAGTAGCCTCAAAATTATTTGTTTCGCTGGGCTCTATTTGCGGTCCTACTTACTCGTAATTGTTAATTAGAGTTGGCTGTGCAGTATATGAACACAATTTTTGTCTGCAATGAAGCATTGAAAGGGGCCATGCAAGTAGGAAGTTAAGTTCGATTCGAAGTGGGCCATTGGCATAGTTCCCATTACAAACGTGCGTAATAAAATAGTTACATTTAAGGGAGGTCACCTGATGTGGTAAACGTGATTTTCCATACAAAAAGGAACTACTCTTAAAGGAAGGAATTCGCTCCCTCTTTCCTTTCAGAGAAGTTCCCTTTAAGAAAAGGGACGAAATTAATAGAATCACAGCTTGATCCAATAATCTCCCTTTGATGTGCGTAACGTTTTCATCGTTCTGGCTACGCCATTGAACAATGTGGCATTTTGACAACTGTAGACTCACACGAGCCTGTGCAGCCTCTTTTTAAGCTTAGAAACTCCAAATCACGTTCAGTCAGTAGCTTAAGACTCATAGAAGCAAAGGCTCTGATCAGACTGCGCATATGCTCCGGTTGATATGAGGCTTTGCTGGTTGCACATACCACATGTTGGAAATTTCATGTGGCGGCTCATTTAGGTATTAGATAAATCATTTTGTCTCCCTTCGTAAAAGTTCAAACAAGAAAAAAAGAAGAAATAGTGTTTTTTCGTAACAGCTGTCCACCGTGGTCATATCACTACGGCAATTTGGGTTTCGCCACATATTCCATTGTTAAGGTATCTTTCTCATGTTCAATTTCTTTATTAAATCTGAGATAAACGTCCCAAAATGCTTGGGTTCCGATTGTTTTTTTGTTCATCAAAATCACATTGTATCATTTAGCTTTAAATGTAAAAGTATATGAAAACTTTAACGTTTGATGTCTACGCATTAAATAACTAATTACGGTTTTGCCATCGTGAATAATTAATCAATGACAAAACCGTATAATTATGACTAAACCGTAATGGACACTTTTATAATACATGTATCACTGTAACAAAAAAAAAATTTGAACTCTGACTTTATCTCCGTTTTGGCAAAACAACACAGAGGTTGTTAACTAGAGGATGCAACCTCAAAGCAAATATATTCGAAAGTTCTCGGTTTGTTAGCCTTTATTTGAAGTTAATTTACTATAACACGAACCCCAAACTGCCGCAGTAGTATGGCCACAGTGTGAATATAAGCGTAAGTTATAGACACCAAAAGATTATTGTTGTCAGTTACAATGTACAAGCGAAAGTATGAGCACGAAGTATTGGTTAACTGCTTAGTTAAGCGTGTCCAGGAAAAAGTGTGGCTCGGTGAACTGACCGTGTCGACTTGAACACAGCTGTTGACTGGGACGTAAAGCATCAAAGAAAAACAAATATAGCAATTCTCCCTGTAATTGTTGTCACTATTCTCAAAACAAACCTTTTAAGCAGTGGAAACGTTACACCGAGATCAGTGGTAGTTCAACTTCCTGGGGGCAAACAAGTTTTGTTTTAATGTCATGCGCGGATCCAGGGGTGGGGGGACAGAGGTCCGGACCCCCCTGAAAAATTTAAAAAATAAAGGGTTTTCTAGCAATTTAGGTCCGGATCCCCTGAAAAATCGCAAAGCTACCAAGCCAGCACTCATTGTTGTCAGCATTTAATGGCGTTTCGTTGACCCAATCATAGTGGTACTTTTATCCTCCCACCCCCCTCATCAACTAAAAAAGATGGAACCCCTCTGGCAAAGCATTCTGGATCCGCGCATGAAGTTAAGCTTATTTTACAGTGTGCCATTGCTATGACGTGATTTAATCATTTTTGACTAGAAGTTTCACAAAAGAAAAGAAATTCCAGAACAGGACCTTGTATTGTATCTATTTTTCTAGTCTCTTTATAGACTTCGAGCTAAAAAAGGTCCTGCTCCCCCCCCCCCCTAGGGAATTTTGCAGACATATCCTATCTTGAAGAAAATTTCAAGCCGCATCTTTTAAGAGATGTTTGCACTCTGTGCTCCGGGGCGTTAGTCTCTGACAGCCTGTTACATATGTTACTGTAACAAACTAAGGAAAAAATCAAAATGAAAGTTTGAGCTACAGAAAGAAGACATTAAACCATCGAATTATTCAAATTTCTTATGTAGTTTGCAAGCTGGATGCCTAAGCTACATAAAAGCAGCATTTCAAACAAAATTACAGCCTTCAGTGGTGTTATATGCGTTACATAGATTAAATTTCCCTTTTGAAAGTTGAAATAGTGACTAACATCATTCATTTTACAGACACTTTGTGCATTTTTACAAGTGTTTTTAATCTTAGTTTACTAAAATACCTATTTGACTAATAGAAAAAACAAAGTTTGCTTTTCTATCTCAAATACATTGTTTTATATGAGCTATTAAACAACCCTACCCCCAATTTTAAGAATCCAATTTTGGTATCTATTATTGAAGAAAAATATATGAAAATATTTGACGCTCGTGGATATCTTACATTTTTGGCACTGTCTTGCTAATGCAATAAAGAATCATACATTTGCAAGTTTGACATGAGGATCAGAGCATTTATTAAAGTATGTAACGTATGTTACATGGCATAATGAATGAGCAAGGAAATTGTTTTGGAAGTAAGAGATGATATTTCAGAAAAAATACTACTTTTCATATGTTTTCCTATTTAACTCTAGCCTCTGGTGCCTTATTCCTAGTAATTATAGTCATTGCTGATAACAAGCCCATAGAATTGTGTTACAGATGTTATATATAATTTTATCATGTATTACCTAATGCCTATAATATCAAAATGTATAGACATATAGATAGAAAATAATAGTTCTCATTTCAATGACACAATTTATTAAATATTCCTATTCAATACAATTATTCAAAAACAATCTTTATTCAAGTCACCCTCACAATGTCTATCATTGTGTCTGCTTCTATTGCAAAAAAATCACCCATTTCATCACAACCAGTAGAATCATGGCATAGAATTAGGACTGCAAACTGAGTACAATCCTGTTCCTCTCCACCCCTTTGGGAATTATGCAGACATATCCTACCTTAAAAACAATTCAAGCTGCATCAAATAAGAGATGTTTGCACTCTATTAACCAGGGGGTAGCCTGTAATGGTATGTTATGTATGTTACTATATCAATTTAATAGTAAATGAATTGAAAGTCTGAGAAACAGAAAGAAGACATAAAACTATCTATTTATTTGAATTATTAATGTAGTTTGCTTGCTGAACACCTTTGATACATAAGAAAGTGTTTTTTAACAAATACACAGATTCCTATGGTGTTATATTTGTTACATTAATTAAGATTACTTTTTAAAATTGGTAATTGTGACAAACATCACTTATATAAGCATTTCGTGTGATCCTCCTCTTTTGCCATCAAAAGACTTAATTTTCTTTTTGTGTATGGCCAGTGCCAGCGTCATACAAATTGACTCAGCTATAACTTGACTCCTTAGCATTCTTCAAAAGCAGAAACAGCATGTCAGTGTCATGGGATCAAACACCTGATAAAATATGGATCTTTGCACCCTTACTTACTTTAATGCCATTTGACATATATGCAGACAATGGAGTATAACTCTGATATATGTCTCTTCCTGTGAAGTGGCAAAAGCAATCTTACTGCAGCTGCCTCTGAATCCGTGCTAGTCAAATGATAACTTTGCTCTGATTTTGCAAAAGCTATGTCTCTACCGTGTACCTCTAAGAATACTTTAAGATTTCTGACATCGGTCAAACAGAAATTTGATAGGCTGCTTTTTTGCATCATTTGCCATGGAACCTTTTCAGCCCTTTGGTGCTTAAGTCCTCAGGTCTTAGATCAATAGTATTTTGCTGCGCCCAAAGAACTTTATAAAAGTAAGTAAGGGTGCAAAGATCAGGAATCGATACAATCAAGTACCACACCTGACCCAGGATACCAATGAGTTTTCTTTAGTTACAATGTTGACTCTTGATGGTTTTGGCAGACCGTCTGAAACAATTTCTGTTACACCTTGAATGTTATCTGGTATATGAGAAAGAACACGAAGTTGGACATTGCCATCAATTATGTTTGCAGCTGATAGTTTTTTGATGTCAGTACATTGAAGCAAGCCTTAAAATGATGTAAAACCTTTGATTTCTCAGTTTTTGCAGCTATATCATTAGCTATTGCATTCAAAAGAAGGAAAGTGGACTATGGGTGGAATAGGATAACCAGTAGTTCTATATTATGCTCTATGGAAGATTTATACAGAGTAAACAAGTTGATAAGGTTGCCCCATTTCATGATCCATTGAAAACACTGAAATTGAAAACACTTGCCTCTGACTGTGTAATCAAAAAGGATGTCACGACAAAGCCCTTGCTCATTTATTATGACGAGTTATATATGTTACATCCTTTAATAAGCACTCTTATCTTAGAAACTTAGTGAATCATTGAAGTGAAAGGGTCTAATTTGCATTCTGTTCATCCTGCATTTCATTGCTTTACCTGCTGTGATACATCTAGTTTGTTTATCTGAAGGGAAAGAGTTACCTTGGTTTCAGCACTTCGGTAGTGCTAAGACTTCAAATAAGTTTTTGAATGCTTTGGGAAAGATAATAAGTACAGAGACATTATTAGATGAAAATATGTTTGTTGCATGAATGGAAATGCTAAATTTATAAAAGTTAACCAGCTAAGATATGATTCTTTATCACAGAAATATCAAGGTACATCAGTCCAGGTACTCATTGCTTTTAATGGCATAATTTTCCTCCTTGTAAAGCTTTAGTCTTTCTCCCACTTGCAGAGTATCACTTGAAACACATACCCAAAGAGCAAACTATTAGGAATTCATATATATGTTCCAAGCCGTGAATGGCAAAATTGGAAAGTTGATAATGGCTCATCAATTTTGAGTGGACTGGTGGTAAAATTTTATAACAGTAAATGATTGAAATATTGTGGGATGATTCTACTAGTAGCAAGGAGGCGTGTGATAATTATGATTACCACAGAAGCAGACAACGACAAACGTTGAACATGAGTGTTTAATCGATGAGAATTAGTTTGGACCATTTCATTTATTGTATTGCCTTGTACAAATGTAAAACTATCTATTCTATTTGTGGCTCTATATTTAGCATTATATGCACAGTATTAGGAAATGTGTCCAAAAGGTCATTGATAACATCTGTAACAACAGTCCATGGGCTTGATAATCAAATAGAATATAATTTGTAGTGTTTTGGCACCAAATGCTTATAAGTACACATTTTAAAAGTGTCCTGATCTTAAACTTAATGACATCTTGCAGATATATCAGCAAGACAGAATTAAGAAAATGTAAAATATCCACACGCTGCAATCGCTTTCATGTGTTTTACTTTAACAGGAATATCAAAATTTGCTTCTCAGTAAAACTGGGAGTAGGGCTGTGTATTAGCTCCTATAAGACAATATATTTAAGATAGAAAAGCAAACTTGGTTTTTCCTATTCATCAATTGAGTATATAATTGTAAAATCCAATAAAACAGTTTGAAACCAAGTCATAGTAGTTGTTTAACTAAATGACAATAGCCACAATTATGGCTTTTAAATTATAATTAGATTCATGTAACGCACATAACACTGCAGTTAGCCGTATCAATGTTAAACAGCTTCCATATGTAGTAAAGTCATCCAGTATGCAGACTATAAGAATGTCAATTTATTAGATAATTTTAATATCTTCTTTCTGTAGCTCAAACATTCAAATTTCTTATTCTCAAATTGATATAGTAACATATGTAACAAGCTGTTACAGGCTAACGCCCCGACTTACAGAGTGCACACATTTCTTATTAAATGCACCTTGAATGGTTACATAAGATGTAATATGTCTGCAGAATTCCAAAGGGGATTAGGATGGAGCAGGCCCTTACTCAGCTTGATGTCAAAATACTGTTTGATGATTTTACTTATCACGTTAACATATGTAACACTCTCTGATCTTTAAAACTTGGTGACAACTAGCAGATCTATAAGTCTTTATCATACGAGCCAGCTTAAAATCCCTAAACAATGTAAGATATCCAGCAGCTGCGAGTTTTTTTCACAATTTTAGCTCAAACTTTCAAAAAAACATTTCCTTTATTTGATATAGTAACGCACGTAACATGCTGTTTCAGACTAACGCCCCAACTTAGAGAGTGCAAACATCCCTTATTTGATGCAGCTTGAGTTGTACTTTAAGAAGGAATATGTCTGCAAAATTCCCTCGAGGCGATTAAAACATTTTAGGCATATTTTATGTAAAGCCAATGAGCTTGCCCATTTATTACATCAGGTAACATATGTTACAGCCTCTGATTTTCAAATTTTTGCAACAAACTTGCAGATTTATGACTCTTTTCATATAAGCAAATGATTCCCAAACAATGAAACATATTCATCAACTGCAAATATTTTTTATCTATTTTTACTTAAGTTTTAATACCAAACTTTTCACCTTAAAACTGGGTAGGGGTAAAGTTGTTGAATTGCTTATTCCAGAAAAAATATTTAAGCCAGGGAAACAAACTTTAATTTTTCTGTTAGCCAATTGCATAAGCTAGTCAGCCATGGTCAATAACATCTTGCAAAACACACAGAGAGATTGTGAATGTAAATGATGTTAGCCACACTTGCAAATTTTAATGGGTTATCTGATTTATGTAACGTATATGACACCTTAGGAAGCTGCAATTTTGTTCAAATGGCTGTCATACGTAGTTAAGATATCAAGTATGCATACTATATAAGTGATTTTTAAAAATAGATATTTTAATGTCTTCAATTTTTAGCCCAAACTTTCAATTTACTTTTTCGTAATTCGATAAAGTAACGTATGTTACAGGCTCTTACAGACTAACGCCCCGGAGCACAGAGTGCAAACATCTCTTAAAAGACTCGGCTTTCAATTCTCTACAAGATAGGATATGTCTGCAAAATTCCCTAGGGGGGGGGAGCAAACCCATTCTCAGCCATCCGTCTATTAATAAGTTAAATTACATGTATACAAGTAAGTGTTCTCATGTTTGGTCCTATTTATCATATATTTTCAGTACATAGAGAAGAGATTCCAGTCGAGGGCTGCAAAGTTTACCGGAACCTTCATAATGATAATCCAACAGGTACTTATGACATGCGGGGATCCAGGGTGGGATCGAGGCTCCAGACCCCGCCCCCCACACACACATCACACACCCCCTGGTAAATCATAACTGGCTATAGTTTTCCTTAGAAGTACTGGTTAGGACCCCCTCGAGAATCAATTACTCTTGAGAAATGTCCTATGGCCCTCCGGTAAATTAGTTGATGACTATATAGAAAAAGTAAGAAAGGTGGCAAAGATCAGGTATCGATACAATCAAGTACCACACCTGACCCAGGATACCACATGGGAAAGTGACAAAACCTCAATTAAACATCACAAAAGAGAGCCAAGAGGTCAACCCTTTCCTAGCAGGTAACCACAAGGCAGCAATGAACAGACGCGAAAGCATGACAAACACAAGACATAGATAACACAAATGATCCACAAAAGAAGTGCCGCCTTGGAACGGTCAAACAAATATTTTACTGGAGGGCTTAAACCGATTTCACGGCACCAAACTCACCCTTAGTTCAGTTCTGGATCAAGACACATAAATGTTTGGTTTGCATGAAAGAGACCTAACTTATCCATGCATCATCTCCTAGAATATATAAATTAAGATTTAAAAAGGAGATAAGGCAGAGATAAGGACTCAACAGTACTGAAATCGGGAATATATTTTTATTTCTATTTTGCTTTGCATTTTAAAATTTAACATGCTTAATGTAATCATTTTGGGCAATAAGTTTCGAGAGTTAAATACTTAAAAACCCACCAGCGTCAATGCGTTATGCCCTTGAGCAAGACACATTAATTCTTGCTTAGTACTGTTTCAACCCAGGAAAACCCGTGTCGACATAACTGAGAAATTGTTGACTGGGACGTAAAGAATCAAATCAAACAAACAAAATACTTAGAAAAACATTAATGAAATAATTATTATGGGCATGAAAACTTCCATATAATTACCTGTAGAACTGAACGAACGATGCGAATTTGGGTTAGTGGGATACTCTTAATATATGGAATAGGGTCAGCACATGAGCATTTGGTACTTAGCGCATATCCGCAAACGCCTCATACATGCCGCCGATGCTGATGTATCCAGCGAGATTAGAGATCTACATTTTGGTCTGAGTCTTCATCTAGATGTATATTTTCTGCGTGCGAGCAGCGAAGACTCTTGCGAGTCTGTGCAAATCCGAATCTTCGTTTCTCGACAATGCGAGACAGTCAAGTGCTGTCCCATATATAAACTTCATAATAAAAACATGAACATTGGCATTTAGAATAACTCCATTTGACATGAAGGAGTCATATATTATCTTCATGTACTAAATATATGTATAAGTCGATTTAGGAAGTTTTGAGCGGTTAGAAACGTCATAAATTTTATGTTCAAGTTACAAGATATACCACTTCACCAGATATGTTACCGATGTGAGGTATTTATGGTTGGTTTTCTGATAGCACTTGAGGACCACGCCGGGTAGGCGGCGACCGCGAACGCTTTCATATGTATGAAAACTGCGTTTCCGACCGCACAAATCAGCGATATTTTTTCTTCTTTTTGCATTAAAATGCTTAAATTTTGTTGGATTTTATTCTTTACGTCCCACAAACAATCTTTCAGTTATATAGGGACTGGTCTTCTTGGACTGAACCAGTACTAAGCTTGGATTAATGTGTCTTGATCAAGGACACAAGGCAGTGACGCCGGTGAGGCTCGAACCCGCGACCTCGGTCTCGAGTCAAGGAATCTACCACTGAGCCACTGCGCTCCACGAGCCAAAAACTAGGTAGGGTGACACATACATTATATATATGTTTTGGGGCCCAACGATCAAAGCGCTGTTCTTGCGTAATGTTAAAAAGAACACAACACACATTTAGTTGTCGAACTAAATAAAAGCAAATATGACAACGCTTTGTAAAAGTATTTGAATTTGTAATATACCTGTTTGCCAACAAACACCATGTTAAATTATGTCCAATCGGCTGTTTGGGGTCAAAGACCGTTAATCATCTTATTTGCCCAAGTAGCCTCTATCATTCGTCAAATTTAAAGCGCATTTTTACTAATGAACAAATAACACATGAACAAATATGGGCCTAGACGCGACAAAACCTGTCTCTGGGGGTTTCCGACAAAGCTAGACTAAAATCAGTCTTCAGCTACAGAGATTAGCTAGAAAATTGAAATTTCACTCCGAGCATAGCAAGTTTAGATACGATACTTTCCTAAAGGCGAATAACATGTGCGCTGATCAGTCTGCTCTGATGCACAGGCTGGATTCCGCCTTTGTTGTTCGCAAAGCTCGAAGACAGGTTTTCTCAACCATTACTACTGTATATATCAACGTGTGAATAACGATTTATGCACGAGATGACGTACGTACATGTACATGTACATGTTAACGGTACATTTGTAAGAAGTGCTTTTATGTGTTTTTTTAAATGTCATGTGACTATGTAATAACAAAATAATATAAAAACAGTTTTAACAAGAATCGAACTAGATGCATCGTGATCAACGTCATCAGGTAGATGATCTAATCACTTGAGCATCAACCATTTTGTAATAATGCACGAACATAATAACTCGTCAAAAGTATACCTCATGTTGGAATAGTAAACGAAAACGAACACAGTGTTCACTAAACAATTGACGGAGAAGCCCCCGTGGTGTAGTGGATAAGCGCTATGCCTTGTAAACCAGTGGTCGCAGGTTCGATTCCCGGCTTCTCCATAAAAACGACTTTCGGTGAGCCTTTGGGTGTTCCCGTTATAAAACCAACACAAATCTTAAACCATCCCGGCAGAACTGGTTTACACCCAGGAAAGCCACAAAAAGTTTTTGACGGAAAAACCCCCGTGGTGTAGTGGATAAGCGCTATGCCTTGTAAACCAGGGGTCGCAGGTTCGATTCCCGGCTTCTCCATAAAACCATTTTCGGTTGAGCCTTCGGAAGTTCCCGTCATAGAATAAACACACAAATCATAAACCCTCCCGGCCCAGTACTGGTTTCTACCCATGGAAAAGCCACAAAAAGTTTTAAACAATTGACGAAGATTAATCAGTCTCTGGCCGAAACAATAGTAAACCCTCGGTAAACATTCAGACCCCTGGGTAAGAGTGCATAGTCAAAAATAGAAACGTATCAATGAGACAGTTCATTTGAGCACCCAAAACAAATGTTACAACTGATGGATAAGAAATTATTCACCGTTTTACGTAAAAGGTGTATGCCTATCTGTACCTATGAATTACCAGGGTCTTTCTATACGAACTTTCTAGCTACATAGACTACCGAATGATTAGTGTATAGAAAGACCCTGGAATTACATACAAATGAGTTTATCATATGACGTCGCGTCTGGGAGTGAAATAACGCCATGCAATAAAATCGATAAACCACTAGTGGTTTATAGATTTACGGGAAACGTTATGACGTCCATAACAACGTTACGTACATAATGACAAAATTAAAACGTTTTTACGCCAGAAATGAGATTTCAAAGTATTTGTCATGTGAAAAATAGAATCTAACATTCGTGCTCTTGTATTATTGAATTTATTAAACTCGTTGCGAAAAAGAGATAAAATGCTCGGCAAGCCTCGCATTTTATCTATTTTCCCCAACTCGTTAAATAAATTCAATAAAACATGAGCACTTATGTAAGATCCTCTATTTATTGCTTACATTTATCTTCTATATTCATTCTTCTTTTACAGATAATTTACATGGGAATTGCTTCATTTGCCCCGTCAACAGCTCTCGAAGCAGGTAGGAGGCACGCATTGAATGTCGTGTTTAAACAATCTTATGCACGTTCTAAATGCACAATCGTCTTACGCATCGCCCCTTCGCTAGTACCCCAGTGAACGTACTTTAAGGCCATCATCGACCTGACAGTGAAACGACATCGCTCAATTCAGGAAGTCGGAGGGTTTGAGTCGGCGAAACATACTGTAAATTCAGAAATTTTCGCGAGAGTTTTATTTTCGCGAATAGCGTTAAAACACATATTTTCGACGTTGAAATTCGCGACAATGTCGTGATTTACCTATATAATTAAACGACAGAGTGATTTCTCCAATTCGTGAAGATTTTATTTTTACGAGACTATAACACTCGCGAAAATTTTCGAATTTACAGTATAACATAAACATGAGCGCCAATGAGCTTTTGAACCGTCATGAAACTATTCCACGTTTGTGGAAAAAGGAATGACTCTCCTAATCATTTTAAGGCATTACAACCAGTTAACAGTTAGTCAGATTAAATTTTGCAGATTTTGGTAAAGCATTTTACATCGCTGGCAGGCAAATGATAGCCAAAGACTGTATGCTGGCTGTGACTAACCAGCCACCTACATTTTATTGATTTTCTTCAATACCTAAAATAACATGACTACTCTGTTTGCATCCTGAAATAACCAGACATGTCATTTACCCCGGGCAGATAAAGTAATGATAGCATGTTTAACAGTATTTGCAGTATTGGTACCCCAATTTAAATTTAAACTTTGCATTTTGTCATAATTTGTGTAGATAATGCAAAATTATTTTCATTCTGATTTTGAGTGCATTATGTATTTAATTAAATTTTCTTTAGTTTCCGCCGATTCCGTCTTATTTTGAGATGTTCTATCCTTCCTATTGTAGTGACTGATTTTCGCGTTTGAGCCACCATCGGAACTGTTGGATGTGTTTAATCAAATGTTCTTTTTTCCGATAATTCCGTCTTATTTTTAGATGTTCTATCATGTGTTTATAGTGACTGATTTTCCCGTTTTGGGCCACCATCATCACTGTTATGTGTATTTAATTAAATGTTCTTTTTCCGCCAATTCCGTCTTATTTTGAGATGTTCTATCTTTTCTTTTGCAGTGACTGATTTTCCTGTTTGGGCCACGATCATCACTGTTGGATGTGTGTCAACGTTTTATACCTTCATGGTATGTTACCAATCAGTTTGTCATTGTACGACCAGGGGCGTATCCAGACACTTTATAATGTTGGAGCCCTCCGAAAAATGCAGAATCAAAGAGATATCTGACCTATTAACTTTACTTTTCAGATAGAAAATGACAAAGGCGTTGATCAGACTGCGCAGTCTGGTCTTCGCCTCTGTTGTTCGCAAGCAACAAAGTCAGAGATTCTCGTGTTGAGGCATTGAAGCCCATGGTTCCTGGCCTCTTCCTGGCTACGCGCCTGCCAATGACCATGCAAGCACCATTTGGTATTGTATGGCATCTAAATATATAGAGATTATTCATTTTATTTTGATTGGATATGACATTTATTTCAACGAAAGAAGTGGAACTAATATAACACCAGCATCCATTTGCACTTTGTGAGATATCTGATTTAAAACATTTGAACATCAAATACTGGTGCAATAATCAATCTATCATTGGACGTCGCATCTGAGATTGAAAAAAACGCCATGTATTAAAATTGATCAACCACTGGTGGATTACAGATTTTCAGAAAACGTTATGAAATAACACTTTTAACGTCACGCAAATGGCAGAACCCTAACGTTTGCACGCCAAAAATATGATTTCAAAATGATTTTAATGTCACATGAAAAAATAGAATCTAACATTCGTGCTCCTGTATTATTGAATTTAATCAACTTGTTGCGAAAAAAGGATAAAATGCTCGGCAAGCCTCGCATTTTATCTATTTTCCCTCAACTCGTTTAACAAATTCAATAAACATGAGTACTCACGTAAGATCCTCTATTTATTTCATGCTATGTTGAGGTGTAATCCTTCGTATCCCTTGCAGGGACTATGGAAGGGATTGCCCATTATTTAGAGGATCTTACACGAGTGATCATGTTTAATTAAATTTATTAAACAAGTTGTGGAAAATAGATAAAATGCGAGGCTTGCCTGATCAGAGTATTCGCTGTCCCCACGGTGAAAGATCTATAGTTATCCACTGACACAAAGTGAAAGCTCTGATCAGATTGAGCAGATGCCTAGTCTGATCTGTGTCTTCGTCCAGCTCTCACTCAGTGTGTTTGTTTTGTCATACCATGAAATGTGTCGGAAATAATGCAAAAGGGTTCAACGTTGCTCACATGATCGTGTTACATTCATTGTTTTGTTATTCACACAGGGAGGAATGAAAGCAGTTGTGTGGACGGATGTTTTCCAGTCAGTTGTAATGATCGCGGGACTTCTAGCCATCATGATACAGGTACTGATATTTATTTGTTTTGTTTGATTTTATTCTTTACGTCCCATCAACAATCTTTAAGTTATACAGGGACGGGGCTTCCTGGGTTGAACCAGTACTAAGCTAGGATAAATGTGTCCTGCTCAAGGACCACAAAGCATTGACGCTACTAATATTTACATTGCTTTTGCGATAAATAACCATTATGCATGGGTGAAAGTTTTAAGGATTAATGCTGAATTCAGGATTTTGAGGCTGACTTTCCATAGAAAGTCAGCCTCAAAATAATGAATTTAGGAGATTGTAATAGCTAATTTGATTAGTTTTCAGATTCACGTTACTTCAGCGATAAATAATCATTATGCATGGGTGAAAGTTTTCAGGATTTTGAGGCTGACTTTCTATAGAAAGTCAGCCTCAAAATGCTGAATTAAGGAGATTATAATAGCCTATTTGATTGGTTTTCAAATTATCTAAACGCAATAAATCATTTTAACTTTAAATGATTATCCATTCTTGTAGCCATTCTGCAAGTTTTCAAATTTGAATTCCAAAAGTTCAGGATTTTGGATATTTTAACATTTCACCCATGTTTATGATACAGTTATGAAATGAATTTCATTTTCGAAGGTTCATTACGTACATTTTAATTGCTTTTATATACCACTGAAGTGCTGTTAAGTTACATCCTGGTTGATTCTGGGCTAGGTCGTTTTCAAAACAGGAACCAAATTTCGTGAAACCTCTCATAATTCCAGGTTTATACAAATGTCTGTTAAATAACGTGTCATTAAAATGAAGCAGAGTGAAAATTAAATTCTGATTAAAAGGCTTGTCAAATAGTTTTCGCAATAAACAACTTTTCAATTTATTGAAACACCAGTGAATTTAAGCTGCCTGGTCTCGTTGTTAGCTTTTTGATGTGCGGGTGTCACGTTTGATGTCACGTTTAAGAATAATTACGCCATGATGACGTCATTGATTCGTCATGTCGCGGAACAAATCCTGAACTATCTGATATTGAACTGACACCATTACTGCCTAATTAGCATTAAACAGTTTCAAACATTTCGGAAAAGTATGGCTTATCTGTTATACGACGATTTCTGGAGCAACCACGAAAACTGGTGCATCTGCCATGTGCACTAGGAGTATCATTTTTACGCCTTGCTCAAAGATGTATAAGTGACGTATGACCAAAGTTAGATCTATTCACACCGGCTAGGTGGCAATCAAAAGACGTTAATAACTATCGACGAACGTAGACCAAAAATCGTTAGAAACGGAGTTTTCGATTGTCATTTGTCGCCCGACTGGCGACAAATGACAATCAAAAACACTGTTTCTACCTATTTTTGATCCGCGTTCGTCGATTGTTAAAAGCGTTTTCGATTGCAACCTACCCGGTGTGAGATCGCATTAATCTGTTTCAGGGTGCCATAAAAGTTGGAGGACTAGACGATGTTTGGAAGATAAATGACCAATGGGGACGAATAGACTTTTGGGAGTAAGTGTAGAGAAAGGTCACAATGTATAATAGCGTATGGCACACTAGGCTGAACGGCATGATCTTTCATGATGTGAATCTCATGCAGGGCTGGAGATAGTTATTCTTCACAATTTACAGAAGACACCAAAATATGTATATTGTATGTTTCGAGAAATTTAAGGTGTACATACTTTTTTGTAGTCATATTCACCCTGACACCCCACCCCTTTCAATCGAAATAGACGTTTCCTAACCACACCAAAAATGACACTCAAAAACATCTGATAGTGAATAACTGACCAATGCAATGACATGTAAGCACGTGACATAGTTCTACAAATAAAATCGCACCTGTTCCATCTCCCATAAGTAGTCTTAGGTTCACCTTACAAATGGGTTCACAGTAAAACATGTGTAAAACCGACACTCAAAAATAGACAAAACAAAGATCTTAATGACAAACTGTAGCTTAATGAAGGTCGAAAGTATTGCAAAATGCTCCCCTTGGAGCATTTTGCAATACTTTTGACCTGCATTAAGAGATAATTGGTCTTGAAAACCAATTTTTGGTCTTTTTAAGAGTGGCCGTTTTACACAGATTTTACTGTATACCTGTTAAAAGAAGGCGTGGTCTCCGGAACAGTGAATTCAACAGAGAAGTAACCATGATGGGTATTGCTCTATCTAATTTTGAATGATAGGCAATGGCGTAGCCAGAACACTGAAAAAGTTGCGCATATCAAAGAGAGACTACTGGATCAAGCAGCGGTTCTCTTCAATTGCAACACTTTGCAAAATGTGAACTACTCTTAAAGGAAAGAGTTTGCTCAAAGAGGGAGCGAATTCTTTCCTTTAAGAGCAGTTCCTTATAGTACAGAAAATCACTTTTATCACATTAGGTAACCTCCCTTGAATGATTCTATTTTATTACTTACGTGTGTAACTGCGTAATTGATAGGGTGAATGGTTGTGTATTATTTTGCTTTCAGAGATTATTTCACAGTTTGAAAATGCTTGAAATCACACGCAATTATTTAAAACCGCTCAAAACTGTCTACATGTATTATGCTGACTGTATAAAATTATTTACGGAGTTGATTTTCTTGGATACACATATGTTTGAAATATGTGTGCGTATTGTAAACTCTTTATGTGTACATGGTACATACAGGTTTAATATTCAATGCGTGCAGATCATCAAAGAGTGCGTACATACGCAGCGCATCCTTATATCCAATGCTGTTATCTTTACGCCTTCTTTATATTACAATCATTGTCATGACAAACAGGTTCGTGACTAATTGTACCTATTTTCCGCAGTTTATTCATATAGCCTAATATTTACATTTATCAGTTAAATATCATATCAACTGCACTGTTGCTAGTTGTTGCCTGATAAACATTGTCTATTGGCATGTGCCTTTATCAGGTCATGGTGACGTTGCACTTTTTGAATGACGTCGCTAATGACACTGAATCAACACAAAAACGAAAATTACGTCATTACCTCTAGTTTGAAGAGTCAAACAATGGGTAAACTGTTAAATAGAATACCAGGTTCGCATCTTTTAATATCAAGTGTACCAGGCCCAGCTTTGAGAATCATGTTGAATCGCTCAGCAAGCCTCGCGATGTCAACAAGCGTCCACAAAGCCTTGCCTGGTAAACTTGATAGCAAAAGACACTCATCTAGTATTCTCTATTTTAAAAGCAAAACGTAAAGTGGGTATGACCAAGAAATGCCACAATAACACACTGCAGACCAACTAACAGCACCATGAGGAAGAGACACAAACACAGAACAGATAGCAAGAAGACTCTCATAATAGAGCAGCCAGTTAACCCTTCCTCACCGAGATTATTGCAAAATTGGAAAGGACATTAACATAATAAAATATGGATCAAACACAAAAAAAACCCACAAGCAATGGATCATAATTAAACAAAAAACAACAACAACCATCCTAAACCTTAAAACTGTAAATGGCCCAGAAAGACGAGGAACCAGACTTACAAAGGACCACCATTGTACGTGCTAAACATGGGTTTGCTCACCGTTAAACGCAGTTACATTGTAGTTTCTCTTTTTGCAATGGATCATGAGGATTTGAATGGTTGCAAATTCTAGAGATTAAATAAAGAGTTACGACGAAAGTGTAACTGTTGTTGTTTAAACATCAATAAATGTGATTTCGTCAACAAACGGCAACTTTTCTACAAGTGTGTGCTTTATATATATTATTTCTGGTCAATGAAAAATAATGGAGAATTTTCTTATAAGCTTACATTTAATACTTTGTTTTTTTAAACTAATACATTTTTCCAATCATTATATCGTTTTATCACATGACGTCGTGTCTTGGAGTGATAACGCTATGTTTCAAACATCTTCTAAAACAACGTTGCGTACGTAGCAACAAAATCTTAAAGTGACGCCAAAATGCAATTTCAAAGTGTTTTTTACGTCATGTAATCGAAAGAATCTAATTTTTGGGCGCCTTTATTATTAAACTTATTAAACTTGATGCCAAAAAGTGATCGCTTTTCCTCATTTCGATTAATGAATTGAATAATAACTTTTGTATGAACTTCTATATCTGCTATATCTGTTCTGTGTATGCATATTACTGTAATAACCTTCTGTGCTTTTTAGTAGTATACTCATATGGCTGTTAACTCTTTATATAAATTTCTTGCTTGGAAGCATTTTTTCACATGATGGCTTGGAGCGAAATAGCGCCAGGTATTAAAATAGATTTACACTTTGTACATACACCAATAGTGGTTTGCATATTTAGCTAGTTATGTAATTGTAACCATATGAACGTTGCTTACATAATGACAAAACATTTACGTTTTCATACTCAAGTGCGATATCAAAGTCATTTGATAAATAGATTCTAACGCACATATTACGGAATTTATCAAACTTGATGTTCAAGAACGATCAAATGTTTGGCAAGTATTGCATTTTATCGCTTATCCTCATTTCGTTTTATAAATTCAATTATACATAAGCACTCATGTAAGAGCTTCTATATCTGCTATATCTGTTTAATACATGCATATTTCTGCAATAACCTTCTGTGCTTTTAGCTGTATACTCATTTGGTTGTAAACTCTTTATGTATATTTTTGATTGGAAGCTTTTTTTCACACAATGGCTTGGAGTAGCGCCATTTATTAAAATAGATGTACCCTTTGTACATGCATCACTAGTGGTTTACATTTTTAGTTAGTAATGTAATTGCATCCATATCAACGTTGCGTACATAATGAAAAAATATTTACTTTTTCACACTCAAGTGCGATATCAAAGTTATTTGATAAACAGAATGTAACGCATAATTAATGAATTTGTCAAACTTACTTTTTAATGTTAAAAACGGTCAAATGTTTAGCAAGTCTCGCATTTTATCGCTTTCCCTTATTTCGTTTTATAAATTCAATTATACATAAGCACTTATGGAAGAGCTTCTATATCTGCTATATCTGTTTTATGTATGCATATTTCTGCAATAACCTTCTGTGCTTTTAGTAGTATACACATATGGCAGTAAACTCTTTATGTATAATTTTGCTTGGAAGCATTTTTTCACATAATGGCTCGGAGAAACGCCATGTTTTAAAATAGATGTACCCTTTGTACATGCACCACTAGTGGTTTACTTAGTACTATTTAATAAGTTATGAAATTGTATCCATATCAACATTGCGTACATAATGAGAAAAATATTTACGTTTCCATACTCAAGTGGGATCCCAAAGCCATTTGATAAATAGAAACTAACGCATGTATAAATGAAGTTATCTAACTTGATATTAAAAACGATTAAATGTGCAAGTCTCGCATTGTATCGCTTTCCCTCAATTCGTTTTATAAATTCAATTATACATAAGCACTCATGTAAGAGCTTCTATATCTGCTATATCTGTTTTATGTATGCATATTTCTGCAATAACCTTCTGTGCTTTTAGTAGTATACTCATATGGCAGTAAACAGTTTAAGCAGTTTATGTATAATACTTTTTAGTTGAGTTTGAACTTGGAAGCATTTTTTTACATAATGGCTTGGAGTGATATAACGCCATTTATTAAAATAGATTTATACTTTGTATATACACCACTAGAGGTTTACATATTTAATAGGTTATGTACTTACATCCATATTAACGTTGGCAGGTCTCGCTTTTTATCGCTTTCCCTCAAAAGGTAAGAGAGTATGATCAGTAAATACCACAATCACACACTGCAGACAAACCCTTGGCACTGGGAGGAAGAGCCACAGAACATTCATATTAATAATACATCTGTAAGACAATAATAAGTCACAATAGTTCAATCCATTTTATAAATTCAATTATACATGAGTACTCGTAAGGATACCAATGGGAAGTGACAACTCACAGTTAGACAACACAAACGAGAGCTAAAGGTCAGCTCTTTCCCAGCAGGTGACCATAATGCACAAATAAACAGTCGCGCACAAAGGCATAACAACCACAAGACAGAGAAAACATAAAATATCCACAACAGAAGTATATCTTGGAGAGGTCAGTAAAATAACTTACTGGAGGGCTTTAACAGGTTTCACAGCGCCAGCTTCACCCTTAATTCAGATGTGGATCAAGACACATAGATATTTGGTTTGCATAAAAGACCCCTCGATTATCAATGTATCATCTCCTAGAACATAAACAGTCACAGCATCAGGCCCCTACCATCTCATCAATTGATAAGTCTTTAAGTCGGAACCGTCATAGAGTCTGAAGTCCGACCCACTAAATATTTTTTTAAAATTTTGTAATTTTATACAGAGTTGACCCAGACCCAAGAGTGCGACATTCAATTTGGTCATTAGTGGTTGGTGGGGCAGTGGGATGGCTAGGTACTTATGGCGTAAACCAAGCCAGTGTTCAGAGGTATTGTGCTCTACCTACACTTACGAAGGCCAAGGGGTAAGAATGCGTCATCCTGCTGTTACTATCTATATCCAGAGCTTCCTTCACCCAGAGCTTCCTACATGTCAACATGCTTCTTCGGAGTCACGTCATAAGAATCCCCATTTAAATACAAACTCATCTGCTATCAACAAATGAGCAAACCAGAAGGCATATCATTGCAGTCTGATCAGCGCATTTGTTGTACGTTGTGTATATGTGCCGTTTCTCGAGAAAACATGTCTGTTGCTCGAGGAGGACAAA
The DNA here is from genome assembly GCA_964019695.1 of Loripinus fragilis. Classification (NCBI taxonomy): domain Eukaryota; kingdom Metazoa; phylum Mollusca; class Bivalvia; order Lucinida; family Lucinidae; genus Loripinus; species Loripinus fragilis. Next base: position 9,650,175 of record OZ026530.1, read on the forward strand.
TGTTGATCAGCCCTCTGTCTGATCAGAACCTGTGTAAATGTCCCTAAAAAAAGATAAAACTTCACGTAAAATTTCATGTACAATTTCAATTTCCCTACAAGTCACTGTAGCCGAACTGCCTTCCAGGTTATAAATCTTGAGTTCATTCTCAAGCTCTAAATAAATCGCAATGATTGGCTGCTTGCGGACATGTGTCCGCAAGCAACCAATCATTGCGCTTTATTTTGAGTCTGAGACTGTACTCAAGTTTTATAAAATCGAGACCAGGCTATATTGAATCTTACCTTGTAGCAAATCTAGAGACATATTTTCCAGAGACGAGGACCATATACAAAGCTTATGTCTACTTTATGTATTGACATAAGATTGGTAAGCCTTACATGAAAGTTATGATATGCTGACTCAGCTTTCAAAACTCAGGACTCGGACTGTACATGCTGGTTAAAAATTCTGGTTCTATTGATGTGGCTCTATCATTATTCAGTGCAGATCCTGATCCAACAGCACGACAGTCTGTCTGGTCGTTAGTTGTGGGCGGCGCTATAGGCTGGATGGCGTGGTACGGTGTTAACCAAGCCAGCGTGCAGAGGTACTGCGCTTTACCTTCCCTACAGAAAGCTAAGGGGTAAGGTTTTACCCATTACGGAAATATTTCCGTGAAAGTTTGATTTTCCTTGTACAGTAACGCCTGTGTAAAACGAACACTCAAAAATAGACAAAACAAAGATCTTAACGATAAATGGTAGCTTAATGAAGGTCAAAAGTATTGGAGCATCCTGCAATACATTTGACCTGCATTTAGTGATAATTGGTCATGGAAACCAATTTTTGGTCTTTTTGAGAGTGGTCGTTTACACAGGTTTTACTGTAAAACCAATCAGATTTTTTCTAAAGACAAAACTCTGCCATGTGCTTGCACATGAAATATTGGCAAGTTATTTATGCTATAAAATCATCATGTGACGTCACTTTCTGTGCGTAATAACACCATAATATGATAAATCGATAATACACTAGTGACTCCCAAATGCATAATTTGATAAACAGTGAATACCATGATGAAATGCACAATGCCCCATATCATCAGGGTATATACTGATTGTTAAGACAAAAATTATTTCCAGAGAAAGAAATTTAAAAAAAATATGTGGAAATTATATCCAGTGACACTTCGATATATAAAATGGACCATCTCAGGTTTTTTTGTTGTTCAAACCAGAAGGAATCGTTCTTTACTGCAGAAGGGTTAATTGTGAAAGCTATTGAGGGTACGTTAATCGCTATGCATGTCGCCTATTACATCATCACATTAACTATGGCAAAATAGTTGTATTCTCAAAATGTGATTGTAAAGCAATTTTAGTGTCATTTGGTGAGTACAATCTAACATTTATTTCTCAACTACTATTGAATTTATATGATAAATAACTAGTCCACAGCGTATTGTTGGAAAAGGTGTCTTAACTAGACCTAGAACGAAAAAAACATTGGGTATAGGTATAATATGTTCTGAAAAGGGTTATCTTTTGGAAGCCAAGGTTACATCAAATAACTGAAAGTGTAACTTCATATTACTATTTTATACATGTATTTTAAGAGTAACTCACACCACAAAGATGGACTTTATATCTTTCAATAGGATGATGCAATTTATCCTTAGAATACACTGTGGTTTTACAGGGATAGTCGATTATGATATAGACGGTTTTCCGTGTAATTCTTAAAGTTCTAAATTTTGATTAATGAGGATATGTCATATATATAGGAAGGAGCAATGACACGGTTATACACGTTAGGACTGAATGTGTTTGCTTGTCAGGTACGTCGAAACAATTGTATAGCTTTATGTGCTTTGTGTGAAATAGTGAACCGACTAAACATGTACTTCTAAAGGTGAAATGTACGTCACATTAGTTATATAACATTGTATGGTTTGGGTGCAGCAGGAGAGGGGCTACACATTTAATTTTGTGAGGTGCTTGTTTGTTTCTTTTGTCGCAATGATAATATTTACATCATATTATCTCATGTATGTTACATTAACAATATAGTGTGGGTGAAGCAGTGAAGCAGAATACGCGCAGTAACGTAAGAGCATTTGCTTCTAGCTTACACAGATTATGGAAATAGAGGAGTGTATTAACAATATAGTGTGGGTAAAGCAGTGAAGCAGCATACGCACAGTAATATAAGAGCCTTTGCTTCTAGCTTACACAGGTTATGGAAATAGAGGAGTGTATTAATAATATAGCGTGGGTAAAGAAGTAAAGCAGCATACGCGCAGTAATATAAGAGCCTTTGCTTCTAGCTTACACAGACTATGGAAATAGATGAAGATTGAGACCATGTTTAAACCTTCTGCCTAGCTGGATACTTCAGCATAGGCATTTAAATAGGCTTTGAGTATATACAATACATATCCGGAGCCAAAGAGTTTTGTCAGAGAGGGTCCAATTGTGACAACTTTTTTTTTTGTTTTTTTTAGTTGATGAGGGGAGGTAGGATCCAAATACCATTTAAAGTGGGCCATCATCGGCCCGCCAGCGAAACTCCATTTAAATGGCGTTTCGTTGGCGGGCCATTGGTGGCCCAACATTGAATGCTGACTTGGTAGCTTTGTGGTTTTACAGGGGGATCCTGACCAGTTGGTAAACCTCTGAACTTCCTAAATGAGGCAACTCCTATTTGTACCAAAAACATATGCCTTTTTGATAAATAAGAATTTTTACCATAAACCATTTTCATAAACTTCCTAATTTTGTATGGTTTTAGCGACATCAGGATGTAGAAATGAGCACGTTTGTATGTAGTTTGATAAACGTCTGAATGAGAATCCTTTATTTTACAATATAACTAGTTTGTCCTTAGACTATCTGTAGCCAGATATGATAATTTGGTGGTTTTGCGTTTGCATATATGGTTTCTCTAACAAAACTTGGTGATTTCTATTTTACATGTTTGACCAATGACTTTGAATTGGTAATATGTTTACAATTATCGATAATAACTTGCTTTGGCCTAACATCATCTGCAATACAAAGCGCCAAAAACAGCGACTTTGTCCTGTCTGCTTTTAGCTTGTTTGACCTGTATATTGCATTATATTTCTTTCAGTGTAAGTAACATTCACACACAAACCGCTTTACCCTTATGTAACATGCAAAGTGTGAGCTTACACCTGTATTTCACTATTAATGACATATATATAGATTAGCTTACTAAATATAACAAAACCAATACAATAAACCCATTATCGTTGACAAGAAGTAAGTTAGCATGACCATTAATGCCAAAATCGCAAACTGCAGATCAACCCATGGCACCATAAGGAAGAGCCACAGAACACACTCAACCACATGACAACAATCTTCTATTCAATATGTTATGGTAAAGCATCCACGATCCTTATTTTTGTTGAAGAGAACGTCAGAATACCAAATATTTAATCATATGAAACGAGTCAAAGCAGCTCCTTTGCTAGCCACTGAGTGAGCATGACCACTAAAAAGTATGTGTTACAAAGGAAACCTAAATCAATTTTAAAACGTATGATAAGTGGTCATTAGATGCATGTCTACAAAATACTTTACCAAATTTGTTTTACTTAAATTATATGTCATTGGTAATAAGCTGGTTGCATTTGTATGTTAGCTTTATTGTACAATTTTACGAGTGTATAAACTAATATTCCCTCTTGTAGGCGGGACGAGTCGAAAACAAGTTTCCCCCTACAAGAGGAAATATTTGTATATTCACGAGTATTTGTACAATAAATTTATTGTATCATGACCAATAAATCAACCACCTTTTAATTTATTCATCATATATTTAAGTCAGTTATAAGCTCCACCCTTGACGGGTTCTTGTGGAAATTATTGAACAGCGTAGATCAAGGGAAAGGCGGCAGAGTCATGATACAAATGACTTTTACAAAACGAAATTCTAACTTTCTAATTCTAGTTTTAATGTATTTAGTATAGTGTATATAACATGTAACTGAATCTATACAAATAAAAAGCCAGATAATTAGAAAATATGTATATCTGATCAATTGCTTGGTGGAATTCAAACATGTACTAAAGCGAACCTAAATGGTGTTCCTTATGAAGATTTTACTATCAACTGAACAGATTCTACTTGTACTGTATACTCTCATAACCTGTCATGTGATTTATCAAATAAAATATTTCTTTAACCAACTGTTAATCGTTAATGGTCTCATTATTAAAGTTCGAAAAATTGACTTAAGACTGATATATTTCTATCATTTTTACGTGATCAAATTACGTTTTAGTGAAATATTCCAACATGGCATGTGCCTTTAGCGAGCATATGATGATAATTTCGAATCAGTAAAGCAACTTAGCTTGATAGGCTAGTGGACAGTTCAGATAGTACTAGATCACAACGTTCTTGAGTCGATTCATTAAAAATGAAAAACGTTTAAAAACCTTATTTAGATATGCATTTTTAATGCTTTCTTTTTTTAGATTAATATCATTGTACCACTCTTAATGAAATATTCATATCTGGTCGCGAGTACATCATTTTAACTTTTCTAAGATTCCTTTGCCTACATTTGTTTGCGAGTATAGAGTAGAATAATTAAGCAAGCACTTATTCTTTCTGGCCCCTGGAGGTTTATCGTTGTTGCGTCGTGTGATCTGGGGGCAATAGTAACCCCATAGCCCAATTAAATACATCAAGGTCACTGTCCTCACATCTCTGCTACGCTTATTAAATAGATAGATAGATATATAGCATGGGCGGATCCAGAGGGGGGACAGGGGGTCCGGACCCCCCTCCCCTGAAAAATCACAAAAATATAGGGTTTCCTAGCTATACTGGTCCGGATCCCCTGAAAAATCATAAAGCAACCAAGCCAGCACTCAATGTTGGGCCATCATCTGCCCGCCGGTGAAACGCTAAATGACGTTTCGCTGGCGGGCGGATGATGGCCCATTTATAGCAGTATTTGAATCCTATATCCCCTCATCAACTAAAAAAATAATAAAAAATAAATAAAAAAAAAACGTTATTAAATTTGGACCCCCTCTGCAAAAACTTTCAAGAACCGCGCATGGATAGATAGATAGATACCCTGCTCAATCAATAGGCAGTCAATAAGGGCCTGTCAAGTAGAAGTATCCCATTTAGAATACTGAATGCGTGTCATTTGCCACATTTGCATTTAATGCGCATGAACATGCATGATTCATATTATGATGTACAGTTATACCACAAAAAGCAAATATTCAAAATAAATAAATAATAATTGAAACTAAAGCAATGGATTGATATGTTTTGCGATTCAAACCCATAGGGTTAGTGCCTGATGCTTAGCTGTGGCTCAACTTGAGGTTTTCTTTAGCTCAGACTATCTGTGAGTAGTGAGCCCTTTTCTTTGTTTCATCATGGTGTGTTAATTTGATTAGAGTCTTTTTCCATGATGATACATTTAAAATAGTTAGAAGGCCTCCATGCGAGCTGAACATTTTTTGTACTTCAACAACAGCAGAATCTAGGGCGAAAATTTGGTACCAGTAAAATGCATTTAAGCCCCCAGGTGGCTTAGGGTGATGTCAGTTCTAAGGCGGTGGTTCTGTTGTTGTTGATTTGTTGTTGATTGTTACTCCCGTTATGGGAGTCTTAATTGTTGTATGTTTTGTTGTACATTACTTTATGTCCATTCTAGTTTTGCAATTGTCTTGATGGGGAAGAGATAGCTGGTTGCTTTGTTTGATTTGTCTTCCTGGTGTCTCGTGATTGTTGTGTGGCTCTTCCTCGCAGTACCGTGGGTTTGTCTGCGGTTTGTGATTGTGGTATTTCCTGATCATACTCACTTTCTATTTTTGGATTAAAAATGACGCCTGTTATATTTCGCGCAAACAACGATTTTTTTTTACATTCAGGTGAGTCTTAAAGAGCACTTGTTACGAAAGATCTCAAAGATGGGGAGAATGTCATGGAATATTCAAATGTCCTAGGTTAATTTTGGCAAACAATTCTGCATGGTTATATCAAATTGATTTTAAGGGGGTTGTTAATCATGACTGTCTGCTAAGATCTTAAAAGGATGAGGCATTTAAACTTTAACTTAATAGAAATAGTCGTACATCCTATTTATTTTAGGTATTCCTTCTTCAAAGATTTTATATTAAATTTAGATAATGTAGGGGTTTTGTTCTTATTACGAATCTCATTGAAATACTGATGTTTGCGCATTATATCCCATGTTTTTTTTATTTCTTATGAATTTCAGAGCTGTTATGTTAAATATAGCTGGTGTGATTATATTGTTGACGGTCACGTGTCTTTGTGGAATTGTTATGTTCGCCTATTATGCCCTTAAAGGATGCGACCCATTATCAAATGACGACGTATCCAACCCCAATCAGGTTAGTTATAACGTTTAGGTATCAGAATCGTATAAACAAGAAGTGAAATAATGCTATTTTGCAATGCCCTCTCTCCCTCTACTATTTATTCATTAACCACTTGAACTATTCCATAGGGCCAGTTAAGCAAAATATTTTAGCGTAAAATTGCGATTATTTTCTTACCCATTAGTTTAAACGTGTGTTTTTGGTGCTCAAAAGAACCGTCTTATCGAGACAAATCTTTTGAGTACCCACAACATATGTTTTGGTTGATAAATAAGAAAAATAATTTTCTGTTACCTCCTCTCATCTGGGGGCCTGAAGTGAGTATTCCTTTCCCATCCACGTACAACGCAAGACGTGTTTCAGTGAACCATAAGTAATACATTGCTGGAACTGTAAAGAAAGCAAGAAATAATTTATAGGGGATCTAGAAGGGATTGTACCACCGCAAAGTATGGTTACAACAGTTTGTCGCAAATTATTCTCCATTGATAAGATACCACCTTTTGAAATTCAACTGTCATTACTTTTCTCCTAGTATCGACCATACATCTTAGAGAAAAGTTTCTAAATGTAGTTTACTGTCTGATGGTTACATAGAATACACCCTCTTGCTTACCTGATAAGGATATCTGAGATTTTTACCTAGGATAGAAAATCTTATCTTACTCATGCTATCTTTCTTACCCAGGACGTCAAGTAAAGTCATCATGTGAAATTGCATCTTAGCGTATACAGGGACTTCTGGAAGCAAATTTTACAATAAAACAATAAATAAAAACAGTGGTGAGCAAGAAAAAGAATCCATTATTCGTGTGAGGGTAGGATAGAAAAATCTGTCCCTCATGATCACCGTTTGTTATCACTCGGCATGCCTCGTGATGCCAAACGGCGATCCTCGGGATGGATTTTTCCATCCTACCCTCACACTCATGATATATACTTATAATGTTATCAGTGGTCACAGATTAGAAAGTCTTAAAAGAAGTGAGTATGAACAGGAACCACCACAATCACAGATCACAAAACTGCATGTAGCACGGTGAAGAAGAGACACAAGAAAACAGCATAACGCACACACATTAAGGGACGAATACAATTAAAGCATGGTAACCAAAACTTTCTGCCTCAGCGAGATGATTGCAAAATTAGAAAAATACACAATGTAACTAAACCACAAAACCAGGACTAAGGCCAGATTTTTTTAGTTGATTTACAGGGAATTTATTTTCAGATTTAGGGTCGGGGGGACAGAAAAAAAAGCTCTGAAAATGACCAGTTAACCGGTCATTTTCAGAGCTTTTTCTCATTTGCAAAGCTTTTGGTTTTTCAATATCTCCAGAACAAATAGTTAAACTAGTAAAGTTATCCAACAGTCTGTATTAAATCTTTAAATCCTGCATAAGACAATCACTTTTAACAGTGTCACTCTCAAAAATACACAAATAGAACCTAAACAATATATTATTTTTTCAACAAAACAAATAATATTTTGAGTCAGCAGTTAAACAAAAAAAATGATTTTAGAAATGATTTTTTTTCTACTTTCTGAAAAATTACAGTAGGAGGGTTCGTAAATCAACTAATAAAAAAATTCTGTCCCAAACACAAATTTACACACATGTGAGGTGCCATTGTTGTCCATTCCAATTTATCTATTGTATCTACCTTACTGTATACATGATCCAAATTACTCGTTAGTGTAAGTGAGTTGTAATGGTCACATAATTCATATCTGATTCAATACCCTATCGACTTAGAGAACACTACAACATGACTTTATTTGCTTTAGTTACATCCCTAGTAAGGCCAGATTTTTTTATAAGTTGATTCACGAAATATATCAGATTTAGGCTCGAGGGGGGGGCAGGGAAAAAAAGCTCTGAAAATGACCAGTTGACTGGACATTATCAGAGCTTTATTTTTAATATCTCCAGAACAAACTAGTAAAGTAAACCAACAGTCTATATCAAATCTTTAAATATTTCAATTTTTCCTAAAAATCTGCATAGGACAATCACTTTTGACAGTTTCACTCTGAAAAATACACAGACAGATTCTCAAAAAAAAAAGATTCTTTTTTCAACGAAACAAGTAATATTTAGAGTCGACAGATAAATAAACAAAATAATTTTAGAATTTTTTTTCTACTTTCCGGTCTCAAAGAGATTTACTCTTTAATTACAGCTTATTCCATATTTTGTGATGGAAATACTGGCCTACCCCGGCTTACCAGGTTTATTTATAGCCTGTCTATTTAGTGGAGCCTTAAGGTAAGCATCACGTACATTTTTTGTATTGTTTGTAAACTTGCATTTAAAAATACAAATAAGAAAAAGATAAGAAGGCTTGTTTCAAAAACGTTGCATCTGTTTCTTCTGGGAAATATATTTAAGGACTTTGAAAACGCATCACCCATATTAAATCCTTTATTTCACAAATCCAGAGAATGTCAGCGGGATACACGTTATTGTATATCATAGTCTGATCAGCTTTTAATGTGTCCTAGAAAATTCATGGTTGTAAATTTAATTTACCATGTTGAAAAAGTATCCATTTTAAGACAGGGGTGGGGAATTTTGAAGGACACCAATTCAAATGCAAGTTAACCCACGTTAGTTTTTATTCCTGGCTCAACAAATATGCATTCTGGGCTTCTTTCACGATTGGATATTCATCATTGAACGATTCAAAATGAAAGGACAGTTCGATATGCTCAGACTAACACCCCTTTAAGGATACAGACATACCACACCGACTCTGATTACTACAGTCTAGCAATAAAATTCAACATCTTGGGCCTTTCAAAGTTTCGAGTTGTTTCGTCTGGTTTTGTTGGAAGGGGCTAAGGGCATATACAAATGACATTATGCATAAATTACGCTTGTATTACGTTTCTTTTGTATTGTGCAAGTTACATTAGCGTAAACTTTTATGACGTTCTTAATCACATGACAGCATATATCCTGCCATGATTTACATCAAAACGTCTTCCCCACATTATTGCCAGTGTAAGTAGTCAATATCAGTAATGAAAGTGTGCATAAAGGTTACTTATGGAGATGTTTCTGAAAAGGAGCTGTAAATTGTGTTAAGGCTGATGTTATTTTCGAAATATTGAAAATATCAATTACTTTTAATTAGAAAAAGTCTATAAACTGCGTCGCTGATTATGGTATCATACACGCCACAATTTAAACACAACAAAAATCAAAAAGCTTCAACTGACTTTGCAGAATGGTGCTGGAGGCTATATGTACTCGTGTGACGTCATTAGCAGCGTCGTGTTATAGTGCAGCAAAGTAACAATCAATTCATAACAATTCTGGGTTGCACGTTAAAACCTGCGAGTAACAGTTAAATCTCATATATGGTTTGCAAGAAAAGTGCAAAATATGGTGATGCGTTTTCAAAGTCCTATAGTATAATTTATTTCACTGTAACTTTTTTAACCATGGGTCCATTTCAGATAAAAAAAGGGAAGATAATACATTTCTAGCTTGTTTCAAAGAAGGTATATCCTGGGACATGTGTTTGTGTACTTTATCAAATAATCCATTTCGCTGTATCTTGGTTCAAACCATCGGTGCAGATAAATAAATTGTTTAATGCGCAGAATAGAGATTTTGTTCTCATCAACCTGTTTAAAATTGGGGCACATCAGGCTAACGAAAATGTTGGAGGAAGTGGGGACGAATGACGGCAAGAAATTATGTATTGATTGTATGAACCCTCAAAACCTCTCTGAGTGGGAGGGCGCATTTGAGGAAGAGAGGAAGACAAGTCAAACAGGCACACCCTAAGAGAGGATTAACTCTGGTCTGAGTAAAATAAATATGGTTGATGCTGCAGCTCTTGATATTTCTATTCTCAGATGATGATGATGGAGATGATGATGATGATGATGATGATGATGATGATGATGTTTTACAATGCTTTGTATTGCTTTACCTCTTTATCACACTGACGTGCCATGTATATAGAGAATACTAGGTAAGTGTCTTTTGATATCAAGTTTACCAGATTCGACTATTCACACATTTAAAAAACGTTCTCGAAGCATTGCCTGTTAAACTTGATATTAAAGGTAACTTACCTTAGGCTAATACTTTATATTCTCTAGTTTAAATCAGTCAATTAACGTGAACTTAATAGAGTTGTATACAATTATACATTAAAACCTCGAAAATGCGAACTCCAGGTGTTGGAAATACTAGCTAATCCGAATTAAATTTTAGACAAGACCAGGGCGTATTATGAACTACCTTTAATTATAATAGTTTATAAAATGTATGTTTTGTGTGCGTAAAAGAAACGTCTTTCTCTCCCTGAGACGTTTCTTTTACGCACACAAAACTTATGTTTGATTAAAAAACGAAACTAATCATTGTAGGGTGGTTAAATACATTCATGTCTACCTCCCAATAATTTGAACTACTGAAAATTAGAAATAAAACCTCTAGCCCAGAGGACTTTAAATTTACGAGATTTTACTGTATTTCTCTGTTAACAGTAGTGTGTCGTCCAGTTTGAATGCCTTATCAGCTGTGACTTGGGAAGATATACTTAAACCTTCCTTTGGTGAGAAGGTGTCGGAAACAGGAAAAACATGGGTTACAAGAATATTAGGTAAGTTAAAAGATACAAGATCTTGCATGAGTGCTTGTGCTTAATTGAATTTATTATACGCATTGAGAAAAAGATATAAAATGCGAGCATGTTATTGCTTTTTCGTTATTGCTTTTTCGCAACGCATTTAATAAATTCAATAATACCAGAGCACAAATGTTAGATTCTATTTATCAAATAACATTAAAATTATACTAAAAGTAAGAAAGAGGACAAAGATCAGGAATCGATACAATCAAGCACCACACCTGACCCAAGACACCAATGGGAAAGTGACAACGTTTCAATTAGACATCACGCAACTAGAGCCAAGAGGTCAGCCCTTGCGTAAAATCGCATTTGTGGAGGGAAAACATCAAAATTCTGCCACCTTTTGCACGACGTTATAATGGCCGTCTTTACGTAACGTTACTAAATCTGTAAACCACTAGTGGTTTATTGATTTTATTACACGGTGTTATATCACTCCTAGTACGACGCCATGGGATAAAATGGTTAATGCAAGGTGCAGATATGACATGTAAAATAATTTAGACCACCAACCACCCTTTTTACTCGACGTCCCAGTGGTAGAGTGCTTGACTCGAGGTCGAAGGGTTACAGATTTGAGCCTCATCCGATGCACTGTGTTATGTCCTTGAGCAAGACACTTACTACCACCACTACCAACTTTAGCACACAATGTCAGTTTCAATTCCTCATCAGCTGTAACTGGGGAAGATATACTAAAACCTTCCTTTGTAGAGAAGGTGTCCAAAACAGGAAAGACATGGGTCAAAAGAATATTAGGTAAGTTAAAAGAGGGTTATAGTTATACGGTGCAGATCCAACATTTAGAATAATTAGACTATTCAGCAGCCCAGCCATTGAATTGGAAATTGATTGTACCAACATGTGGGTTTCTGTTAAAATGGGTTGATATTTTGCCTTATTTGTATTTCAGTCGTATTCTACGGTATAGCTGGCATAGGATTTGCGTTCATGGCACAAAATCTAGGAGGAACCGTTCTAGAGGTACTTTTAACTCAAAACTCTTTACCTTATTTGAAATAACCCTTTCCTTTATGCATAGTCATGCTAAGCTCCACCCACTATCAATAATTATATAAATAAACTTCCGCGTGTGTACATAAAGAAATTTCTTGTCAGGTCCACTAGAGTAGAATCATATCTAATCACAAGCAAATAGTGTAGACCCTACTCAGGCAGCTCTAATCAGAGCTGCCTGATTCGGGTCTGCGCTGTTTGCAAAAGTATTAAAAGGCGTCTCTATTAGCTAAATAGTAAAACTTGTGACGCATTGAATATCTTTTGTGCTTTCTTAGTTTGTCTTTTAAAAATTTAAAGAAATGTTAATTTATGTCCATATATCTCTTGACAGTAGACAACTTCTTACCATTAGCATCACTATAGCTTGACTCCACCTTCCACATGTCTCGTATTTTGCATGATGGTCCATTTTATAGCCTATAATCTGAATTGATTCGCTTTCACTTCAGGCATCGCTGAGTTTTACTGGTGCCGCATCAGGACCACTTCTTGGAATATTCTTCCTGGGATCTCTGTTTCCATGGGCAAACTGGATTGTAAGTACAGTCACCATCGATCCCTTGAACCCTTGCAAGACATGTAAATGTTGTCTTAAACAGCCACTTAAAAGAAGACCAATATTGGTTTTCAAGACCATATATCGCTTAATGCATGTCAAAAGTATTGCAGAATGCTCCAAGGGAGCATTCTACAATACTTTCAACCTTAATTAGGCTACCATTCGTCTGTAAGACCTTTGTTTTGTCTTTTTCGAGTGGCCGCTTAAGACAGGTTTTACTGTATCTTAAACTCTTGCAATGCATGTAATGCTATTACAGAAAATCTTGATAGTTTGAGCTCTGAAACTGCAGTCGGAAGATAATCTGAAAGTGATGTGAAACACAGAGTAATATGGTCTTACCACTGTGCTAAGCGGACAATGACACATTTTACTTGTAAAAGAAGTATAACTTCTGCACACTATTAGCAAAACTGTGTTTATACCTATTTACAACATTGGACAATGTCCACCTTTCAAAACAGGCTGTGACGTCAATTTTAACTTGTCTCCCGACTACAGTAGCTTTAAATTTGCGCTAAAATGACTTACAATATAAAGCGTTGGGTTTTAATTATTGGTCACATTTGTTATTTGTTTCCTTCATGGCCTACCAAAATATACGTTGTTGTTACTTTAATGTAGTTGTAATTACTTTAATGTACCGTCAAAAAGGTGTGTCTTTTAATTACTAACAGCATATATATTTTGGTAGGAACTAGGAAGTAAAGGAAACAAAGCACGTTTTTTGGTTAAACATTATATTATACCAACTCCTTTCAATTTGAACTACTAGTGTCTTAAAGTAGAAACTCTGGTCTTATGGGCTTTGATTCAACACTGATATATTCATTTAAAAAACTATTAACAGCTAGCATTTACATTCTCTTTAAATTCACTAGTGTAAAAACAATTGCGCATAATATTCTTTCATTTACTGATTTGTTTTCAAAAAGAATACATTATTTTTAAAGTGTTATATCTTTTATACCATTGTCTTTGGTATTGTATTCCCTACGATGTATCGATGGCTATAAAGTTCTCTATTTGTCCTCCTGTATCATTTACGCAGGGATGTGTTGTTGGTGGTTTTCTCGGGCTGGCTTTACCACTATGGATTAGCATTGGCGCTTACAGTCTACCCTCCAAATCATACAAGCTGGCGTTTCCAACACACAACTGCTCAGTGTATGATTATAACATCACCATGACAACTATTACATCAAGTTACGACGTCACAACAAATATGACGATGGCTTCATCAACTACAGCCGCACCGACAGAATTGTATGAAAAATTTACCGTCAATTGTGATAAATTTCTTCTTGCTAGTGGCGAACTATGTCGTCTGCTGATACGTTCGCAAACATTTTTGACCCAGATAAGGACAACAGAACGCTGGTTCTGATCTGGATCTAAATTGTTTCACACTTTGATAGTGTCCCTGAAAGAATGCTTTGAAAGCGTTGATTTTGTGAAAACATGAAACATTGCCCACCATGCTAAGCGTAAATATTTTGTACATAAACAGATAACTATTCATTGCCATCAGAAAATATATACTAAGAGCTGTCATTGTTTGGATTAAATAATCGTGATAAAATGGTTGATAATAATTTCCAAAACAAACTCACACCACCTAAGAGTAACCATTTGAGAATATAGACACCCTGACTATAATAACTCGTCCTGAGAATACAGACACCTGGCTGTTTATAATAGCCACCTGAGAATACAGGCACCCTGTTTATAAAAACTCCTGAGAATACAGACACGCTAACATTATAAACACCTCCTGAGAATACAGACGTCATGTTTATAATAACCACATTACGATACAGAGGACCTGTTTATAATAACCACCTATGAATACAGACAGCAGTTTTATAATAACCTCCTTAGAATACAGATGTCGTGTTTATAAGAACCACCTGCAGATATGGACAACCTGTTTTAGTAACCATCTGAGCATACAGACACTCTGTTTTTAATGACCACCTGAGAATACAGATCCCCTGACCATAATGATTATCTTAGAATACAAACACCTTGTTTATAATAACCCCTGAGAATACAGACAGTTTGTTTATAATAACTTCCTGACTATAATTACTATCTTAGAACCCTGACTACAATAACTTCCTGAGAATACAGACACCCTAATTATAATAACCACCTGCGAATACCAAATACCTGATTATAATACCACCTGCGAATACAGACGCCCTTTATTTTACTAAGCATCATAATTTCGTTACTCAAAGTGCTTATGTCTTTCTAGAACCGGGATACAGTCACTGTACACAATTTCATATCTCTGGTACCCATCCATTGGCATGGCAACGGTTGTTATAGTGGGGCTGCTGGTGAGCTTCATCACAGGTAAGAGTTTGAACCTTTAATGTGAGAAACTTACGCCATGCACGACGAAAAATATCAAAACTTTAGAAAATTAAAAACAAATAAGCCTTTTGAAATTCATTTTTTGTTTACTGTTGTGAGTTGGCTCCTGGTACCTTTAGTTGCATTGGAGACCAGGCCCCCCGGGGCGATGACAGATAAGAATACGCCTAAAGTAGCGGTTGTGGCTGTTGTTAGAGTTTTTTCAGTTTTTGTTTTACCACGATTTTAGGTGCTCCCACTGAAAAGAATTCAGTACATATTTTGTGACATGATATCTGATGAAATTACAATGCATCCAAAATAATCATTGATTAAAGAAGGTGCTTTGAGCAATTCAAGTTTAAGGGTTTGACAGTTAACTGTTTTGCTGTCAGTAAAATATTTATTGAGACTATGGTGAAATGCAGAAACATCTTAACCTTGGCTACTCCAAAATGGGATATGTACCAAATAGTATAGCAGTAAGTAAGTGTGCAAAGATCAAGAATCGATACAATCAAGTACCACACCTGACCCAGGATACCAATGGGAAAGTGACAAACGCACAGTTAGACACCACAAACGAGAGCCAAGAGGTCAGCCCTTTCCCAGCAGGTTTTTATTTAAGAGTGCGTAACAGAAAAATAATTCCACTACATATGCTGAATATTATGCTTAAGAAAATATTTAAAATTTTACGCTGAAATGTTTTGTTTAAAATGTGTTTGTTAATTTTTCAGGTCCTATGTCAATGGATGAGGTGGATCCAAAATACTTGATGCCATTCTTTGACAGGCTGCTCTGTTGTCTGCCAGAACGCATTCTTCAAAAACTACGCTGCAATCTACCCTTCAGAGATCCAGAGGTAATAATAGAAGGAAGAAGGTAAAGATCAAGAATCAATACAGTCGAATACCACGCCTTACAATAATGGAAAGCGATTGTACACGCAATCAATGAGGATTGGAGTAATAAGGGCATAAAATGAATGTGCGAGGAGACTTTTTAGGGCCGCCACACAGCACAGACAAAACAACTCTAATTCTGTTTTTAAAGCAAATTCTAAGTGTTTCTGTGACTATTGCGTTTCTGTGAAGTGTACAGGGCCAGGAATTACAATGTTTCCTTAAAGTTAAGGAAGACTTAAGTTAAGTACTGATTTTTCAGGCTGAAAAAATAACGTTTTAAACTAATTAATATCAAAATAGTTCATTTTTTTCTGTAGATCACAATGATATCTTTGACCACAAGTATCGCATCGATCCAGGCAATTGATTTAGCATCTAATATAGCATGTTAACATACTTAACTTAAGTCTTCCTTAACTTTAAGGAGGCATTGAAATTCCAGGCCCAGAAGTTCTAATTTAGGGCCCTCCTAAAATGCATGCGCTAACACAGGGCTATCAAACAGATTTTTCAAATGTATGCCTTAATTTCAAGGAAGATGTTATAAAACATAATTACTCAAACACATTTAGTGATAGACAAAGTTAGCAAAAATTGTGTTACCGATATATGGGTAAATGTGTCCTAAACATCAGTATATACAATGGAAATCCATGTGCACTTAAACCCTTGTATTTGGATGGACTTTTCCAATGCAATAAGGATAGGATTGTCCATTCAGTATTTTAAGGGGTCACATGTCTTAATATACAAAAATTGATGTATTTCTGTCCCTGAAGATTGTTTTGAACTCAGCAAAAAGTGTAAACCTTTATGAAATGCCATATTATGCTGCATTTCATCTGGGTCTTCACTGTTTGCCAAAGTACCCGTTTAGGGGTTTCCCCAATACAAGGGTAAACAATACATTTCAGATTGGGGCCATGAAATGTTTTATTGAGAAACTGCTTAAAATGCATGATGTCACTTTTAGTGGATTATCTCAAACTTAAATGTACGCCATTTCCATTCTAAACAAACAAAAAAGTGTATGACCAGGAAATGCCACAATCACAGATCACATACAAACTCATGGCACCATAAGGAAGGGACCCAAAAAATATAAGATATGCAAACAAAGATAACATTTAAATCAGTTGTATCATTTATACTGAGAAAAGTATAAGCTAAACCCTTTTAAAATTCAATCCTTTGTTGTCCATTATGATATGGTTCATACATGGACGCTTTGATTTTGATAATGGTCTAATTAGTTACACTATTTCATAATGATAAATGTTTCCAAACAAACGTTTTGAGAATTTACGATTTTAGATGTTGGTTAGATTCTTTATATTTTAGGAAATACTGCATGATGAAAAAGATGAAGAAATCGTCATACCACAAATGGAACAACAAACAAGTTTTGGTAATACCAAAGTCAAGTACATACCTACTGTAGAGAATGGCATAGCCATGCTATCATACGACCAAAAAGACAAGCACAAATTTAATGACAATAGGGGCTTTGAGACAGAGGGATTTGATAACATTCGCCTTCAGGACAATCAACTGCCGCCATCATATGCGCAGCTGTCTGATTATGAAAGTCATTAGAATGATCCAGAATAATATTATATGATCTATACACTGGAAAACTCTTCAACTAGCATTTTTGCAAACAGTGAACATTTGCATGAGGGATCATTAACAGACCAAAACGACAAGCACAAAGATAATGATAATAGGGGCTTTGATACAGATGAATTTGAAAGCATTCGCCTTCAGGACAATCAACTGCCGCCATCATATGCGCAGCTGTCGGATTATGAAAGTCGTTAAAATGATCCAGAATATATATGATCCATTTAACCCTCTATTTACTGGGAAACTCTTCAACATGCATTTTTGAAAACAGTGAACATTCGCATGGGGGATCATTAACAGACCATAAAGACTAGCAGAAAGCTAATGGCAATACGGGATTTAAGATAGATGACTATATAGGCATTCGCCTTCAGGACAACCAACGCCACCATTATAAGCGCAGCTGTCTGGTTATGAAAGTCATTAAAATGACGCAGAAGAAATAGTATCTATTTAACCCTTTTATGTACAGTATACCCTGTTAAAACGGCCACTCTTAAAAAGACCACACAATGATTCTTTCCAATAAGCGAATAACAAAGGCGCTGATCAGACTGTGCGGATGCGCAGGCTGGTCTGCGCCTTTGTTGTTTGCAGACCCCCAGAAGACAGGTTTGTCTCGCGACGTGGTTCAGATGAAGACACAGACACACTAGAAAGAGCACATCAAAGGCAAAGCAATCAGCCCTCTCCTCCCCAGGGGTTGTGTTGCAAAACCAGACAAAATAAAAAGATTTTTTAAACAGCCAAACAGTATATACAGTTTCCGTTTGTTTGGATTAGTACTCATACAAATGAGACAAGAGACATAAAAGTGTTCATTGACAATTAGTTAATACCCTTTGAACAATGAACTTTATAAAACCCTTTGAACGATGAACTTTATAAAACAAGCATTGTATTATTAAATCCTTTGTTGCGCATATGTGGTTTATACATGGACGTTTTGAATTCGAATGAAATAATTGCATTGTTTCATATAAAATGAAAATCTGATGGTCTGAGAATTTGCCATTTTACACGTTGGTACGATTCTTTCTATTTTAGGAAATACTGCATGATGAAAAAGACGAAGAAATCGTCATACCACAAATGGAACAACAAACAAGTTTTGGAAATACCAAAATAAAGTACATACCTACTGTAGAGAATGGCATAGCAATGCTATCATACGACCAAAAAGACAAGCACAAAGCTAATGACAATATGGGCTTCGATTCAGAGTGATTTGAAAGCATTCGCCTTCAGGACAATCAACAGCCGCCATCATATGCGCAGCTGTCTGATTATGAAAGTCGTTAAAATGATCCAGAATATATATGATTCATTTGACCCCCTATGTACTAGAAAACGCTTCAACGTGAACTTTTGCAAACAGTGAACATTCACGTGAGGGATCATTAACAGACCAAAAAGCCTAGCACAAAGCTTATGACAATAGGGGTTTTGAGTCAGAGGTATTGAAAGCATTCGCCTTCAGAATAATCAACGACCGCCATCATATGCGCAGCTGTCTGATTATGAAAGTCGTTAAAATGATCCAGAATATATATGATCCATTTAACCCTCTATGTACTGGAAAACTCTTCAACGTGCACTTTTGTAAACAGTGAACATTTGCATTAGGCATCATTAATTGACCAAAAAGACAAGCACAAAGCTAATGACAATAGGGGCTTTTAGGCAGATGCATGTGAAAGCATTCGCCTTCAGGATAATCAAACACAGCTATCGTATGCGCAGCTGTCTGGACATGAAAGTCGTTAAAATGATACAGATGAAATATTATCCATTTAACCCTTTTATTTACAGTAAAACCTGTTTAAAACGGCCACTCTCAAAAAGACCATAAATGGTTTTCAAAACCGATTATCGTTAATGCAGGTCATAAGTATTGCAGAATGCTCCAAAGGGAGCATTCTGCAATATTTTCGACCTTCATTAAGCTAACAGTTGCCTTTTAGATCTTTGTTTTGTCTATTTTTGAGTGGCCGTTTTACACAGGTCCTACTGTACTGGAAATCTCCTAAACGTGTACTTTTTGCAAACAGTGATCATTCGCATGAGGATCATTAACCGCTGTCATACTATGCGCGATTGGCTGAATGCAAGACATTACTTTGCCTCAGAGGAAAATTACTACTTTAACCCTTAGTGCATGAGCAATTACAAATGTGTGTACTTTTACAAGCAGTGAAGCTCAGCTGAAATACCGCAACATGCGGCATAACAGCTTGGTCTGCGCTCCTTGCTAAGATACATTCTTCAGGGATTGAAATGTACCTTAACCTCTTGATATGTACAATGAACCGTCCAAAATGAGTCAATGTTAGATTGATAAAATGAATCAAGTTGTAGTCAAAGAAAATCGTGACTTTTGTCAGGGGGAAAACTGTGCATGTGTCATCTTCCTCACAATCTGGTTTATTTTCACAGTTTACCTACATCTTTAACCTTTTGTTTGTTTGTTTGATTTGATTCTTTACGTCCCATCAACAATCTTTCAGTTAAACAGGGACGGGTCTTCCTGGGTTGAACCAGTACTAAGCTAGGATAAATGTATTTTGCTCAAGGACCACAACGCAGTGATGCCGGTGATGCTTGAACCTGCAGCCTCTCGGTCTCGTCTCGAGTCAAGCACTCTACCACTGAGCCACTGCGCTCCCTATCTTTAACCTTTTCATCTGTTACCCCATTAACCCATATAACGGACTATCCAGTCATTGTCATTTCTGATTTAAAATATCAGGCATACTTTTCGATATCTATTTCATTCCAAAACGAAATGTATCATAAGCAATGGTGGAGAGTTTGGACAGACGCTGCGTTCTGAGGCGAGTGATATCTGTATCTGCATTTTTGCAGGTGCCCTACAAAACAAAAGCTAGACTTATATAGGTTTAATCATAGACTGCGTTATCATTAACTCATTTAAGCCGAATGGAAATTCCATCTCTTATCAATGGGACCAGTCCATTTCCATGTTAAGGGGTGTTTGGTGGTATTTTTCATTTTTATAAAACTTTCGATATAACTTGATTTTAAGCAAACAGTGAAGACCCTGATCAGACGCCACGCACTGCTCTGAGTTTGCAATGTTTGCCTATGTCCCTTAAAAGGGCACTTAGCTTATACGGGTTGACTGTGTTGCAAATTGCTTAATTGCTAATATCCGGTTTATTGTTCAATTGTGTAGTTTAATACAGTTGCAAAGGACCTCAAACTCTTAATGAAGATTGCCCATAAAAATGGCAAGCAAAAAGTTTCTAAGAAAGTGCTATTTTTATCATAGAAAGGATAGTAGTTTCAACCCTCTAATCATCCGCAAAGAGGTTTTCTCATTATGCCAGAACCGATGTAGAAATATGGGCTGAAAACTCTGTTTTTGCTATGCAACATATTATAAATAGAAAAAAAGTTTTCCTGAAGTGCTGCCCCCCCCCCCCCCCCCCCGGTGACCAAACTAATCCTTTTGCATACAGTTGTATTTTTACATTTCGCACATTTTATATAAAAAATGGCATGATTGGTTGGTCACGGGGAAAGATGTCTAAATGCTCAAAAACTAGTTATTATAAAAACTTATTAGGAACTTATTTTGTACAAACCTGTAGGTAAATATTGATTTACAATGGCATGTATCAGGTCCTTAGTTATGATTGAGTATCAAGTGATCAATTGTCTTATTTTTCAACCAAAACATATGTTGTGGGTACTCAAAAGAAACGTCACAATGAGACATTTCTTTCAAAAATCAGATTATAGTTTGAAAAAAAATTGCGCTCAAAATTGTGTTTATCTAGACTCTGATGTACACAGTATGCAGGTAGGATACACCTCAGTAAACATGCTGGTTGAACTTGAAACATAACGTGTAAAAGTCGAAAGTCAAAAGTCATGGACCAAATACTTATTTAGAAGAAACGATGAAATCTTCTCAACCCGAATTTTATGCAAACGCATCACTTTCCTCTTCTGTTTTATGCTGCAAACATTATATTTTCAGTTATTTAGGTAAACAACCGGCGAAACTTTGACCTTCTGTGAAATAAAATTTGGTCACAAAAAATACCCCACCCCCTAAACCCTAAAGTCCTGGCAAAATTTTGCAATATTTTCAAAATATTTTTATTTTGCTAGGTACACTAATTGTAAGGGTTTGATTTAAGCACAAAAATATAGTTGAATAGTCTGCGGTCCTTACCAACTTTTTAAGAATGACCTGACAATATATCTTCTTATAAAAAAACTGTTTTAAATGCTTGTGGCAGTTGTAAGTGGCCGTCCTGATTACAAAAAATGTACAAAATATGAAACCAGTGCATCATTATGAATTTATTTACCATTGAATCATGTGACCACTTGATAAATACAATGAAACACACAAAGTGTATTACGAGTGTTAGACATAAATATCAGATTTAGTTAATATCTTTTGACTGGGTTGGCGTTTTTGACTGAAACTTGGCATGTATATGGAACGAACCTTCTCGTTTCACTGCAGGTAGACGTTAATGTCTTATCATTCTCAGGGTGTTGTTGCTAGGTAAAATTGTCTTTTTTCCTACCCATAACGTTTAGCATATCTTTTGGTTGCTCAAAAGAACCGTCACTTTGAGATTGGTTTTCTGGGTACCCACAGCATATGTTTAGTAGAGAAATAAGAAAATTAAAACAAAAACAAAAACACAACTGACATAAACTAGAACAGTCGACAAAAGGCCCCGCATAATGCCCTGCTTTGAAAAACGGATATCCAGCCAGTTGGTGACAATCTTGATCAATCTTGATCACTGTTCATCGGACAAAAACCAATATTCAGACATGAACAATAGTTTGATAAAGGTAGTCCATGTATAAAATTTGGATGAAACCGGGTGACAAATGACAAAGTTAGACTCTTGGGTTGCTATTTTGGTGGCCATTTTGGTGGCCATTTTGTTTATCAGACAAATTTCATATTGGAACTTGGGCAAGAGTTTGATTAAAGTAATCCATATATTAAATTTGACAGCAATCAAGTAATAGATGACTAAGGTAGAGTGTCAGCAAATGCAAACTGATAGGTGGTGGCAGTTTGTTGGCCACCGTTGTTATCATTCGTCTGAAACAAAAAAAAAAACATTATAAACTTGAACGAGAGTTTGATTATAGTAATTTGTATATAAAATCTGGATGAAATTGGGTGATAAGTGACTAAGTTAGAGTGTCCAAAAGTGCAAACTGACTTGTGGCATCCCTTTTAGCGGCCATCTTGTTTATCGGACAACTTGGCGAGAGTTTGATAAAAGTAGTCCATATACGAAATATGGAAGCAATCGGGTAATAAACGACTTAAGCTACCAAGAGCGTCCACAAGAGAAAACTGATAGGCGGCGGCCATTTTGTTGGCTATCTTGGTAATCGTTCATCGAACAAAACCCATATTCGAACTTGAACGAGAGTTTGATGGAAGCAATCGATATTTGAAACTTTTGAAGAAATCTGATCTGATTAAAAATGACTGAGTTAGAGTGACCACGACACCGTACACAAGTGCAAACTGATAGGTGGCAGCCATTTTGTCGGCCATCTTGGTTATCGTTCATCAGACAAAACCCGTATTTGAACTTAAATGAGAGTTTGATAGAAGGCATCCATATCTGCGCTCTAAATTTTTTATAGATAGCGATTTTTGTCATAATTATTTACATACCCTATACTTGTTTGAGTGCTTGTAATAAACCTGTGCTTTGTTTGAGATATGATTTATTTCTGCTCCTGTATGCACGACATATCTAGTTATAGTGAGTAAAAATATGTCTTGTTTTTGCAGATGTTTTGTATCAAGTTTTAACTTCTGAAAAAGTTGATCATATTTTTAGCAAATCAAAGTTGCTTATCAAAACTCTATTTCGAATTATGGGATAATAAGGAGAGCAGCAAAGAAAACTGTGGTGGTAATCTATAAAGTGATGTATACGGAGCAGTGTGAAAATACTTTAAGAATTGAAGCTATCGAGTGCTAATGAAACAATCACCAGTAAGGCTTATAAGGATAATATCAAAAGCGACATAAAACTCCAATATGAATCACGCGTGAATATTTAAAAGAACTTTTGCAAGGTGCGTTGTCTTGTTGAATGCGTGGGACACAGTGCATTAATATTGGAGTTTTATATCTCTGATATGCCTTACTGGTGATTGTTTCATTAACAAGCTTAAATTGAGAGACCCCTTTAAAAGTTACGAGATAGACCCCTCAATACGACTCCAATGGATTTTTACCAATCCTTCAATGTAATGTGGTTAAATGTGTTCGTGTTTCAGACGCCAGATGGGAATATGTTTGCAAAAGAAATAGGTTTAGAGTGTGGATTCATCTGAAAAAATGACATTTTCCCAATTTTAATACAATTTCAAACCCTCTTGGCCCATTTAACTGTTTGACAGTACTGTACTTTCCTTTTGGCCTTTCTCCTAATATTTGGGCTCTTACTATGTAGCATCAAATTTGAACACCCAAAATGCACTTAAAATATCTTTTAAAAGTAATTATGTAAAATTATTTAATTTGTGAAACCTACTAGTGCACATACACCAAAGTCAATCAAGTGATTCATTGTTGATACACTCGATAGCTTCAATTCTTAAAGTATTTTCACAATGCACCGTATACATGACTTTATAGATTCCCAGCACAGTTTTCTTTGCTGCTCTCCTTATTATCTCATAATTCGAAATAGAGTTTTGATAGGCAACTTTGATTTGCTAAAAATATGATCAACTTTTTTAGAAGTTTAAACTTGATACAAAACATCAGCAAAACAAACATATTTTTACTCACTATAATTAGATATATCGTGCATACAGGATAAGAAATAAATCATATCTCAAACAAAGCACAAGTTTATTACAAACACTCAAACAAGTATAGGGTATGTAAATAATTATGACAAAAATCGCTATCTGTAAAAATTTTGGAAAGCAGCTGTATATGAACTTTGGAAGAAATCTGATTAAAAATGACCGAGTTAGAGTGACCATGACAGTATACACATCGGCGGCGGCCATTTGGCGGCCATCTTGGTTATCGTTCATCGAACAAAACCAATATTTGAAAAAGAACGAGAATTTGATAGAAGAAATGCATATTTGAAATTTGGAAGAAATCTGATTAAAAATGACTGAGTTAAAGTGACCACAACACCGTACACTTATAAAAGCAAACTTATAGGCGGCCATTTTATCGCCCATTTTGGTTATCGTTCGCCAGACAAAACCTATAATCAAACTTGAATGAGAGTTTGATGGATGCAATCCATATAGGAATTTTCGAAGAAACTCTGGTTAGAAATGACTGAGTTAGAGTGACCACGACATCGTACACATCAGCGGCGGCCATTTTGTAGGCCATCTTGGTTATCGCTCGTCGGACAAACCCCGCTGGTATTCGAACTTTAACGAGAGTTTGATGGAAGCAATCCATATATAAAATTTGGAAGAAATCAAATTAAAACTGACTCGAGTTAGAGTGTCCACGGACAAACGGACAGACAGACAGACAGACGGACAAGCCGAAAACAATAGAGCTCCGTTTGCGGGGCCCTAATAATGCCAGATTCTAATAGCTATATAATAAAGGCATCGGTGAATACAATCGGAACTGCATCGACCAATTCCGCGAAAATCCGTGGAATCAGACCACGGATGTACATCGAGGACCTACTTTGATAACGCTGATGATAACGTGACGCTGACGTTATGTAACGTGACGATGACGTTACAGAAACCATGCTACATGTAACACAACAACAAGTGTGACTGCAGCAAAACAAACGGTTATAAATGAAGTTTATGTTGTTGTTGTTTTTTTCAATAAAATATCGCTAAAGCGATTTATTTTAAAAAACAACAACATAAACTTCCAATCATTTTGCTGATCAAACTTTTTGGATAATCAGAATTATCGATTTTAATAGAGCTGAACACACATGCTATAGAACTGATTTTCCATACGCCAGTTCCAGCTAACAAAATGGAGCTTTTTGGTACATACATGTAGTACTTCGCGAAATGCTCCTTACATAACCCCGAGCCATGGTTTGATTCTAGAATTGTGGCGGACTTTCCCGAATGCTATGCTGTGAATAATGGCCCTCGGTGGATTTTCAACGAAAGTTTGCAAGCTCACGTTCTTCGAACTCGGTCAATATTCACCGATATTATTAGATTTTTCGCTTACTGTAAAGGCGGCAACAATAATATTCATATCTGGGCGTGATTCGGCTATTTCATCTGCTAAGGAAGGGAAATCAGGGTTTATTAATAATTTGGTAAAAAGCCAATAAGCCGCGGAACGTGCGTGCATTTCATGAAAGTCCTGACCGTATATACACTGACCTCATATGTATTAATCCTTAAAGCGCGTATCACAAAAGTCGTGTGATTTTTGTTGTCTGCTGAAACATTTGGAAGCCTCTTTGACAAACAGTGTAGATCCAGAGCAGAGGAGCAGTCTGATCTGGGTCCACACTGTTTGCGCCTTTACTTATGTTAATCATTAAAAGTAGTTATTTTGCTGGCGTTTTAAATTTTAAATTATTACTGTCTTTATTAAGATGTTATGCTACATGTACAATGATACAGTTACTTTCGAATAAAATCATACCTTATTCTCAGCTTTTACCTATGTCTAAAGAAGACCAGTCCTAATTACGCATCCATGAGGTGCTGCCTTTACAGTAACCAAAAAAGTTCAATAACCCTATAAGAACATTTCGAAATAAGTTGACCACTAAATTACAAAATACGTTTCACTTTATCATTTTCTGAAAAGAAAAATAATCCCCAAAGCTAAAAATAATCATAATATCCCCTTTCCTGACACATGCCGATAAGAAAATAGTTTTATGCCGATAAGAAAATAGTTTTGTACTAAACGCTAGAAAAGGTAAAAATCCAGAGCCTGGCTGTTTCTCCTGATATTAATAGACTTTTCGCTTACTGTAAAGGCGGCAACTTTAATATTCATATCTGGGCATGGTTCAGCTATCTCATCTGCTAAGGAAGGGAAATCAGGTTTTATGTATAATTTGGTAAAGACTTAATAAGCTTTTTGGGCCGCACAAACGTGCGTGCATTTCATGAAAATCCTAACCGTATACACACTGAACTCACATTTATTAACCCTTAAAGCGCATAATCACAAACTGTATGTTTTTTGTCGTCCACTAAAACATTTTAAGCCTCATAGACAAACAGTGTGGATCCAGATCAGACTGCTCCTGTATGAGCAGTCTGATCTGGGTCCACAATGTTTGCCTCTATGCTTATGTTAAATAGACATTTCAGGTTCAGTTATTGTGATGGCGTTTTAAGGACTAAATAATGTGTTTTGCGTATATACTAAGATAATGGCGCAAATTGATACAGTTACTTTTGAATAAAACCACGCCTCATTTTCAGCTTTTACCTATGTCTAAGGTTGACCAGTCCTAATTACGCATTCATGAGGTGCCGCCTTTACAGTAAGCGAAAAGTCAAAGAATATATATATTACGTCAATTTCAAGCGTTGATTTGACGCGATGTTTCAAACATTGTCTGTTAAAAACACCTATTTAAGTGGCGTTAGAAAATGGGTTTATTCACGAGACCAGTAGACAAGGTAACATTGCCCATTCAAGAGTGCTTGAAAACGATCGCATGTTCCAAAAATACCCGTTGTGCTTAAATACTGTAAATTCGGAAATTTTCGCGAGGATTTTATTTTCGCGAAACTTCGCAGATGCGGAGTTTCGCGAAAATAAAACCCTCGCGAAATAACGATCACTCTGTCGCTAACTGATGTAGGTAAATCATGCCCAAGTTGCGAATTTTAAACGTAGCCAATTTGTCTTTTAACGCTATATCGCGAAAATAAAATTCTCGCGAAAATTTCCGAATTTACAGTACAAATGTAGATAGCAAGTTAGAGAGTAAGGCAAAGATCAGGAATCGATATAACCAAGTGCCATACCTGAAACTGAACACCATATGGGAAAGTGACAAAATCACAACACACAAGATAACCAAGAGGTCAGCCCTTTCCCAGCAGGTCATCACAAGGCTGCACGTCGAGAACCAAATGGACAGCCCTTTCCCAGCAGGTAATCGCAAGGCTGCAAGTCGAATCATGATCAACAGTTGTTCATCCACTGTCCAAGATCAGTACTCTGTGATACAAAAGCTCAGAATTGCGAATTATAATGTAATGAATATGAGAAAGTGAAGAGCTTTATCAGTTTGCACATTTTACAGGCTGACCAAGATCGACCATTCTTTGGTCGTTCTATGTTAAAATGGGCACCATCTCAATGATCTGATCTCGGTGATCTGCTTGTAGCCTTTGCGAGATCAAGCCCCTAAAATCATCAGGCCAGCCGGATCTATATCTAAACTATTTCACACTCTGATGGCATTTGCGAAGCTCCCATTACGCAGCTACGCATGTGCGTAATAAAAAAAATAGTAACATTCTAGGGAGGTTACCAGTGAGGTAAAAGAGATTTTTTATACCATTAGGAAATGCTCTTAAAGGAAAAAATTCGCTCCCTCTGGGAGCCAATTGTTTCCTTCAAGAGAAGTTCCCTATTTGAAAAGGGACACAGTTAATGAGGAGTACTGCTTAATCCAGTAGTCTCAGTTTGATGTGCGTAACTTTTTCAGCATTTGAGCTTCGCCATTGGATAGTGTTCTTGAAAATCTTTTAAAAATGTTTTGAGGTGGCCAGACAGAAAGCATGCAAAATCACCCTGCATTTAAATACTAACTAGGCTTCTATAACTTTTAGCGTTACATACTAAAGGGTTGTGAAACTATCGTTCCCTAAACTTTGTAAACCCTTCGGTGACTTGAAACCCCTAAACGGGTATTTTTGCAAACATTGAAGACCCAGATGAAATGCCGCATAGGGCGGCATTTCATCAGGGTCTGTACTGCTTGCCAGCACAAAATCAATTTTCAAAGAATGAAATAACATTTTTCAAAAGATTATAACATGTAGCCCCCTCAATATATATAATGGACTATCCTGACTTAACTGTCTCATACTTTATAGAAAACCCCATTGGTATTACAATGGCGTAGCCAGAACCACAGGGGCTTAAAATTATGATTTTTGAATGGTTTGAGGCCAAGGAAAGTGTGATAGATGCTTTAAAATGTTTAAAGTTAAACTATTTAAAGATTTGAAAAAAAAATGTTCAAACCAAGTATAAGTAAAATGACAAGAGAGGACATAGAAATCTGTCAGATCACTTTAGAGCTGATTTTCTGCTGATCGGGATCTCTTTTTTGTCCACCAGCCCATCAAAATGTTTAAGCTGTTCCCTCAATATTGTAACCTATGCGTACCATTGAAAAAAATGTTTTCTATGGATCACTTTGGTCAAAATTTTCATTTTTCCTTGGCCGTTACTTTCACGATTATTTTTGGATGGAATTAAAGAGATGCCCCTAAGCATCAGACAAGGTAACATATAAATTCGAGCACCTGTGGCCAGAACGATTAAACAGTTACGCTAATAAAGGGTAGACTACTAGAATGAGCACTGATCCTCATAACTTTGCGTCCTTTTTCAAAATGGGAACTTATCTTAAAGGAAAATATTTGCTTCCAGAGGGAGCGAATTCGTTCCTTTAATAGTAGTTCCTTTTGGTATGGAATATCACTTTTACCACATAAGGTGACCTCCCTTGAATGTTTCTATTTTTATCACGCATATGCGTAAAGTTCTGCGTAATGGGAGCTACGTCAATGTATTATAGGGGTTCAAAAAGAGTTATTAACAATAAGTTACCTTCTCACGTCGTCGCATCACACAGAAAATTCTGCGTCATCGTTTATGCATATAAAGCCAAACAACAAGCATCAGTTCACAGAGTCAGAAAAGATCATACCAAAGAAAGGTAATCTTAATCATTTTGGAAGTTGTATCATGACCTTGCCGTCTTTCCTTTGATCTATGCTGCGCAATAATTTCCTTAAGACCATGTCAAGGTTTGAGCTTATAACTGACTTGAATATCTGATGAATAAATTAAAATGTGGTTGTTTTATTGGTCATGATACAAGAACTTTATTATACAAATACTCATGAATAAGCAATTATTCCCTCTTGCAATACAATACAATACAAAATTTATTTATATAGTCGGAAATACAAAACAGTATAACATTAGCTATGAATAGCTATTTACCGACTTTGACTCGTCCCGCCTACAAGAGGGAATATTTGTATAATTGTACAATAAAGCTAACTTATCGCACATGCATTATATACCACAAGCTTAATAATTCCCAACAAATTAGGACACGCGGCCACATGTATAAGGTTTAAATAACATGCAGCTTACGAAGCTGTAAAATCAATAGAAATTTAAAGAAAAAATAAAGCAAATATTAATACAAAATAAAAAAAAGGTCTGCTTAGCAGTATTTGAAAGTTTAAAAAATGTTTTGGCATTTTTTCTGGATTCACTCTGAGATGGTAGTGTACCTTGTGGTATAAAGTATATTTATCACATGACGTCGCATCTGGTAGGGATATAATTACAGATTATCAAACGGAGTTTTGGTTATCGCCAGACAGCCCATTATCAGCATGTGAGCTTAGTTTTTGTTACATGTATCGCTCGAAGTATCAACCAGAGAGCGCGTTATCAGCCTGTGAGCCCGCATGTGAGCTTAGTTTGTGTTACATGTATCATCCGAAGTATCAACCAGAGAGCCCACTATCCACCTGTGAGCTTAGTTTCTGTTACATGTATCACTCGAACTATCAACTAGAGACCCCATTATCAGCCCGAGAGCTAAGCTCTCTAGGGCTGATAATGGGGTCTCTGTTTGAAACTTCGGGCGATAACTTCGGGCGATAATCTCTAATTACCACATATTTGGGACACTTTAATGCTTATCAATGTACCATGACGTTTCTAAATATTCAGACCAACCAACAAGCTCGAGGGCTGATAATGGTCGAGGGTTGATACTGACCATTAGGTGTGCCAGATATGTAAATATGTAATGATGCGATGCGTTACGTCACGTCAGGACACTTGTTTACATCTATCAACGTCTGTGTCTGCAAATTATTCTCTCTCTGTTAAAAAACATGACTTCCGGTTAGAATTATGGCAGAGGATAATTAGTTGGCGGGAAAGAGCTTATTGCATATACGAAAGTATATGGAAAGTATTTTGCATGGTCTTTTATCTTAGTAACCGATTTACAAACCCTATCATGTTTGGTGTCCTTTTAAAGAGCTAGTTTTCCTTTAAGTTAGGGACATATTTCACGAGGATATTATAATGCAGATACAAATAATATTAGTGTGAATACATGTACTGTTTGTAAACTGGAAAACGCAAAGTTTCAGTGGAAAATATAACATTTTACATTTTGAAAAGTGTGCAGAACATTAACAAAAGTTCATAAAATTAGATAAATTTGTACCTTTGTTAGGCCACAATCTGGTACAGTTATTATACAATTGATGTCTGAGTTGGATGTTTCTAATAACTAAATGCCCGATCATCAATGGCAAAAACCGTCTAGAAAGCAAAGCAATGCGCTAATTTTTAGACTAAAAATCGCATGTCACAATGCACATATTCTGAAAAAATATATATAACTGACAGTAGTTTAAGGTCACTACCCATAGCAATAACCGTAACTCTAAATCATCAAGGGAGGTAATACTTGGTAGCGTTCGATTATGACAAAGTGTGATTTTACGCAACTATGATATGTTTTCTACCGACAGTAATGCCCGTTACACTGCACGTTGGTAATCTGAAAGTGATTGATATAACATTAAAAATGCAAACAAAATTTTAAGTATAATGAACAACAAAACTTGGCATTCTTTACGGATACTAAACGATGGACGCTCAGCTCTGTGAGAAGAAAAAAGTCAGTCAGTGTAATGGAACACGCATTTTACCAGGGAAATGTCAGTCGACTGTTCGCGGTTTTTTGACAGTCCACATCAACAATCATGATAAAACTACTTGTATATAGATCTATATATGATTTTCTGGTTTTATTTTACCTGCATTAAAATTTCACCAAGACAGACTATCTCGTCACGTTCACTAGCGTCTACTTTGAACCTGACGTGCGCTAATGACGTCACTTGCTCTTATGACGTCATTATGCGTAAACGACAAGTATTGAACTTGACGTTGACGTTGAGAGTCCCTCGCTTTAGTTTGCGTCCTAAACAATTTGCCTTATGTCAAATGTGTTCCAATATTTAGCTACAAGGCTATCTTGGGCTAAGGTTGACCCAAGTTTAGTCGTGATTCTAAATTATAGTTGGCCTACTCTAAATTATTAAAGGTACGCGAGGAATTCTGCCATCGGGGTCTACAAACAAAAAAGGCGCAGACCAGCTTGCGCATCCGCGCAGTCTGATCAGCGCATTTGCTATTCACAAATTGAATAGTATCGTATCTAAACTTGTTCCAAGCGACATTTCACTATTCTATCTAGTCTCAGTGGCTGAGGGGGCTGGTTTTGGTATGATCTTATCGGAAACCCTGAAGACAGGTTTTGTCGCATCGATGCTCATTTATATTCATGTAAATGCGGACCCAATCTTCAAGCCTGGTTCATGTGATATGCGCATAGAAAATGTCTAGCCCCTCTAGACTACTGGTGGCCAATTCCGCCCATGACCAACGCCGACGGGATCCGTACCAAAAATAGTACCCTCTCCCCCTCCGCGCCACTGAATACCCCCTTTAGTAGCGGGAAGGATGTGGGCATAAAAAGAACCCTTTTCATATAAATGCGGGTCCAACCAAATCATAGGCAAGTTATAGGTACTCAGTGAGACGGTTCTTTTGAGCACCCAAAGCAAATATAAAAATAATGAGCAATAAAATATTTACAATTTTACGCTAATTTTTTGGCTAATCTCCAAGGTTACTCTACATTTGACATGTTTCAACTGAAAGATGTCCGTCAAGGGATATATAGATCTAATAGAAATAAGCCAACTCTGGTCAAGTGTTAAGGTCTGGCCTTGCTTCGCGATCGGGCATAAGTATGGCACCCGAGGCCGCAACAAAGATTTATAAACATTTCAAATTATTGGATGAGTACATGATGTATATGCATCGATCAATTAAAGCGATGCATATTAAAACAGCACATTTTCACCTAAATTTGACATGCAGAGTTACCCCGTGACCTTGAAAAACGGTAAATGTCCCCAAAACATTACATCTCTATCCTAATGGTGTATCTATGCAAATTTGGTCAAAATATATCGACTAGGTGTTCAGACAAAATGCGGATAAGTTTCTTTTTACCGTGGGTGGGGTATTTTGGTATTGTTTTTGGTATTGAAAAGTCTTCACATATATGCATATAAATGTTCAAAATTTTTGGAGTACATATAATTTCATTTGGAAGTTCAGAGTGAGGTATTTTAATCAACAGTGTTTGGTTCGTAAGGTTTTAACATGCTTAGAAATTAGAAAAGCCTGCTAAGATCATTAATTTTTAGTTTAGGGGGTAGGGATAATTATTTGGTAATATCTCACTAATTAGACGGTGAATTTTTTTAAAATTTTGTCATAACGCATCTTATATAATGATCACTTTCCTAAAAAAAAATTAGAAAAATTTATTTTTTTAAAGTATGTTTAAATATTGAATTATCAGTCAGTAATTGCCGAAAATTAATGCATAAATATCGGTGAACGCTGGCTTGAAAGCGTGATATGAAGAAAAATAATTGTATAGCTGCAAAAGATTGGTTTGAGAAAAAGTTCTTAATTATTTATGGCTTCGCATGCTTGTTTGAAATAACGATTTTCAAATATAAAATTGAGTTACAGAATATTTTACTTGTCTTAATGAATTTACAAAAGCTGCGTAAAAAAGCCAACACAGGCCATATAATGAAGAGCTATAACTTTTGAACTGGACGGTAAATTTTCTTTATTTTGCGTTATTTTGCTTATAATGTGATGTACTACAGAATATCAAAAAATGAAAAAAATCTATTTTTTGGAAAAAAAATCGCCCAGGTGTGGGCAGTGACCTTAAAAATGCAGTGCGTTTGGTATTTTTGTCAAGCACACTTAATGCTCTTTGTATTGAAACCAAAAGAAATTTTGTAAACCAGAACAAAGAGAAGATATCTACAATCTTCCCATGGGGCAGAGTAAGTTTAGCTATGAGTTTACGTCTGGTTCATTTCAACTGAAAGCGGTGGTAAACAAAAAAGCAAAACAACCTTGAGAGTAGATATAAATCAATTTTGTGATGGTTAACGCGATATCGTGAGAAGTTCTTATGCCATCGACAAAATGTGAGGGGTTATGTTACCCCACCCACTTCTTGAAAAGTAGGGGTAGTGTTAATAGAAATAATTTTCTTGAATACAGAACTAAACAGACACACTTTTTGCGCGACAAAATGATTGTTATGCATTGTTTGCTACAAATAAAGCAAAGCATATACCCAATATGCATATTTCCTGCTCCTGTAGTGACACGAATTATAGTATAAGTATAAAGAAAAAATGAAAAAAAAAACATTTTTGAAAGTTTACCATTTCTCTATTAGTCAATATTTTCCGAATGTAAAGGTGTAAGTCGTGCAAGCAGTCATCGCATTATACAATTAGATAAAAATTAAGTTGGCACCAAATCGTTAATTTGTCAAACCATGATCGTAAATAAGGTCCCCAATTTTCCTTCGTTTTTTACAAATGTTTTACTTAAAATCTGAGCCAGTGTATAAACTCTGCGTATTATGAGCGTTCGCATCAAGTGCACGCCGAGTTCTTTTTCAACAAAAATGAAACGATCGAGTAGCCGTTGAGTTCTGGTTTCCAAAAATGTATTATTTGATAGCATTTTATCACCGCATTGTGTAGTTATGATGCCATGCTGAGAACTCTCCAAATGACCCTCGTACACACTTTGGATAATCAGGGTAAAAAGTGTCCAAATATGTGATAATGACATTTTATTTTATCATAAGCAGTGAATTCAATGCATATCGAATGTGGGGTAAAATTGATATTTCCTACATTGAAATGATATCGTATCAATTCACTATAGTGAGCGATACGATTTATATCATTTCACTATAGCAAAAGCAAGGCTTTCTTGGCAATTTTAGGACTGTGATATTTAATTTTTTTTCAAACTGGGGTTTCATTGCGGTTACGTTCCAAGGCGGTACTTCTTTTGTTGATCATTTGTGTTTTTTAAGTCTTGTGTTCGTCATGCTTTCGCGTCTGTTCATTGCTGCCTTGCGGTCACCTGAAGGGAAAGGGCTGACCTCATGGCTCTGGTTTGTGATGTTTATTTTGACTGTGTTACTTTCCCATTTGGTATCCTGGGACAGGTGTAATACTTGATTGTATCGATTCCTGATCCTTGCTATCTTCCTTACTTTAAGTGAAGGATATTCGTCAGAAAAATGCTACGCATATTGTGGTGTCAACATCAAACATAATGATGTGACTGTTTGGCCCAGCGTAGCGCAAGTTTGCACGTGACGCCTTCCCTAAGGCGCACTTTACATACTTTCTTTAAATGCTTATTTCTTACCTTTCATTCGTTAAAATATAATCTTAAGCACTTTTCTAGGTTTTTAACTTCTCCGTTGAGTATACACTAAAAAGAAAATGTCCAAATATATATTTATTTCATCTCGTGCAGTGATAATATCAGCAGTTTCACTCGTGCTACGCACTCGTGAAAAAAAAACATATTTTTACCGTACTCGATTAAACATATTAAGTATTCACCTCAAGAATGTTAATACCTACATGTAATATGAAATAGGCACACCTAACGGGCAACAAACCAATTTGTTCTGAGATGAATAGCACAGTATATCATATTCTTGTGAGTCGATACTCGTGTGAGTAAAACCTGACTTTAAACCTCACTCTGAGTATAAGGAAATCCCATTTAGCTATAGCTATAGCCCAATATATTTTTGCAACAAAATCCTGTCCCGATAGATTTATGCTCATTAAGTATTAGCATTTGGAAAATTATTATTTTGGGGCTTTGAGTAGTTGCAAACTGTGCTTGATTCATGGAAAATGTGTATTCTAAAGTTTAATATTACTTTTTGGTTACTGTAAAGACGGCACCTCATGAAATTCATTTCTTTTCGGTCGGTCTTTCTTGTGATATTATTGTTCAGTCTAAAGCATTTATCACGGGATTTTGGTTTTAAACGTTTATTCTGGAGATATGTTTGTAATTATAGTTTTAAGTCACGCTTTTCAGTAGTCTTGTGTTCAAGGAAGCATGCTATATAAGGAAAATCAAGACGTATTGATATCAGTCGACGTTTTTGCTTCAGACAGAACTGTACGAGGTATTATATTTTCCTTGCTCGTCAAATTTTTTCCGTGTCTAATGAAAACATTTGTTTAACAGAACTTTAAATATACAATATTGAGATAAAATTAAGCTTTTAATAGACATTTGTCGTTCATCAGGTACAACATATTGCTTTCTCTAGATGTCAGTGGCTAAGTCTGCGTGTCTGTCTGTTCGTCGTCAAAAACCGTTTGGGATATTTTGAAGGAATTTCATTTATTTTGCAACAGGGCGTTTTGCACAAGAAACAGAACTGTTTTGTTCAAGCATCATTGAATTTTGGGTCATCAGTAAATGCAATTTTGTCTGCCTTGCAAGTTGAAAACTTTTATAAATATAGATTTATCTTCATTGTTATTACACTGATTTGTAAAACGAAATGAGACGACGTGCCATTCAAAGTGCTCTTGCTTTTAATTATTCCAATTACAGTCTTGCGTTAGCTTCAATAACTGGAAATAAATGTTCTGGTAAAAATTTCGATATTAAACGCTTTTGTTCGCTAATACTGACATACATGTAGAATAGCTTTGGGTAAAGCTCGTAAATTTTTAGAGCTAAAGGCATGCGGGTAAAACAATGGATTCGGCTGGCGGGCCGATGTTGGCCTGATTTTTCAGGGGTTCCAGACTCCTAGCCCCTCCCTCTCTGGATATGCGCATGTATATGAGCATGTATATACGAACAATAAAAAAGACGGGCCTGATCTGGGTTTGAACAGCTTGACACTCTCCTGGTTTTCCTGAAAGATTAAAAAGTTTTTTTTCTAGAAATTAAAATTTTATAGGTGTATTTTCGACAGAGTTTCCTGTTTAATGCTAGTTGAATCATGTGAGTTTCTGTTACATTCAGAACCTTGCGGTTGTCCACTATAAATTGGGCTCAGGCCCGACTTGACGTATGTACTGGTTCGTTGTTTCCTTTTGTTGGAGCTCGTTGTCGGTTATGAGAAGGATATGATGGTCGTATGAGTCAGTTCTCTTGATGTTGCGTTTATGGCTAACATTCATGCAACGTTGAAAATTGTATGCGCTATAGATAAACAAAAGCTTTTGAGGCGTGACTGTGTCTACAATGTTGAAAATAAGCATCTAGAAATTTACTATACTATTTAGACACACATTTATGCTACAGTCTAAAATAGGCTCATTTCCATCCCCTCGTAATAGAATGATCCCCATGTTATTACTCAGAGGTCGTGGTACATCCATTTTCGTAGTGATCCGCTTTTAACTGCATGAATTGTGCTCTAATCGCGTTCTAAATTAGAGTATAGTGTAGTTCTTTCAAGTACAGTTTAATAGTCTTATACCTTAGAAATTTTGAAATAAAAAGCCTGTGTAGCTACTAGGTACTATAGTTTATTCAGCATTTTACCTGCTCCGTGCACTGCGTACTTGGCTATTTGTCTGAATCCTTCGCCCTTTTACACAAATGTCGACTTCAAAGGAAGTCAGACGATCACGATCTCCATTGTTTTCTTTTATCCATATTCACAGCGGGGCTGCACTTGGATGGTGCATTGAGGCGAGTGGATGACGTTCTTGGAATCTCAAGGTGTGATTGGTGGGCTGTTGGACAGGTGTGTTTTGGAGATCGAGTACGACCATCATAAGCATTAGAAAAAATCTTATTTCTCATTTTACTTATGAACTTTATATATAATGAGTAGTGCAATTCACCAGAGGTATCAGTCCCTTATCAGATTAAAAAAAAAAAAATCCATATATAAGCATGATAACTTATATGTACGTAACACTGTAAGGATAGACTAGAAGCTTAAACTATAGTTTAGTCTAATAAATTTCTGTTCTGTTCAATTCACGTGGTACACTTGTGTTAGGGACAAAAATCGCCTGCTGTCAGAAGCCTGTCACAGGTGTTATTTAGAAACTTTGGGGTTGACGCTATATATATATACAATTTTTATTTATTTATGTTTTCATATGATACTGGACTGATTAAAGGGTATTTGAATCTTTAGTGGTAATTTGTAGGCTGTATTTTAAATGGAATTTGCTGACAACATATATGGTTTCTTAAGTATTTTGACTGCGAAAGTGGGCTATAGTATGTGTGCATATTTTATGAAGTTAAATCGAAATGTCTCATTTTAGATGGTATAGGTAAGAGTCGTAGCTTAGCAGCAATTGGTATAAATATTGTTCTTGGTTTGTGTCAAAGAATGTGAAGGCTGAAGCTTGTAAATTTTAGAGCAACGTAACATAGGAATAACTTAATAGGCTGTGTTGTAGATTTGACATATTTGGGACAATACTGTATGCACTGTTTCTTCTTTTGTTCAGTATATATTTATATACATATAAAATACAAGGAGTATGAGGTTAAAGCATTGGCTGCATTGGCTTGGGCAAAAAATAAGATGCGAGGTATTTCAACTAGTTTGTGTAGGGGAGAAAAATGCAGCAAAATGTTGCTCATTTGGCTTTGGTTTAGTTTCATGGTAGCATTGTAGAGTTAAAGAGGTTAAATCCGTGAAACGATGTATAATTCTTGTTGTTTGGAAATAGCTCAGTGCATATGGCCTTATGGATATACATAACTTAGTTTAAAGGTTATGTTGTAGAGTCAAAATATTAAAGACAATCATGTATGCATTGTAACTTGTCTTGCTTAGTATAGCTACACATATACGGGACATGTGGTTAATGCATTGGTTTCTTTGGCTAGGGCCAAAATAATGACGTGAAGCATTTCAACTACTGTAGTTTGTGGAGGAGAGAAAGTATCCAGGTTTTTTCACGGCAGCATTGTAGAGTTTAACAATATATTAATTGTTTGTTTTTCTCAAAGAAAAAATGCTTTGTCTGGCTTGGGTCCAAGAGTTAAAAAGCTTTGTTGTCAGAAAAGTTGTTATCTAGATTGAGTCTGAGAATCGAGTTTAAAGGTTTGAGATTTGAAAAGTGGTTAATCGTTTTGATTATCTGGCTTAGTAGGGGATGTTAAAGGAAAGGTTTTGGGTCAGAAAAGCTTTGTTTTAAATTTCGTTAATCTGGAGTGGGTTTCAAAAAAAAAAAAAATTGATGATCGTACTACGGTTGAAGGTTAAAAAAGGGAGATTTTGTGGAAAGAAAAAACGTTTATTTTTGTTCTTTTGTTTTTTCCGAATTAAGTCAGAAGTTTGAAGAGGAAGGTCAGAGCTGTTAGAGAAAGGTTCAGTGGCCAGGAAATAGTTATCCGGCAGGGCCAGAATGTTTAAAAGAGGGGCAAAAAGTTGTTTATTGTTTGTTTATCTGGCAGGGCCAGAAAGTTTAAAAGAAAGGCTAAAAGTTGCGTATTGTTTGTTTATCCGGCAGGGCCAGGAAGTTTAAAGAAAGGTAAAACGTTGTTTATTGTTTGCTTATCCGACAGGGCCGGGAAGTTTAAAAGAGGTCAAAAGTTGTTAATTGGTCATTTATCCTGCAGGGCCAGGAAGTTTAAAAGATAGGCAAAAAGTTGTTTATTGTTTGTTTATCCGACAGGGCCAGGAAATTTAAAAGAGGCAAAAAAGTTTTTATTGTTTGTTTATATGGCATGGCCAGGAAGTTTAAAAGAGCGGCAAAAAGTTGTTTATTGATTGATTATCCGGCAGGGTCGGGAAGTTTAAAAGAAGAAAAAAGTTGTAAATTGATTATTTATCTGTCAGGGCCAGGAAGTTTTAAAGAAAGTCAAAGAGTTGTTTATTGTTTGTTTATCCGGCAGGGCCGGGAAACTTAAAAGAAAGGACAAAAGTTGTTTATTGTTTGTTTATCAGGCAGGGGCGGGAAGTTTAAAAGAGAGCCCAAAAGTTGTTAATTGTTTATTTATCCGGCAGGGCCAGGAAATTTAAAAGAGAGGCAACAAAGTTGTTTAATGTTTGTTTATCCAGCAAGGCTGGGAATTTTTAAAAGAAAGGCAAAAAGTTGTTTATTTATCTGGCAGGGATAGAAAGTTTAAAAGAAAGGCTAAAAGTGGTTTATTGTTTGTTTATCAGACAGGACCAGAAAGTTAAAAAGAAAGGCAAAAGGTTTTTATTGTTTGTTTATCCCGCCGGGCTGGGAAATTAAAAGAAAGGCAAAAAGTTGTTTATTGTTTGCTAAGCGGCAGGGCCAGGAAGTTTAAAAGAAAGGCAAAAGGTTGTTTATAGTTTGTTTATCCGGCAGGGCTGGGAATTTAAGAGATGCAAAAAAGTTGTTAATTGTTTGTTTATTCGGCAGGGCAAGGAAGTTTAAAACAAAGGAAAAAAGTTGTTTATTGTTTGTTTATTTGGCATGGCCAGGTAGTTTAAAAGAAAGGCAAAAGTTTGTTTATTGTTTGTTTATCCGGCAGGGCCAGAAAGTTCAAAAGAAAGGCAAAAAGGGGTTTATTGTTTGTTTATCAGGCAGGGCCAGAAAGTTAAAAAGAAAGGCTAAAGGTTATTTATTGTTTGTTTATCCAGCAGGGCTGGGAAGGTTAAAAGAGGCCAAAAGTTGTTAATTGTTTATTCATCCTGCAGGGCTGGGAAGTTTAAAAGAAAGGCAAAA
Source organism: Loripinus fragilis (assembly GCA_964019695.1). Classification (NCBI taxonomy): domain Eukaryota; kingdom Metazoa; phylum Mollusca; class Bivalvia; order Lucinida; family Lucinidae; genus Loripinus; species Loripinus fragilis. The sequence continues at coordinate 9,690,581 of OZ026530.1, forward strand.
AGTTGTTTATTGTTTGTTTATGCGGCAGGGAGAGAAAGTTTGAAAGAAGGGAAAAAAGTGGTTTATTGTTTGTTTATCAGGCAGTTTAAAAGAGGTAATATGCTGTTAATTGGTTATTTATCCGTCAGGGCCAGGAAGTTAAAAGAGATGCAAAAAAGTTGTTTATTGTTTGTTTATCGGGCATGGACAGGAAGTTTAAAAGAAAGGCAAAAGTTTGTTTTTGTTTGTTTATCCAGCAGGGCCAGGAAGTAAAAAAGAAAGGCAAAAAGTGGTTTATTGTTTGTTTATCAGGCAGGGCCAGAAAGTTAAAAAGAAAAGCAGAAGATTGTTTATTGTTAGTTTATCCGGCAGGGCTTGGAAGGTTAAAAGAGGCCAAAAGTTGTTAACTGTTTATTTATCCACCAGGGCAGTTTAAAAGACAGGCAGAAAGTTGTTTATTGTTTATTTATCCGGCAGGGTCAGAAAGTTTAAAAGAAAGGCAAAAAGTGGTATTATGTTTGTTTATCAGGCAGGGTTAGAAAGTTAAAAAGAAAAGCAAAAGGTAGTTTATTGTTTGTTAACCGTCAGGGCCCGAAAGTTTAAAAGAGGTAAAAGTTGTTAATTGGTTATTTATCCGTCAGGGCCAGAAAGTTTAAAAGAAAGGAAAAAAGTTGTTTATTGTTTGTTTATTCAGCAGGGCTGGAAGTTTGAAAGAAAGGCAAAAAGTTGTTTATTGTTTGTTTATCCGGCAGGACTGGGAAGTTTAAAAGAAGGGCTAAAGGTTGTTTATTGTTTGTTTATCCAGCAGGGTGGGAAGTTTAAAAGAAAGGCAAAAATTTGTTTATTGTTTGTTTATCCAGCATGGCCGGGAAGATTAAAAGAGGCCAAAAGTTGTTAACTGTTATTCATCTGGTAGGGCAGTTTAAAAGAAAGGCAGAAAGTTGTTTGTTGTTTGTTTATCCGACAGGGTCAGAAAGTTTTAAAGAAAGGCAAAAAGTAGTTTATGGTTTGTTTATCAGACAGGGCCAGAAAGTTAAAAAGAAAAGCAAAAGGTTGTTTATTGTTTGTTAACAGGCAGGGCCCGGAAGTTTAAAAGAGGTAAAAAGTTGTTAATTGGCTATTTATCTGTCAGGGCCAGGAAGTTTAAAAGGAAAGGCAAAAAGTTGTTAATTGTTTGTTTATCCTGCAGGGCTGGGAAGTTTAGAAGAAAGGCTAAAGGTTGTTTATTGTTTGTTTATCCAGCAGGGTGGGAAGTTTAAAAGAAAGACAAAAAGTTGTTTATTGTTTGTTTATCCGGCAGGGCTGGGAAGTTTAAAAAGAAAGACTAAAGGTTGTTTATTGTTTGTTTATCCAGCAGGGTGGGAAGTTTAAAAGAAAGACAAAAAGTTGTTTATTGTTTGTTTATCCGGCAGGGCTGGGAAGTTTAAAAAGAAAGGCTAAAGGTTGTTTATTGTTTGTTTATCCAGCAGGTTGGGAAGTTTAAAAGAAAGGCAAAAAGTTGTTTATTGTTCATTTATCCAGCAGGGCTGGGAAGATTATAAGAGGCCAAAAGTTGTTAATTGTTTGTTTATCAGGCAGGGTTTGGAAGTTTAAAAGAGAGGCAAAAATTTGTTAATTGTTTATTTATCTGGCAGGGCCGGGAAGTTCAAAAGAGAGGCAAAAAAGTTAATTGTTTATCCAACATGACCGGGAAGTTTAAGAGAGGTAAAAAGTTAGAGAAAGGCTTTGTTTCCATATTAATAAAATGTTTTCTGTTTTAATATCAAGCTTGGTGGGAAGTGTATAGAAAGGCCCAGTGGCCAAAAATAAAGTTATCTGGCAGGGCCGGGAAGTTAAAAAAGGAAGGCAAAAAGTTGATTATTGTTTGTTTATCAGGCAGGGCCAAGAAGTTTAAAAGAGGTAAAAAGTTGGTAATTGTTTATTTATCCGGCAGGGCCGGGAAGTTTTCAAAAGAGAGGTAAACAAGTTGTTGATTTGCTTATCTGGCTGAGCAAAAAAAAAAAAAAAAAAAAAAAAAAAAGTTGTCTATTTTTTGCTTATCTGGCTCGGGTCAGATAAATAAAAGATATGGACTTTGAGCCATGGATTTGGTCGCCGTGTAAGTCTTTTTCAGTTTCTGGAGCAGTGGATCTAAGAAGGGGACATATAGAGCTATTGCTAGGCCCACCAGATTATGGAGAGATAGGTATGTTATTTATTAAGGAACTAACTTGTAAAGTAATAAGAAGGAAATACTTTTCTACATTTAGTAAGTAAATTGAATCTAAGGTCTTTTAATACACTAAATGCACGGGCAAGCATAGCACACAGACACACAATCACTCACCATGCATGAATCATTTTCTTTTTTAGTGAATGTGGAGTATACATTGGTGCCATTATGACCGAAAATATCATTAAGCACTTTCCTGTGGATTGGGCATCGCTGGTTACATCCAGTGTTTTCACAGTGTGTAATAATAGTAATAATAATAATTATCATAATAATAATTTTATGAATTAAATCAAGATTGCAAGGTGTCGCGTTTTTCACTTAATTCATTAGAAAGATTAATATTTATTTGAAGATCATATTCAGATAAGTATAATGTACAACAGGAATATATATGTCAGTAAACTGTTTATGAAATATTTGGAATAGTATTGGTTAATTTTTATGTAAATACATAAAGGTATACAAGAGTGTTGATGCTCAGTAGATGAACATATCTCCACTTCTTTGTTTTGTCGAAAATCTGAAGCAGAAGCGGCATTTCAAAACATGTGTTTTGTTTCATTTTCTCTAGAGAGTAGTTTTTGAATTGTGAACCTGGTTTGCAATACAAGATCTAGCCTTTAGAGTGTTAGAAAAGACAATATTTATTTTCGGACGATCGAAGAGAGGGAGAAAATAAATTCATTTCTTTTCGGTCGGTCTTTCTTGTGATATTATTGTTCAGTCTAAAGCATTTATCACGGGATTTTGGTTTTAAACGTTTATTCTGGAGATATGTTTGTAATTATAGTTTTAAGTCACGCTTTTCAGTAGTCTTGTGTTCAAGGAAGCATGCTATATAAGGAAAATCAAGACGTATTGATATCAGTCGACGTTTTTGCTTCAGACAGAACTGTACGAGGTATTATATTTTCCTTGCTCGTCAAATTTTTTCATTTAACCAGTATATTATAAGCATATCAGACTCTTTTTTGCATTCTTTACTCCGTTTTATGAATGTTTAAGTTTATTATAAAGTTTAAATATTCATAGACTGTTAGAGTTGGTAGATGGTCTCTGGTTCATCATTTGTATCGAGTTGTTTTCAAGAATAATTTAGTGGACAAGTACCGATTTTATGCGTTTCAGGAATAGCAGGAAATATATGTCTTAACTTTACCTGTATATACGGTATTCTAGATTCATAAGTGTTCTTAAGCATGTTAAAAAGGGGGATATATGCATTTTATAATATGAGAAATTCGGTTATACGTAGTTTTATTTATAAAGCATTTCAGTTTTCCTTGGTGGTTTTAAGAATTTAATTTTTGGCAAAACAGAGTAAACATAATTAAAGAGTGAGTAAACACTCCTGGGACGGGAGCATGGAGTTGAGGTTCTATATAAAAGCTTAAAATTCTAGCTTGTGAACATTCCTCTGTGTGAACGTCCTGCTGGTCAGAGCATGGGAAAATCCTACCTCCCCCTCCGACAGGGAGTTAGGGTTGGGTAGCCCGCTCGCAGATTAAGGTTAATACAGCAATACTATGAGCACGAGCGTATTGGGATATATTTCTGAAGTGTTGAGATATGTGAAAACAGCGTTTTTTGAACAGGATTTCTAAGTTTTTCAGGCTGGTATGATTGACAGACGTGTGGCAAGACGAGCAAGAAGAATTGAGAAGAATTTGTTGTATATGTGGAATTTGTTTTTGTACTTATCATAAGTAAATAAAAAGTTATGTCGAAAATCTGAAGCAGAAGCGGCATTTCAAAACATGTGTTTTGTTTCATTTTCTCTAGAGAGTAGTTTTTGAATTGTGAACCTGGTTTGCAATACAAGATCTAGCCTTTAGAGTGTTAGAAAAGACAATATTTATTTTCGGACGATCGAAGAGAGGGAGAAAATAATGCGTAATTAGGTCTGGTTAACCTTGGACATAGGTAAAAGCTGAAAATGAGGCGTGTTTTTATTCAAAAGTAACTTATCATCTTGCGCCATTATCTCAGTAGAGACGCAAAACGCATTATTTAGTCCTTATAACGCTAGCAAATAATTGCATCTGAAAATGTCAATTTAACATAAGCATAGAGGCAAACATTGTCTACCCTAGTCAGACTGCTCCTCTGGGTCCACACTGTTTGTCTATGAGGCTTCGTATATTTTAGTGGACGACAAAAACCTACATTTTGTGATTATGCGCTTTAAGGGTTAATAATTGTGAGTTCAGTGTGTATACGGTTAGGATTTTCATGAAATGCACGCACGCTTGCGCGGCCCAAACAACCTGTTAATTCTTCACCAAATTATAAATCGAACCTGATTTCCCTTGTGTAGCAGATGAAGTAGATAGATAGATAGATTTTTTTATTTCCTCCTGTTAGGAGAGTTACAAAAACACATACACAAATGACAATATATACAAAATAGCATACAATACCTACTTTGCTCAGCACGTATCTGTCAAAGTAAGCTTAAATTATTGGAACAATTTTAACATATAATACAAAAGTAGGTATATTGGGCGAATTGGGCCAGAATATTAACCCTTACATTATGCAAGTTATGCTTAACTTCATTGTGCACAGTCCTCTTGCCGAAACGAAATGCAAGAGTTCTGCAAATGAGTTATTAAGCAATAAATATCAACAAGTCCATAGTTGCAGCCCGTGAGTACAACATCCAAGAGAACTTGACTGGACTATAGGGTAGAGCTTTGTAAATAACTTATTATTCAATGTTTTCTTTGTGTTGAGCACCATATATGACTTAGATTATGTATATTCCATAAGATATAGTTACATTTAAATATATGCTTCCATTAGATGACCTAATAGCATCTATGGCTCAAGTGTCATCAGCTTCAGCTCAATTGCTACAACTTAGACACACGAACCATAGACGCCACTAAGCCACCAACATGTCCAATATCACAATTAGTTGCATTATTTCACTTATAGGTGGGTCGTCTTTTCAAGAACAGGTGTTTGGTTGCAATTGCAAAGACCAAGCATCTGCTCTCAAAAACGAAGAGGTTAGCTGTTGTAGGTAAGCCATATCCTGTGCAAGGCTGGTAGACACAAAATTAATACCAAAACTTAGTACAATCATCAGATAATAATGAAACGAAATCTACCCGTTCTTCGCCTAGGAATGCTGATGTAAGTGACGCTTTATCTAATCTCCTAAGGTATAAATACACGTTTGGGTCAAACTGGTAGATTTCGTCCCAAAGTGAAACTCGTTCGAGATGAACATAATGTGCACTCGCTGATGCAATGATCAATGATATTGGCATAACCATTGTTACAATTGGCACAGAGCCGGACACCGTCAGCCTCATCTATTAGACAAGAAATCATCTGTACTATTGATTTTGCTGCTGGTAATAGTTTTGGTTTCAATTTTGATATGAACCAGACAAAATGAATGTGAAAATCACTGTGTATGCGTTTAAACCGCTCAAACGGAGGCTGCAATGTCCGACTATGCCACATATACTCTTCTCGTTCCTTTATCTTCATTTTAATAGTATTTTTCCAAGCCAATCTACCTGGAAAGATACTGTCCCTCTTATATGCTTCCAAGACATTCAAGAGACCGTACTTTCCAAGTATGTTGACTATGTCTGATATAAAACCTTTCTGTTTCGTATTATTTGCATCAAAGGAACATAGTCTATTTAAAAATACAATTCTAAGCCAGTGATCGATATTCAATCTGCAAAGTTGGCCAAGTACGGTTAACTTTCTGAAATCTATTTCTGATTCAAGTGTGTACATTGCCATTATACTTAATGCTATATCAGTCAGAGTCCTTATATTTAGACCTTGCATACATTTGATGCAGAATCTATGTGCTCTTTCCAAGCTTAATATGTCAGATTCAGTCATGTTATACCAGGTTTCACAACCATACAGGGCTTTAGGCAAAACAATACATTTATATATTTTCTGACAAGATAGGGGATGTAAGCCATGCTCATGAACGATGCCACAATTCACCAGACTGACGAATGTCCCCTTTAATTTATCAGAAGCGTCTTTGATATTTATTAATTAATCTTTGATTACCAAATTATAAATAGAACCTGATTTCCCTTGTGTAGCAGATGAAGTAGCTGAACCACGTCCAGATATGAATATTAAAGTTACCGCCTTTACAGTAAGCGAACAGTCTATTAATACATGGAAATACTGAATAATGATGATCAAAGTGTCCAAATAAGCATCTTCTCCTTGTCTCTAACTTGAATTTTTTACACATCAAACACTTCATGTTCACTTCTCGTAAAGATGGTTGTTCTAAATGTTACTCAAATTACATTTGTTCATAAATGCATGAAATAACCTATCTAAACATCTAATATGCACAGGCTGTATACCTTATTTTTGCTTCATATTCATAGTACCCAACATCAGTTCTGTGATGCAACCATTTGTATAAATATATTACTTGACTTTTCGCTTACTGTAAAGGCAACGCCTCATGAATGCGTAATTAGGACTAGTCAACCTTTAGACATAGGTAAAAGTTGAAAAGGAGGCGTGGTTTTATTAAAAAGTAACTGTATCACCTTGCGCCATGACCTCAGTATACACACAAAACACATTCTTTACAGATCTACCAAAAGCTTTGAAGCGTGACTCTATTTACAATATCGATGCGTTGTTCTAGAAAAAGGGGTTTCAGGCATTTATTTACATTTATTATAAAAGCTTTGACATACACATATGTTCAATCCAGACTGGCTCATTTTACGCATTCTGCATCAATCGTTTGAAATAGAAAGACCCAAAGGTCATTGGTCAGAGGTTGTGGTACATCTATAGTCCTTAAAACTCCAGCAAAATAACTGCATCTGATTTGTCTTTTGAACATAAGCAGGGAGGCAAATATTGTGGACCCAGATCAGACTGCTCCTACCCGATTTTCATGAAATGTGCGCAGGTTTCCGCTGCTCAAAAAAATTATTAACTCTTTATCAAGTTATAAATAAAACCTGATTTCCCTTCCATAGCAGATGAAATAGCCGAACCACACCCAGATATGAATATCAAAGTTGCCGCCTTTACAGTAAGCGAAAAGTCAAGTAATATCAAATACAACGAAGGATGCTTCCCTTGATAAATATTTTAAAAAATACTACCATATTAAAGAGCACAATTGAGAAAAACCATGACAGACAACCCAATAACAAGTTCAAAGATCAATGTAAAACATTTCAAGATTATAATTTCAAGGTAAGTGCATTTTTTCCAACAGTTCCCGGATGAAACAAACTATACCTAATTGGGTTTTACAGCAAAAATGAGCTGTGACATGTGATTTCCAACAATGTGGCATTTTGCATTTTGACAAGTCTAGACTCAGACGAGCCTGTGCAGCCTCCTGTTAAGCGTAGAAACTCCAAATGATGTTCAGGCAGTAGCTTAACATTCATAGAATATTCAAGCCACTCGCAAAGGCTCTGATCAGACTGCTCGTATGCCCAGGCTGGTCTGAGACGTTGCTGGTCGCACATACCACATTGTTGGAAATCTCATGCCACGGCTCAAATGTTTATGTAATGTCCATGAAATATGTTTAGTGGAAATTTCAACATTTTACTAGGAAACTGCACACAAAAGCATATTCGGAGACATGTCAAAGTGAATAATCGTAAATATGTCCTTGATGTCACAATCAGTGAGGTAATATGTTTCGTGATGTGTCACATCAAGGACGTTACATGAGGGAAATATCTCAAGAATGCGATTGTTAATTCTTATATGATTGGTATAAACTTGAGAGTGGAAACACTTTGAATTTTTACTGGTAGCTTGCACAATAACCCATCGCCACAGAGTAAATAAACATGTCACTTAGCATAAAGAACATGTCGCATCAAGGATGGGATATTGTTATATCAAGGAAATAATTGGCCCAAAATCTTCCTAAATATATGTACCAAATGTGCTTGGCAGGTGTAGAGTATAGCAGTTTACTTTACCGTGATTCCAATTGTTAATAATTCTTAAAGATAAAAACGTTCTCCGTATTACAGCTGATGCAAAGTTATCCAATTTTGACAAAAAAACTTTTACATCAAAGAAGGATTTTGGTTACACAAAGGAAAATAATATGCAGTTGTTACATAAGGGAAAGTTCATTGTTACGAAAAGGAAATATCTGATTAAATGTATCATACACTGTACGAGGTATTAGAATGAAAATTTACATTTTAATTTAAACTCAATGTTTGCTGCTTTGGGTGCTCTTAACAAAAATTAGTTTTACACACATTCTTTGAATCTATTGTGAAGGTATATTGGCATGAGAGTTATACGTTTTACTTAATGCTAAAACATCCAAATTCTTGGCATAACATTCATCTTTATTCAATGTTATTGCAGTTTCCTGTTGCAATCAGCAACTTACTTAATTTATGAAAATATGTCAGAACTCTGATGTAGTAATAAAAAAAGAAGACACCTCTGCATTTTGTATGTTAAATGAGACATGTTACCTTCTATTTAGCCAATTATATGATGGTAAGTGTGTACAATTAAAATAAAAGACACGCCAATCATTTTTCATTTCCAGAAAAAATGTAATCTCTGGGGCTACTAGATTTTGTTAAACTCGTTTAGTCGCATAATTTGAATACCTCAATAAAATGCATTATGTGTTTTAAGAGATGTTACGTCAAGGAATTTAGATGTGCCACGCCATGAATTAATGGACCATGTAATGTAAATTAAGTCACTTAAGGGTATTTTATACAGAAGAGTAGCCTATAAAACCCTTCTTGATATTCATTTTCCAATTTTTGAGGCTTTAAATTTTAGCGCCAAGGACCTGTCAATTGTTACAAAAATATATATTAACTCTCCTATACAATATGTAACTTGTGATTGCCTCTTTCAATGGCAATTGGCGTTTGGCACAATACGTTACCACTTCGTGACGTAACTTTAGAAGATTTGTGACGTCACGTCATGGGGAGCGCACAGCCGCTTGCTTGAAAAAGCGATCGTTACCTCTAACGTTCAAGCTCTGCTCTTGATGATCGAATAAATCCATCAGCCTTATGGCTAAATAGTAATTTAAATATCAACAAAACTGGTATCTTCACGATTCATTTTTTTTTTTGGCATTTCATCATTGCCAGAAATGATCACGCACATTTTTCAACGGTACAGGTAGAATAAGATTGTACTTCTATCCCATCCGACTCCGTACAGAAACCGGAACTCGGTGACTTAAACAAAAGCTTGCTTTCATACTGCAAATGAATTGAACAGAACCTCCAATCGTAACAGCAACGAACTCTGGTTGTTGGCGGCCAACAACTCGTTGTTTGGTTGCTATTAAAATCGACAAACCACTAGTGGTTCAGGGCTAGTGGTAAGTAACGTCATTAACAACGGTGTATGCATAATGGCAAAATAATGACGTTTCACGCCATAATTGAGATTTTAAAGTAGTTTTAATATCATATGAAGAAATAGAATTATGCTCTTGTATTTTTATACTCGTTGCGAAAAAGCGATAAATAATCTACAAGACTCAACTCGCTTCATAAAGTTAATATAATAAAGTTTATTTCACACTAGATAAGGATATCTGAGACTTTACCCTGGGATAGAATATCTTATCTTACCAATGCTATCTTACCCTGGAAGTCAAGTAACGTCATCATGTGAAATTGCATCTTAGCGTGTTCAGGTGCTTCTGGAAGCTTATTTTAAAATAAAAATAAATAAATAAAAACAGTGTTAAGCAAGAAAAAGAATCAATTATTCGTGTGAGGGTAAAATAGAAAAACCAGTCCCTCGGGATCACAGTTTGTCATCACTCGGCAAGCCTCGTGATGCCAAATGGAGATCCTCGGGACGGAATATTCTATCCTACCTCACACTCATGATGAATGTTTATAATCTTACCCGTGCTATCTTACCCAGGACGTCAAGTATCGTCATCATGTGAAATTGCATCTTAGCGTGTTTAGGGACTTCTGGAAGCTTATTTTAAATTATCATATGACGTCGCGTCTGGGAGTGAAATAACGCCATGCAATAAAATCTGTAAACCACTAGTGGTTTATCGATTTACGGGAAACGTTATTACGTCCATAACAACGTTGCGTACATGATGACAAAATCATAACGTTTATACGCCAGAAATGAGATTTCAAAGTATTTGTCATATGATAAATAGAATCTAAAATTCGTGCTCTTGTATTATTGAATTTATTAAACTCGTTGCGAAAAAGAGATAAAATGCTCGGCAAGCCTCGCATTTTATCTCTTTTCCCCAACTCGTTTAATAAATTCAATAAAACATGAGCACTCATGTAAGATCCTCTATATAAAAAAAATAAAAAAAACAGTGGTGAGTATAAAAAAGAATCCATTACATGTATTCGTGTGAGGGTACACGTAGGATAGAAAATTCCGTCTCTCGGGATCACCGTTGGTCATCATTCGGCAAGCCTCGTGATGCCAAATGGCGATCCTCGTGACAGATTTTTCTATCCCACCCTAACGCTCATGATAGAATCTTATATCAACGGTCGGGAGTCAAAACCTCGTAGCTCTGATTTCTACCAAAACTACTTTTTGTCAACGCGGGAATACCAAACGCATGGCGCATATTCTGTCAAATTCTCGTAGCTCTAGACCAATTAGAACCCTCTTAAAAAGCATCAATCATGCTTCAAAATATCGTATCTATGAAAAAGTCAATTATTTAGGTTCTCATATTACAGAGATACGAGGGTTTGCCATGAAAAAGATGCTCAAAATGTCGTAACTTGATGGTTTTTCACGAAAAAAGGGTCAAAATGACGTAACTCTAGTGAAACTCTTCAATATGATCGTGAAATCTTTATCGGAAGCTCCAAACACCAATAACAGTGAATTTGGATGTTACTAAATATAATACTGTCTGGCTTTCAGCAATATAGGACACTCCTAGCAATAGTTATATTATTCAGTATTTTGTCTCTCCTGAAAAATGTGAAAATCAAAATTAAGAGTTTTTTACTCTCGACCGACTATATATAATAATACATGTTATTATATACCTATAACTGATACGACGTTAGAACTGTCCGTTTTCTGGCCATCTGATACAGAAAGCGGGATCAACGAACTGAGGTTTTCTGAATCCATATCACTATCCTTTAAAACGAGGCTAACGTCGGTTACCTGCTTTTGCGGCGACGTTACGTAAAGTAAATTGCAAGCATGGAACCAGAGACGGAAAACATGTTGACGTGACGTCAAGAAACGTAACGTTATGACAAACGTTCCCGCATTTTTTCGGGATTAAAGACAAAAACAGGTTTTAAAATCAGAAAGAATGTCAGAAAAAGGCATATAATAAACATATTATCATAATAGTAACTTGATCTGGCGTACAGTATCACGTCTCGTGGATGAGACCATACCATTGGATCACCCTCGACGCTACGCGTCTCGGGTGATCCGATGGTATGACCTCATCCACTCGACGTGATACAGTACGCCAGATCAAGTTACTGTTATGATAATGTGTATATCCCTTAAATTATTTTTCAGTGAAGCTACAAGTAAACTTGTTTACCAAAACACAATCCACACATTCAATTATGACGAGGCTGAAACACAGCGCAGCTATCGTAAGTATACAGAAATGTGTATTGGATTTGAGAAATAAAGTTTTAAAAAAATCATTCAAAAAAATTCCACACTGAGCAAAGTCAAAAGCATACAGAATAAAGAGAGCGTTGTTTACTTATTTCTCAACCAAATATACAAATGCAGATTTATGTTGTGGGCACTCAAAAGAACTGCCTAAATGAGGCGTGTCTTTTTAGCACCTAATAGATGGGTACGAATTTCGGAAAATAATTACAATTTAAAATTGTTCCTTATCTGGATCTACGCAAACCAACAGATAGAGCCATCGTAAGTATTCTTTGACTTTTCGCTTACTGTAAAGGCGGCGCCTCATGAATGAGTAATTAGGACTGGTCAACCTTAGACATAGGTAAAAGCTGAAAATGAGGCGTGGTTTTATTCAAAAGTAACTGTACCATCTTGCTCCATTATTTCAGTTTAGACGCAAAACACAGTATTTAGTCCTTAAAACGCCAGTAAAATAACTGCATCTGAAAATGTCTATTTAACATAAGCATAGAGGCAAACATTGTGGACCCAGAACAGACTGCTCCTATAGGAGCAGTCTGATCTGGGTCCACACTGTTTATCTATGATGCTTCAAATAGGATGGTGGACGACAAAAACATACAGTTGTGTGATTATGCGCTTTAAGGGTTAATAAATATGAGTTCAGTGTGTATACGGTTAGGATTTTCATGAAATGCACGCACGTTTGCGCGGCCCAAACAACTTGTTTATTCTTCACCAAAATATAAATAGAACCTGATTTCCCTTGTTTAGAAGATGAAGCCAAACCACGCCAAGATATGGATATTAAAGTGGCCACCTTTACAGTAAGCGAAAAGTCAAGTTATACCAAGATATATATAGAATACTAGGTGAGTGTTTTTTTGATGTCAAGTTTACCTGGCAAGGCTTCCAGAACGCTTGTTGGATCACGAGGCTTGCCGAGCGATTCAACATGCATTCTGGAAGCGGAGCCTGGTAAATTTGATATTAAAAGACGCGCACCTGGTATTCTATTTATCAGTTTACCCATTGGTTAACTCTTCAAACTAGCGATTATAACGTAATTATAATTTTGTCGATTCAGCGTCATTGGCGGCGTCATTCATAATGTGCAACGTCATCATAACCTGATTAAAACACATGCCATGAGATAGCCAACGTTTATCAGGTCAGCGTGCAACAATTCAGTTAATATGATCGTCATTTGTATTTAAGACTTCTAGCAAATGAAGAAAAACAGCAACTAAATGGTTTTTGTACTTCGATTAATTAGACCATTAGCTCCTGACAGACCCCCTCCCCCAGGAGGGATTTTGTATACTATGATTTTCTAAAACTACATTATAATATCACATGTTAACCCTCTGGCAGTTTTCGGCGTTACCATGTAACAGCCATGTTAACAACCAGTTTAAAATCATATTGTGCAAATACAAAGTTATAGCAAATTTCTATTTATCAACTTGCTGATTGCTTTAAAAAGCACTTGATTAAATGTATCATATGATGTCGCGTTTTGGAGTGAAATAGCGCCATGCAATAAAATCGATAAACCGCTGGTGGTTTAAAGATTTTCGTGAAACGTTATGAGTCCATAACAACGTTGCATACATAATGACTTAATTATAACGTTTTACGGCAGAAATGAGATTTCAAAGTAATCTTAATGTCATATGATAAATAGAATCTAGCATTCGTGCTCTTGTATGATTGAATTTATTAAACTCGTTGCGAAAAATAGATATATTGCTCGGCAAGCCTCCCTTGGCAAGCCTCAAATTTTATCTCTTTTCCCCCAACTCGTTTAATAATTTCAATAAAACATGAGCACTCATGTAAGATCCTCTGTGTGTGCGTTAAAACAATCTACACCTAATATATTGCAGTTATATACGTTACCTACATTGTTCTTTCAAATCTATTACTATTTAGAAAATAAATCCATCTATGCCAAACGGAGTTTTCCATTCTTATGAAGGGTACTTAAGCCTAGCGTCCTTTTTGTGGGACATAGCCAAACAGTGCAGACCCAGACCAGACGCTGCATCTGATCAGGGCCTCAACTTTTTGCTCATCAAATGTTATATTAAATTTGAATAAAAATGAAAATTACCATCCACCAACCCTTAAAACGGAAATGGACTGGTCAAATTGAGAAGAGTGGCAAATTCCAGTCGGTTTAAATGTGTTTAATCACTACTAGAAGAAGTTAGAAAATTGTTAAAAACTTGACGTTATCTGATGAATTTACTATAATGGGGGTTAATATATATGGAATGAAATTTCCGCCGATACTCTATGCATACAAGTTAGTTTTTGTATGTTAGTATTCTCATTTTACTTTGTAAATTGTGTCATTATATCATGCAAATTGTCATTTAGTAGTCGATTCACTCGTATTTAGATTCAGATCATGTCATTTCTCGGTTTTCAAAAGGCAGAACAAGGTTGTAAATTTGCAAAACTAGGTTGTAATGAGGCAGGACTGGATTGTCATAATACAAAAGTGAAAATGCTAAGTTTTTTGACGCCAGAGGGCGCACCGAATTATCGGAAATTAATAATTTCTCCCAAACAAGTAGCACTCGTTGCAAACGGTGTTATGGATGATTTTTTTACCTACAAATTACCCCTATACATTTTGTTTGTTTGATTTGATTCTTTACGTTCCAGTCAATAAACTTTCAGTTACGTCGGGACGGGTCTTCCTGGGTTGAAGGATAAATGTGTCTTGCTCAACGACACAACGCTGTGACACTGATGAGGCTTGAGAAAACTTTGTCCGGTCCCGCCAAGCTTGGACACAAACAACATATGCAGATCTATTGATGGGTCCGAGCTGCAAGTGAAGACAGAACATGCGCGGATCCAGAGGGGAGATAGGCTGACCCCCTGGCTGGAAAATCCCAATTTCGATAGGTTTCTATGAAAATTAGCATTTGGATCCGCCCCCCCCCCCCCTGGAAAAAGTTGGACCCCGCCCCCCCCCCCAGGAAAATGTTGGACCCCCTCTGGATCTTTGGAAAATTATAGTTTCCTAAAAAAACCATCGGACCTCCTCTGGGAGCACAGTGGTAGAGTGCTTGACTCGATACATAGGGGCCGCGGGTTCGAGCCTCACCGGCGTCACTGTGTTTTGGTCCTTGAGCAAGACACATTTATCCTAGCTTAGTACTGGTTCAACTCTGGAAGACCAGTCCCTACATAACTGAAAGATTGTTGATGGGACGTAAAAAATCGGACCCCCTCTGTAAAACTGTCAGCGTTTTTTTTCAGACAAAGGAGCTTTTTTCTGTCAGGTGGGCAAGGGCCCCCCTCACCCCCCCCCCCCCTTTGGCGAAAATTCCTGGATCCGGGCATGCAGAAGACACGCTAATACCACATTTAATACGGTCATGTGTTTGCCCCGCTTTCTTACTTGGAACAGTTATACTCAAATCGCCTCCCTTTAAAAGTACATAAAGTTCTTCACTTAATTTATTTTCATGTTGTCATGAAAGCTGATGTATTTATAAAGTATAAGATTGTATTCGCGGATTATGATAAACAAAATTCCAGCGAAATGGAGGTGTGTTTTTTTTTTCTTTTTCAGAAAAAAGGAACATCAATAAAAGTCAACTCATATATTTGCAAATTCATTATGTATTTAAAATGTTTTAAATGTGCAATGAAAATCGAAATCTGTTAAATGTATAGTGGTGTAGTGGATAAGTCGCAGGTTCGATTCCAGGCTTCTCCATAAAACCACTTTGGGTGAGCCTTTGTGTGTTCCCGACATAAAACCAACACAGTATCTTAAACCAACCCGGTGGAACTGGTTTATACCCAGGAAAGCCACAAAAAAGTCGCAGTTCTCTAGAACCAATTTAGGTTAAGCCTTACCCCGTCATAAAAACAAATCATAAACCTTCCGACCCAATGTTGGTAACTACCCAGGGAAAGTCACTAAAGTGGTGTAGTGGATAGTCGCTATCCTTGTGCCCAGGGCTCCTGAGTTCGATCCCCGGCTCTCCCAGTCTGTCTGATGTGACTTAAAGCCGTTGCCCTGTCTTCTTAGATAAGCCTCTGCCAGTTTAGGCTTCGGGATAGATCAATACAGCTTATACATGTAAGACCTGGGCGTTTTCGTACATTCCGAACTATATAGTGCACAAGTTTAATATACTGACGGACTTAAATTACGCAACACCAACTTCCCTTTATATCTTCCAAAAACAGCTGTTAGTATGTAATATTTCTTTGCTTTGATGATGTTATACTGAGTTTGCTTCTTCAGTAAACACTTTAGTTTTAAATGTACAGCTAAACTGGACGACATTATTTGCTCCGTATGAATTTAGCCATTTAAACATTTCTTAAGTAGAGGAGATTTTAAGCTTTTGAATGAAAGGGTACGCCCAGATATACGTCATATACGCAAATAAGCTGTATCACAGACTTGCCAATAAATATGAGAGTGATTTCTCGATGACTAATAATACAAATTTGATGCTTCTAGTTTCTCTGGATTTAAAGAATTAGGGAATATTTTATTCATAACATTTGGCCACATGAAACAGTTGACCCCTATCTCAAAAAGTTTACATTTTAATGCGTTAAGTTCATCTTAGTTGGACAAGTTGTCCATGGTTTACTTACAAATGAATGCTCTTTAACATACAATCAAAAATATTGTTATGCCTTATTTTTCGAGACATAAATTAAAGCTGTTATCCAAAGTATTGCGTTTTTAAAGTCCGTCAGTATAGCTATCTCGGGTGGCTAGAAGTTTTTTTTTTATCTGAACCTTGACACGCCTACCAAACGATCAAATTCTTACCCATCGGTTAAATAATGAAAACCATTGGAGCGACATCCGGTTCATAATAGGAGGTCGCAAAAAGGCATATAAACTTTGTATTTTCTTCCATTTTTGATTAAAATACTCTTTTTGAGACAGTTATTGAAAAATCGGAGTCATTTCTAATTTAAGAGTCACGCCGGATAGGCAGCAATCGAAAACGTTAATACTATCGGCGAACGTAGATAAAAAACAGTTCAAAACAGGGTTTTCGATTGTCATTTGTCAATCGAAAACACTGTTTCTAGTGATGTTTGGTCCGTGTTCGTCGATTGTTAAGAGCAATTTTGACTGCCACCTATCCAGTATCAGAGTGATACCGAGTGATACCTGTGAAATGGCAAAATCGCAGTTTCATGGGCATCATTCATAATCAAAAGATTTCTGTATGCTGTTAGCTGTACCAGCATGCACACCCCCCCCCTTCCACACACACACACACACACACACATCATGTATTAGGTCACAAAAGACCAAAACGAAACAAAAGCTATTAACTACAATAAACGAAAAATGGGTAATTGACCATAACCCCTTACGTCGTATCGCTCGACAAAACACTTATGAAAACACAAAGCTAAATCTTTCAAGTGAAAAAAGGTTGTATCCTGACCAGGCTTGGGTACTAGTTGTGCTCATCTTGTTTGCAGGTTTGTTTTTGCTGTGTTATGAGAGAGACTAAAACTTCATTCTGTCTCTTTAGCTCAGACTATCTCTTAGAGTCGTGAGTCCTTTTCTATGGGTCATCATCATGTTTGATTACTGTTTCTCCATGATAATACATTGCAATAGTTAGAAGGTCGCTATGCGAGCTGAACATGTTTTATACTTCAACAACAGCAGAATCTAGGGTGAATATATGGTACAAGTAACATGCAACAAGCCTCCTGGTGGCTTAGGCTGCTATCTGTTCTAAGCCGACGGCTCTGTTGATGTTGATTGGCTGTTGATTGTTACTCCCATTGTGGGAGTCTCTAATTGTTCTATGTTTTGTTGTACGTTACTGTATGTCCATTCTAGCATCTTGATGGGGAAGAGAGAGTTGGTTGCTTTGCTTAGTTTGTCTTCCTAGTGTCCCATGAATGTTGTGTGGCTCTTCCTCGCGGTGTCATGGGTTTGTCTGCAGTTTGTGATTGTGGTTTTACCTTATTATACTCACTATTTTTGACAAAAATGCCTGGCCTAGTCTGTATCCTAATAACAAGAATGCCTGCTTTTGTTGCATGTGAATGCCTTATTGCGATAACCTTTTTAAGCAGTTTGGATCCTGACCAGGCTCTACAAAGCGCTGTGCCTGACCTGGAACCACACTGTGTAATAAGTAAATGTGTATCTAATATATATATCTTGTCACCTTATTTTTGTGTAATCCTCTTTAATTGTTTACTATTATTATTATTATTATTATTATTATTATTATTATTATTATTATTATTTCTATTATTATTATTATTATTATTATTATTATTATTATTATTATTATTATTATAGCCTTTTCAAACAGTGTAGGCCCTGATCAGGCTCAGAGCTTTACAAAATGCCTTGCCTGATCTGGAGCTGTTTAATACCCTGATTAAGTAAAAAGAAAAAAAGAAAAAGCTGACTATAAAAAGTAACTAGAACACACAATCGATGTGGCGCTATCGCAAATTCCAACGTTCAAGTTTTTGACTCCAAGTTCTCCCAAGTCCCACCCCTGGGGCATGACCCAGGCCATAAAATGAAAAGTCAATTGTCTTTGTTATTTAAATTAAATGCTGTTCGACCCCTCTGCTGTGCCCCAGGGGCCGGGACCAATTTTTTGGTACTGTTGCACATCCCATTCATATGGTTAATTTAAAGTGTATGTTCATGGTTTTAAACATTTTATTTAAATCAAAAATAAATATTTCATAAGTACTTATATATTTTTTATAGATCATCCTCTCATCTGCTATGTTAATTATGACAGTGTTCATTGCCTTAATCTAAACATCTGGGGGCTGCAATATTACAGCAATGGACATTAAAAGATGGACATTAACCTCTATTTCAGGTCAGCTAAATGACTCATGGAATCACCTTGCTAGTGATTCCATACATTGCTTCATTTCAATATTGGATAATTGATATTCTGTTTTCAATAACAATTATCAATCAGATTAATGCAAATTAGAATGTTACGACTATTAAAAGAAAAGTATTTTGTTTTTCAATAAGTTTCAGTTGATTTTGCAATGTCTTATTGTACCCAAAATGATGAAAAGGTATTACAAAATCTTTCATCTGTTATAGTAATAATTAGTTCTTTAGGGGCTCAATTTTAGAAATAATTATCAAACCTTTGCCCATGTATCAAAATATAGTCATCAATGTACACACTGCTTAAAATATTACTTTGAAACATTGTTAATTTTTGCCATAATTAAGGATTTAAGACTTTGGTCTGGTAGTGTGAAAGCAGGTCATAGTGTTTTCAGTCCACTTGTTAGGAGCTCATTGACCCGCAAATGGCCAGACCCCCAGTGCCGACTGAAAGTCATTAATTACAGGCTAATTGAAGGGATTTCACACACATTAAATGAATGATTTTTTCCTTCCTTACTGTAAGCTCTATAATAAATGCATTTAAAAACAGTGTGAATTTTCCCTTTAAAGTTAAAATCATATGAACTATGCGCATGTCGCTAAATTCAATGGGGTCCACTGGGTCTGTGACTCAAATTACTGTCGTTGGGTCCAAAATAATGCATTTAAAGCTTATTTTAGGGCATTTCTGCTTTCTTTAATGCTTTGTTCATCGATTGATATGAGCAGCGTTCACCGATTGAATTTGTATTTTTAAAAAGGCGTTTTCGATTGCCATTTTGATTTACCTCTCCGTTTTTAAATTGTATGTAGCTCAATCAAAATACCACATTGCGCGGTCAAATTTGGCTAGTGTTTAGGGAAGCCATTCAAATGTTTCACCGACCAGCCAGTTGTTTATTATCCTTTTTCAATAAAGAGAATAAACATCACTAAACTGATTTTTTTCTTGTAAACATTGTAAAATAATTGATCAGTTTATATCACGACATTTATAATTGAAATTGCATAGAACAAACCACAATTCATTGCAGAAAGAATAGGCAAAACCAATTTTATTAAAATACGGCTATAAAATAGAAAAAAAAACAGATAAACTGACTTACCCAAAGGTGCGGCGCGGCTTTCTAATTTGATGGCAGTTCCTCGATTGTATTCAACGTTCGATGTTGCCATCTACCTGGTGTGATCATGGGATAGGCGAAAATATGGAACGCATATTCAAATTATTTAGGTCATTTGTTGTTGTTAATTATTGTCAACCCCCGGCGGCAGGGGGCGCGGGATAGCCTACAAATGACTGGTGCGTTACACTCGAGCACTATTCAGCGTGTACAGGGGCGAATATTGTAATGAATAGTCAATAACCAAACCTGGTAAATTTGCATTTCCTGCACTTTAACTTTGTTGGGAGGGGGATTAATTCCTGTAAATGGGAAAGTATGGATATGCAACCCGGATAGCCCCCTTTTCAGCTCTGCCACTTGGATATTTGAGTAGCCCTCAGTTTTGATCATTATATATACAGTCAGACATAAGTTAAGCATCGCCTCAATAGTTTCC
Organism: Loripinus fragilis; assembly: GCA_964019695.1. NCBI lineage: Eukaryota > Metazoa > Mollusca > Bivalvia > Lucinida > Lucinidae > Loripinus > Loripinus fragilis. The sequence continues at coordinate 9,710,884 of OZ026530.1, forward strand.
CAGAAAACGAAGGAAGCTTTCCAGTCATGAATATTTTCTTGTTTTATTTATGAAAATAGATAAAGTGGTGAAAATTTACAGCAAATTTTGATTCGATTATCACAAAGGCAAACAACCAGACATGGTAGATGCACACTTATTCCTAAAAATGTCCCTATTCTTAAACCCATTATGGTATTTTCAAAACGCTAGGACATGTTAAGTGTTAGTGTTATATTGTAACAATATCAAAGACAAGTTCTGTCTGAAAATTTCAGATTCATATCTCTAAAACAACAAAAATTACGGATGTGTAAAGAATGGCATGATTACTATATCTATGATCCTCTATAACTTACATGAAACCTTGAGTTCGACAAAATAAGTTTGGCACAAGTTTGAAAAATATGTCTAGATTATTTCTGCGTTATTTGAATTCAAAGAACGCGCTTTTGGTTAAGCTGTGAAACTTTTAAAAGGTACACCCAAAAACTAGGGGTTGGTGTATACAGGTCACCGTAGAAATTCAGCAAAATGACCAAATGGCATTCTGATATGTTCAGCAGACCAAACACAGACTAGGGTAACAAAATATTACAACCTGGTTGTTCTTCTGAAGAGTTTTGTACACGAAAAACGTCTCTGAAATAATGTTTGGGTGATGCTTAACTTATGTTTGACTGTATATATGAATAGCCCCATTTTTACTTGGTTAATATATCAATGACCCTCAAGTTTCGCGTCTCAAGCTTTTGTAACTTTCCTTATCTAAATATGGAAAATTCTATGTTCCTGTATTTAAATACTTTTTCAATCATTTGTGTTTGTTTAAAATATGAGTTCTCTTTCAACAAAAGTTTGAGAAGATTTGCCTTTTTAATAGGTATGGAAATTCGAAGGGCAGTATATGATAGGTCCACATTTAATGATGTCTGTATATGAATAGGTCCTATTTTCGACATCTATATATATGAATAGGGTTGGTTTTGAAATTCCGGGCCGCTCATCTGCATCAATATGACTTCAAAGTTACCCCAAACCCCTTCCCGAGGCTTTTTTGCTTCCAATAGATCACCCACTGTATTCAGAACTTCGTATACAACTGCCATACTACTGAGCTTGAAATGCTTGATAAAATTGAAAAAAGAGGGGCTTTATATCTCAAGCTTTAGATAATGCAACATTAAAACTATCAAAACTGTTGTCAAGCAACTATATAATGCTCTAACCTTTTTTCAAATGCCAAGCTTGTACATGTATTCCCTGAATTATTTCCCTTTAAACGTAGTACATGCATACATTTTTACTTAGTTTGAAATGATTTTTCAATGTTCATTCTATTTCTTTCGTTAAAAGTTTAATGCGCTTATATTTATGAGATTCTACATGCATTTTCTAGAAGAGATTGCATATTGTATGCTATAACAAACGTTTTACAAAAAAGAAAAGAAAACCACAAATTTTGATTTTTTGTCGGTTTATTAACCGTTTTTCACAATATAGATAAACCATTGTAGTCAAAATACCTCTCTACACCGTTTTCCGTAATTAATCGACGGGCTCCGAGTAAGGGATACTCTGTAAATTATAAATGAAAGCGCGCCCTCTGGCGTCAAAATTTTTAGCATTGAAAGAAGCGGGGAAGTACCGCCAATATTCAATACGTCAATTTTCTGTTTTGAATGGAGTGTCACTTTATAATGCTGTTGGTGCTATTCTCTATTTCTAGTTTACTTTTGTATTATCTATAATTAGTCAGCATACATCTGAAGCTGTTATCATAATACAATTTACATGATATAATGGCACAATTTAGAAAATAAATTGAAATTGCCAGCATACAAAAACTAACTTAGACACACATACTTATGGCGGTTTTCACCTACCATAAATATACAAGTACGAAAGCCTAGAAGATCCACTTTCAAAAAAAAACAATACCTCGTTATATTACAAGTGTTAGTTGCATGTATTTCGTAATAACGAATTAGTTTTACGAAAGCCTATACGAATTTACTATAATGGAGTCTAATAAGTACGAAAGCCTAGATGGTCCATTTCAAATAATCACGTTATAACGAGATAACTAACTCGTAATTTGTTTTAGAAAGTGGAAAATGCGATAAGTGCCAAAATCTCATGTGATGGCCCATTTCTAATGCTTTATTATTATTGTGTTATTCTTATAATTGCCAATTGTTCTTCTCATTCAGGCATTCATCTATGTTTACGTCATGAACGATGTCACGGAGTCGTTCCTTTTTGATGACATGTGTGTTGCACCTTCCCCCTGTCTTTGCAAGACATGGACTATAAGCTGTTCCTATAAACAACTGACATATATTCCAAACATGATACCACTCAGGGGATCCACCACAAGCTTCCAAGTTTTTCTAACAGGGAACCAGATAACTAAGGTACCGGCCGACGCCTTCTACAACCTCTCTGCCATCAGCACGCCATGGATCGGGATTCGTTTAGCACACAATCAAATTCATCAAATCGACGAACAGGCATTCAGTGGCATCGAAGGAAAAGTCGCCTTGCTTGAGTTGAGCTATAACAATTTAACAAACCTTCCAACAGCAATCAGAAAATTGACAAGAATAAGTGAGCTTTATATTCAAGATAATCCTATGACGTCATTGGACTCTACAGTTATGTCAGTTGTTGGCTCAACTCTACGTTATTTATCAATTTTTATCAACTTTTTTCCTTCTTTTCCAAGTGAAGTTCACTTTTTGAGAAATTTGAACAACCTTAAGGTTACCGATATTCCATTCTCCAGCCTTAGGGCTGATGCTTTTAGTGGGCTTGAAGCGTCGCTTGGGGCGTTAGAATTGTCTAACTCAAAACTAGAAATAATCCCTAGCGCAATCTGCAGCCTTCAAAATCTTACACAATTCACTTTAAACTCCTCTCCAAATTTACAACAAGACAGTTTCTTATATATCTCTGAGCGTTGCAGTCAAAAACTCACATCCGTAACGATCTTAATTCTTAAGCACAATAAGCTTCAATATTTCCCCGATGTATTTGAATTATTCCCAAATGTTCAGCTCCTTGATCTAGAGTCAAATAATATTCAAAGCGTCAACAGTAGCTTAATCCCATACAACTCCACTTTAAATAATATATATATTGGTAAAAATGACTTGGTTGAAATTCCGGCTGCCTTTAACAAACTAAGCCTGGAAAGTTTGCATATTTCCAACAACAAAATTTCAGCCCTTACCGACACTGACCTTGCCCAGTTGCCTGATCTCAGGTGGATAGATTTACATGGAAACCCTCTTGCACATGTTTCTCCAAACGCGTTTAGAAATAATCCTCGTCTGTTCTTTATCAGTTTTGAGAACACCAATCTCGACCATATTCCACGAGCAGTACTACCACTGGCCAACTTGCGGAGTTGTTTACTCTCTGGTGCTCCCATAATTTGTTCATGTGATGAGATGAGCTATCTAAGATCTTGGAATGTCTCTTACATCCGTTTGGACCTGGGGGCCCAATGCACTACTGGGGAGTCTATCAGATTTTACCTTACATCAATACTTCCACATTGTCATTGATTAATTTATAGATGTTTCCGAACCACGCCCAGAATGTCACTCAAAATCACCTGATAGTGTATAACTGACCAATACAATGACGGCGCATAGTCCCAGGCTCATTCCCACTTAATTCCTTTATAATTGTGATATATAACCTATAGCCTATGCATAAAGATTCCAAGTTTAAAAAGTCAATTTTCTATAGAAAAATAATAAATAAATCGCTGCGCTCGTTCCTACTAAAATCCTTTATAATTGTTATATATGATTTATAACCTATACATAAAGATTTCAAGTTTAAACGGTCACTTTCCTATAGATAAATAATAAATAAAATAGTATATTCTACCTATCTCAGCATGTTGTTGTTGACTTTCTATGGAAATCCAACCTCAATATCCTGAATTAAAGAATACTCCTGAAAATTTTCATTCTTGGTATACTTAATTGTTAATTAAAGCAGTTTCAATCGAATTCCGTTATTTTCTTGTTATTGTTTTTTCTGTAACATCGAGTGCTTGACAAAACCAGTATTGTTTGTGTTGATGCCTAATGATCATTCCCAGTCAACATTTAGCAGTCATGCAAGGACGGTTTCATAGTAAGAAAGGCGGCAAAAATCAGGAATCGATACGATCAAGTACCACACTTGCCCCAGGATGACACATGGGAAAGTGACAAAAACAAAACAAGAGCCAATAGGTCAGCCCTTTACCAGCAGGTGACCACAAGGCAGCAATGAACAGAAGCCAAAGCATGACAAGCACAAGACATACATAACACAAATTATCCTCAAAAAAGGACCGCCTTGGAACGGTCAGTGAAAATATTTTACTGGAGGGCTAAAACCGGTTTCATGGCACCAACCTTACCCTTAATTCAGATGTGGATCAGATGTTCGGTTTGCATGACTATCTAGGTCACACAGTACAACCGGCTCCTTTGATGACAGATTACTAACAATGGTGACAGATACAACATTTTAGGTCGCATGAAGGGTAGGGTATACTTTTCGGTTTGCAAACTTCGAAGAGAAGCCCTCTGGTATTCTGTGGTGGATGAGTAAAACTAATGGTGTTGAGCAATCCTACAGAAACAATTTGACGCAATAACTCTCACAGATAAAGCCACACTTGATCATCATTTCAGAGTTTTTTCCGAAAAAGTAAAAAGAATGTAATCTGTTCAGGTTTGCATCTCTCCATTAAAGTCTGCTGTCTTCACATATATACAACACAACTTCTATTATTAAGCTACATTTCTGTGAAATTTGAAGTCACAGTTCGATTTCATAAAGGTGCCATCTAAGACAACAGGTAGATGAAAAACGGCTGCCTTTATCTACAGATCAATTTTGGAGTGGCTTATTTTTGATGACCCTGTCTTTGATGACCGATTAGGAATTTATGTGGCTAACATGGATGACTGATCAAAATTGTAGAAAGCTACTTGAAATTAACATATTTCTTCAGATTTTGGTCTCGACTTAGACCATAAATTATCTTCTATATTGCATCAAAATTAAAGCCATCTCATTTGTCATTTTGGTGACTGATAATGAGTATAGGCAAACGGTCTATATTCATTTCTGATGCTGTATAAACAGCGTCCAAACGGTGTCTTAGAGGATATAACTATAAAAATAAGCTCAAAATGTACGTCTAGACCAGTTATGATTTAAAAGACAAATGGACGTATCTACTTCAAAGGAATTTGAGAATTCACAAACCTTTAATTGGCCCAATGTCATTTTAGGTCACAGCTTGAGCACGCCACATTGCTCTTAGACAGTTTGAGGACTTTTTAGTGAAACTTTAAACTTTGTCATTTCTGTTGTTGCTCATTTTGCTTTTAGGACAGGGGTTTGGTTTTGGTTGTGCCACTTCCTGGTCATTCCTTATATTCTATTTTTTTCTAAGCAGTACCATGCATGGAGCAAATATTTCTCTATCAAATAATAGTTACCCTGTATGAATAAATCATATGTGATGCATTTTTAGACTGGCTCCAGTCCTTAAAACCTTTTTTTCATCAATGTGTCATATCATATACTTGTAGCCAGTCTAACTCTGGTGGCTCTGTTTTAAAACAGAGCCATCAGAGTTAGGCTGGCTACAAGTATATGATATGACACATTGGTGTAAAATTGTTTTAAGGACTGGAGCCAGTCTACATTTTTTTCAAGACTCAAGCTTGAAACGACACCTCATCTCAAGACACATTCATATTCCATTGTTATATACCTAATAAGTGTTTACTATAGAAACTTGACTGACAGTTGTATATTTTATCTTAACTTAACGTGTCACAATGCGGCTGAATGTTGACGATGGGCTTCATTCCCGTTAAAACATGACAGCAGAGGACTTCATTGCCATTAAAGCCCGCCCAAAGACACCGTCTGCAAGTTAAGATATCGTCGCTAATGTTTTATGGAAAAATGACCAAACTATTTCAATTACCAAAAATACGCTGATATGCGGCAATAGAAAACGCTCTGAACAATCGATACACGCGGATCACAAATCGCTAGAAACAGTGTTTTCAATTGCAATTTGCCGCCAGTCGGGCGACACACGGCAATCGAAAACTCTGTTTTTTAATGATCTTTGAGCTACGTTCGTCGATAGTATTAACGTTTTCGATTGCCGCCTATCCGATGTGTTTATTGATACACTGAATACGTAGCCAAAGCAATCTGAAACAATGGCTAGGAGTTATTTACATTTTTCATGTTTCTGTTGAAAAAATAACTTTGTTTCCACACCGGATATGCGGCAATCGAAAACGCTCTTAACAGTCGACGAACGCGGTTAAAAATCGCTAGAAATAGAGTTTACCATATGTCGCCAGTTGGATGAGTAATGGTTGTCGAAAACTCTATTTCTAATTGTTTTTGGTCTACTTGTGTCGATGGTATTGACGTTTTCGATTGCCGCCTATCCGTTGTGGGTTCGTTGTATGCTTCATGATGCTACGGTGGACATTCTTTTTTTAACTGCTTGTCATTGAAAGGAAGGTATATAACATTCCTTTCCGTATATTAACGTTTGCCAAGCCCTCGTTTGATACTGTGTTGCAGTCCGAACCGTGAAGCCCTCACCGTTTCGCTGCTCGGGCTGCTACACAGTATCACACTCAGGCTTGGCAAACGTTAATACACGGAAAAGAATGGTTTATCCTCTTATTGCAAAAAGTGTACACAATTTTTCACATCTCATGATTCACTATACCCACACCAGAATTCCAAGCATACTGGCAAAGTAAGTAAGGGTGCAAAGATCAGGAATCGATACAATCAAGTAACACACCTGACCCAGGATATTTAAAATATCGTCCAAATATCTGGAAGTAGTGTTAAACGCATCAATAACATCAGCCTGCTTATCATCAGAAAGAGACATCATAAAGTCCCTCTCTTAATAATTGCAAGTGTGTACTTTCTATGACAAAACTTTCTAAAAAGAGGCTCACTTGAATATTCGACATTGCACAAAGATGAGCACATAAAGATGCGAAATATAAGAAATTGCTAAACTTATTGTGCATAGTATAGATTCCATGAACCACGACCATTGACACATAGCTACCAATGTCATTTTGAAGCATGTACTAAACATTCCAGAAGAAGGAAACTCAATGACCACATGACTATCCACACAGGTTCCAAAGTATATTTTTGAGGACACTGCTCAGAAGAATTTCATGGGAAATGTTAGAGTAAAGTCGGGTATATTCGGACAGACTGCTAAATTCGGACAGCCACCTTGTTTGTTTCATGATTTAGTTATTGGAATAAAAAATAAATTAACTAAGCAAACAGTGATAATCCAGATGAGACGGATGAGCCGTCTCATCTGGATTTCCACTGTTTGCAAATGTGTGTCTGAATTTACCTGATGTCCGAAGTTACCCGATTTTACCTTATAGGAGTACAAGAATATGGTTTGGAATCTGTGTGGATAGTCATGTGGTCATGGAATGTTTCCTTCTCACTGCTTGGAATTTTTATGACATGCTTCAAAATGACATTGGTAGCTATGTACGAATATGGTCCTGATTCATGGAATCGACTATGGTGAACATTCAAGTGAGCTTCTTGCAGAAATGTTTGCCACAGAGAGTATATAAAATGCAGAGCTGCCATCGGCTTTTGCAAAGTGGTACGGCCACGGAACGTCCAGTGTAGGCCTTTTTCTGATTATATAAGGCACGTGTGGGGGTAGGGGGGACGAATATACCCCTCTCGTAAGTGGGGAGTTGGGCCTCCCCCAAGAAAAAAATCTGAATCAAGGTGCCTTTCGAAGCGATTTTGGTGCATTTTTAGACCATTTATTCTTTTGAAGCCAAGCTTATTTTACAAGCACTTGTCTATTTCAAAGGATTACGACGGCTTTTTTGAACCCCACCATCAATCTTTTTCGACCGCTCTGTAAGTCTCATCAGGCGGTGTCATCAAACAAAAACTACAGTAAGTAACTCTGATACTGATATCAGTTATTGTTCTTTCGGTGCTTTTTTTCAAGTTCTCTATATACCTGTACATGGCAGCATATCCAGGACTTAAGTTAAGAGTGCGTAACGAAAATAAATTTTCTTATTTCTCAATCAAAACATGTATTGTGGTAACCCAAAAGAACCGTCTCAATGGGACGGTTCTTTTGAGCACACTAACAAATGCTAAAACTGATGGGTAAGACATATTTACATTTTACGCTGATTTTTTGTTTATCAAACCTGTGACATGTAAGCGTACATGTATATACATATGAACCTGGGCACAACAGTCAGTCAGGCCTCTAGATAGGAAAGCGTAATTAAAAATATATTTTCAACCAAGCATATATTGTTGGTAGACAACAAACATATGTTTAACTCTCTACCAAAACATGTATACGTTGTGGGTAGTCAAAGAACTGTCTTAATGAGATGGTTCTTTTGAGCACCAAAAACATATGCTTAGCTCTCTATCAAAACATGTATACCTTGTGGGTAATCATAAAACAGTCTCGATACTCAAGACGGTTCTTTTGAGCACCCAAAACATAATGTTTAAATCTCTACCAAAACATGTATACGTTGTGGGTAGTCAAAGACCTGCCTCGATGCTCTTGACGATTCTTTAGAGCACCCGAAACAAATGTTAAAACTGATGGATAAGAAAATATTCACAATATTACGCTGGCATAGTTTGCTTATCGAGACTGAGATAAGACCAAAATCAGGCTGCGCGTCTCCAATATTAATACGGGTAAACATGAAATTATGTTTTATTGAAATGTTGCGTTGTTATAAAACGAATTTTATTATTTTTCTGTTTCACTTCGCCAAACGATAATCCTTTACTGACGTTAACGCGTGTCGGTTTCTTAATCTTGTTTTAGTAACGACAGCCTTTCATACCCTGATACAGGCGAAATTGTAACCTGTGTACGCTTCATTTATCAGTTAATAATCAAGCTTCGCTCATCACATTAAAAAAGGTCTAGAGGAAATTTTAAAAAAATGACCCGACCAGAAAATTGGTCCAGTTCTAAAAAACCTTTTTGGCCAAAAAAAATCCGGTCTGACCAGACCGCCAATGACGGCCTTTAAAAGTAATGAGTATGATCAGGAAATATCACAATCACAAACTGCAGACCTACCCACGGCACCGTGGGGAAGAGCTGCAGTACATTTACAGTGACAAGACATCCAAATAAAAGCAAAGCAACCACCTCTCTCTCTTTCTCGTCTAGGTGATTGGAAAACTAATGTCATAAAATAATGCATAGCAAAACAAAGACCAACTCCGAATCTCTACAAACAATGTGAGGTACATAAAACAGCCATACAACATTGTTTGACACTTTGCTTGACATTTTGATCAATGAAATAGTGTGTGTACTTCTTGCATTGACATGTGAACCTGATATCAAGCGTCTAATGGTGTAGTTTCAAGTTTAATTTTAGAATAACTTGCATCATATATGCCACATGTAAATTGTTCGCCAACTTCATTTTATAAGGTCTACATCTTCCCTGGATTGGAACATCCAATAGGGATCCATCTAGTAAGGGGTTCTCAAGGTCTACATCTTCCCTAGATTGGAACATCCAATAGGGATCCATCTAGTAAGGGGTTCTCAATGTCTACATCTTCCCTGGATTGGAACATCCAATAGGGATCCATCTAGTAAGGGGTTCTCAAGGTCTACATCTTCCCTGGATTGGAACATCCAATAGGGATCCATCTAGTAAGGGGTTCTCAAGGTCTACATCTTCCCTGGATTGAAACATCCAATAGGGATCCATCTAGTAAGGGGTTCTCAAGGTCTACATCTTCCCTGGATTGGAACATCCAATAGGGATCCATCTAGTAAGGGGTTCTCAAGGTCTACATCTTCCCTGGATTGAAACATCCAATAGGGATCCATCTAGTAAGGGGTTCTCAAGATCTACATCTTCCCTGGATTGGAACATCCAATAGGGATCCATCTAGTAAGGGGTTCTCAAGGTCTACATCTTCCCTGGATTGAAACATCCAATAGGGATCCATCTAGTAAGGGGTTCTCAAGGTCTACATCTTCCCTGGATTGAAACATCCAATAGGGATCCATCTAGTAAGGGGTTCTCAAGGTCTACGTCTTTCCTGGATTGAACCATCCAATAGGGATCCATCTAGTTAGGGGTTCTCAAGGTCTACATCTTCCCTGGATTGAAACATCCAATAGGGATCCATCTAGTAAGGGGTTCTCAAGGTCTACATCTTCCCTGGATTGAAACATCCAATAGGGTTCCATCTAGTAAGGGGTTCTCAAGGTCTACATCTTCCCTGGATTGAAACATCCAAAAGGGATCCATCTAGTAAGGGGTCCTCAAGGTCTACATCTTCCCTGGATTGAAACATCCAATAGGGTTCCATCTAGTAAGGGGTTCTCAAGGTCTACATCTTCCCTGGATTGAAACATCCAATAGGGTTCCATCTAGTAAGGGGTTCTCAAGGTCTACATCTTCCCTGGATTGAAACATCCAATAGGGATCCATCTAGTAAGGGGTTCTCAAGGTCTACATCTTCCCTGGATTGGAACATCCAATAGGGATCCATCTAGTAAGGGGTTCTCAAGGTCTACATCTTCCCTGGATTGAAACATCCAATAGGGATCCATCTAGTAAGGGGTTCTCAAGGTCTACATCTTCCCTGGATTGAAACATCCAATAGGGATCCATCTAGTAAGGGGTTCTCAAGGTCTACATCTTCCCTGGATTGAAACATCCAATAGGGATTCATCTAGTAAGGAGTTCCCAATGTCTACATCTTCCCTGGATTGGAACATCCAATAGGGATTCATCTAGTAAGGAGTTCCCAATGTCTACATTTTCCCTCGATTGAAACATCCAATGGGGATTCATCTAGTAAGGGATTCTCTAAGTCTTTATCTTCCACATTGTGATCCATCCTCAGAATCTATAAAACAAATATTTTTGTTACCTAAGCACAACCCAATAGATAGCACCCAAAACGCCAGTAGACATCAAACTTGTCTAGCTTTCTGCTTGGTATGATGTCAACTTGCATACCATTATCACGCCGGATAATATTTTTGGTGGAGAAAGATCATGATATGATCTGTTGCCATTCAACCCGTAACAGGAATTCACAACCTTCCGTTAATTATTACAGGGAAACTATTATTAGATCATTAAATATTTGCCCCAGGTACAATGGCCAGGAAGTGGCACAAATAAAACAAAACCCGTCCTAAAAACCAAAATGGGCAATAAATGAAATTACATATCTAAAAGTTTTCACTAAAAAGTTCTCAAACTGTCTACAAACAATGTAATATGCTCAAAGTGACCTTAATTAACATTTGGCCCATTTAAGCCTTTCGAAGTATCTGATTTTCTTTAAAGTGGATATGTTCATTTGTAATTTAAATGATATCTGGTCTACATGTACATTTTGAGCTTATTTTTATAATTATAACCTCTAAGAGACAGTTGGGACCTATTTACACAGCGTCCAAACTGGATCCAGAATGTTTGCCAATGCTCAATATCAGTCAGCCAAATGACAGATGAGATGACTTTAACTTTGATTCAATATGGAAGATGATTTATGATCTCAGTCGCGACCAAAAGCTGAAGAAATCTGTTAATTTCAAGTAGCTTTCTACAATTTTGATAGGTCATCAATGTTAGCCACAAAAAATACTGATCTGTCACCAAAGATAGCCACTTCGAAATTGATATGTAGATAAAGGTAGTCATTTTTCATCTACTTGTCGTCTTTGATGGACACCAGTACGTTTATAAAATCAAACTTCGGTTTCAAATTTGGCAGACATGTAGCTGATTGATAGAAATTGTATTGCATATAAGTAAAGGCAGCAAACTTTGACGGAGAGACGCACAACATGAACAGACAACAATATTTTGTGACTTTTCTCGGGAAAGCTCTTATATGGTGATCATGTGTGGTTTAATTGCGCGAGATATTACGCGAATTTGTTTCTGTACGATCATCAACACCAACAAGTATACTCATCAAGCACAGAATACCAGAGATATTCTCTTCGAAGTTTGCAAACCTAAAAGTATAACCTACCCTTCATGCGACCTAAAATGTTGTATCTGTCATAACTGTTACTAATCTGTCATCAAAGGAGCCGGTTGTGCAATATTAATTATAGATTCTTTTCTGGCTCACTATTAAATATCGCATTTTTATATTTAAAATACGGCTCCCACACCGTGTCTATTCCCTGGTCTATTCGGGTCATAACTCAAGATTACTGTCCTGTCAGTCAAGATCGACGTCATGTTTTGTTTACACAGTTATCGGGGACTTATAATCGATAGATCACTTGTGTATTGAACCAATCCGCAGGAAACATTCTACTGAGGGTTCCACATATTTCCTCATGGCACCCGAGACTAATTACTAATTGTACTTTCGATTTCGATTTGATCCTGGATCAGGTGCTTGATTGTATCGATTCCTGATCTTTGCCCTCTTTCTTACTTTGACGGTCTGAGACATAGACGTCCCAAAGTCAAAACGTCCCGTATGGGTCAAAACGAAGAAGTGGTGGTGATTTTGGACCATCCGGGTAGATCAGGTGGTTAGAGCCCTTGACCAGTGTTCCGGGGCTGTTCGCTCAAGCGGCAGAACTTCCTGCTTGTCTGTCTTTCACAAACCTACGCTCCCCATTGCTTTTATGACTTCCTTAGTGTAGGCCCAGTACTACATACTGTGCAGATAAACTTCCACGCCGTGGATGTAAACATATACAGATACATGCAGACTCCCATTGGATTATTGATTTTTTGAGGTTATAGGTCATGTTTACACTGTACAATGTGAGGTACTGGGCCAAATTTTTTGTGAAAGCTTATACTTGTGATTTATTACATGATGTGCACCGGTTATACCTATGTATACACCGGTGGACAAATCTACTTTCATTTTCAAAAGCAAGAAGAGTATTGTTAGAACAGTGCATAAGGTATAACCTTTTTGAGCGAATGACAACATTTCGTGACCAGCGGGCAATAATACCAGGCTGATATAATTGTGTCCTGTATTTCTTTCGATTTTGTAATGAAATTCCCAGTCCTATGGAATAGAATAGAATAATTTATTCGACATACCTGAGGCGAGTTCAATAATGCGAGCGCTTGCAAGCGCTCGTTGTACTGATGCCAGGCTTTACACATTACGAATAAAGATAAGTACCAATCAACGAGCGCTCGGCGGGCTCTCGCATTGTTGAACTCGCCTCAGTGTTCACCGTATTACACCAACGTTCCTCAGGTTGTAGTGAACTACATGCATGAAAAAAGATGACTCGGTATACCAAAAATCGTAAGGTGTTACTATAATACCGTACCACGCCTATAAGTTACGTTGCATGAAGGTATGGAGATATATTATAATTAAGGGGGGGGGGGTTAAGATTATGCGCATAACTCCAACTCCTCTTTCATTCTTGATGGAGGCCAGGTGTTAATATTTGGCACAATGAATGCCTATCGTGTAGGAGCCAAATCGCCAATATGACCTTAGGTCAAAGGTCGAGGTTACTCAATAATTTTAAAATGACTTGTAACCTGAAGTGAACTCCCCTTCTATTTTTATGGCGGGTGTTCATATTTGGCACATGTATGAGATTGCTTATGGTATGTAGATAACAACAAAGGGCTTGAAATAAGGATGTGAACTTGGAGTCTAAGTTCAAGGTCAAATGTACTTAAAATCTGTCTGCCGCTCGTAATGCAAACTCATCTTACATTTTAGGACCAAGGGTGTTCATATTTGGCACCATGATTGCATATAACGTGTAGATTACAATAAATTTCCAGACAATTGCTATGACCTTAAAATCAAAGGTAAAGGTCAAATGCGTTTAAAATTATAACTCAAATTGCAACCTCCACATTCATTCCTTTGATTGATGGTGTTTATATTTAGCACAGTGATTGCCTATGGTGTGTAGATTGCAACAAAGGTTTCAGGTCGCCGATATGACCTTGTGTCAAAGTTCAAGGTCACATATAACTGAAATTACTGTCTGCGGCTGGAATTTAAATGCAAACTTTACTTTCATTTTTTGACCGAGGGTGTTCATATTTGGCACAATTATTGCTCATGAGAAGTAGATTAAAATGAATTATCAGTGTTAACTTATGACCTTAAAGTCAAAGATCAAGGTAAATATTTTCTAAATCTGTTTTGGGGTCTGATGCAAATTCTTCTTTCATTCTTTGATAGAGGGTATTCATATTTAGCACATTTATAGCTTAATATGTGTACATTACAACGTACATTCCAGAGCTCAGACAGCGATTCAACATTAGAGTCAAAGGTCAGGGTCAGATATACTTAAAATATGTCTATGGCTTGAAACTCCTTTCATTCTTGACCGAGAATGTTCACATTTTGGCACAGTAATTATATAATAATTATGGTGTGTAGAATAAAGCCTTAAGTTCCAGGTCACTGCTATGATCTTAGGGTCAAAGTTCAAGGTCAAATATGTTTAAAATGACTTTAGGCAAAGGACCTCGGACAGTCTTAATGAAGGATTGCCCATAAAAATAGTCAATAGTCAGAGAAAAGTTTCAAAGAAAATGATATTTGTTCCATGAAAAAGGATCAACTCCCTAAGTATCCACAAAAGTGTTGTTTTTTTTCTCATTAGACAAGTACGAATTAAAAATATGGGTTGAAAACTCTGTTTTTGCCAATACAACAAATGAGAAATAGAAAAAGTTTTACTTAAGAGCTCTAGAGCCTTGATATTTGGCGTGCCCCAGGGTCACATATTTTTCATAGGCTTATATTATGGAAAAAATGATAAAATCTTCTTGTCTGAAACCACATGGACTAAAGCCTTGACATTTTTTTAAAATCCCCTTTAAATGCATTAGGAAGCAAATTTGAACTTGATGTTAAGTAGGTCAAGGTCAACTTAGGATCATCATTTGAACCAACTTGGTAGGCCCCACATCCCCAATGCTACATACCAAGTCCCAAGGTCATCGGCCTTCTGGTTCTGGAGAAGATTTTAAAATGGTTTTTACCATATGTCGGCATGGCCGTCATCTAAGTCATGTGACCAAAATATTTTATATAAAATTTGGCGAACTTATCATAAGGAGGCTTAACATGAAATTTGGGTTCAATTGGGCCAACGATTTGTGAGAAAACTATGTTTTAATATATATTGATGGGACTCAAATATGAGCGGCCTAAGCTGAAAGGTCAAATGTCAAACTTCACCTTTGGAACTTATATATAGCCGTTTTCTCATTAAGTTTAACATATCCACAAGTAAGAATAATACCTTGTTGATGATAGGGAAAATTTTTAAGCCCTGGTGGCTTATTATTCCCTTCGATGTCTTGATTTTTCGATGTCGTCGGTTCCGGTTGGATTGTGAAAAATTAACAATATAGTTAATAAAATTAAAATATATCATTCATATTATATCTTCTATTTTGCCAGATTTTGTCAAGTTTGGTTTTGAATTCTACTACTGTCTTAGAGTTAACTGTATCTGTCGGTAAAATGTTCCACACTGGGATATTTCTCAAAGCGAATGAATTTGCTCTTACTGATTTATTAGCCCTAGGTTTTTTCAGTTTCAGGTTATGCCCTCGTAACTGGGTATTTTCATCAAATGAGAGGAAAACATTCATGTCAATATCGTCAATTTTATGTATAATCTTGAAAACTTGAATAATGTCGAATCTTTTCCGTCTATAATCTAATGTAGAGAGATTCAGTTCAACTAGTTGCTCTCTGTATGACAGTCCTCTCAATTCTGGCACTAATCTGGTAGCTCTACGCTGAGCATTTTCCAACACTTGTTTGTATTTCTTTGTAGTAGGGTAGAAGATTAAATTTCCATAGTCTAAATGTGACCGTATTAGAGATTTATATAATGTCAGAAATAGGTCTTTGTCAATGAACTTAAATTTCCTCTTGATCAAACCGATTATGCGGTTAATCTTGTTAATAGTGTTGTCTATGTGTTCGTCAAATTTCAGGTATGACTTAAACAATACCCCTAAATCACACTCAGAGTCCTCATTTGAGAGTTTATGATAATTATTTTGTTCATCAGTCATATAATATTCATATTCAAATTGGCAGTTCTCATATGAGACAATTTTACATTTCTTGAAATTAAAACCTAATAACCATTCTTTACTCCACTGGCACAATCTATATATATCTTCTTGACGTTCTTTTAAGTCTGCTTCTGATTTAATGTTTTTATACAACTTGCAATCATCTGCAAATAACTTGCACACATTTCCTACTACTCCTGGGAGATCATTAATGAATATGATGAATAATATAGGTCCAAGTATTGATCCCTGGGGGATCCCCGATAATACATTAGTCCAGTCTGATGTTTTTTCCATTTATCACCACTCTTTGCTGTCTTCCATTTAGAAAGTTCTTAAACCATTCAAGCAAAATTCCTTTGATACCATAACCTTCCAGCTTTTTAATGAGTCTTTTATGTGGCACACTGTCGAATGCTTTGCCAAAATCTAAGTAAACCGTATCAATTTGGATGACTTTGGCTTCAACAGTATTAAAAATAAACTTTTCAAAAAATTTCCCATTTATATGCATTAGGAAGCAAAATTTGACGTTGACGTTAAGTAGGTCATGATCAACCTAGGATCATCATTTGAACAAACTTGGTAGGTCCCACATCCCCAATGCTACATACCAAGTCTCCAGGTCACTGGCCTTCTGGTTCTGGATAAGAAGATTTTAAAGGGTTTAACTATATATGGGTGTGGCGGCCATCTTGGTCATGTGACCAGGACCATTTCAGCAATTTTTGTTCCCGCGTCCTAAGGAGTCTCCATATGAAATTTTTGTTTAATTGGCCAAGTGGTTTCAGAGGAGAAGATGTTTGAAAATGTTGACAGATGGATGTACAGACGGACAGACCGACGCTGGAGTGACTGGTATACTATCAGCTCATCCATGAGCCTATGGCTCAGATGAGCTAAAAATCAACTTTTCAAAAAAAAAATCCCATTTAAATGCAAAATGATTCATATTTGACCTTGACGTTAAGTAGGTCAAAGTCAACTTTGGATCATCATTTGAACAATATTGGTAGGCCCCACATCCCAAATGCTACATACCAAGTCCCAATGTCATTGGCCGTCTGGTTCTTGAAAGAAGACATTTAAAGGGTTTTACCATATATGGACGTGGCGGTCATCTTCGTCATGTGACCAAAACATTTTGTACAAATTTTGGCTAACTTATCATAAGGAGTCTTATTATGAAATTTGAGTTAAATTGGCCAAGTGCTTTCTGAGAAAACTATGTTTAAATATGTTGATGGGGCTCAAATATGACCGACTTTGGATGAGAGGTCAACCTTGACATTTGAAACTTATTTTTAGCCATTGCCTCATGAGGTTTAACATATCAAGTTAGAATAATGACTTTGGCTTCAACAGTATTCAAAAAATCAACTTTCAAAAAATTTCCCATTTAAATGCATTAGGAAGCAAATTTGACATTGACGTTAAGTAGGTCAAGGTCAGCCTAGGTTCATCATTTGAACAAACTTGGTAGGCCTCACATAACAAGTTCAAAGGTCATTGGCCTTCTGGTTCTGGAGAAGATTTTAAAGGGGTTTTACCATATATGGGCGTGGCGGCCATTTTGGTCATGTGACCAGGACCATTTGACCAAACTTTTGTTCCCTCGTCCTAAGGAGTCTCCATATGAAATTTGAGTTTATTTGGCTCAATGGTTTCAGAGGAGAAGATGTTTGAGGACGGAGGAATATGGGGTGACTTGTATACTATTAGAGTAAGTAAGGGTGCAAAGATCAGGAATCGATACAATCAAGTACCACACCTGACCCAGGATACCAATGGGAAAGTGACAAACTCACAGTAGACACCACAAACGAGAGCCAAGAGGTCAGCCCTTTCCCAGCAGGTGACCACAAAGCACATATAAACAGACGCACACAAAGACATAGCAAGAACAAGACAGAACAAAAACATAAAGGATCCACAAAATAAGTACCGCCTTGGAACGGTCAGTAAAATATTTTACTGGAGGGCTTAAACCAGTTTAACGGCGCCAACCTCACTCTTAATTCAGATGTGGATCAAGACACATAGATATTTGGTTTGCATGAAAGACCCCTAACTTATCAATGCATCATCTCCTAAAACATATAAATCAAGATATAACAAGGAGATAAAGCAAGGATAAGGACTCATCAGTAAATTAAACTGAATACCGGAGCAAAAGAAATCCAACAGGTAAACCCCGGTGGGCCCGACAAACAGCCAAAGCATCAGGCCCCTACCATCTCATCAATAGATAAGTCTTTAAGTCAGAACCATCATAGAGTCTGAAGTTCGACCCACCGGCGTGCAATTAAAGAGGAAAGCAAAGTTGCCAACCGTGATTGGGTTAACTACCAAGCATGCAGTCTGTTGCAATACATTAATGATATAGCCAATCTTTTTATAATGGGAAATTATTTTAATGAACTGCGCTGAAAAATTATTAGAGCCAACAATTTTCTTCAATTTATACACCAAGTCACCATAGAAGGTGAGGGTATTAATATTAAAGTACCTAAGAGGCATATGAGAACATGTACATTCACAGATTAAAGGCTATGTTGTATCTGCATTATATCGCCTCGATTTGTCATTTTTCTAGGGAATACTGATTTTATTTTAGTTTATGTTGAATAATCTAGCCCGTTTTAACGCTAAGCAGAATTTAATTCTGCTCAGCGTTAAAACAGGCTAGTAGCCAGACTTCCTAATCATTTAAAACAATAAGGAAATGTTCAAGAAACCGTTTGAACCCCAAAAGTTTAGGAACATACACTACAATAGCTCACATACCTCGCATTTGACGGATTGTTTATCTCTCGACAGCCGTACTGACCAGTCGAAAGCCGTATTCATCGTTAGCCACGCAGTACCAGCTCGGTTGCCAGCAAAAGTAGGGAATTTGGTATTTCTCGCACACTTATCCGGATTCCCGTTGTTTTTCCCATGTGATATTTCTATCACACAGGGTGCCAAGATTTACCGGAAAGACTCGAATTACCGGAAAGACCGCTGAAATACCGGAAAGACCAATGCATATTTAGGAAAATAAATGTGATATCCACTGAGTTTATGCTTAGTAATGTATCAATCTCTTTGGACGAAAAGAATTTTGTATGTTTATTGCCAATATATGTGTATCATTTTTAATATTTAACCCTCTCTTCGAATCTTGTTTATTCAAAGAAATGATAAATTGGATTCAGGCCTAATTAAAGGACCCATGTTAATCCCTACTAATAACCCCAATCAAAGTGCGATTAAGAGGGAATTAACCAGCCTACTTAAAGGGCCCTTGGTAACACCAAGAACTAACAACCCAATCAATGACACTGCATAGATCTATATTTTTACAAACCTATTGTATGACTCTCGCATTCCAAGTGTTAGATAGAATATGTTTATTTGTATTTTAGAAATAAACTTTTTAGATTTTTATTCTGTAATGTCCACTTTATATAAATGCAATATTAGAAATATACATCAATCAATGTTTCCCTATTATTCTTTGGTCTTTCCAGTATTTCGGCGGTCTTTCCGTTAATTCGAGTCTTTCCGGTAAATCTAGGTACCGTATCTCACATACCCGTACCAGTCCTTGAGAAAGATAAAAAACGAAAAGCAGCACCACACAGCTGACCACACGTTTTCTGGAAGCCTCTTCACGTGTTTCTTATATAAAATGATGTATTCAGTGGTGAGCAAGAAAAAGTATCAAGTGTGAGGGTGGAATAGAAAATACATCCCTCGCGATCACAGATTGTCATCACTCGCCAAGCCTCGTGATGCCAATCTGTGATCCTCAGGACGTATTTTTCTATCCCACCTTCACACTCATGATGGATACTTATATTCCCCAGTGAAATATCATACTTTGGATGCTCATCGATACAATAGCTAACAAACTATCATGTGCTGAAGTACGCAAAGGGGGTTTGAGAATGCTAGTCTCAGTTATGCCTATTGTGGATTTTGTGTAAAATAAAAAAAATAAACAAACACTTGTTTTGTTCAATTTCAGTCAGCTAGAAGATGGCGTCTGCCCAAACTCTTGAAGAACAAGTGACATGCCCTATCTGTAGTGGCCCTTACAAAGAGGCAAGAAAACTGCCTGGCTGTACACATTCTTTTTGTGAAACATGCATACTGACGTATGTCTTGAACTTACAGAAGGATAGGAAACTTGGGAATTTGTTTCTATGTCCTGTGTGTAGATTGCCAAGTTATGCACCTGATAATGGCAATGTCACGCTTGAATGGATTCAAACTATGACTAAAATCAACACACCATCAACGAAGGTTGAAGATAATGAATCAGTTGAACTGGACACAAAATCTTGCAGTCAATGTTCATACCTTGAAAAATACACAAATGCCAAATACTTCTGTGTGGATTGTAAAGAGAGTTTCTGCGAAATATGCTCAAAAACATTCCACTCGTTTAAGATGACTATTAACCATGTACTAATAGATGTTGATGGTGATAAAGCGAATCAAAATGTGCATGAGCAAGCATTGGTGATGTTGAACACGTTTCTGACATGTACTGATCACCCAAGGCAGTCCGTATCATTTTATTGCGAATTAGAGAAGCAGTTATTTTGCTCTGCATGCGCGTTGAATAACCACCAGAATTGCAAAAAATATAAAATACCGGAAATGTCAGACAAGTATGAAGAAAATATGTCAAAGACAGTTGTATCTTCTTGTAAAAGATTACTGAATCATACTGAGTCAGTTATAAAAATGATTCAAGAACATGACAAAGAAAACAAGTCAGGACCCGATAAGTTACTTGATGAATTCTTCATCTTAAAACAGAAAGTCATTCATCAGTTGGAAATCCTTGAAGAAACACTTAAAGCTGACAGTAAGGCATTCTGCAAAGAAATAGCCATTGGAAATCTGGATGAAATCGGAGAACTTAAAGATGTTGCTTCTAAATTAACTGCAGTTATTTATCTAATTGAAAACATTTCCAACAAGATGCCCCTTGAACTTTCTTTTGCATGTATTCTTGAAGCCAGTAACATATTTAATCACATGAATGAGGCAAGGGTGGAACGAGGTCCATCACGAGATAAGAAGAGCATTACCCTAAAAACAGAAGATATGCTGAGAGATTTGGTAAATATTGGACCAAACGAAATGGATGGGATTGCCTCTGTTCAAATGGTCAATAAAAGTGTTGCGTTTCCACAGTACAGTGATGAACTTTGTATAAGACAATGCACTGTAAGAAGAATAAAGACAGATACAATTATTGGAGAATATTGCAGAGATTTAAACCCAGTGTACAATAGTGTGGTGTTTTTGACAGATAATAGAATGGTTCTCTCAGATATGTTTTTTGGTCATGTTTGCCTGATAGATGAAGCCACACAATTTCTTTCATCATCAGAGATCGGTGAAAATGAGCCTACCCCTGATAGCAAAATGAACCTAAATATGATCTCTGCCACAGTCATGGCAAACAATAATATTGCTGTTAATGTGTCGGATTATAACGCCATTTATTTTCTTTCAGCCGATGAGACTTTGGAATATATGGGTGAGATAAGATGCAAGAACACACCAATAGCAATTCATGGATTAAGGAATAACGATATAGCTGTGCTGTGGAAATCTCCTTGTGCATTTGGCATTATTACACTTACAGGAGGTTCTTACAGAGAAAACGTTTATTTTAATAAAGACAATGACCAGAGAAAATTAAATTCCAATGGATTCATGGCTGTCGATGAGACACGTGGTCACGTGATTATACCAAGTGAGAGGGATCAGACGATGTATTGCTATGATTTTGAAGCCAATCAAGTTTTTGCTTACAACAATGTAAAGAGCGCAATGCCAAGAGGAGTTGCTATAGATGGCGATGGTAATATCTATGTCTGTGAGCAGAAACATAAAGCCATTATTGTTCTATCCCCCGCAGGTATGCTGATAAGATCAATCAAAAAAGAGTGTCCAGCTCTGCCATATGGGATTGGTTTCAAAGAAGACAAAAAGACATTTGCTGTTACACAGATTGGGCAGGATTCTTCACGTGTACACTTCTTTTCCTTAACTAAATAGTGAATAAAATCTGCCATCCAGTCGGACTACAAATCAGGGATCAAATTTAGCACTTGCTAACTTGCTAAATGCTAGTAGTTTTTCCAAAAAAGCAAGTTGAAACTATCACTTGCTATTTTCAGCAAGTGAATACAAGTCGCTCTTTCCAAATTAAGCAACATAGCATAAACTGCTCGAAAAACAGTGTAGATCCAGATCAGCCAGCTTGTGAAGAAGCTGGCTAATCTTGATCTACACTGTTTTCAAGATAACCAAAATGTGCTTTCAGAAAGGAGATAATATTTGAAATAATTTTTTGGCACACAATCTTGTCAGCACATGCGCTAAATGAAATTCATTTAGCGCATGTGCTGACAAGATTGTGTGCCAAAAAATTCAATTTGGGTCAATTTTCTAATTAGTGATATATGGAGTGACTTAGCAAGTTTAAAATCACCTTTAGCAAGTAAGAAAAATTATCACTTGCTATATTTAGCAAGTGGTTAAAAATCTTAAATTTGATCCCTGAGATGATCTATTGCAACTATGCAAGTAACTGGTTTGCAAATACTAGGTAGTTCTTTGAAATAGCCGACATATAAAAATAAAATTGTTATGTAAATACTGACTTGCAGTTTGACATGTTGTAAAGGAGCAAAGTCAATGGACATGGTACTTGATAAGCATACATTACACAAAAGTGTAGTGTATGTTGTTGGTACATATTGGAATTACTTCATAAGTCAATTCCAAAGTGTACACACAACATGCCATTTCAATGAGTGAGCGTTTTTCACCATAAACCTCTTCCCCAAAAATTTAAACTACAGTAAATTAACCTGTCTAAAGTGGCCACTCAAAAATAGACAAAAAAGATCTTAATGAAAAATGTGACTTAATGAAGGTCGAAAATATTGCAGAATAAACCCCTTGGAGCATTCTGCCATACTTTTAAGCGTTAAGCGGTAATTGGTCTTGAAAACCAATTTTTGGTCTTTTTGAGAGTGGCCATTTTAGACAGGTTTTACTATATTTTTTATTTTTTAGTGAAGTTAGCATGTAAAAATGAACATGTTTTCGTGTAGTTTCATGTGCACCTAGATGACAATAGTAAACTGCCAATTTTGTTATTGAGAGCTTATCCTGTGCAGTTTCAGTAGCATAAAATGCTTAATTGATATAAGTATGTATGTTATTAGCTTGAAGAGTAAAAGGGCAGAATGCCCACATCACTTATATAAACAAAGCTATTCCTTTTTTTATATTTTAAGAGATTCAAAGCAAATTACTTATTCTGCGTTAGCTCGTGTTTAGTGTCGCTGTTTGCCAAAGAATATGTATCCAAAGTATCCAAATACACGTACATGAAGCTAGTTTACCTGGCCGCGTAGCGCAGTCGGTAATATGTCTGGCAACAGATGCAAGTCTGACTGCAGATCCAGGGGTCACGAGTTCGATCCTGGGGTTATTTTCCTCCCTTCCCCTGAATCATTCAAGACGGGTTGTTGTCAGTTACAAGTGAAAGTTTGTACACGAAGTACTGGTTAACAGCTTGTTCAAGCTTGCCTAGGAAAAATTGTGGTTAGGTGAACTGACCGTCCCGCCATGACCATAGCTGTTGACTTGGGGCGTAAAACAACAAAACAAACAAAACGATGAAGCTATCTAAGACTTACTGATATTGAGTGGATACTGATTTCAAGTGACTGTGTCCTGAGTGAAACATTTCAGAAATATTCTTGATTTCAGGAGTTTGAGGCTGACTATTACTAAGCCACAAATACTGAGCAGGGCAGCTACTACGATAAGTTCTTTGATTTATTTTTAAACTAGCTTAATGCAACTAGCCCTTTTAACATCATTCATGAAATTATCTATTTTTCCTGACAGCAATCTGCCAAATTGAATATTAAATTTGGTTTTCTAAAGTTCAGGATTTGGTAACTTTCATCCATTCTGTATTGATAAACCTAATATTTGAGTCACAGATAAGCCAGAATAATGTGGGCACTGATGCAAGAAATCCGGGAATGGTTTCATGCGAACAACAAAGGCACATACCAGACTGGGCATTTGCGCAGCCTGGTCAGCACCTTTGTTATTCACTATCTGCAAAGTAGAATAACAAAACTTCCTACAAACAAAAACTCAATATTCTAACTAGTCTCTGTAGCTGAGCAGAGTATTGAGAATAATACTTGGTCGAAAACCAAAAATTACAGTTTTCTTGCATTAAGACCCAAGTCACGGCCACCAATCCACATCCTTCATCGGGAATTACAATGAACACAAATCCATTAGAGGGTCTTTCTTTAATGAGTGAGTGAGCTTTGTTTTTTGCTAAGGTGAATTTAGGTCAGATGGTGACAAGGCCAAAATATGTACAGCATCTAAATATTATTTTTCTTTCATTCGTTTCTACTATTTTGTTATGATAAATAATAAATGTGTGTCGACATCAATGTTGCTTATTTGTCTGTTATCGACCAATAATCAATATCTTTTGAAGAAGGGGATTAGCTATGCATAAAGGGGACTAATTATGAGGGGAGGGATCATACTATGAGGAAGAGGAATCATGTTGATCAATTTTTAATGGGCACTATGGCACTATTTGGAAATTTTGAAGCAATCGCGCTTAACTTAAACATTGCTGCATAACATTTTTTTACTCTAACAAGAGGGCCCTGGGTCGCTCACCTGAGAATAACTGTTTATAAAGGTATAGGAAAGCATAGCTCCTTTCAAAGCTCCAGTCGCAGACATGTGAGAAGCTGTTCTCTGTTCTTTTCCTTTTTTGCATTTCTCTCGTTTTTGAAAACCCATTTTTAGAGCAATGGACATTCCCATAGACCTACTTGTTGTGAGGTCAGGATGGCTCATTGTTTATACGTTGAGGGGTCACAGGTTATAATTTCCAAAACAATATTGTATTTCTTTCCCTGAATATCAATTTTGATTTAACAAAAAGTGCTGAGTGACCCTAATAAAATGATGTATTGTGCAGGATTTCATCAGGGACTTCGCTTCTTGAAAAAGTACCCGTTCAGGGGTTTCTGGTCTATAAAGGTTTCCGTTTCTGCTCAATATCTTGAGAGCAAATAGATAGACTTATCTTTTCTATATATACTGAGTCCAAGTTCTAATCGGTCACCTTACATTTTAGTTAAACACATACGGCATACACAAGTTATGCTTTTATAAATATCTTGAGAGCAAATGGATAGACTTATCCCTTTCTATATATATATATATATATATATATATATATATATATATATATATATATATATATATATATATATATATATATATATATATATATATATATATATATATATATATATATATATATATATATATATATATATATTAACGCATTGCATTTGTATGAAACATACCTCAATGTTTGCAATAGTACTTTTTAAAATACGTTTTCGTATACTCATAGCGATGCTCCAATATCACATAACATTTGCAAAATCATACTACAATGTTATCAACAATATAATATTATCAAAAATACTGGTATATTCACAATTAATTGGTTTGACGACTGTTCTGCTAGCTGGGTACATAGAGGCAACGACCATCACCCCCCCCCCCATAGAATTGATCATCTCTAAACCCCGTGGAGACAACAAGGATAACTGTAATTTGTAAAATATTCTCAAAAGTCAAAATTCATACTTTGTATTAAACAGCAGGTTTGACATTATAATATATACAGTTAAACCTGTTTAATTCCAGTTCGAATTATCGCGTTTTTGCTGTATTGTTTATACATTCTAATGTCAATTCAAGTCATACGTTTATTGTATTTCTAATATTGAATAGCTGGGAAACAGATTTACAAAAGTCAATAGACTTTCTTCTGAATCCCTTTTTTGTATTTCGAAATGATCTGTATGTGAACTTATTCTATTAAATGTACACATGTTGTTATACAAAAATGAAATAAAAGTTTAAACTAAATAATTGCACCACGTACTGCTTAGTAAAAAAAATAGAATATAAGCAATGACCAGGAAGTGACACAGCCAAAATCAAACCCCTGTCCTCACAACCAAAATTGGGCAATAGCTGAAATTACAGATATACTGAACGAAACTTCTAAACCGCCAGTTAACACAACACATTTTTTCAATATAGCTCATTTATTATTAAACTGTTTGACATGATATTTAACACAGTATATTTGGGCACATGTATCCGTCGATTGAACATAACAAAGTTTGATTCAATAGGAATGTTCATTTATGCGTAACGATAGAGTACTAATACCTGTTTTGCACGTGGCACACGGTGCTAAATGTTTTTTTGCCTTGTGTATACTCGCATTTTTATCGACAACTATCGGACAACTTTATTTGATCGCAAAAATGCCAACGTTTGGGTTGTATGAGTATAAAGTAGAGGGGTCGGGCTGTGGGTTCAATCGAAATAGGGGCCTCGCTGAGACTGATTCATAATTTATCACAAGGTTTGGCATGTTTTGATAGAGCCGACAGTTTACCCCACAACCTGTCGGTCATTTTTCATTTTTGCACTCGTATGACGAGTAAAATTGACAAAAACTGAGTATTGCGTATGTCATAAAATGTCCTGTATAGTCCACCATACTTTGGTGCGGTGATGCACAAATGCTGCATTGGAACGTCGGAAGTGTCGAGATTGATGTGCAGCACACGCTTAATGGGTGACGGATGTTTCAATACTTTTGTCGACAAAAACCATTTCATCACCATAAACACATTTCTGTGTTCTTTTAGGCCACATGGGCCTCCATAGCAGCACTGAATTGCATGAATATTGCTACTTTATATTACTAAATCAACACGATAGTGTTCAATAATGTCCATTTACAGCACCAGAAAGTTCCAATAATATTGTGGACAAAAACATGTCATCTCCATAAAGCATTCTTGTGTTGTTTTATGTCATATGGGCTTCCATAGGAACATTTTAGATTACCTGAAAATTCCTACTTAAAAACGCAAAACCCAAAAATGTGCAATAATGTCCATTTATAACACCATAAAGTTGGTGTTTTTCACTTTAGGTACCTAGAATACTTGATTTTAAGCGATGAGTTCAAATTTTAGCGTTTGTGTGAAAATGAAATGCGATGGTGCCTTTATACAGTCTATTAATTGAGCATGTTAATTTCAATTTATGAAAAGGAAATTTTGACAGGTTCAGTTTAATTGATTTTTCCATATTGAGTGTAAATTGTAGCCGTTTATGTATCATATATGTTAAGATATTTGACAAATTATTGAGTGGCGGTTTAGAAGTTTTGTTCAGTATATAAAGGTTTCACTGAAAAGTTTTCAAACTTTCAGTCAGTACGAACAATGTAATACACTCAAAGTGACCTTAAATGACATTGGGCCCATTTAAGCCTTGTGAATTATCTGATTCCTTTAAAATGGAGACGTTCATTTGTCATTTAAATGATATCTGGTCTAGACGTACATTTTGAGCTTTTTTTTATATTTATATCCTCTAAGAGACATTTTGTACCCCGTTTATACAGCGTCTGAACTGGATCCAGAATGTTTGCCTATGCTCAATATCAGTCAGCCAAATGACAGATGTGATGACTTTAATTTTGATTCAATATGGAAGATGATTTATGATCTCAGTCGAGACCAAAAGCTGAAGAAATCTGTTAATTTCAAGTAGTTTTCTACAATTTTGATCGGTCATCAATGTTAGCCACAAAAATGACTGATCTGTCATCAAAGACAGCCACTTCAAAATTAATCTGTATTTAAAGATGGTCATTTTTCATCTACTTGTCGTCTTTGATGGGCACCAGTACCTTTATAAAATCGAATTGCGGCTTCAAATTCAGCAGACATGTAGCTGAATAATAGAAATTGTATTACATATAAGTAAAGACAGCAAACTTTAACGGAGAGATGCACAACCTCAACAGACAACAATGTTTTGTGGCTTTTCTTGGGAAAGCTCTGAAATGATGATCAAGTGCAGCTTTATTTGCGCGAGATATTACGTGGACTTGTTTCTTTAGGATCCTCAACAAAAACAAGTATACATATTCATCAAGCACAGAATACCAGAGATATTCTCTTCGAAATTTGCAAACCTAAAATTATAACCTACCCTTCATGCGACCTAAAATGTTGTATCTGTCATAACTGTTACTAATCTGTCATCAAAGAAGCCGGTATAATAGATTCTTTTCTTGCTCACTATTAAATATCGCATTTTTATATTTAAAATAAGGCTCCCACACCGTGTCTATTCCCCGGTCTATTCGGGTCATACCTCAAGATTACTGTCCTGTCAGTCAAGAGTGACGTCATCTTTTGTTTACACAGTTATCGGGGACTTATAATCGATAGAATCCTATCCGCAGGAAACATTCTACTGAGGGTTCCACATATTTCCTCATGGCAACCGAGACTAGTTATTATAAGTTCATCATATTTTTTATCTTTCAAGTATTTCACATCTTCGAGCAATGCAAAATATCGGATGGCGAACTGTTAAATGCGAACGAAGAATCTGTGCATCAGAGTATTTGCTGCGCGCTCACACACACAAAAATACGACACAGAGCTTAGACAAATAATATGAATTAAATAGGCACTACCTATTTCCGTGCGTCCAAGTTAAACTATCCAGATTTGTATTTGAAAGAAAAAAATGACTTTTTGGTACTGAACATGGATTTTTTTTTATGACATGCCCATAAGTAAAGCATAGACATTTGCTATTTTTACAAATAAAATAAAGTGCGTTGATCATAATTGGAGTAAATATCTTCTCATTGCATCAAATGGAGAGTATTTTCGTACACACCCTTCGTTCCAGCGAAATGAACGAAATGATGATGCAATATACCAAGGCATATTAGGACCTGAAGTGCTCACCTGATATTGAGTCACATGATCTCTTTAATAATGTTAAACTACGTCATGGTCAACGTAGGCTTATTATTTAAAAATATTTTGTATGGCTCACAAGCCTCACATCCCCAAAACTACATACCAAAACGGGGCCCCCAGGGGCTTTGGGGATCTGGTGAGAATGGCTATTTATTTTCAGGGAGCTGGGGAGCACTGGTAATTATTTTAGGGGAGGTAGGGAGCAAGCTCATAATTTTGGGGATCTAGGGAGCCTTGCCAAAAAGCAAAAAAAAAAATAAGGAAAAGCCTCCATTTTGTTTGATTTTTTAAAAATTTCTTCAGCTTCTGTTCAATCAGCCAAGTAGTTTCTGAGAAAAAGATGTTTAGATATGTATGTGACAGTCCAAAGGGAGCTGCCTTGGGTGAAAGGTCAGCTTTACATTTGGTTCTGATATAAAAGCTGTTAGGTATAATAAATTTGGGGAAATGTGAAGTTCCATACACAAAGAGTCAATATAGTTTTAAATTTGCATTAAAATCCTCATATATACAAGAGAGCCCTATGGCCCTGGATCGCTCACCTGAATCCTGGCACATGATGTATTGGTCTATGGCTAAAGAGATATGATTTTAAAATTTAGCTCTTATAGCCATGTTGTTCAGCCAAGCTGAACTTTCTGAACAATTTTAGTAGAGGGCATCATGAGGAGCATTTCTGTAATATTATTTTGAATTTGGACCAGTGGTTCAAGAGAAGATGTTGTTAATAGTCATTTCTCATCGGGAGCTCTGGTTACCCCTTCGTTCAGTGGAGCGGAACCATTTGTGCAATTTTGGTTGAGGATATTTTAGGGACAATTCTGTGAAATTATTTTGAATTTGGACCAGCGGTTCAGGAGATGCCATTTAAAGACATTTCATATCTAGAGCTCTGGATGCCCTTTAGTTCGACGGAGAGAACCATTTGAGCAGTTTTTATGCCCCCAACTTTGAACTAGAGGACCTGAAGGTCCTGAGGCGCCTGAACTCCTTAATAATGTTAAGATAGGTCAAGTTGAACTACAGCTTATAATGGAACAAATTTTGTTTTACCATAATGGGGTCTGTATGGGGGTTGCAGCCATTTTGGTCAAGTGACCTTAACAATCTAATGAATAATCAATCAAACAGCCCAGTGATTTATGAGAAAAAGATGCTTAGATAGGTGTTGGGCAGTCCAAATGAGTGGCTTTGAATAAAAGGTCACAGGTCAGCTTGACATTTGGTACTTAATATAAAACCATTGTCTCAATAGGTTTTACTATTATGAATTCGGCTTAAACAGTTATAGAAAAATGGACATTTTAAGATTTTCTCCATATAAATGCATTAGGAATCAAATTTGAGCTTGCCATAAAGTAGGTCAAGGTCAACCTAG
Source organism: Loripinus fragilis (assembly GCA_964019695.1). Classification (NCBI taxonomy): domain Eukaryota; kingdom Metazoa; phylum Mollusca; class Bivalvia; order Lucinida; family Lucinidae; genus Loripinus; species Loripinus fragilis. Next base: position 9,741,384 of record OZ026530.1, read on the forward strand.
ATTCATCATTTTTGCAAACCAAGGTAGGGCCCACATCCCCAATGCTACATACCAAGTCTCATAGCCAATGGCCTTTTGGTTCCGGGGAAGAAGAGAATTAGAGTTTTTACCATATATGGGCGTGGTGGCCATCTTAGTCATGTGACCATAACAATTTGTACTAGTTTTGGCTAACCAATGATAAGGAGCTGTCATATGAAATTTGGTTTCAATTGGCCAAGTGGTTTCTGAGAAAACTATGTTTTAATATGTTGATAGGACTCCAATATGAGCGACCTTAGCTGAAAGGTCAACATTGACCTTTTAAACTTATTTATAGACACTAGATTGAACATATCAAGTGAGAATAATGACTTTGGCTTCCACAGTATTCAAAAGATCAACTTTTCAAAAAAATCCCATTCACATGCATTTGGAAGCAAATTTGACCTTGACGTTAAGTAGGTCAAGGTCAACCTAGGATCATCACAACATCATTGAACAAACTTGGTAGGACCAACACCCCCAATGCTACATACCAAGTTCTAAGGTCATCAGCCTTCTGGTTCTGGAGCAGAAGATTTTTAAAAGGTTCTTACCATATATGGGCGTGGCGGCCATCTTTGTCATGTATCCAAAATATTTTGAATAAATTTTGGCTAACTTATCATAAGGAGTCTTCACATGAAATTTGCGTTCAATTGGACCAATGGTTTGTGAGAAAACTATGTTTTAATATATTGATGGGACCACAATATGAGCGACCTTGGCTGAACGGGCAAAGGTCAACCTTGACCTTTGAAACTTGTCTATAACCATTGTCTCATTAGTTTTAACATATCAGGAAAGGATAATCACTTTGGCTTTAATAGTATTCAAAAAATCAACTTTTCAAAAAAATCCCATTTAAATGCATTAGGAAGCAAATTTGACCTTGACGTTAAGTAGGTCAAGGTCAACCTAGGATCATCACAAACAACATCATTGGACAAACTTGGAAGGACCAACACCCCCAATGCTACATACTAATTTCTAAGGTTATCAGCCTTCTGGTTCTGGAGACGAAGATTTTTAAAGGGTTTTACTATATATGGGCATGGCGGCCATCTTGGCCATGTGAACAGGACCATTTGAACAAACTTTCGTTCACGCGTCCTTAGGAGTCTTCATATGAAATGTAGTTCAAATGGCCCAGTGGTTTCAGAGGAGAAGATGTTTGAAAAATGTTGACGGACGGACGACAGAGTGACTGGTATACTATTAGCTCACCCATGAACCTTTGGCTCAGGTGAGCAAAAAAGTTAAGGGGCGTATTGCTTTGGGCTTTTCCATCCGTCCTTCCGTCCATTACAAGTTTAAGATAGGGTTTTAAAATTTCATAGATGCATTCCGCATCAAAAAATAACTGACCCATAATTTTTTATCTGGATTATCTCCCTTTATGGAGTAATGCCAGCAGAACAATTGGTACAATTTTGGTAAGGGCATTATGAGGAACAATCCAAGATGCATTCACACACCGAATTTGGGATTCCTAACTTAAAAAGTGTAAAGATATGTTACGACACAATTATTCTAGAAACGTGGTAAGAGGGACCCAAAAATAGTACTCGACACTCTGTCATCCAAAGATGCATCCACACATCAAAATTTTGGATTCCTACCTCAAATAATGTAGGAGATATGCTACAGACACGGTTATTCTAGATATGAGGTCACAGGTCAAGGTCACCATGATCCAGATATTGTGTGACACATTGCCACCCCAAGATGCATCCATTCACCAAATTTTGAATTCCTACCTCAAATAATGTAGATGATATGCTCCGGACACGATATTCTCAATATTAGGTCAATGATCAAGGTCACAGTGACCCCAAAATGGTACAAGACACTCATTTATTTCAAGATGCATCCACTCACCGAATTCGGGATGCCTATCTCAAATAATATTGGAGATATTGCTCGGACACGATAGCGTAACTGACAGACAGACGGACGGAATCGAGCAAAAATAGAAAGTGAGTATGATCAGGAAATACCACAATCACAAACTGCAGACAACCCCGTGGCACCGCGAGGAAGAGCCGCTCAACCATCACGGGACACCAGGAAGACAAATTAAGCAAAGCAATCAGCTCTCTCTTCCCCATCAAGATGATTGCAATGCTAGAATGGACATAAAGTAACATACAACAAAACATAGAACAATTACAGACTCCCACAATTGGAGTAACAATAAACAAAAAGTTAGCCTGTCTTCAGGCCCTGTATTAAGACATCTAAATGAAAGTTCTATAACTAGTACAGAGATAAATTTATGATACTTTATTACTTCCCCATTGCTCAGAATACAGGGCCTGTTGAATTACGTTTTGGAAGCAACCTGTTTTCAGACCGGCTATTATCTGTGATTATTACCTGACCTCTCTAGCAGACGGTCACAAACAGTTATAATGGGTACTGTCTCAGAGATTAATTATTTTACAACTGGTTCTGCTGAATCCTGTTTTATTGCAGAAGCATAACTAATGCTGTGGTCAGACTTTATTTTGGCCAGTTAACCCTTAAAGCGCAAATCATGACTGCAGCAGACGACAAATTTTGTGACACCTTTCTTAATTTTCGAGAAATGATATTTCATGAGAATCATCTGCTGGCAAAGGATTCTCATGAAATATAACTTAATTGTTATTTTTTAAAAAAAACACAAAATTTGGAATCGTCAGCTGCTGCAAATTATAGGTGGCGTTTTATGGGTTAACTCTTTGCTTGCTGGGTAATTTCTCATGCTTTTGATGTAGCCTGCTGACATTTTTTCTTCTTCAAAAAATCATCCAGAAACATGCCTTCCAGAAACACTAACAAAGTGTCAAATAGTTTAAATCTAGATCAAGGCTTATGTTCTGTCAGTTCTGATCTGGATCCAAACTGTTTGCAAAGATTATCAGCAGACAAATGGTTTTGATCCACATCAGGATCAATGTTATGTTGGTTCTGATCTGGATCCAAACTGTTTGCAAATGTTATCAGCAGACAAATAGTTAAGATCCACATCAGGACCAATGTTCTGTCGGTTCTGATCTGGATCCAAACTGTTTGCAAAGGTTATCAGCAGACAAATGGTTTCGATCCACATCAGGATCAATGCTCTGTCGATTCTGATCTTGATCCAAACTGTTTGCAAAGGTTGTCAGTAGACAAATGGTTTCGATCCACATCAGGACCAATGTTCTGTCGGTTCTGATCTTGATCCAAACTGTTTGCAAAGGTTATCAGCAGACAAATGGTTTCGATTCTCATCAGGAGTCTCAAGACCAATGCTCTGTCGGTTCTGATCTGGATCCAAACTGTTCACAAAGGTTATCAGCAGACAACAAAGTTTCCACTAGAACACTATCTGAGTTAAATATGCAAATGCCTTGTTTATTTTAAATAAATGCCCCCTCTCCAGTCATTGAACCCCCTATATCTATGTGATTTAAATATATTTACATTTTTAAAGCAAGCCTTTAATATTTAGAATTTTTGCAACCATTCATAGCCTCATGAACGACACAAAATTTGACTGACAGCTGCCCAGCTCACTTGCCCATGCAATTCGCTTCAAACATTGAATTAATTCCCCAGAAGTGACACTGGTGTTGTGATTCACAGCGAGCCACACATGAGTTGCACGTGCAAAACAAGCTTCTTGTTTGCTACATTGGCTGTCCGTGTCCACACTGGCTGTTCCTCTTTTCTGTTTTACACTCCAACAAAAATAGTTAAGACGATGAAATGTTAAATACAAAATTGTTTTATCTCCTAAATTATAAAGAAGTTCTATATATTAGCTATTTAAAACAAAATGTAAATATACTTAAGGAATAGAGAAACGCAACAAAAACTTCAAGTCATTGTAAGCATACAATATGATGCAAATTTTTAGTGCAAATGATATCATGTATCCATAGGAACAGTATGTGTCCGTCAAATTACAGCAGGTTCAACGTAATTATCGATTACGTAATCATTTTGGTATGCGCGTAACCAGCCTGACCCCCGTAGTAAACTGCAGAAACAGGGTCAATAAAAGCAAAGTTTGAATCAACCGTCGGTTTATTGTTTTAAAAAGTCTTGGCATAGATTGTGGATCAAGGAAATGATCAAATGGTGACGTTTTTGTAGGATTCTGAAACGGCTTAACGTCATTAACGTCAACTCTGAAGTCTGCGTAAAACGCGTCATCTTTCGTTTCCGCTTGAGATTTATTTATAACAAGGACGTTTTGTTCAAGAATTATGACGTGAGATCTTCAGACATCAAAAAACATCAATTCTGACGTCAAAATTCGATATCCTACGTTTTTTTTATGGTTTCCATGATGTTCATTTGTTTTTCTAATGATAAAATGGCCCAGTGACAAAGTTTAGGTTACAGTTAACAAGTTTGGTGTTCACTCTCAGCATGTAATCAGATGTTTTCTCTTGCATTATGCCGCGTTTTGTTTGGCTAACGTCAATATAAACACCTTACCAACGTATTTCTACAGTATCTGAAAAGTCAGGGTTTCCCAAGAAAGCATGTTCTGATGTCTCTAGGTTTATCTTATCCCGTATAGTCACCAGCGACCCAAACCCGACGGCTCTAAGTGACGTTTACCGCTTATTCACTGCCATTGTGTATATTGCCATTCAAGTAGCGTGTTTAGACGCAATATTTGACTGCATTACGAATATGATTGGACGTTTGCTTGATTTGCACATTCTCAAGTCGACGCCAAATAACCGAACATGGAAAAGACGGGGTTTTTTGGTCTTTATTCTTACGTTAACGTCACATTTTACGTTTTCATATGTTTTCAACTTGTAGCGTGAGATGTAGCGTTAAAATGACGTATTTGTATTTCATCACATGCTATAAATACTCAATAAGAAATTTTCAAAAGAGATTTCACTAAACCGTCATTTAAACACGCAAAAATTATATTTTTGTCTGTTGCGTTTCTTTATTCTTTAAGTATATATGCAATAAATTCAATTTTTGGAAGTTTCCTGGAATCATGAATAATTCGGGTCTCTTGCAAAGTTAACGTGAAGCCCTTCGAGCTTCCCTTACTTTGCAAGAGACCCGAAGTATTTATGATTCAATGAACCTTCCAAAAATAGAATTCACATCTTAAATATGCATTTGGACAATAAAATGAGATTTAAACTGACCTGGCCGAACCAATTTTGTGTGCAGACCTACAATTTTTATTTCCATGTAAAAAGTAAAAAATATCATACTATTCCATGCTTGTTTTTACATCATTCCAATGAATATAGTCAAATTTAGGAAAACATGCATGATTTCAATTAAAAACATTGGAATCTGAGGCCACATGGAGAACTGTAGATTCTGATCAAATGCCATCTGATCTGGATCTACATTATTTAGTTGTAGTAAAAGAGGGTATTATAAGGTTCAGCAGGGCAAGAGTTAATTAGTAGAGCTAAATTCAAATACATATACGAAGATTTTTTCGGCATATCAATGTTTCAGACTGGAGCCAGTCTAGAGCATTTCTAACAATATCGGTTCAAGAAATTTCAAAACCCCAAAAGCCTAGAAAATCTTGACTGATAGGCAAATCAACTGACCACAAAGCCATAAACCTTGAAACATTCTGCTGCTACTGTATATTTCTGATTAGTCAAGGATTATTAACAATGACCTCACTGGATGGGATGAAAATTTCCAGCTTTAGAGACTGTTAGGCAATTTCATGCTCCAGCGTAATTCCCCAGACCAGTAAATAAGACAGTCAGTGATTTTTTTTTCTTCAGAGATGTAAATGCTTGTTTATGTATGTGCACATATTTTACTATTTTTCTATTTACTGGTCTGATACCAGTCTAACAAAAAGTCAACAACAACAGAACCACCGCCTTAGAACGGACAGCAGCCTAAGCCACCGGGGGGCTTAAATGCATTTTACTGGTACCAAATCTTCGCCCTAGATTCTGCTGTTGTTGAAGTACAAGAAATGTTCAGCTCGCATGGAGGCCATCTTACTAAAGCAATGTATCATCATGGAAAACACTCTTATCAAATTAACACTCTATGATGAAACAAAGAAAAGGGCTCATGACTCACAGATAGTCAGAGCTCAAGAAAACCTCAAACCTAATAAAAGTATAGTCCCCAGAATATGGGACTAATAATTTGAACAACTTGGGTGATGCTACATACCAAATATCAGGCTCTAGGCATTGTGGTTTCAGACAAAAGATTTTTTGTTTACATTTCGCAAATATTCTCTTATCCCATCTGATCTAGATATACAACGGACAGGAACCATTGTGAATAATTGTTGAAGAGGGCCATAAAAGGATCATTCCTGTAACGGTGCCGTGGGTTGGTTTGCAGTGTGTGATTGTGGTTTTTCCTGATCATACTCATTTACTTTTTGGCCAAAATCCAATCAGCATTGTTGACGACGCATGACCGACATCCAATAATCGCAATAAGATCTAAAAACTATCCAATGAACATTCCTGTGAAGCTTTGTAGTTTAGGGGATGTTGTTTAAAGCGCAGTGTTGACTGACAGATGACGGACATGTAAGGGTCACATAAGTTCATATTGAGCCTATGGCTAAGGTGTAATGGAATGCTGTTTTGATTATTAAAGACTACAATTTACTGTTATTGGACTCCCATTTACTTGGCATTGTTGGCCTAGAGTTCATGGGATTAAAATTATAGCTCCTTGCGGTACTCTTTTGTAACTATGTCGGAATTGAGTGCAGGGACATTCATGGAGATTGCAAAGGACAACAAGAGCATTGTCAGGCAAGGCATATATGCACAACTACATGTTTGACAGCAAAGGGGCCACCAATATAATGTCTTGAAAAGAGAAGTCATAGGCTTTTTGGTTCCAGAGAAAACTATTCTTTAAGGATTTTGTCATATTTTAGCCCTGCAGCAATCTTGAACGTGTAATCAGTACCGTTTAACTAGCTTTTCTCGTCTATCCTATGGATCAGAATGTGACATCTGAGATGAGCGCGCCCAGTGTTTGAAAATGTTGAAAGACGGATGACAGAATCTTTGGTATACTATATACTCGCCTATAAATCAGTTCACACTAGATGTGATAGTTCACCCATAGAGATGCTTAAATATCGTTTCAGTGTCTAGCCTATAACCACTTGCCCAATTTGGCCAAGTTTGTAATCTAAATTGTTAGACTTAGAGAAACAATAAAAATTGAATTATTCTCAAATACAGCCAGGAGTTGTTGTTTTTCAAAGGAAGAATTTGAGTACATCTTTTATGTTGCCATTGCAAACCAGAACCTTTTATGATGACGGTTTGTGCAGAGGGACATCATTTCTTAAAAGCTCACATTGAGCACACTGTGAGCAGGAGGGCTAAAAACTACAGCCTTTTACAAATGAAAGGATTTACCATGGCAACAGTTTTAAGATGCCCAGTTAGGGTTGTTTACCAACACCCTCTGATTTCTAACCAATGGTCGACCATACATAGTCTGGACAGTTTGTGGTACTTAGCAAGTTAGTATACAGTTACCTCTCGTTAAATCAAAGTCTCTATGACCAAACTTTTCACATTGTTTTATTTGTAGCTTAAATTAAAACAGTGGATCTGTAAAAGGATATTACAGTGTTTAAGCCTATCAAGATTATTTTCGCTATTATCCTTCTAAGTACATCAAAGTCAGCATAGTTTTGGATAGAAAATAATTGTGAACAAAGTCTGTTAAATATGAATTCATCCTACACTTTACTTTAACTTAAGAGGGTATTTGAATTTGAAGGATTCAAGTTAGTGAGAGATTACTGTATTGATCATGTTTAAACATTAAAAACACGAAGTTGTAAATTAGATCATGCTATTTATTAAGCTTTGTCTAATACAACCCTGATTACACTGTATCTAACAGTGACTTCTTTGAATGCAACACTAAATTGAATGGTGACTTCTTCAAATGCTACACAAATTCCCCCACACACAATGATAACATTATGAAAGATTAAGACTTTTGGGGAAAATTAAAAAAGTCACAATTCTATGAAGTGTAACCTTCAAAGAGTTCATCATTTGATAATAAAGTGTTATTTTGCTTCTTGAGCCTCTGGGGCTTGCAGTTGTAGAAGCTCCATCCTTTCTAACTCTGTATAGTGAACATCTCTGAATCATATCTGAAAGTAAATTATGACAGACTAAGATTATAAGTAAAAAAAAGTGTTAACATCAAAAGTAATATTAGACAAGATTATTAACTCATTTAAGCCTAGCTCCTTTTTAAGGTACATAGAGTAGACAAACTATGCAGCCCCAGATCAGATGTTGTGCAACCTCTGATCAGGGTCTTCACTCTTATCTTAAATAATGTTCTACTTCACTTTGAATTCAAATGAATGATAAATACCCTCAAACAACCATAAACTTTATGAAATGCTCATTCAAATGATTAGAATTGAAAAATCTATTCAGCTGAAACTTGTTAAATATAGAAAAAATGTAACTTTATGAATGGAATGCTTTTGGCTCCGATATGATCTATACAATAATATTCCCTGCCAAAATATTCTGGTGCTATGGCATCAAGTGTGATATAAATACATGCCTATGTTTTGATAACTATTCATTTTGTCCCCTCCCATCATTGATAAGGATTCAAAAAATCATTATAGAACAGTTCTTGAACAAATAGTTTATCTACCATATGATATAAACGTAAGGCTTTTTCCAGTATAAATAACTATACTGCAGGAATAAAGTTTCGCAATTAGTTATAATGGGTTTTCCCATAGGCTATTTTTGTAGCATTAGATCTAATTTATTAGCAAGTGCACAAATATGTCAATTGTTTGAAAATGAGCTAATGTCAACCCTCAAGAGGTAAAAAGAAAAAAAATATGATTTCATAGCGAGGATTAGATCTGCTGAGCATTTTTATTTCAAACACTATTCAATTGAAAGGGGTAATTTGAAAAAAAATACGATTTTTAACTTAAAACTGTACGATAATGGTGACCAAAACATTCAGTTTTATACTGTTTTCACTTTTTAGCTTTTAGATCTAAACATTTAATGGAAAATGAAACTTTTAGCATAAAAAAATATTCGTGTAATTGCCAGATAAGCTGTTTTAGCAAGGGGACTTAAAATCAGACGTTATATTATGTGAAATGCCAACCAGCCAGTTAATTTTATCGTACTTGTAAAGGTTTGTCAACATAAAATTTTGATACTATGAAATTAAAAATCCTATTTCTTCTTAACTGTGAATCCCCAAAGTAATAGCTAAACTTTTTTCCCTCAGTATATTTAGAGTTCTCACCAGCTCAAGGTGTAGAAACATTCATGTAAGGGTTCTCTCTAGTATGAATAAACATTCATATAAGAGTTCTCTCCAGTATGAATGAACATTTATCTACATTATTAACCGGAGTTATAACTTGTAAATGCCAGGCGCAACATTAACACATTTATAACTAATGTATATAACATAAACCAGGAAAGGCTGAAAACAGTATAAACTCCTCTACACGCCTCTAGATTAGAGTACATAATTAAAATTTCCTTCCCTTATTTATCAACCAAAATTTTTCTTGTGGGTACTCAAAGGCACCCCCTCAATCAAACAGTTCTTTTGAGATCCCAAATGAATTTTACGTTTAAACTGATGGCTAAGAATTTTTCATCAAATATTCACTCTCTTAATGCTTGAACTAGATTTCTAAGAATCAGAGCGTAACCATCTGTACAATTTAAGTAGAAGGCATCATGAGGAACAGTTCTATGAAATTATTTTGAATTTAAACCAATTGGTCAGGAGAAGATACTGCTTAAAGATAGTTCTTATCTAGAGCTCTGGTGGTCCTTTTGTTCAGCAGAGTGGAACAATTTGTGCAATTTGGTAGAAGGCATCACAGGGAAAAATTCTGTGAAATTATTTTGAATATGGACCAGTGGTTCAGGAGGAGATGTAGTTAAAATATATTTCTTATCTAAAGCTCTGGCAATTTTTTTGTTCATTTGAGCGGAACCATTGAGCGGAACCATTTGTGCAATTTTGGTAGAGGGAATCACAAGGAACAATTCTGTCAAATTATTTGAATTTGGACCAGTGGTTCAGGAGATATCGTTTAAAGACTTCAAATCTAGAGCAATTCATACAATTTTGGGTAGAGGGCATTATGGGGAGCATTCCTGTGAAATTATTTTAAATTTGGACAAGTGGTTCAGGAGTAGATGTTATCTAAAGGAAAAGTTTATTGAGAGGACGATTGACGGATGACACATGCCAGACGAAAACTGATAACAATAAAAAAAACTAGAGGACCTGAAGGTCCTGAGGCGCTCACCTGACCACTTTAATAATGTTAAAATAGGTCAAGGTCAACTACAGCTTATAATAAAACATATTTTGTTTTACCATATATGGGGGTTGTAGCCATTTTGGTCCAGTGACTTAAACAATCTAATGAATACTCCATCAAACAGCCAATTGTTTTCTGAGAAACCAATGTTTATGTAGGTATGTGGCAGTCCAAATTAGTGGCATTGAATAAAAGGTCACAGGTCAGCTTGACATTTGGTACAAAGCCATTGTCTCACAAGGTTAAAAATTTCTCGAAAGTATGATTTCGGCTTAAACAGTTATAGAAAAATGAACTTTTCAATATTTTTCCCATATAAATGCATTAGGAATCAAATTTGACCTTGCCATAAAGTAGGTCAAGCTAAGTTCATCATTTGTGCAAACCTAATAGAGACCACATCCACAAGCTACATACCAAGGCCATTAGCCTTTTGTTCCAGAGAATAAGATATTTAATGGGTTTTTACCCTATATGGATGTGGTGGCCTTGACCTTTGAAACTTATCTATAGCCATTGTCATATTAGGTTTAACATATCAAGTGAGAATAATGACTTTAGCTTCAACAGTATTCACAAAATCAACATTTCAAAAAAATTCATATTTAAATATAATAGGAAGCAAATTTGACCTTGGCCTTAAGTAGGTCAAGGTCAACTAAGGATCATCATTTGAACAAACTTGGAAGGCCCTACATCCCCAATGCTACATACCAAGTCCCAATATCACAGGCCTTCTGGTTCTAGAGAAGAATATTTTTAAATGGTTTTAACCATACATGGCGGCATCTGTGTCATGTGACCAAAATATTTTGAATACATTTTGACTAATTTATCATAAGGAGTCTTCACTTGAAATTTGTTTTAATATATTGACTCCAATATGAGCGACCTAAGCTGAAAGGTCAAAGGTCAACCTTGACATTTGGGACTTAGCCATTGTTTCATTAGGTTAAACATATCAAGTGAGAATAATGACTAAGGCTTCCATAGTTTTAAAAAAAATCAACTTTTCAGAAATTTTCCCATTAGGAAGCAAATTTGACCTTGAAGTTAAGTAGGTAGAGAAGATGTTTGAAATTGTGGATGGACGAACGACGGACAATGGACGGACGCCGTAGTGCCTGGTATACAATAAGCTCCCCCATGAGCCTTCGGCTCAGGTGAGCTAACAAATGGGCCCTGGATCGCTCATCTGAATCTTCATTCATGAGAAGATAATGTACTGGCCAGTGGCTATAGAGATATCATTCAAAGATATTTTTATAATTAGCTCTGGTGGCCATGCTGTTAAGGAGATTTGGTAGAGGGCATCATGAGGAACATTTCTGTAAAATTATTTTGAATTTGAACCATTGGTTAAGGAGATGTCATTTAACGACATTTCTCATCTAGAACTCTGGTGGCCCTTTGTGCGATGGAGCAGAACCATGTAGTTTAAGTAGAGGGCATTATGAGTAACAGATCTGTGAAACTATTTCGAATTGGGATCTGTGGTTTAGGAGCCTTGAGGAGATATCTTTCAAAGATATTTCTAATCTAGAACTTTTAGCCGCCTTTATTGTTTGGCGGAGCGGAACCATTTATGCAATTTTAGTAGAGGTCATCACCAGGAACAATTCTGTTAAATTAATTTTAATTTGGACCAGGAAATGCCATTTAAAGACAATTCTTATCTAGGCCTCTGATGGCCCCTTTGTTCAGCGGAGCAGAATCTTTGTGCAACTTTGGTAGAAGGCATCATGAGAAACAATTCTGTGAAATTATTTTGAATTTGGACCAGTGGTTCAGGAAGAGACGTCATTTAAAATATTTCTTATCTAGAGCTCTGGTGGCCCTTTTGTGCCTCGGGGAGGAACCATTTGTGCAATTCTGGTAGAGGGTATCATCAGGAATCAAGCAAACCTATGTAGTTCCCAGAACTAATAACAACACAGAATGCAAGATTTATTAAGTCAATGTAATTACCTTTAACAAGGACATCTGAACTTGCCATATAAATTCATTCTTCGTTGATCACCTCACAGCTGTTCTTTCCTTTAAGGCAGACTTCTGAAACAAACATGTATATGGCTCTAAATTTAGCCTATATCTATAGTAGATGCTCTAAAACTCTGAACACTAGTTGTCTGTAAAAAGGCCTTTCTTACTAGACAGTAGACATACAGTGCAGACCCAGATCAGACTGCTTCTGATGTAGCAGTCTGATCAAGGTCTTCCCTGTATACTATTCTGACAAGCACTTGATGTATTCCAGCCTTGATAAGTTATTAACCCACATGTAATCTGAGAACAAAGAGAAATGTTCTAAACTTTAGAAAATTTACTGTACGTATTGTGAATGTTCAAAATATGATGTGCATTAACGGGCTTTCCCCCCCCCCCCCCCCTATGAGGCTTAAACATAAAAATGGTTTTAATTACTTTGTTCTTATTGGTTTATTAGAACAATAACCAAAGTGTAAAAGTCTCGAATTAATTTGACTTTAACCGTTGCTATGGTAACAAATATGGCCACCAAAATAGGCTAAAAACAGGAAAATGACCACTTTGGAGCAAATTTGAGAGTGTTGACAGACCAATTAACATAGAGCACTAGCAACTATCAAAAAGATATTTTACACAGGTTTAGATAGACATATATTTTCAGCGTAAAAATGTAAATATTTTCTCACCCATCAGTTAATACATGTGTTTTGGGTGCTCAAAAGAACCGTCTCATTGAGATGGTTCTTTTGAGTACCCACAACATATGTTTTGGTTGAGAAATAAGAAAATTAAATTTTTGCCACACACTCTTAACTAAAGTCATGTTTTAACAGCTGATGAGAATTATCACCGCACACAACATATTAAAAGGATATTTTGGTATTTAGCTGTGCTGATATCTAATTTTTAAAAAAAAGGTCTCCAAATGCCTTAAATTTGGTCCAAAATGGTAATTTTTCTATTTTAAGCCTACTTTGTGGATCATTTTTGTTACCATAGCAACAGTAAAATTTAAATAAATGCCGAAATTTTAGACTTCAGTTAATCTTCCCTGTATTAAGCCGAGCGAAACAGTTTGTGCAATTTTGGTAGAAGGCATCATGAGGAACAAATCAGTGAAATTATTTTGAATTTGGACCATTGGGGCAGGAGGAGATGTCGTTTAAAGATATTTCTTATCTGGAGCTCTGGCAGCCCTTTTGTTCAGTGGAGCAAAAACATTTGAGCAATTCTAGTTAAGGGCATTATGAGAAACAATTCTGTGAAATTATTTTAAATTTGGACCAGTGGTTCAGGAGGAAATGTCATCAAAAGACATTTCTTTAAATATCTAGTGTTCTGGCAGCCCCTCTGTTCAGAGGAGCAGAACCATATGTGCAATTTTATAAGAAGGCATCATGAGGAACCATTCTGTGAAATAATTCTAAAATTGGTCCAGTGGTTGAGGAGGAGCTAATGAACATTTCAGCACTCAGCAGATGACAAAACAAATTTTTTTGTGATTGACACTTTAAGGGTTAACTTTTTCGCATATTAATGTTGTCTGCTGACAACCTTACCCAGTAGGCAAAGAGTTTCCTCTGGAAAGGGATTCAGATGTATAGGAGGGAATCAATTTGATGATTTTAACTCAGGCCATCCTTAAAACAATCATAAATGTTTGTTTGCTGTCACACGACAGAGTGTGAGACTCACTCAAAATTCCACCTACCAAAAAAAGTATGTCTGTTTCGCCACATTTCAGAGAAATATTTTTATTATCATTTTAGACATTTTTCTTAAAATTTTAATGTCTTTTAAATAAATCAGTGAAAAATAAATAACATACCTTCCGACATGGAAAATTTTGAGAAGGCCTAGGTGACTGCAAACATTTTTTTAAAGGATGGCCTCATTTTTCTAAAATAATAAAAAATATCCCAATGAAAATGAAATAATTTGGGCTCAAAAGAGGGTTCAAGTGAACCCCATCTGGATACACCACTGGTTAAATAACTAAACTGATTTAGCCTTTTTTCAAGGCAGACGATATTTGTTCAGCATTCGGAATTTCGGATTGGTCCATTTCTGGTCGTTGCCATTATACACATGACTATACAAATGTAGTTAAGTTTCTATACATTGATGGACATTACACAAATTTAGATGGAAAATGAACATTTTTGTAAAATTATTGCATTATTTAGTAAGCTCCATAAAATTTATTTTCGTTCTTATTGTGCCAAATTTGCATATGAACTTATCAATGTCCTAATTAATTAAAACATCCATCAAAATGGTCAATGACTTGAATCTTGGGGTCGGCAAAAATGGATCGATGGCTGGGCTGGACTTTTAGATACATGACAACCAAAAGTTCTGAACTGTTCTGGCAAAATCGGTCATTCTAAGACTAGTGTCTCTTTTCCTGTTACCATGATAGGATGGTCTGTAATCTGTGGCTGTGCATGTCTGATTTGTGACATTTTCCTCATCAATAGAATTTATATAGATCTTGTCTATAATATATAAATATAACATACAGCCAGAGAGTTAATGATATTATGTTGAACCTCTGTATAATGTATTTCAGCAGCTGCATTCTATGGTCTCTCATTAATGATTATACATGTTAGTAGTGCCATGCAATATAAATTCAAAGGCATTGTAGGAGCCACAATCATAGTGTGAATGAGACGGCAAAGGAACACTCCTGGCTAAAGAAACCACAAACAGTTACTTTAGGTGCCAGCTAGTGTCTTAAGTTGGAAGTGCTAGCTTCGGCCTTTTAAAAGTTAAATTATTATTGAAAAGATGCCAACTTGCAGCTCAAATATTACCGTGATAATTTGATAAAGTATTTTCTCATATAAACCAAATAAAAGCCTTTAGGAAAGGTTGATTTCTTGAGGTTCAGCAGAATTCCATTCATCATACCTACATTCATTGCTGGTTCTCGGTTTACAGATGGTCAGAACCAGCATCATAGGTCCAGATAGGGGAATTTTATTTGCGTAAAATTTTAATTATTTTCTTACCCATTAATTTAAACAAGTGTTTTGGGTGCTCAAAATAACTGTCTCATTGAGACGGTTCTTTTGAGTACCCACAAAATTTGTTTTGGATGAAAAATATTCCAAAATGCACTCTTATCTGGAGGCCTGCAGCATGTAATGTATATATGGTGAATGGTTCGTGATTTTTCCCACCTGGTTTTTTATTTTTTGTCAATCAATTTTTTCTAAAAATGATTAAATCATGATGATAAAGAGCAAGGAGATACAAGTTAAGTACCTCCCAGCAGAAACAATATAGCAGCAAGATGAGTTCTGTGCATCGAAGCATGATTGAACCAATTTTCAGTGTACTGTGACCACTGACCAAGCTAGTTTGGGCCTTAACTAAAAGATAGAGAAGCAATATCTAACAATAGGTGGATTTGACTATCGCATACTGACCTATTTGATTTCAGCATTGTGGGTACATATGACGTATTGGTTATCCAAATGTGTCACCAAATTATGTGATTCGCCTGATTGGTTGATTCAAACTTGTCATCAATCTGCCAGGGTTTGGGCTAGTGGTTGCCATTGTCGCAAAATGCAAAGAAATAATAAATTTGGCGCAAAATATTAATTTGGCGACAACTATTGGCAAAAAAAAAATTGCTGGTGAAATTTTTGTCTGGCGTTGGAACGTCACCTCGAGAATGTCACCTCCCACTTAAAGTCATTGACTTGTGTCGTCCCTGTATAACATCACACAATTCTGTAGCGGATGGAGTCAAACCTGAACATGCCTCACACACTTCTGACATGCGTAGGCCTAAACCAAAAACTGCATCATTACGTGTCACTGAAACCGCTCTTTGACCTTGCCATGTGCGATGTGTTTTCAAAAATGTTTTAGTGTAGAAAAATCTTATCACTCTGTCGCTTAACACTGTACATTTGTAAACTAATACAAATCATTGTTAGTGTTTATACCAAAGGATACTTGATGTCTCCACAAACAGATTATTTATAGCCATTCAGTGCTGCTTGCTACTTTTTTTACATAGTGTTTTCAGGGGTTTCATTAACTTTTTTGGCATACGGGTATCAAGGCAAAGTAGGCCGGTGATTTGACAGTATTTGCCTATAGACTCTATACAAATTTATCAAAAGCAGCAGGGGAAACATGCCTGAGTAGAATGGGAAAATTCCTGCCTCCCTCCTCTTAATGAAACCCCTGTGTTTTGAGTAATGCATACTGCATATTAACACAACACCCATTTTTCAGTGGTGATGTGCCATAGCAGATAGGTCGATCCTTTGAGTATCGCACCTGTGCAGACAATGGATTGAGAAGTTTTGGTTTGTTTATTTTGATCGGTAACGTGTCTGGCTACAGATGCGTGTCTGACTGCAGATCCAGGGGTCGCGAGTTCGATCCCGGCCCGGTACCATACTTTCGCGGAGATTGACCATGAAATAATTTCTACGGTCATTCTCCTCCCTTCCGCTGGTTTATTCAAGAAGGGTTGTTGTCAGTTACAAGCGAAAGTATGTGCACAAATTACTGGTTAACCGCTTGCTCAAGCCTGCCCAGGAAAAAGTGTGGTTAAGTGAACTGACCGTCCCGCAATGACCATAGCTGTTGACATGGGATGTAAAGCAACAAAAACAAACAAAACAAATTTTGATGCATTAATTATGTCACAATCAACAATTTTTCAGTTATGTTGGGATGATTTCCTGTCTTCATAGGTTGAACCAGTACTAAGGCAGCAGGTGAAAAATGTCTTGCCCTTTCAAAGGACAGGACACAAAGGCAGTGAGTCTCGAACTAGCAACCGTTTGATCCCCAGTCTAACACTCCATCAACTGAGCCACTGAGATCCACAGGAGAAGGGTCGGGTATTGATATTGAAAGTATTGACCATACTGTATTCTGTACACTGTGATCAATAGCCCACTTTGAGGTCTGTCAAACCTCATAGAATCTAAAGCTGCAGGCTCCATAGTTCTGGGACCATAACCTAGTTTGTAAGTTTCATCATGGTCAAACTAGGTTATGGTATTTGTGTACAATAGAAGCAAAATTAGTAATTGTTTACACTACAGTTTGTTTACAAATAAAGGTGTAAGTATTTATCCATAGTTCCTTTACTTCTACATATTCTGTTAGCTTAGGGCAAATACTGCACATATAAATGAAATAAAATGCATGAGAATAATTAAACATAAAAGTGTACAAACCAGAAAGATCAACAAAGTTTCAGAACACATGTATCTCCTGACCTTTAGTTTCCATGTTGGGTCAATCTGGTTCCCTGTCTCTTAGTGCTATAAATTTGGAGACAGGAATCAGTGAGCCACATCATCAGATATGTCATGTGACCCACAGTTATGGTCAATTGACCATCAGCCAATGGGCTTAAAGGTTTTTCTTCATGCAAATTAACCCACAATGCTGCAGTCATTCATAAAACTGTGATGTCACTGTGTCAGCATATGTGTTTTTGAACTATTTTTGTAAACAAATCATTATTTGCTGCTACAAAAGTGGATTTTCAATATTTTGGACATATTTTTGTGTGAGCACCAACTAGAGGTAAGGGACTTACTATTACAATTATTTTTTCACTAGACTTTTATTCCATATATAAACTTTGGAGTCAAATGTTAGAGTGTTGCTATTTGAACAAAATGTGACCCAAAATATTAGGCCTAAGAATGGGACATAACAGAAAAATCCATTCTTAGGCCTAATCTTAGGTCTACAGGCTCCAGTCACTTTCGCTTCCACGAATTCTGGTTACAACAATTTTGGTTTCATTATCAGCGCCCCTAAACTCAATTTCTGAATTCGCAAACTTCGACGAATCGCAACGAATTTTATTTACTTACGTACCCGTGTATGTATCATTGACTGCACTGTGATCCACGTGTGTCGCGGTCTCGTTCACAATTCTGACCAAGGAGGATAAATCTAGCAACTTGAGGCAATATGTATTTGTAACAGCAATTGAAGTCAGAGGACAGCTGTAACCGCAAATGATGGTAATGTTGGGATTTACCGTTACGGTTAATGTCAAACGGAGCGTGCAATGGCGTTAAGCTTGTTGTTCATTGTACTGCGGATTCCAATATGGCCGCGATTGGCAAAATATCGAGCAACCTCACGTGCACGGTGCGTACAACTTGCATTTTGGTTGTTTGGTCCCCTCCTTTTAGCACATACAGACTGTACGCCCGGGTGCAAAAATAGGTCGAATAGAATAGAATAGAATAAAATTTATTGCTCAGTTATACCCTTTAAGGGTTAAAGGCAAGCACACAATACAATCAAACACATACATACACATACATACACAATATAACACAACAAACTTAAAATGTATTTCAAGAGTCATAAGAGTCATGTTATGTAATATTAGCTGTATATATAAATGAAGCAACAGCCCTTAATACATCAGAATCAGTACTAGTCAATAAATCAATAAAAGATTCTATGTCCATTTTTCCCACAACACTATTTACATTTGTCTTAAAAACTGTTTGATACATTTGTTCTCGTAATAAGGAAAACTTTTTACATTGACATAAAGCATGTATTTCATCTTCAATAACCATAGAAACATTACATATTCTATCTTCCACTTTTAAATTTAAGTATCTTCCACGTTCAATGTTTAATTTATGTGCACTAATTCTAAAAGCAGCTAAAGATTTTCTGAGATTCCTTTCATTTAGTTCTAAATACTTTTCTATCCCAAATTTATTCTTAACCAGCTTGTAAGTTCTTAATTTTGACATTTTTTCATCAGACTCCATTCGCTGTTCCCAAAATTGTTCATATCTTTCCTTCAATTTGTTTTTTATACACAATAACAGTGAAACAGAATTAAAAGTACTATGGTTTTCCCAAATATGTGAAAACCCTAAACCACATAAAAGTTTTTTTACAAAACTCAACCACTGGCTGTTTGAGTTATTACACTGCTCTCGATATGCTTTATTAACAAGTGAATTATCATTAGATTGTACAATATGTAACCAAAAATTTATACAACTGACTAAAGCCGATAATACTAAAGGATACTGACCCAGTTCACTTAACACTGCAAAATTAGATGCTTTTGAGTGCACACCAAGAACAAACTTAGAAAATCTAGTGAATATTTTATCAAACTCATTTTGTCCTTTGAATGTAATTTCAAACATTTCCTCGATTGATTTCTTTTGGTAACAAGATTTATAACCTATCCATACATCACAATTGTATAATGCTATTGGCTTGACCAAAGCATCAAAGATGCTCAAAACGGCAGAAGGTCTGATATTATTATTAAATATACTTTGTTTGATTGAGAACAATGCTCTACTCGCTTTCAAACTAAAGTTTTTTCTGCAGTTATGAATTTACCACTGGAAGAAACAGTTATCCCTAAATATTTATATTGATTAACACATTCTAAATGAGTCTGGCCAATGGTAAATCTATTACAATCTTTCTTGACTTGGCCATTTTTAGTGAAAATCATGATCTTGGACTTATCAGGATTTATTGATAGACTCCATCTATTACAAAAATCATTAACTTTACTTATATTTTGTTGTAATTCAGCTGCTGATGTTGACAAGAGTAGTAAATCATCAGCATATAACAAATGACTTATTCTAGAGTCATACAACACAGGTGCCTCTGTGTCTAAGATAAAATCTCCTAAATCATTTATGAAAATGTTAAATAAAAGAGGGCTTAAAACATTCCCTTGATGGACTCCTTTTGTAATGTCAATGGAATCTGACATAAGCTGATTACATTTAACTTTAGCTTGTGAACCGTGATACATAGATTTTATAACTTGATATATTTTTCCACGAACACCAGCTTTCTGAAGCTTAAGGAATAAACCATCATGCCATACAGTGTCAAAAGCCTTCCTTAAGTCAATAAAACAAGCAAACAATTTGTCGCCCTTTTTAGCATTTAAAACATATTTATCAACAATAGTTTTCAAAACAAATATGTGATCTGATGTACGATAATTTTTCCTAAACCCTGCTTGTTCAGATTTTATAAAATTTTTACTCTCTAACTCTTGACTAATTCTATCATTTATAATGTGACAAAACAGTTTGCCTAAACAACTGCTTATAGTGATTCCTCTGTAATTATTAACATCTAACTTATTTCCCTGTTTATATACTGGAATAATAATTCCATCTTTCCATGATTTTGGGAATTTACCAGAATTAAGAATAATATTAAAAGCTTGTATTATTGGTTTACATATAAATGGTATTGCTGATTTAAGCATTTCATTTCTAATCAAATCATATGAGCTCGCTTTATTGTTTTTCAACTTTTGACAAGCAGTGAGTACTTCTTTCTCTGTAACTTTATAATCTAAAATGCATGTCTGATCAGAATTTTCATATTCTGCAAGGTCATTTTTAACCTGTTGCTGTATTTCATTTGAATCTTGACTATTCTCAGGTGTAAGCAGTTTCTGGAAATGATCAAACCATTCTTTACGATTTATTTTTTCAGATTTATCTGTTTGTACTGCATCTCGCTTCATTTCATCAATTATTTTCCAGGCAGCCTGTGGATTTTTGTGCATAGCATCATTGAGCATATTTGTTAAATTTTCCTTGAATGTTCTTCTTTTAAATTTTGTGAGTCTTTTGTATTCTTTAAACTTTTTAAAATACTTAGAACGCAGAGAATTATCATTCAAATTTCTATTAAATGCATTCTTAGCAGATTTTACCTCTCTTAACAAAATATGACAGTCTTTATCATACCATTTTTTATTAATTTTCCGAGGTTTTTTCTTTTTTCCCACAAATGATTTTCTTTTCAATGTCATATCACCAGCTGAAACAATTATATCACTTATGCTAGTGATTATATCATCAACATCATTGTCTTCAGAAATAACAATTTTTTGAACATTGTCTATTTTATCCTGAATCACTTGATATGAAAAGGCTTCCTGGTAGTTAGCTTTAGATATTTCTGACCATACAAATCTATCTGGTGCATACACCATTGAACCTTCATATTTTAGACCTACTTCCGGGTCTTTATCATCATTACAAATATCATTGAACAATTTTATCTTTGTACTGATCATACAATGGTCAGAAAATATGCTTAAGTCATGAACTCTCATGCTATGAATACAGTTTGATAATGTCCTACTAACTATAAAATAATCAACAGTACTACTACCACGTGGTGTATGACAAGTGAACTGGCCTATTAAGTCTCCTAAAGTCCTTCCATTAAGAATAAATAGTTGGTTATCTATACATTTTTCTAAAAGCCATCTACCAGTTTGATTCACCACTGACTTATCACAAGAAACACGTGGATATATGGTTTCGAAAACATCATCTTGAGGTGTAGGCAAATGCAATTCCTCTTCTTTTTCTACTAAGTCTAAGTTACAACCAACTCTTGCATTTAAGTCACCACATACCAATATTTTACCTTTACAAGAAAAATATTCAATCTGCTTTTCAAGTTTTGACATAATATCTTTACTATTTACTTTACCATAAGATGAAGTTTGAGGTGGAAGATACACAAATGCAACATACAAGTCATTCATCATAGAAATGGAGTCTTTGAGAACTTTTACCCATATAATGTCACTGTCAGAAATTGGATCAAATTTGTAAGCATTTCTCATGGACTCTTTTACAAGCACTGCAACTCCCCCAGAAGGTTTACAGGCCTTTTTATGTTTAATTCTATCTTTTCTAAAAACATAATAACCTGGTAAAGAAATGTCAACATTTTTATCTGCATGTGTTTCCATCAGCCCAATACAATCTAATGTTTTCAAAGAATTTACCACCTCTGGATCATCAAGCTTGTTACATTTCATACCATGACTCTTATACTCAAGACCATTAACATTCCAACTTGCTATAGATAAAATACTATTAGAGAATTTTGCTTTCATGTTCAATAATTTTCATTAAAAGATTAGAGTGATTTCCAAAGAAAGATTTCCATTCCATCTGTCAATGAGCATTTTATACCTTAAAAAAAAAAAAAAAAAAAAAAAAAAAAAAAAAAAAAAAAAAAAAAAAAAAAAATGTTGCCCATATTTGCAGTCTGCTGCATACAATTAACGATGTAGTTATCCTATAAATGTAATTACCAAGACAAACAATATTGTCCCAGATCAGACTGCTCCTAACAGAGCAGCCTAACTTGGGTCCACTGTATGTCTTATCAAAGAGGTCTCAAATAATTTCAGCAGATAACAAAAACAGACACCAATTATTAAGATTGGCCCTTTATGAATTTTACCCCATACTCCATAATATCGCTCACTGACCATGAATTTGAAAATAATATGGAAGATGGAGATTTTGCTCCATTTAGCAAATGCTCCCTCCTCCATAGAATTTTCAAAAGTACTTAAATCCCAACACAAATTTCTCCTTAAATCCCCCATTTTTGTCTAAAAACAGAAAATGATGGCTATAGCCTATAATAGTCTATGGAGCAAAGCCTATAATAGTCTATGGAGCAAAGGGTTCATCGAAGAAAAAATAAAAAAATATTTACATACATGTATAAATATAATGAATGTTGCCCACATCAGTCATCTGCTGCATACAATAACCAATGTAGTTAGCTTATTAATATAATTACTGAGACAAACAATATGTTCCCAGATCAGACCACTCCTGCCAGAGTGGCCCGACTCGGGAACACAATGTATTATCATAGGCCGCCAAATGATTTCAGCAGACAACAAAACAGACCACATTTGTTGAGATTGGCCCTTTATGGATTTAACCCCATTACTCCCTAATAATGCCCTCTGAGGCCCCCGAGATATCACAAATTCGAAAATATTATGGAAAATTGAGATTTTGCTCCATTGAGCAAATGCTCCATTTCCCACACAATCCCCAAAAGCACTCAAAATCCAACCCAAATTTATCATTAACTCCTACAGAAAAGGGTGTCATGATACAAAAAAAAAGCCTATGGAGCAAAGGGTTAAAAAAAAAAAAAAAAAAAAAAAAAAAAAAATGAATGTTACCCACAATTTGTCATCTGCTGCATACAATTACCAATGCAGTTAGCTTATAAATGTAATTACTGAGGCAAACAATATGGTCCCAGATCAGGCTACTCCTACCAGAGCAGCTCGATTCGGGTCCACAATGTCATATAGCAATGAGGCCTCCAAATAATTTCAGCAGACAACAAAAATATATACATGTAGCCACATTTGTTGAGATTGGCTTTATGAAATTAATTGACAAAGCAGTGCTTATATCAAAGTTGATACACTGCAATTAATATCTACAATAGATTAACATATTTAGTCAACATTTCTGCAGATGAGAGTGGGTATTAGATAGAAAATTACCATATTCATTTTACAATCATACACCATGTTTTATGTACTCAAAAGAACCGTCTCAATGAAACAATCAATTTGAGCTCAAAAAACAACAGCAAAAGTAATAATTAAAATTTAAAAAAAAACATTTATTAATTGCCATTCAAGTGACCATACTTGTCTTCATTTGGGAAAAAATAATAAAAAAAAAAAAATAAAAATAAAAAAAAAAAAAAAAAAAAAAAAAATGTTGTGGGTACTCAAAAGAACCGTCTCAAAATGAGAAGGTTCTTTTGAGAAACCAAAACATTTATGAGCATTAAAAATCTGAATTTACACAATGCCCACACTCATACTGTCTGTGTATAGGGCTATACTGTCTGTTATAAGTACTTGCACAATAGTACAAGTCTCTATGTTCCTTATTAGTTAAATCACTTTCTAGTTGCTCTGCATGGTCAAAGTTTATCTGCTTTATATGTCTCTGAAATGAGGCACCATTAGCCACGTGCCTGGATTGATTGTTTCTTCCACTATTATCCATGTGCTTAGTATGATTAAGTCCTCCAATATAATCCATGTGCCTTGAATCATTCCGTCGTCTGTGATTATCCATGTGCCTAGTATCTTCTTGTCCTCTGTGATTATCTATGTGCCTGGTATGATTATATCGTATACCAGTGTCCATGTGCCTTGAATCATCCGGTCGTCTGTGATTATCCATGTGCCTGGTATCTTCTTGTCCTCTATGATTATCTATGTGCCTGGTATGATTATATCGTATACCAGTGTCCATGTGCCTTGAATCATCCGGTCTTCTGTGATTATACGTGTGCCTAGTATATTCTTGTCCTCTGTTATTGTCTATGTGCCTGGTATGATTATATCGTATACCAGTGTCCATGTGCCTTGAATCATCCGGTCGTCTGTGATTATCATTGTGCCTGGTATCTCCTTTTCCTCTGAGATTATCTATGTGCCTGGTATGATTATATCGTATACCAGTGTCCATGTGCCTTGAATCATCCCGTCGTCTCTGATTATCCGTGTGCCTGGTATTTTCTGGTCCTCTGTGATTATGTATAGGCCTGGTATGATTATATAGTATACCAGTGTCCATGTTACTTAAATCATCCGGTCGTCTATGATTATCCATGTGCCTGGTATCTTCTTTTCTTCTGTGATTATCTATGTGCCTGGTATGATTATATTGTATACCATTGTCCAAGTGACTTGAATCATCCGGTTGTCTTTGATTATCTGTGTGCCTGGTATCTTCTTGTCCTCTGTGATTATCTATAGGCCTGGTATGGTTATATTGTATACCAGTGTCCATGTGCCTTGAACCATCCGGTTGTCTGTTATTATCTATGTGGCTGGTATCATCTTGTTCTCTGTGATTATCTATGTGCCTGGTATCTTCTTTTCCTCTGTGATTATCTATGTGCCTGGTATGTTCTTTTCCTCTGTGATTAACTATGTGCCTGGTATGATTATATTGTATACCCGTGTCCACATGACTTGAATCATCAGGTTGTCTGTTGTTATCCGTGTGTCTAATCTCATACTGTCTTCTTTGTGAGTTGTCAAGATCAATGTGCCTTTGATTTAAGTATTGTCTCTCTTCAGTTTTTTTATTTAAGGATACCATTATAGTTCTATGTAGATTACCCCCAAACACCAGAACCCCTCTGCTTGACAAATGTAATTGGTCTTCTCTATAGTTACCTTTGATTATCTGCCCTTGGTCTGATAGATTACTGTGGCTGATGAAGGTGACATCATTATGTTCTTCCAGCAATTTCTTCTCCAAATGCGCATTAAACACAGAGCTCTCAACACTTAGGTCGCGACTTCCTACGGGTAAGACTTTCGATACTATTTGCTTTGCTTTGGGTGCGGCTAATTTAAGTGATTTAATTTGGTCTACCATTGCATTTACACATGATTCAGTTTGTTCTTTATCCCTTAAATTATTTATTCCACAGTGAATTATTATGACTTTAGCATCCTTTGCTTCTGTTGTATGTTTGTCTATATCTAAAATTTTAGGTGCCTTCAGTCTTTGTACAAATGTGTTTGTTCCTTTTCCTAACAGGGGTACATTTAACTGACCAACCAAAGAATCACCTATTAAACAGACCTTCGGTTTCCTGTTGGCAAAAGTCTTGTTATCTGTTTTGGGGATATTTTCCGTTGGCTTATTTCCAATTTCATTATGTGTTTGCTCTTCTTTACTATGGCTGCTACTACTTTGGGCTTCTATTTCTTGCTGTGGTTCTTTACTGCAGCTGCTACTGTTCATTCTATTTGGGACCTCACTGTCTTGAATAGGACTTATGTCTATTGCACATTTATTTGTAGCACTGGAGTCTTGAATACTAGCTAAATCTGTCCTTTTCTTTGTAAATATTACTTCTGTATCTTCCTCTTCATTGTCACTAACAATTATCTCTGCTGTATTTGACTTTATTGGGTAATTTGGTGCTTCTTTCCCTTTGTTTACTTTCTTTGATTTTGTAACTAACTGAAAATCTGCTGATTCAGACATTACATTTATACTCTTTTCTATCTCAGCTAAATTGTCCCGTGTCCTCCTATTTTCAACTTGTACATCGGATACAGTTTCAAATATCTGTTGACTTAGATCCTGTATTTCAGTAAACCGGCTATCATGTATTGTGGATCTAGCATTTGAATCTTCTTTCAGATCAGCACAGGTTGTTCCTATTTTCTGCATTGATGACTTTAAAGTATCAAATCTGTGAGTTATATTCTTTTGAAGCGAGTTAATTCCCTCTTGAATTTCTACTATGGATTTAATCTCTCCTAATCTTGGGATTTCCTTTGCTATACTGTTAGAATTTTGATTTTCAGTGAGCTTGGTTATGCATTTCTGTAATTCATTAGGCAAGTCTTTTGAAATTTTAACCAGTGTTTCACCAAGATTTTTTTGATGAGAAGAAATTTCATGTAGTTGGCTGCTTACATCTTTTTTTAATTTCACATTATCTTCTTTTGACTGATGTAGTTCTAACAAAACAGATTCTAACACTGTCTGCATGTTCTTCATAACTTGATTGATTTGGCTATTTACATGTGCATCAGGTGAGGCAGTTTGATTATTCTTTAAGTTTTTCTCAAGACTCTCATTTATGATTTGTTGAGGTTTTATCATTTTTTTCACATAAGACCCATTAAAGCTACCAGGAACAGGGGTATTTGTAAGATCTTTTGAAACTTTCTTCTGCGGGGTAACATTTAATTTCACCTCAACCATTTTAATATCATTTTTGTTAGATTGTACGGCATTCTTCGGTACAATTATGATTTTTGGTTCCAAACTGGATGAATTATTCTTGTCTGCTAAATTCAATTCATATTTTGTATAATTTGCCTGTTTAGCATTTACTCCCTGTTTTTCCTCCACTATTAATTTAGTTTTCACACCATACCCATTTATACTACCTGGAACAGGGGTATCTGTATGATCTTTTGACAATTTCTTCTGTGGAGTTACATTTAATTTCACCTCAACTTTTCCATTATCAATTTTGTGAGATTTTTCTGTAATATTTGATACAATTATAATTTTTGGTTCCACATCAGGTATATTCTTGACTGCTGTACCTTTCTCCTGGCCGACAGTTACCAATTTCTGTGTTGCCCCCTTGACAGCTAACTTATCAGCCTCCTCATTCCCTGGTATGCCACTATGTGCAGGCACTTGATTCCACTCTATTACCATCTTGTCCTTATTAACTAATTCCAAAAGTTCTTCCCATTCTTGTTTATTTCTCACTGCCTCCCCACTTGAATTTCTCCATCCATTTTTGACCCATTGCTGTGACCATTGTGTCACTCCTAATACTACATATTTACTATCTGAATTAATCTGGAGATATTTAACATTATTATTGTGCCCTATCTTTATAGCTTCTATTGCAGCCATTAGTTCGGCCTTGTTGTTGGTTGGTCCATCTTCAGGAGGTATTGTAAAACTCCCATTCCAAGGATGACTGTCACCGAAGAAAACACCATAACCACCTTTTGCTGAAGGTCCCCCATTTCCAATACAACTGCCATCTATATATACAGTGACCATTTTAGACTTCCCCTCTTCATGAGATGCTTCAAAATGTACTTGCTCATCTAAACTGTTTTCGTCCAAATTTACCTGTGTATCTTCATTAGTACTATTACATGTACTGTCACAATTCGAATCACCCATACTTTCCCCCCGATTTCCTTCATATTCCGCTATTGTAAATGTATTTTGGCCATCATAAACATTGAATTCTTCAAATCCATTACCATTCATAGCTGACTTTGCTTCTGTAAATGTAATGTAACCTTTATATTTGGCATTAGCAAAGCCAAGTACTGCGCCAGCCGCTTGAGGCCAACTTGTATATACGCCTATGTCTTTTCCATTTGACACCGCATAAAAATTAAACTTTTGTCTAGTAGGCATCTTTGAATAAGATTTGTATGCTAAGGAAGGTCCAGATTTAACAGGAAAATGGCATAAAAGACGAGTCTTGATAATTTACAAATATGCAATACCTGCAAATGTCCGTTTATTAACACGCCTTTTCAATTACTTCATCTTCTGAAACTCTAAATCGTCTGTATTTACTATTTTTCTTCTGTCAAAAATCGCAATGTTTACTACGACGTCATTTCCGGAACTCCCCGTCGGTTAATGAAATTGTTTTCTTTGTGATTTCTCTCAAAACACACAAAACATCGACTTGAAATTTTTTTAATGAGTAATACCTATAATACTCTTTTCACAAAACTCTTTTTAGGCATTGATTCCTTCTTTTTCACACTCTAATCTTTTTTTGAAATTTATTTTTCTCCTGTCAATTTAAAATCCATCTTGTTTACATCACGTGCAAATTCCCATCCCATCTAGGTCGAATAACGCCGAGCTATTCCAAAAAGACCTTCTCTCGGGTGCTAAGGCGTTCGCAAGAAACTGAAGCGTTGAAATTCCGACTGTGAACAAGCGCCTATTTAATCATGCTCATGGGGAAATGAGACTGGTTCCCGCTTTTCAATGATAGCCTTACGGACAGCGTCTCGAAAGCAGGATAAAAGCTGTCACAAAGTTTTTGGATCCTAAGCTCAGTGTATAAGCGTGCTTGGACGCACGTATTAAGGCTTCAGAAGTTCTAGCCCCACCAAATAATGATAAGCATGCATGCATACCACCTAACAGACTTGCTAGTCACTGCATAGCCTATGCTGCACGACAGTTGCGCATCAAATGAACCGAAGTAATTACCGAAATTGTACTTTCGATTTCGATTTGATCCTGGATCAGGTGCTTGATTGTATCGATTCCTGATCTTTGCCCTCTTTCTTACTTTGACGGTCTGAAACATAGACGTCCCAAAGTCAAAACGCCCCGAATGGGTGATTTTGGACCATCTGGGTAGATCAGGTGGTTAGAGCCCCTGACCAGTGTTCCGAGGGCTGTGAGCTCAAGCGGCAGAACTTCCTGCTTGTCTGTCTTTCACAAACCTACGCTCCCCATTGCTTTTATGACTTCCTTAATGAAGACCAAACTTTTTGTGAAAGCTTATACTTGTGATTTATTACATGATGTGCACCGGTTATACCTATGTATACACCGGTGGACAAATCTACTTTCATTTTCAAACTCATGGAAGTCAAGCCAGAAGAGTATTGTTAGTACAGTGCATAAGGTATAACCTTTTTGAGCGTATGACAACATTTCTTGACCAGCGGGCAATAATTCCAGGCTGATATATTTGTGTCCTGTATAATGAAATTCCCAGTCCAATAGAATAGAATAATGTATTCGGCATACCAGTGTTCACTGTATTACACCAACGTTCCTCAGGTTGTAGTGAACTACATGTATAAAAATAGATGACTCGGTATACCAAAAATCGTAAGGTATTACTATAATACCGCACCACGCCTATAAGTTATGTTGCATGAAGGTATGGAAAGGGGGGGGGGGAGGTTAAGATAATGCGCATAACTCCCACTCCTCTTTCATTTTTGATGGAGGCCAGGTGTTAATATTTGGCACAATGAATGCCTATCGTGTAGGAGCCAAATCACTAATATGACCTTAGGTCAAAGGTCAAGGTTACTCAATAATTATAAAATTACTTGTTACCTGGAGTGAACTCCCCTTCCATTTTTATGGCGGGTGTTCATATTTGGCACATGTATAAGATTGCTTATGGTGTGTAGATAACAACAAAGGGCTTGAAATAAGGATATGAACTTGGAGTCTAAGTTCAAGGTCAAATGTACTTAATATCTGTCTGCCGCTCGTAATGCAAACTCATCTTACATTTTAGGACCAAGGGTGTTCATATTTGGCACAATGATTGCCAATAACGTATAGATTACAATGAAATTTCCAGATAATTGCTATGACCTTAAAATCAAAGGTAAAGGTCAAATGCGTTTAAAATTATAACTCAAATTGCAACCTCCACGTTCATTCTTTTGATTGAGGGTGTTTATTTTTAGCACAGTGATTGCCTATGGTGTGTAGATTACAACAAAGGTTTCAGGTCGCCGATATGACCTTGTGTCAAAATTCAAGGTCACATATAACTGAAATTACTGTCTGCGGCTGAAATTTATATGCAAACTTTACTTTCAATTTTTGACCGAGGATGTTCATATTTGGCACAATTATTGCTCATGATCAGTAGATTAAAATGAATTATCAGTGTTATGACCTTAGAGTCAAAGATCAAGGTAAATATTTTCTAAATCTGTTTTGGGGTCTGACGCGAATTCTTCTTTCATTCTTTGATAGAGGGTATTCATATTTAGCACAGTTTATAGCTTAATATGTGTACATTACAACGTACATTCCAGAGCTCAGACAGCGATTCGACATTAGAGTCAAAGGTCAGGGTCAGATATACTTAAAATCTGTCTATGGCTTGTAACTCCTTTCATTTTTGACCGAGGACGTTCACATTTTGGCACAGTAATTATATAATAATTATGTTGTGTAGAATAAAGCCTAAGTTCCAGGTCACTGCTATGATCTTAGGGTCAAAGTTCAAGGTCAAATATGTTTAAAATGACTTTAGGCAAAGGACCTCGGACAGTCTTAATGAAGGATTGCCCATAAAAATAGTCAATAGTCAGAGAAATGTTTCAAAGAAAATGATATGTTCCATGAAAAAGGATCAACTCCCTACCCACAAAAGTGTTTTTTTTCTCATTAGACAAGTACGAATTAAAAATATGGGTTGAAGACTCTGTTTTGCTATTCAACAAATAAGAAATAGAAAAAGTTTTACTTGAGAGCTCTAGAGCCATGATATTTGGCGTGCCCGGGGGTCACATATTTTTCATAGGCTTATATTATGGAAAAAATGTTAAAATCTTCTTGTCTGAAACCACATGGACTAAAGCCTTGACATTTTTCTTTAAAAAAATCCCCTTTAAATGCATTAGGAAGCAAATTTGAACTTGATGTTAAGTAGGTCAAGGTCAACTTAGGATCATCATTTGAACCAACTTGGTAGGCCCCATATCCCCAATGCTACATACCAAGTCCCAAGGTCATCAGCCTTCTGGTTCTGGAGAAGATTTAAAAAGGTTTTTACCATATGTCGGCATGGCCGTCATCTAAGTCATGTGACCAAAATCTTTTATATAAAATTTGGCTAACTTATCATAAGGAGGCTTAACATGAAATTTGAGTTCAATTGGGCCAATGGTTTGTGAGAAAACTATATTTTAATATATATTGATGGGTCTCAAATATGAGCGGCCTAAGCTGAAAGGTCAAATGTCAAACTTCACCTTTGGAACTTACATATAGCCGTTGTCTTATTAAGTTTAACATATCCACAAGTAAGACATAGAGCAGAAGTCGATGGTACACCATCACAAATACCCGCTTTTTGACCTATAACCTTTACCTTGAGGTCAAGGTCACACAAAATGTTGCTCAGTACCTTCAACATAAAATGACCTATGCACCTGTAAAGTTTAGAGTTGCTATGTCCAATGGTTAAGGAGAAGAAGCATTTACAAAAAATACACTATATGACCTTGGTCACACCAAATGTTGTCTAGTGCCCTCCAAATCATATGACCTTTGCACCTGCAAAGTTTGAAGTTGCTACGTCCTACAGTTTAGAAGAAGATGCATTTACAAGAAAGTACATAATTTGACCTTGACCTTCAGGTCAAGGTCACACTTAATGTTGCCCAGTGCCCTCTACATTATTTGACCTATGCACCTACAGAGTTTGAAGTTACTACGTCAAAAGCTTTAGGAGGAGAAGCATTTACAAGAAAATTCAATATTTGATCTTTGACCTTGACCTTGGAGTCAAGGTCACACAAAATGTTGCCCAGTACCCTCTTCATCATGTGACCTATCCAGCTACAAAGTTTGAAGTTACTAGGTCTAACCGTTTAGGATGAGATACATTTACAAGAAAATATATTATTTGATCTTTGACCTTGGGGTCAAGGTCACACAAAATGTTGCCCAGTAACCTCTACATTATGTGACCTTTTCAGCTACAAAGTTTGAAGTTGCTACGTCAAAAGGTTTAGGAGGAGATGCATTCACAAGAAAATTCAATATTTGACCTTTGACGTTGACCTTGGGGTCAAGGTCACACAAAATGTTTCCCAGTACCCTCTGCACCATGTCACCTATTCAGCTACAAAGTTAGAAGTTGCTACGTCTAACCGTTTAGGAGGAGATACAATTACAAGAAAATACAATATTTGACCTTTGACCTTGACCTTTGGGTCAATGTAACACGAAATGTCGCCCAGTACCCTCTACATCATGTGACCTATTCATCTACAAATTTTGAAGTTGCTACCCCTTACGGTTTAGGAGGAGATACATTTACAAGAAACGTGACGGATGTACGCACGGACGGACGGTCGGACGACGGACCAACTTTGACACGAAATTAATTATCCCTTTTTTTCTAAAGAAAAAATCGGGGTATAATAATGATTTTGGCTTCAACAGTATTAAAAATAAACTTTTCAAAAAATTTCCCATTTATATGAATTAGGAAGCAAAATTTGACGTTGACGTTAAGTAGGTCATGATCAACCTAGGATCATCATTTGAACAAACTTGGTAGGTCCCACATCCCCAATGCTACATACCAAGTCTCCAGGTCACTGGCCTTCTGGTTCTGGATAAGATGATTTTAAAGGGTTTAACTATATATAGGTGTGGCGGCCATCTTGGTCATGTATCCAGGACCATTTCAGCAATTTTTGTTCCAGCGTCCTGTGGAGTCTCCATATGAAATTTTAGTTTAATTGGCCAAGTGGTTTCAGAGAAAAGATGTTTGAAAAAGTTGACAGATGGATGTATGGGCGGACAGACCGACGCTGGAGTGACTGGTATACTATCAGCTCACCCATAAGCCTATGGCTCAGATGAGCTAAAAATCAACTTTTCAAAAAAAATCCCATTTAAAGGCAGGAGTGGGGTATAAAAGGAAAAATAAGCCTCAATTCTGGCACTTTCTGTTTTGCACTCAGGCTGTGAAGATCTCCAGGAGCTCTTGAGGCTTATCTCTAATTTGATTGGTTTGTCTATTTAATTATGAAAATGATTGACACCTGTCATCAGCTCAGTGGCCATCTGGTCTTTTGATATGGGGTATTTTGTAATCACTATCAATTATGAGGTAATTTAGTCAAAACCTAAGCAATAAAGTTTGAATTATGAAAGAATTTTATTTTGAAAATTTTTCTTTATATCGATTTTTTAGAAAAATTTATCAATATTTGCTACTAAATGTTTATAAATCATTTAGTAAAAAAAATAAATAGAAATAATAATAAATTATTTTTTTCATTTATATTTTTTTACTATAGGATTAACTAAAGAACTAAAAAGGTTCTTTATCCTGACAAAATGGACAAATTATAAAAAAAAGCTCTCATTGGGATATTATTTATTAAAAAATTGACAAGACACATTACTAACAAATAATGATAAACTAATATATGAGATAATAGCAATTACATAATTACAGAGATGTTCCATGCAAATAAATGAGGCGAGTCATGTTTGTTATGTGTCCACTGGTTCATAATTACTTTGTAATTACTCTAGATAATTGGCATCATGGTCCAAAGATCACAAAACAGTTGACTGTGAATGTTTGTTTATACAGCAATTAGCACCAATTGCATGGGTGGACAGCCAACTTTTGTTTTCTTAGTTTAGATTAATATTTGGTCGGGATAAATCTTACAAAGTTTTATTTAGAAAACTGCGAAGATCCAGATCAGCTATGCTGATCAGACCTCAAACTGCATCTAATTAGGTAAAGTTATTTTGATCAAATTTGGGAGGGATCAAGTGCATAAATATTCAGCATGATAATTATTGATAAATATTTTGAAAAAAAAAATTATATGAATAAAAAAAAAATGAAAAATAATCAGATATTATATTGATTACAATCAAATTCATTGAAGAAAGCTGCATTCAGCTGCATACAAAAATATTGTCATTTTTGAGAGGGTAGTAGTAGTAGAGACAGAACAGTAGCCTGAGGCTTATCTGTTATCTGCTAGACCAGATAAGGACAGTCTAAGCTCTGTCCACTCCACCCACTGACCATCTCATACAGGTAATAATCTCTCTGCCGGGGGAGGTACAGAATCCCTGCCTTTAAATGCAAAAAGATGCATATTTGACCTTGACGTTAAGTAGGTCAAGGTCAACTTTGGATCATCATTTGAACAACATTGGTAGGCCCCACATCCCAAATGCTACATACCAAGTCCCAATGTCATTGGCCGTCTGGTTCTTGAAAGAAGACATTTAAAGGGTTTTACCATATATGGAGGTGGCGGTCATCTTCGTCATGTGACAAAACATTTTGTACGAATTTTGGCTAACTTATCATAAGGTGTCTTATCATGAAATTTGAGTTAAATTGGCCAAGTGCTTTCTGAGAAAACTATGTTTAAATATGTTGATGGGACTCAAATATGACCAACCTTAGATGAGAGGTAAACATTGATATTTGAAACTTATTTTTAGTCATTGCCTCATGAGGTTTAACATATCAAGTTAGAATAATGACTTACTTCAACAGTATTCAAAAAATCAACTTTCAAAAAAATTCCCATTTAAATGCATTAGGAAGCAAATTTGACCTTGACGTTAAGTAGGTCAAGGTCGGCCAAGGTTCATTATTTGAACAAACTTAGTAGGCCTCACATCCCCAATGCTACACAACAAGTTCCAAGGTCATTGGCCTTCTGGTTCTGGAGAAGATTTTAAAGGGGTTTTACCATATATGGGCGTGGCGGCCATTTTGGTCATGTGACCAGGACCATTTGACCAAACTTTTGTTTCCGCGTCCTAAGGAGTCTCCATATGAAATTTGAGTTTATTTGGCTCAGTGGTTTCAGAGGAGAAGATGTTTGAGGACGGAGGAATATGGAGTGACTTGTATACTATTAGCTCTCCTCGGGTGAGGGTATTAATATTAAAGTACCTAAGACTAAGAGGCATATGAGATAATGAGAACATGTACAACCACACAACAACAACACGACAACCAAAGTAAAATAACACAATCTGCCAGGACTTAAGTTAAGAGTGCGGATTCACAGATTAAAGGCTAAGGTGTATCTGCATTATATCGCCTCGATTTGTCATTTTTCTAGGGAATACTGATTTTATTTTAGTTTATGTTGAATAATCTAGCCCATTTTAACGCTGTTTAATTCTGTTCAGCGTTAAAGCTGCATAGTCTGTAACTTTTGATCTTCTTATTTTAGAAATAATGTTTTTATTTTTCAAGAACACAGTAAAAAAACTCAAATTCAGGTAAACATCTTCCCATTTTTGTAAATCTTAACAAGTTATCACTATCAAAACAACTGCATTTATGTTAAAATCAACCGTCTAGAATTATTGGAGGGACGTAAATAATTACCAACAGACTGTTTTATAAGATAATTCACTTTCCATGCAGTTTTCAGCTGCACTCGACATTTTATTATGAAAACATAACTTAATTCTACTTTTACAAATGATTTAAAAAGAAAAGATTTTTTTCGAAAAACGTTCATAGTTACAGACTTAGTCTCTTTAAAACAGGCTAGAAGCCAGATTTCCAAATCATTTAAAACAATAACGAACGGTTCAAGAAACCGTTTGAACCCCATAAGTTTAGAAACATACACTCAAATAGCACACATACGTCGCATTTGAAGGATTGTTTATCTCTCGACAGCCATACTAACCAGTCAAAAGCCGTATTCCTCGGTGGACAGTAGCTACGCAGTACCAGCTCGGTTGCCAGCAAAAGTAGGGAATTTGGTATTTCTCGCACACCAGATCGGTGTTCCCGTTGTTTTCCCATCTCACATACCCGTACCAGTCCTAGGGAGAGATAAAAAACGAAATTGCAGCACCGAACAGCTGACCACACGTCGATCCGTGACGTCATGGTAATGTTAAAATGAGGTCACCATGTCACATCTCGGCGAATTCAGGATTTTCTGGATGCCTCTTCACGTCTTTCTAATATAAAATGATGTATTTAGTGGTGAGCAAGAGTAAAGTATCCATCATGAGTGTGAGGGTGGAATAGAAAATACATCCCTCGCGATCACATTGTCATCACTCGACAAGCCTCGTGATGCCAATCGGTGATCCTCAGGACGTATTTTTCTATCCCATCTTCATACTCATGATGGATACTTATATTCCCCAGTGAGATATTATACTTTGGATGCTCATCGATACAATAGCTAACCACCTATCATGTGCTGAAGTGCGCAAAGGGGGTTTGAGAATTGCCTATTGTGGATTTTGTGTAAAATAAAAAAAATAAACAAACACTTGTTTTGTTCAATTTCAGTCTGCTAGAAGATGGCGTCTGCCCAAACTCTTGAAGAACAAGTGACGTGCCCTATCTGTAGTGGCCCTTACAAAGAGGCAAGAAAACTGCCTGGCTGTACACATTCTTTTTGTGAAACATGCATACTGACGTATGTCTTGAACTTACAGAAGGATAGGAAACTTGGGAATTTGTTTCTATGTCCTGTGTGTAGATTGCCAAGTTATGCACCTGATAATGGCAATGTCACGCTTGAATGGATTCAAACTATGACTAAAATCAACACACCATCAACGAAGGCTGAAGAAAATGAATCAGTTGAACTGGACACAAAATCTTGCAGTCAATGTTCATACCTTGAAAAATACACAAATGCCAAATACTTCTGTGTGGACTGTAAGGAGAGTTTCTGTGAAGTATGCTCAAAAACATTCCACTCGTTTAAGATGACTATTAACCATGTACTAATAGATGTTGAAGGTGATAAAGCAAATCAAAATGTGCATGAGCAAGCATTGATGATGTTGAACAAGTTTCTGACATGTACTGATCACCCAAGGCAGTCCGTATCATTTTATTGCGAATTAGAGAAGCAGTTACATTGCTCTGCATGCGCGGTGAATAACCACCAGAACTGCAAGAAGTATAAAATACCGGAAATGGCAGACAAGTATGAAGAAAATATGTCAAAGACAGTTGTATCTTCTTGTAGAAGACTACTAAATCATACTGAATCAGTTATTAAAATCATTCAAGAACATGACCAAGAAAACAAGTCAGGACCCGATAAGTTACTTGATGAATTCTTCATGTTAAAACGGAAAGTCATTCATCAGTTTGAAATCCTTGAAGAAAGACTTAAAGCTGACAGTAAGGCATTCTGCAAAGAAATAGCCATTGAAAATCTTGATGAAATCGGAGAACTAAAAGATGTTGCATCTAAATTAACTGCAGTTATTTATCTAATTGAAAACATTTCCAACAAGATGCCCCCTGAAATTTCTTTTGCATGTACTATTGAAGCTAGTAACATATTTAATCACATGAATGAGGCAAGGGCGGAACGAGGCCCATCACGAGATAATAAGAGCACTACCCTGAAAACAGAACATATGCTGAGAGATTTGGTAAATATTGGACCAAACGAAATGGATGAGATTGCCTCTGTTCAAATGGTCAATAAAAGTGTTGCACTTCCACATTACAATGATGAACTTTGTATAAGACAATGCACTGTAAGAAGGATAAAGACAGATACAATTATTGGAGAATATTGCAGAGATTTAAACCCAGTGTACAATAGTGTAGTGTTTTTGCCAGATGACAGAATAGTTCTCTCTGATATGTTTTTCGGCTCTGTTTGTCTAGCAGATGAAGCCACACAATTTCTTTCATCGTTCGACATCGGTGAAAATGAGCCTACCCCTGATAGCAAAATGAACCTAAATATGATCTCTGCCACAGTCCTGGCAAACAATAATATTGCTGTTAGTGTGTCGGATTTAAACGCCATTTATTTTCTTTCAGCCAATGAGACGCTGGAATATATGGGTGAGATAAGATACAAGAACACACCAATAGCAATTCATGGACTAAGGAATAACGATATAGCTGTGCTGTGGAAATCTCCTTGTGCATTTGGCATTATTACACTAACAGGAGGTTCTTACAGAGAAAACATTTATTTTAATAAAGACAATGATCAGAGGAAATTAAATTCCAATGGATTCATGGCTGTCGATGAGACACGTGGTCACGTGATTATACCAAGCAAGAGAGATCAGACGATTTATTGCTATGATTTTGAAGCCAATCAAGTTTTTGCTTACAACAATGTAAAGAGCGCAATGCCAAGAGGAGTTGCTATAGATGGCGATGGTAATATCTATGTCTGTGAGCAGAAACATAAAGCCATTATTGTTCTATCCCCAGCAGGTATCCTGATAAGATCAATCAAAAAAGAGTGTCCAGCTCTGCCATATGGGATTGGTTTCAAAGAAGACAAAAAGACATTTGCTGTTACACAGATTGGGCAGGATTCTTCACGTGTACACTTCTTTTCCTTAACTAAATAGTGAATAAAATCTGCCATCCAGTCGGACTACAAATCAGGGATCAAATTTAGCACTTGCTAACTTGCTAAATGCTAGTAGTTTTTCCAAAAAAGCAAGTTGAAACTATCACTTGCTATTTTTAGCAAGTGAATACAAGTCGCTCTTTCCAAATTAAGCAACATAGCATAAACTGCTCGAAAAACAGTGTAGATCCAGATCAGCCCGCTTGTGAAGAAGCTGGCTAATCTTGATCTACACTGTTTTCAAGATAACCAAAATGTGCTTTCAGAAAGGAGATAATATTTGAAATAATTTTTGGCACATAATCTTGTCAGCACATGCGCTAAATGAATTTAATGAATTTCATTTAGCGCATGTGCTGACAAGATTGTGTGCCAAAAAATTCAATTTGGGTCAATTTTCTAATTAGTGATAAATGGAGTGACTTAGCAAGTTTATCATCACCTTCAGCAAGTAAGAAAAATTATCACTTGCTATATTTAGCAGGTGGTTAAAAATATTAAATTTGATCCCTGAGATGATCTATTGCAACTATGCAAGTAACTGGCTTGCAAATACTAGGTAGTTCTTTGAAATAGCTGACATGTAAAAATAATATTGTTATGTAAATACTGACTGGCAGTTTGACATGTTGTAAAGGAGAAAAGTCAATGGACATGGTACTTGATAAGCATACATTACACAATAGCGTTTTTCCTTACATTTTATAGTAGTGTATGTTGTTGATATATATTGGAATTGCTTCATAAGTCAATTCCAAAATGTACAAACAGCATGCCATTTCAATGAGTGAGCGTTTTTCACTATAAACCTTTTTCCCAAAAATTTAAACTACAGTAAATTAGCCTGTCTAAAGCGGCCACTCAAAAATAGACAAAAAAGATCTTAATGACAAATGTTGACTTAATGATGGTCGAAAATATTGCAGAATAAACCCCTTGGAACATTCTGCAATACTTTTAAGCGTTAAGCGATAATTGGTCTTGAAAAACAATTTTTGTCTTTTTGAGAGTGAACATTTTAGACAGGTTTTACTATATTTTTATTTTTTAGTGAAGTTGGCATGTAAAAATGAACATGTTTTTGTGTAGTTTCATGTGCACCTGGATGACAATAGTAAACTGCCAATTTTGTTATTGAGAGCTTATCCTGTGCAGTTTCAGTAGCATAAAATGCTTAATTGATATAAGTATGTATGTTATTAGCTTGAAGAGTAAAAGGGCAGAATTTCCACATCGCTTATATAAACAAAGCTATTCCTTTTTTATATTTTAAGAGATTCAAAGCAAATTACTTATTCTGCGTTAGCTCGTGTTTGGTGTCGCTGTTTGCCAAACAACATAGACGGATGGCTGAGAATGGGTTTGCTCCCCCCCCCCCCCTAGGGAATTTTGCAGACATATCCTATCTTGTAGAGAATTGAAAGCCGAGTCTTTTAAGACATGTTTGCACTCTGTGCGTTGGGGCGTTGGTCTGTAAGAGCCTGTAACATACGTTACTTTATCAAATTAAGAAAAAGTAAATTGAAAGTTTGAGCTACAAATTAAAGACATTAAAATATTTATTTTTTAAAATCATTCATATAGTCTGCATACTGGATATCTTAACTACGTATGACAGCCATTTAAACAAAATTGCGGCTTCCTAAGGTGTCATATGCGTTACATAAATCAGATAACCCATTAATATTTGCAAGTGTGGCTAACATCATTTACATTCACCATTTCTCTTGTGTGTTTTGCAAAATGTTTTTAACCATGTCTGACTAGCTTATGCAATTGGCTAACTGAAAAATTAAAGTTTTAATCTCCTAGAAGGTTTTTGATTTGTTTGATTTTATTCTTTACGTCCACTCAACAATCTTTCAGTTACGCAGGACGGTTCTTCCTGGGTTTAACCAGTACTAAGCTAGGATAAATGTGTCTTGCTCAAGGACCACAACGCAGAATTTTGCAGACATATTCCTTCTTATAGTACAACTCAAGCTGCATAGAATAAGGGATGTTTGCACTCTCTACGCTGGGGCGTTAGTCTGAAACAGCGTGTTACATGCGTTACTATTTCAAATAAAGGAAATGTAGTTTGAAAGTTTGAGCTAAAATTGTGAAAAAAAACTCGCAGCTGTTGGATATTTTACATTGTTTAGGGATTTTAAGCTGGCTAGTATGATAAAGACTTATAGATCTGCTAGTTGGCACCAAGTTTTAAAGATCAGAGAGCGTTACATATGTTAGCGTGATAAGTAAAATCATCAAACAGTATTTTGACATCAAGCCGAGTAAGGGCCTGCTCCATCTCAATCCCCTTTTGAAATTCTGCAAACATCTTATGTAACCATTCAAGGTGCATTTAATAAGAAATGTTTGCACTCTGTAAGTCAAGGTGTTAGCCTGTAACAGCTTGTTACATATGTTACTATATCAATTTGAGAATAAGAAATTTGAACGTTTGAGCTACCAAAAGAAGACATTAAAATCATCTAATAATTGAAATTCTTATAGTCTTTATACTGGATGTCTTTACTATATATGGAAGCTGTTTAACATTAATACAGTTGACTGTGGTGTTATGTGCGTTACATGAACCTTATTATAATTTAAAAGCTATAATTGTGGCTATTGTCATTTAATTAAACAGCTACTATGACTTGGTTTCAAACTGTTTTATTAGATTTTACAAACATATACTCAATTGATGAATAGAAAAAATCAAGTTTGCATTTCTATTTTAAATATATTGTCTTATAGGAGGTAATACACAGCCCTACTCCCAGTTTTACAGAGAAGTGAAGTTTGTTATTACCGTTTAATTAAAACATATATAAGCGATAACAGCTTGTGGATATTTTAAATTTTCTTAGTCTGTCTTGCTCATATATCTGCAAGATGTCATTAATTTTAAGATCAGGACACTTAATGTTTACTTATAAGTCTTTGGTGCCAAAACACTAGAAATTATATTCATTTCTGATTATCAAGCCCGTGGACTGTTGTTACAGATGTTATCAATGACCTTTGGACACATTTCTATCATACTGCGCATATAATGCTAAATATAGAGCCACAAATAAAAAAGATAGTTTTACATTCATACAGGATATACGATAAATGAAATGGGCCAAACTATTTCTCATCGATTTAACACTCATGTTAAACGTTTGTCGATGTCTGCTTCTGTGGTAATAATTTTCACACGCCTCCTTGCAACTAGTAGAATCATCACACAATATTTCAATTATTTACTGTTAAACAATTTTACCACCAGTCCACTCAAAATTGATGAGCCATTATCAACTGTCCAATTTTGCCATTCATGGCTTGGAACATTCTGAAACTGATATGAATTCCTAATAGTTGGCTCTTTGAGTATGTGTTTCAAGTGATACTCTGCAAGTAGGAGAAAGACTAAAGCTTTACAAGGAGGAAAACTATGCCATTAAAAGCAAAGAGTACATGGACTGATGTACCTTGGTATTTCTGTGATAAAGAATCATATCTTAGCTGGTTAACTTTTATAATGTAGCCTTTCCATACATGCAACAAACATTTTTTCATCTAATAATGTATCTGCACTTATTATCTTTCCCCAAGCATTCAAAAACTTATTTGAAGCCTTAGAACTTCTGAAGTGCTGAAACCGAGGTAACTTTCCCTTCAGATAAACGAACTAGATGTATCAAAGCAGGTAAAGCAATGGAATGCAGGATGCACAGAGCGCAAATTAGACCCTTTCAATTCAATGGTTCACTAAGTTTCTAAGATTAGAGCGCTTATTAAAGGACGTAACATATATAACTCGTCATAATAAATGAGCAAGGGCATTGTCGTTACATCCTTTTTGATTACACAGTCAGAGGCAAGTGTTTTCAATTTTAGTGTTTTCAATGGATCATGAAATGAGGCACCTTATCAACGTGTTTACTCTGTATACATCTTCAATAGAGCAAGATATAGAACTGCTGGTTATCCTATTCTACCTTTAGTCCACTTTTCTTCTTTTAAATGCAACAGCTAATGATATGGCTGCAAAAACTGTGAAATCATAGGTTTTACATTATTTTAAGACTTGCTTCAATGGACT
Organism: Loripinus fragilis; assembly: GCA_964019695.1. Taxonomy (NCBI): domain Eukaryota; kingdom Metazoa; phylum Mollusca; class Bivalvia; order Lucinida; family Lucinidae; genus Loripinus; species Loripinus fragilis. The sequence continues at coordinate 9,784,116 of OZ026530.1, forward strand.
GACATAAAAAAAAAACAACTGCAAACATTATTGGTGGCAATGTCCAACTTTACGTTCTTTCTCATATACCAGATAACTTTCAAGGTGTAACAGAAATTGTTTCAGACGGTCTGCAAAAACCATCAAGGGTCAACATTGGTACTAAAGAAAGCTTATATAGTTCTTTGGGTGCAGCAAAATAAAATTGATCTAAGACCTGAGGACTTAAGCACCAAAGGACTGGATAGGTTCCATGGCCAATGATGCAAAAAAGCAGCCTATCAAATTTCTGTTTGACCAATGTCAGAAATCTTAAAGTATTCTTAGAGGTACACGGTAGAGACCTAGATTTTGCAAAAACAGAGCAATGTTATCATTTGACTAGCAAGAATGCAGAGGCAGCTGCAGTAAGATTGCTTTTGCCACTTCACAGGAAGAGACATATACCAGAGTCATACTCCATTGTATGCATATATGTGAAATGGCATTAAACCCATATTTAATCAGGTATTTGATCCCATGACACTGACATGCTGTTTCTGCTTTTGAAGAATGCTAAGGATTCAAGCTATAGCTGAGTCAATTTGTTTGACGCTGGCACTGGCCACACATACAAAGAAAATTAAGTCTTTTGATGGCAAAAGAGGATGATCACACGAAAAGTGAGGTTAGTCACAATTACCAATTTTAAAAAGTAATCTTAACCAATGTAACACATATAACACTATAGGAAGCTCTATATTTGTTAAAAAACACTTTCTTATGTATCAAAGGTATTCAGCATGCAAACTACATGAATAATTCAAATAAATAGATAGTTTTATGTCTTCTTTCTGTTTCTCAGACTTTCAATTCATTTATTCTTAAATTGATATGGTAACATACGTATCACACCATTTCAGGCTAACCCCCCCCCCCCCCCAGTTAATAGAGTGCAAACATCTTTTATTTGATGCAGCTTGAATTGTTCTTTAAGGTAGGATATGTCTGCACAATTCCCAAAGGGGTGGAGAGGAACAGGATTGGACTCAGTTTGCAGTCCTAATACTATGCCACGATTCTACTGGTTGTGATGAAATGGGTGATTGTTTTGCCATAGAAGCAGACACAATGATAGACATTGTGAGGTTGACTTGAATAAAGATTGTTATAATCGCTTTATTCTTTAGAAAAAAAGGGTATATTAATTTCGTGTCAAAGTCGGTCCGTCATCCGTCCGTCCGTCCGTCACGTTTCTTGTAAATGTATCTCCTCCTTAACCGTTAGAGGTAGTAACTTCAAACTTTGTAGGTGAATAGGTCACATGATGTAGAGGGAACTGGGCGACATTTTGTGTGACCTTGACGTCAAGGTTAAAGATTGTATTTCCTTGTAATTGAATCTCCTCCTTAACGGTCAGAAGTAGCAACTTCAAACTTTGTAGATGAATAGATCACATGATGTAGAGGGTACTGGACAATATTTTGTGTGACCTTGACCCCAAGGTCAAGGTCAAAGGTCAAATATTGAATTTTCTTGTAAATGCATCTCCTAAACCTTTTGACGTAGCAACTTCAAACTTTGTAGCTGAAAAGGTCACATGATGTTAAGGTTACTGGGCAACATTTTGTGTGGTAAGGTCAAATATCAAATAATGTATTTTCTTGTAAATGTATCTCCTCCTAAACGGTTAGACCTAGCAACTTCAAACTTTGTAGCTGGATAGGACACATGATGTAGAGGGTACTGGGCAACATTTTGTGTGACCTTGACCCCAAGGTCAAGGTCAAATATTGAATTTTCTTGTAAATGCTTCTCCTCCTAAAGCTTTTGACGTAGTAACTTCAAACTCTGTAGGTGCATAGGTCACATGATGTAGAGGGCACTGGGCAACATTTAGTGTGACCTTGACCTGAAGGTCAAGGTCAAATAATGTACTTTCTTGTAAATGCATCTTCTCCTAAACTGTTGGACGTAGCAACTTCAAACTTTGCAGATGCAAAGGTCATGATTTGGAGGGCACTAGACAATATTTGGTGTGACCTTGACCCATAGGTCAAGGTCATATAGTGTATTTTTGTAAATGCTTCTTCTCCTTAACCATTGGACATAGCAACTTCAAACTTTACAGGTGCATAGGTCATATTATGTTGAAGGTACTGAACAGCATTTTGTGTGACCTTGACCCCAAGGTAAAGGTTATAGGTCAAAAAGCGGGTATTTGCGATGGTGTACCATCGACTTCTGCTCTATTTTTTAAATAATTTTATTTAATAGGAATATTTATTAAATTGTGGAATTTAAATGAGAACTATTATTTTCTATCTCTTTGTCTATATATTTTAATATTATAGGCATTAGGGAATATGTGATAAAAAGATTATATATAACATAGGTAACACGATTCCATGGGCTTGTTATCAGCAATTACTGTAATTACTAAGACTAAGGCACCAGAGGCTAGAGATTAATAGGAAAACATGTGAAAATTGGCATTTTTCTGAACTATCATCTCTTATTTCCAAGACAATTTCCTTGCTCACTTATTATGCCATGTAACATACGTTACATACTTTAATAAGTGCTCTGAACATGATGTCAAACTTGACAATGTATAATTTTTATTGCATTAGCAAGACAGTGCCAAAAATGTAAGATATCTATGAGTGTCAAATATTTACATATATTTTTCGTCAATAATAGATACCAAATTTGGATACTTAAAATTGGGGGTAGGGTTGTTTAATAGCTCATATAAAACAATGTATTTGAGATAGAAAAGCAAACTTTGTTTTTTCTATTAGTCAAATGAGTATTTTAGTAAACTAAGATTAAAAATACTTGCAAAAATGCACAAATCGTCTGTAAAATTAAATGATGTTAGTCACGATTTCAACTTTCAAAGGGAAATTTAATCTATGTAACGCATATAACACCATTGAAGGCTGTATTTTTATTTAAATTGCTGCTTTTATATAGCTTAGGCATCCAGCTTGCAAACTACATACGAAATTTGAATAATTAGATGGTTTAATGTCTTCTTTCTGTAGCTCAAACTTTCATTTTGATTTTTTTCCTAAGTTTGTTACAGTAACATATGTAACAGGCTGTCAGAGACTAACGCCCCGGAGCACAGAGTGCAAACATCTCTTAAAAGATGCGGCTTGAAAATCTCTTCAAGATAGGATATGTCTGCGAAATTCCCTAGGGGGGGGGGGGGAGCAGGACCTTTTTTTAGCTCGAAGTCTAATATGTATCCAAAATATCCAAATACACGTACATTAAGCTAGTTTACCTGGCCGCGTAGCGCAGTCGGTAATATGTCTGGCAACAGATGCAAGTCTGACTGCAGATCCAGGGGTCACGAGTTCGATCCTGGGGTCATTCTCCTCCCTTCCCCTGAATCATTCAAGAAGGGTTGTTGTCAGTTACAAGTGAAAGTTTGTACACGAAGTACTGGTTAACAGCTTGTTCAAGCTTGCCCAGGAAAAATTGTGGTTAGGTTAACTGACTGTCCAGCCATGACCATGCATAGCTGTTGACTTGGGGCGTAAAACAACAAAACAAACAAAACGATGAAGCTATCTAAGACTTACTGATATTGAGTGGATACTGATTTCAAGTGACTGTGTCCAGGGTGAATCATTTCAGAAGTATTCTTGATTTCAGGAGTTTGAGGCTGACTATTACTAAGCCACAAATACTGAGCAGGGCAGCTACTATGATAAGTTCTTTGATTTATTTTTAAACTAGCTTAATGCAACTAGCCCTTTCAACATCATTCATGAAATTATATATTTTGCCGGACAGCAAACTGCCAAATTGAATATTAAATTTGGTTTTCTAAAGTTCAGGATTTGGTAACTTTCATCCATTCTGTATTGATTAACCTAATATTTGAGTCACAGATAAGCCAGAATAATGTGGGCACTGATGCAAGAAACCCGGGAATGGTTGCATGCGAACAACAAAGGCACAGACCAGACTGGGCATTTGCGCAGCCTGGTCAGCACCTTTGTTATTCACTATCTGCAAAGTAGAATAACAAAACTTCCTACAAACAAAAACTCAATATTCTAACTAGTCTCTGTAGCTGAGCAGAATATTTTGAATAATACTTGGTCGAAAACCAAAGAAAACAGTTTTCTTGCATTAAGACCCAAGTCACGGCCACCAATCCACCTCTTTCATCGGGAATTACAATGAACACAATCCATTAGAGGGTCTTTCTTTAATGAGTGAGTGAGCTTTGTTTTTCGCTAAGGTGAATTTAGGTCAGATGGTGACAAGGCCAAAATATGTACAGCATCTAAATATTATGATTTTTTTCATTCATTTCTACTATTTTGTTATGATAAATAATAAATGTGTGTCGACATCAATGTTGCTTATTAGTCTGTTATCGACAAATAATCAATATCTTTTGAAGAAGGGGATTAGCTATGCATAAAGGGGACTAGTTATGAGGGGAGGGATCATACTATGAGGAAGAGGAATCAATTCCGAATCATGTTGATCAAACTTTAATGGGCACTATGGCACTATTTGGAAATTTTGAAGCAATCACGCTTAACTTAAACATTGCTGCATAACATTTTTTTACTCTAACAAGAGGGCCCTTGGGCCCTGGGTCGCTCAACTGAGAATAACTGTTTATAAAGGTATAGGAAAGCATAGCTCCTTTCAAAGTCCATATATGAATTTTGATAGATCAGCAGTTTCATTAAGACTTAACATGGGTTATGTTGGCAAAATTAACAGGATGATTTGTTTGATTTGATTCTTTACGTCCCATCAACAATTTTTCAGTTATGTAGGAACGGGTCTTCCTGGGCTGAATCAGTACTACTAAGCTAGGATTAATAAGTCTTGCTCAAGGACACAACGCAGTGACGCTGGTGAGGCTCAAACAGGATGTAGAACCTCAACAAATAAAACATGTGACATCTACAGCGGTGCCATATTTGGCCGTCAGAGGTATAATTTGAACAAACTTGGTAGAGGTTCACAAGATAACGCAACAAACATAATATCAAGACTTTAAGCCTAGTGGTTTCAGACAAGAAGATTTCTTAATATTTTTGGCCCCAGGGCCATTACTTGATTGAACTCGTCTGATAATGGGGAATTAACCCTTTGTATACTGAAAACCCCTGAAAGGGTAGTTTGGTAGTTGGTTGCATTTCATCAGGGTCTGCGCTGTTAGCTTTGATAAATGCAATATTCAGGACTGGAGTACACATTTATTAGGAAAGTCTACTGGTGACCCCTAAAAACATATAATGGACAATCCCATTTTATTGTAGCTAACTGAATGGGAAAATAAATCTTACCAGAACCAAGGGAAAAAACTCTACAAACAAGACAGCCACAATTGCAAGATTTGTCTCCCTTACAAGATTCCTATGGATTTAGTGGTTCAGTAGAAGATTTCAAAAGATTTCTAATCTAGAGCTCTGGTAACCCCTTTGATCAGTGGAGTGGAACCATTTGTGAAATTTTGGTAGAGTGCATCATGAGGAACAATTCTGTTAATTTATTTTAAATTTGGACCAGTATTTCAGGAGATGTCGTTTAAAGACATTTCTAATCTAGAGCTCTGGCAGCCCCTTTGTTCAGTAGACCGTAACCATATGTGAAATTTTCGTAGAAGGCATCATGAGGAACAATTTTGTGAAATTATTTTGAATTTGGACCAGTAGTCGAGACTAAGTCTGCAACTATGAACATTTTTCGAAATTTTTTATTTTCTTTTTAAATCATTTGTATAAGTAGAATTAAGTTATGTTTTCACAATAAATCTGTTCACTATAGCTGATAACTGCACGTAAAAGTGAATTATCTCATAAAAACAGGTGTATTTTTCTCTTGTTGGTAATTATTTGCGTCCATTACAATAATTATAGACAGTTAATTTTAACATAAATGCTGTTGTTTTGATACTGATAATTTGTTAAGATTTACGAAATTGGTAAAATGTATACCTGAATTTTTGTTTTTTCATTGTGTTCTTGAAAAATAGAAACATTTGTTCTAAAATTAAAAGATCAAAAGTTACAGACTATGCAGCTTTCAGGAGGAGATGTCATTTAAAAGATTTCTTAACTGTAGCTCTGGCAGCCCTCCTGTTCGGTGGAGCAGAACCATTTATGCAATTTTGAAAGAAGCCATCATGGGAATATTTATGTGAAGTTATATGAAATTTGGACCAGTGGTTAAGGAGATATTGTTTAAAGAAAAATTTTACGGACAGACACACAACAGACACAATTGCTCAATTTGAGTCTTCAGCTCAGGTGAGCTAAAAACAAACAAAAAATTTTAAAAAAATCTTGTCAAAATTTAGTGGGTTAATTTTGAAATAATTTGGCACTAATGGTCATTGTGTGACCCTATATCAAGAAAACTGACATATGGGCCACATTGCAAGAGAACCTGATTTTATATAGAGGATTTTACATGAGTGTTCCTCTTGCTGCAGATATAGAGGATCTTACACGAGTGCTCCTCTTGTTGCAGATATAGAGGATCTTACACGAGTGTTCCTCTTGTTGCAGATATAGAGGATCTTACACGAATGCTCCTCTTGTTGCAGATATAGAGGATCTTACATGAGTGCTCCTCTTGTTGCAGATATAGAGGATCTTACATGAGTGCTCCTCTTGTTGCAGATATAGAGGATCTTACATGAGTGCTCCTCTTGTTGCAGATATAGAGGATCTTACACAAGTGCTCCTCTTGTTGCAGATATAGAGAATCTTACATGAGTGCTCTTGTTTTATTGAATTTATTAAATGAGTTGGGGGAAAAGAGACAAAAAGTGAGGCTTGCCGAGCATTTTATCTCTTTTTTGCAATAAGTTTAATAAATTCAATAATACAAGAGCACAAATGTTATATTCTATTTATCATATGACATAAAAATTGCTTTGAAATCCCATTTCTGGAGTAAAATGTAATCATTTTGTCATTATGTACGCAACGTTGTTATGGACATCATAACGATTCCCTGAAATCTGTAAACCTATGATAAAGCATGTGAATAACAATGGCAAAGACCAAACTATGCATTTGCATTTAAGAAATAAATTTGATTTTTCGAATGTTCATGGAATCATAAATACTTCGTGACTTGCAGAGTAAGTGAAGCGCTTCACATTAACTTTGCAAGAGAACCAAAGTATTCATGATTCCATGAACAGACCTAAAATTGAATGTATTGCTTAGATTAACATTATATTTTAGATATCTAAAATACAGACATTTTAGGAAACAAAACTGTTTTGTATTTAATAAGTAATAGTACTAACGTTTTTGTTGTAGTGTAAAATGGAAAAGCGAGACAGCTAGAGTTAACACAGACAGCCAAGGGAGCAAACAAGAGGTGTGGCTCGCTGTCAATCACAACACCAGTGTCACTTCTGGCGAATGAATTTCATGTTGGATGTGTATTGCCGGGCATGTGAGCTTGGCAGCTGTCAATTATATGTATGTCTTTCATGAGGTTATGAATGGTTGCAAAATCTTAAGATTCATTAAAGGCTTGCTTTGAAAATGTAAATATTAACATGTGAACAACAATGTAGAAGACTTATCTATGCATTTGCATAATTTGATGAATGCGTTCGCATTGGTGAAAGTTTTCAGGATTAATCCTGAATTCAGGATTTTGAGGCTGACTTTCAATAGACTTTCAATAGAAAGTCAGCTTAAAAATGCTGAATTAGGCAGATTATAATGTCTTCTCTTTTAAGCTTTTAGATTTTCTAAACACAAGTAATCATTTAAATTTGAAATATTCATTTTTGTACGCATCCTGCAAATTTTAAAATTTTAATTTCTGAAGTTCAGGATTTTGGATATTTTGAACTTCCATCCATGCATTTGCTGTTGGCTATCTGGAAAGCAATCTAGCCAAACTTGCAATTCCCTAGCCAGCCTCTATAGTTGAGCAGGTTGCACTTAGTCTGATCCTGTCAGAAACTCCAAATTCAGGTCTCCTCACATTCAGGCTCGTATAAAAGTATGTACAGTTTACAGGAGAAAGTACTTTAAGATAAAAGATAACTGACTAATCAGCGCCCTAGATAAGCTTTTAGGTCAATTAGGTATTTACACAACCTGGTTTATATCTTCAATTGCTTACTTGGTCTTCTTTATGAGTGGCTGCTTAAGGCAGGTTTAAGTATATGTTAAAACAAATAGGTAAGACAATATTCTCAATATTACGCTCAATAATTGTTTGTTTGATTTGATTCTTTATGTCCCATCAACAATCTTTTAGTTAAATAGGGACGGGTCTTGCTGGGTTGAACCAGTACTAAGCTAGGATTAATGTGTCTTGCTCAAGGACACAACCCAGTGACACTGCTGAGGCTCAAATCCCCCGCACCTCCGTCTCGAGTCAAGCACTCCACCACTGAGCCACTGCGCTCCCTACAGGAGATAGTACTTTAAGATAAGAGATAACTGACTAATCAGCACCCTAGATAAGCATTTAGAGCAATTGGGTATATAAGCAACCTGGTTTATATCTTCAATTGCTTACTTGCAAAAAACATTTGTGTATTTTTCTTACGCCATGTTTGTTTTCTTACTAAATGAAGCCCTTGCGAATGTGCCTGCATATTCACTCCCATCTTCTGCCTTTCTAGAGTATCAAACTAGTGGATTTTATTGTACCTGGAGCAAATCTCGTCCCCTTGTAGACATTAGTTGCTCGCATACAAGTTTCATTCGGTGAAATACTTGACTGGAAGCCGATATTTTATTCATAAAATTGGAATTATACTGTGTGCTCGCTGGTAACAAAAATCAATACCCGTCTGGCATTTGTTTATTATCCAAATGGAAACAAAATGGGCCAAATGGTACGCAATGAAATTGCATGTAATTGCTTACCGAACAACAGAATTGCTTTTCGGTATGCACACATTTGATTTTAATTGTTTTGGTGAATTTATGCTGGGATCCTGGTTTATCGCGGAGCTAACTAGCCGTTGTATGATTAAGTAAGATCAAAGCAAATGAACTTTTATTTGATTACTCCACATTGTAGATTGATCATTCCTATACAGTCTTGCAAGACAAGAAAATGTGTGTTGAATTATTCATTCTCAGATTGAGCGCTTCTCGGCAGCCATGTTTGTTTTGATGACGTAATCGGGTCACCCTAGTTTATCGCGGAGTTCACTTAAATTAAGAAAGTTCAAAGAATAGGAAGCCAAATGCTTAAAAAGTCTTAATAAATGTTAAGGAACATTTTCCAATGAATATAAAACATTTCAATCAATTCACAATACTTAAATTTTATCTTTAACATCAATTTGAATTGTTATTTCGTTTTTTTCAGTAATTAAGAATGCATTGTACATTTTCAACACAGGGAGGGCACCTAAATGCACTATTTCTTCTTGCGACTTTCACTTTTGAACATAAATGAAGGTGGATCCAGTGAGAGTAATGGTCGCATTTTGCACATTTAACAAAAATGAATGACAAACAACCTCTGATGGCTCCCTGACGACTATTTCCAGTGCATTTTAATTTGAATGAACTTGTCTATACAAATTGACAGTTGGCGCTAAACAGCTGTCCATTTTACCGGGATATTTATGACTTTCCTTATAAAGAGAACATGTGACTTTCTGTATACGTGACATGTGTCAGATACAGACGACAACTCTAGCTGAGGTAAACAAACTGAATCGCTTGTTTGAAAAATACCCGAGCGGCTTTTATAAGGGGAGGGGTAGTGAATAGCAATAGAAAATGGTAAACTTCGTAATCTATATATGAAAACAATTTTACTCATCAGTTGACTTGACATGTTGTTAACTTCACCTGGATTTGACGAGCTGGAGGCTTCCTTCAACTGTTGTTAGAGTAAAAAGTCTTGAGAGGGCGCCATGTGGGAGAAATCATGAGATTTGTAAAATCCGCGGTAAAATACGATCCGCGATAAACCAGGAAGGGAGTATAATTGCCTATTTTTTTTTATTTTTTTTTTTTCATGCTCACCCTTGTTTCACTGCGCATGCAAACTATATATGCTTAAAAGGTGAGGGGGTTTGTTTCCGGGCTCTGAGTGTTGTGTTGTCATGCAAATAAGTATGAGAATACAGATTTGGGTACTGGTGAGCATGATGGATTTCATGCCTGGTAAGGGTGAGCATGAAACATGTATTTTTTGCCACTTTTACGGGAAAAGCGGTGCGACGTCGTGGCGTTACGTTCATGTCAACGTGATGTCACACATCAATATAAACAAATTCAAAATGGTGGAACAGAGACTATGTAGTTGATACTAAAGTGCATGTTTTTTCTTGAAAAAGGCCTTTGGCCGAAATATTGAAATAGAGTAAATTTATCATATGTGTTTAACATTATTCCCTATGGAATATAAATGAATTTTATTTACGCATATATGCTTCTTAACTAGACTGCTGGACTAAAATTCTCCACCCCCTACTAAGTACTATCCTAAGACCCCTAGATATGAGTGTAATAAAAAAAATCTTTTTTTCAACCAAAACATATGTCCTGGGTACTCTCAAATAAACCGTCTCAATGAGACAGTTCTCAATGAGACGGTTCTCAATGAGACAGTTCTTTTGAGCAACCAAATCATATGCTAAAACTAATAGGTAAGAAAATATATTCTCAATTTTACGCTCAATAAATCTTTTGATCTTGAGCTATCAGGGCTTAGCCTGGCTCAGAATTTGTTGCAGCCAACACTTTAGCCAAATGGGAAAAAGCTAGAGCCAAATGAAATTGACTTTAGCCGAGGTTTTAGCCAGAAAGTAGTATCAAGAAGTTGTTCTGTGTTTAACTCTGTCCGCTAGCAGCCACTTTTGTCATCTTGACAAAATGTCGGGCCTGATCTGGATCCAAACTGTTTGACACCCAAAATCCAGCATCCAAATAGTTAGATATGCCACCAATAAGTCCATAATAAAGTGTGAAGCAATATTGGAAAAATCCAAAAGCTGATCAAAATGCACCTTTTCACAGATATGTAATTTTTGAACCACCTAGAGTGTACCTCTAGCCAATGACTTATACTTGTAGCGACTCTACATTTGATTAGCAAACGGCTAATGGCAGGATGAGCTCTGCCTATCCTATTTCTTTTACATGTATTAGGCTCTAAAGGTTTTATCCATTCGCTTCTTCACCTTAATCCTATTTTTTCATCAACCCTTTGTAGATCAATGGACCTTTCCATAGAGTTTGATACAGTTAGGTCAGCATGGTTCATTGTTGTTATTGAGGGGTTGCAGCTTATAATTTCCAAAAAATAATGCATTACTCTCTCTGAAGATTGATTATGTCTTAGCAAACAGTACAAACCCTGATGAAATTTCACATTCAGCAGAATTTCATCTGCATCTTTACTGTTTGCCAAGGTACTAGTTTACGGGTACTTTTAATTCAAAATTTTTTGCAAGGGTTTTATTTTCGTGAAACTTTGCATAGGCCAAGTTTCGTGAAAATAAAATCCTCGCGAAATCACTTGTCATTTACTAATATTGGTAAATCATGCCCTAGTCGCAAATTTTTGACCTCGCAAATATGACCTTTAACGCTATTTGCGAAAATAAAGTTCTCGCTAAAATTCCGGATTTACGGTATCCAGACTACAAATGGTTAAGCTAAGAGTTCTCTCTCTCAATCTCTAGGAGAGGTTTTTCAATCACCTAGTGCGTGAGTTTTGTGTTTAACATCCAAACAACAGCTAAGGTCAAACGGAGATGGGGCTAAGGCTAATAGAGTCTCATTCGACAGATTGGAGGAGCGGTGGATCTAGTTATCAAAGAGAGAGTTGGTTGCTACATTTAAATTTTAATTATATCCTTGCTTTAATGTGTTTGCCTTTGTACTAATGCCTCTTCCTCATAATGCCATTATAATTTTGGTTTAACAATTTTTGAGCGTAAAATTGCAAATATTTTCTTATCCATCAGTTTTAACATATGTTTGGGTGCTCAAAAGAACCATCTCATTGAGAATCACTTCCCATGCGTAACAGAGAATAATATTATTCTTTTTAATTCTCAACCAAAACATAAGTTGTGGGTACTCAAAAGAACTGTCTCAATGACACAGTTTCTTTTGAGCACCCAAGATATATGCTTAAATTGTGGGTAAGAAAATATTTACAATTATACTCTGAATTTTTTTGTTCATCAAATCCTTAAGTACACTTCCCATAACTACCATGGCTTGCTATATGGCCTTTATAATTAAGCTCCTTTTTAAACTCTTTTCCGCACGTATTACAAATAAATTCGTTGCCATGACCACCGAAATGGACTTCATCAATATGGACCTTTAACTCATCAAGGTCATCCAAAAACTCATGGCAATAGTTGCATTCAAATCCCGAATTTTTTCGTTTTCTTGATTTCATTGCTGATGATCTAACAATTTTTATTTCATAAGAACATTTAGGCAGAACATCTACGCCATCCTGAATTTCTTCCTGTTCCAATGCTTCTGTTTCTGTTTTCAAACCTGTATCATTTGAATCATATTTTTGATCAACGATAGTATCTAATGAAATGGCTCTATCTTCATTTTCTTCAAGTTTTGTCTCACAAGCATGGTTTGTGTCAAGGTGACCCTCTGGTGGCATTATTATTTTTATATACTCCCATGTACCATCTGACATAATAAGGCTATGTTTTGTACGCTGATGACGTTGCATGTTTGCTTTGAATCTGGACACATATTCACATTCAGAACATTTCATCAATGTGTTGTTGCTTCCTGTGTTGCCTACCCAGTGTCTGGACTCCATATGTCTTTTCAAATTATGAGAGTACTTTGTTGTATACCCACATAATTCACATGTTCTAACATCCTTGGGAGACTCTGCAGCACCCATATCTTGTCCTGTAGAATAAAAAAAGCTAATATATTTATTTGGGAACTAGACAGAGATTTTAAGTAAAACCATAGTTGCAAGAGAAACTGCAGGGCTTCAGATTTTTTTCAAGATTGGTGGGCCGAAGTGACCCATAGAGCAAAAAATGGTGGGTCATTTTCCAAAATGATGGGCCCAAGCATATCGCACTATTCACAGTTGACATCTGGGTAGTGTTTGTTTGATTTGAGAGATGATGGGCCTCAAAGCAACAAAATTTGGTTTCCCACAAAGTGATACTCAAACCATTCTCTTCAGCTTCAGAGACTAGCTAAAAAATTGTAATTTCACCTGAAGGAAGTTTAGATATGATATGTTCCAAAAAGCAAATAGTAATGGCGCTGATCAGTCTGGGCATCTGCACAGGCTGGTCTGCCCCTTTGTTGTTCGCCCCGAAGACAGATTTTCTCCCATTGAGGCCCAAATGTCCTTCAATTTGATATGTAACATATACAAAATGATTGATAAAAAAATATTCGAGCTGCACCGTGACAAAAACCAACAATGAGGAATTTGAGGACTGTGAATAATCAGATCAGCCTGAGCATCCGCCCATTTGATCAGAGTTTTCAGCGTCTGCCTAGGGGAAGCTTAGGTCTAAAGCGGGTCACTTTCAATTTTACGCTCACAATTTTTGACTGGACCTATGTAATAGTCCATAATGTGTGGATAGAAAAATCTGTACCAAGGATCGCCTTTTGGCATCACAAGACTTACCAAGAGACGACAAACGGTTATCCCGTGGACTGATTTAGATATCTTCCCCATCACACAAATGGTATATTTTTTCTCACAACCTTCCAATTTCTGAAATTCTATTTTAAGAGAAGCTCCCAGAGTCCTTTAATATGCCGAGATTTGACATAATGGGTCCAGTTAAGGAAAACAGTTGTCAAGCGTAAAATTATCATTAATTATTTTCTAATACATGTATTTCAGTTTAAATAAATTTGTTTTGGATGCTCAAAAGGCCCCACACTAAAATTTTCCCCAGGGGGGTCCAAGTTTTTTCAGGGTGGGGGGCGGGGACTTATAGCTTCCCTCTTCTGGATCCACCCTTGATGTCACTCTGTCATTACAATGATGGCATGTGACCACCATGTATGTGACCAGGCCTCCAGATAAGAGTGCATATTGGAAAACTGTTTTCTTTATTTCTCATGATCATCCAAAACATATGTTGTGGGTACTCAAAAGAACCGTCTCAATGAGATGGTTCTTTTGAGCACCCAAAACATCCGTTTAAACTGATGAAAAAGAAAATAATCACAATCTCAAGCAAAATAAATTTGATTAACTGGCCCTGTACCACTACTGAGAGCATGGGTAAGATAACCTGACTGAAGGATGGGTGCGATGGGTGGATAGGAAACTATGTCTGAGAATCATTTTCCAGTATCAAGAAGCTTGCCCAGTGATAACAGCGGTCCTGATTGACCGATTTATCAATCAGCCCTATCACACAGATGATTGATTTCTTTCTTCATAGCCCCAGATAAGGCTGCAAATGCATTGTTACTTTTAAAAATGTAAAAGTGCTAAAATGTTAAGAATAGAAGTGCTCTTCATTTCCAAAACTTTATATTATTCCTTCTGCGCATGCTCATTAAATATACTTAAAATTGTGATGTTTGTCATTAAAAAGATGAAACTGGTGTCTTTCAGTTTGTGTTTAGATGCTTTCCTCCCTGGACCCAAGATGCCCTCTGGACAATATGTCACTATAAACATATACAACATATGTAAAGGACGTCTTGGGTCTGGGGGGAAAGCGATTGTACAAGCCAAAGAAGATATCAAACATCTGATATAAATAGACCAATCTGCAAGATGGTCGTTTTTATAGTACATCAACTGTATATTCTATCATGATAGGATGTTTCTTTACCTTAGTTTAAAGGTCCATTTTCCATACATGGGTTCGAGATGTTACTGAAACAGCAAGCACAGCTGATGATCAAAATAAATTCCCATTTAAAATGAAGTAGGGTAATAACATGCATTAAGGAAAAAAAATGATGTAAATATACGGACTAGGGTGCAAGGGTTATGAAAATGTTGTCTGCTTAGTGCATCTGCTGTGCCACATATTGCTATTCAAATTCACTTAAGACTAGTTCTTATCATGGAAACAAACAATATGGACCCTGATCAGACTGCTCCCTTAGGAGCAGTCTGATCTGAGTCCATATTGCTTGCAATTTAGGCTGTGAAAGTATATCATCAGACGAGAAAGCAGACAACAAATGTTGTAAATGGAGGGAAAATGGTTACTGTCGTGCCAACCAAGAATGACGGTGACATATTTTGTTTACAATTGTTAGGTAAAACATTAACTTGTACACTCCACTTGAGCTAACGCAAATCGATTGATCACTTGTGAATTAATCATATCCTGTGGATAGGATTTATGCACAAGTGATCTATCGATTCTAAGTCCCTGATAATTTGATAAACAAAACATGACATCACTGTCACTCTCGGCTGACAGGACAGTAAATTACCTAATAAAACTTGTGGTGTTGTAAGCTCTTCATTCCTGTCTCCTGTAGATTCTACATTGATCTGGTACCCACTCAGTCTTTTGTTTGGTTCCGGCACTCTCTTGCTGTTAGCTTGCACTTGTGTGTTATTGTTGCTTGAAGACTTCTCAAAAGCACCTGTCCTTGAAGACTTCTCAAAAGCACCTGTCGACAACACATATTTTAACCAATTTCCCACCATTCAAATCAATTGTCGTCTGCTAGCTCATTGTCTTTAACACAGTATAGGCCAAATGAAAAAAATGTGTGTTTAGGGTAACCCTACCCTACCTAAATTTGTTGGTGAAACCTAGATTTTTTCAGGTTTTCTGGAAAAGATATAATTTTATGCATTTTGAATGACGAAATGCCTTTCAAAATGCATAAAATTATATTTTTTTCCAGAAAAAAAAATAATCAAAAAAAAAATATATGTGTGCCTACCCTACCTAAAATTTTCAGACCCGTCACCTGAAACACACTTATTTTTTATTTGGCCTTATCTTCGTGGTAAAATATTCTGGGGTGAATTTTAATATGTAAATGCAGCAGACCTAAGCAGACAACATTTTCAGGACATTAATTCCTGGCAGGTTAAGGGTTAATAAGTACCTCAATAATTGCAAGCAATACATTAGTCTAAGCTGTTCACATGCGCGGTAATTAGTCATGCTTTTTTGTGTATTGCATATACATGTATATGTGCACACTATCCATTGGTCTGTATGAATTGTTATTTTGGACCTGAGTGTACTCATAAAACAGCTAATTATTAGCTATATATATGTATATATTTTTCAATCAAATGTGTAATACACAGCAAAAACATACATCTGTTGAGTGCTTCCATGTATAAGTATATGATGGCAAAATGTCAATATGTGCTATCTCCAAATGTAGAAATGAAAAAATGTAACATGATCTCTCTGATAAGATAGTTCTATGTCACAGTGTTTTACGATATGGTGTGCTTTGTTTGGTTTGGTTTTTTATGTCCCAGTAAACAGCTATGGTCATGACGGTCAATTCACCTAACCACACTTTTTTTCCTGGGCATACTTGACTAAGCAGTTAACCAGTACTTCCTGCACATACTTTTGCTTGTAACTGACAACAACACTTCTTGAATCAGCGGAGGAGAATGGCTGTAGATATTATTTCAGGATCCATCTCCGTGAAAATATGGGACCGGGCCGGGATAGAACTCGCAACCCCTGGATATGCAGTCAGACACATATCTACAGTCAGACATGTTATGGACTGCACTATGCGGCCCCATTAGGATATGGTGTGCAATCTTAAATTTAGGAATGAAAAGATGTAACATGAGCTTGTAATAACTAGACACTTACTAGAGTTATCACAGGTTTAGATAAACCAAATATTTCTGCGAAAAATTGTAAATATTATTTTACCCATAATTTTTAGCATATGTTTTGGGTGCTCATTGAGATAGTTCTTTTGAGAACCCACAACATATTTTTGGTTGAGAAATAAAAAAATATATATTTCTGTTAACTAAAGTCCAGGTTATATGTTAAATACAAGTCCTCTGTAAACAAGAATGATGAAGCCTGAAAATATGAATTGAATTTGTTAAACTTATTGTGATAAAAGAAATTGAAATGTTTGGCGAGCTTCAAAATTATTGCTTTTCCTCAACTTGTTTATGAAATTCAATAATACATACATGTACATGAATACTCATGTAAAATCCTCTATTTTTAATAAAAAAAAAGCAGGATAAAGAACTTAGTTAAGAGCGCATACCAAAAAAATATTTTTCTTATTTCTCAACCAAAACATATGTTGTGGGTACTCAAAAGAACCGTCTCGATGAGACGTTCTTTTGAGCACCCAAAACGAATATAAAAAATGATGGGTAAGAAATTATTTACAATTTTACGCTCAAAATTTCTGTTTGTCTAAACCTATCACGGCCACCAATCCATCTCCTTCATCGCATGAAATCTATACTGTGTTATGAAGAAGAGGGACCAGTTTCCTATGCATGAGATGGACCTTAAATTCGACAAAATCGTTATTTTCTCTTAACAATACAAAATTTTTGAAATCCGAAAATGCTATTCGATGGCCTTGGTGTTTACCTTCGACATACCTCAAATAGTGTCCCCTGACACATAAACTGATTCTAGAATCTGTGTTGAAGTTGAAAAAAAGCTGTTTTTCTTCACTACAAACCAGTTTAATCCGTCAAGTATATAACCCTTTTAAAACCAATGTCAATGTCAAAAAGTTCAATGAGTGTCTCATCGAATAGCATTGCCCGATTTCTAAATTTTGCTCTCAAAATAACGAAACAGAAGGTTTAATCAAACTGGTATATGCGATAAAGGAGATGGATTGGTGGCCGTGCCTATGACAACATTTGCCATACCATGTGAGCAGAAGCTGTGAAACTGGGCCTCTATGTCCCTATTCTCAACCAAGAACTGTTTTCCTCTCTCAGACCCAACCTGGAGATCACTACCATTTTCTGACAACAAAAGCACAGATTCTATTCCCACCTGATCACAGAGCTGATCGATCTGAAAAAAGCAGGGGTATTCCTAAAAATTAGTTTCTTTATTTTTCCACAAATTCCAGGACATTCGTAACAAGTTCTTTCATCCTCTTTTTCAGGAAAAAATCACATTTTTAGCATAACTCTGGTGCTGTGGCGACTATGGCTCAACACACAAAAAATTTGTTAAGCAGATACACAGCTGGATTTATAAGTGACAATATTTTGCAATGAATATTTTCAGAAGTAAAATATTCACCAAAATATTACCCTTTAAAGGGCTAGGAACACTTTTTTGTGCACTTGTTGACAACAACCACCACGAGACGACTGTGCTGTACAGTGGTTCTCTAGCCAGGGGATTTTCTGCCCATCTCTAGGGGCCAAATTTCCATCTCATTCCCAATTGAAAATGCCACCCTTTTTACAAATACCATGTCTGATTTTCGCAATTAAGAAAAGTAAAAAAAAAAAAAGTAAAAAAAATATTTTTTTAACTTTTTTTTCAAGAGACCACTACTACTACTACTTATGAGAAACAATGACCCATATCAGAATGATACTTAAACACTTGTGCTTAAGTCGTATGCTTGACATAAACTAAAATAACTTGATTTTGATGATATATTTTCCTACCCTTGTTATGTTCTATGTCTTTAATTATACCCCCCGCAAACTTTGTTTGAGGGTGGGTATACTGTTTTCACATTGTCCGTGTGTGCGTCCGTGCGTCTGTCCGTCCGTAACATTTTGTTACCTTAATAGCTTGAAGAGTCATTGCTGGATTTTCATCAAACCTTGCAAACATGTTCATATATGCAAGACAAATACTTAAGACAAAAAGTAAGGGCTAGGGGCCAATTCTGTTAGAGTTATTTCCCTTTGTAGTTCTAAATGGCTTTTAATATAGGGTTTTATGCTTATGCTATTATAGGCCATACACGGGCCGATCAACTCCTACCACAGCTTTTGATGGAGAAATTTGATACTTTGCCTATACAATGTAGACACATTGAACATATGCATGAAGGAGTTTGGTTCAGAAAAAATAATTTTTGACAAAATGACAGCAGTGAGAACTTAGACAATTTTTCCCTAATAAGGCTTTTGAGTATGCATAGATGGTGCCTTCATGGGCCGATCAACTCCTGCCACAGCTTTTGATGAAACAATTTGATACTTTGCCTATACAATGTAGACACATTGAACATATGCATGAAGGAGTTTGGTTCAGAAAAAATAATTTTTGACAAAATGACAGCAGTGAGAACTTAGACAATTTTTCCCTAATAAGGTGTTGTATATGCATAGATGGTGCCTTCATGGGCCGATCAACTCCTACCACAGCTTTTAATGGAACAATTTGATACTTTGCCTATACAATATAGACACATTGAACATATGCATGAAGGAGTCTGGTTGAAAAAACAATTTTTTTGACAAAATGACAGCTGTGAGAACTTAGACAATTATTCCCTTAAATGGCTTTTGTATATCAGGTCTCACCCTGCCATTAGCCATTGTAGCCATTTGCTACTAAAAATGTAGAGTGGCTACAAATATAAGTAATTGGCTAAAGTACACTCTAGGTGGTTCAAAAATTACATATCTGCAAAAAAGTGTATTTTGATCAACTTTTGGATTTTCCAATATTGCATTTATTATTCCTTCACACTTTATTGCTGTGCCATATTTTACTCTTTGAATGCTGGATTTTTTTCACTACCATTAGGGTGTCAACCAGTTTGGATCCAGATCAGGCCTGACATTTTTTCGGGCCTGATCTGGGTCCAAACTGTTTGCAAAGGTTATCAACTGTAAGCAAATGTTATCAGCAGATGACAAAAGTCATCGCTAACGGGCAAAGTGTTAAATACAGAATAACTTCTTGATACTACTTTCTGGCTAAAGTCAATTTCATTTGGCTCCAACTTTTTCTATTTGGCTAAAGTTTTGGCTACAACAAATTCTGAGCCAGGGTAAGCCCTGGTATATGCATTGATAGTGCCTTTATGGGGCGATCAACTCCTACCACAGCTTAAAGCCTTTTAATGAAGCAATTTGATACTTTGTCAATACAATGTAGACACATTGAACATATGCATGAAGGAGTTTATAATTTTTGTTTGCACAGGTTCTACTGAAATCTTCTTTCAAAACTAAGGTCTGCTGGTTTGAACTATAAACTAAGGTCTGCTGCAGGGTTTTACACCAAGTTGAATGTTTGGGGGTCCCTGGGACTTAACTTTGATTATGATGGGGGTCCCATCATTGAAAATGGGGGTCCCATCTTTTTATATAAGCGTAGAATTTTGGAAGGTAGGACATCCTTCCATGAAGGGATTCAAACAGGCCTTAGCTGTCAAACAGGGGTCGCAAAACATCAGATTATTTTCGTATCTCAACCATTTGTAGTGACCTAGCCAGCTAGATAGGAATTTTCGATCTTTTTTTTTTGGGGGGGGGGCTGTTTTTTTAGAAGATTTGGACTGATCTGACTCTGAACAGCCGCTAGAGGATGGTTCTTGGTCCGCTTCTGCATTTCTTTCGCCAAAAAAGTTTCTCAGATCGCTCTGTTTCACATTTTAGCAGCCGTTTTTTTTCTAGTCATTTACAAGCTTGACCGTAAGAAAACCCAATAGTTGACAAGCGTCTATGTTGATCGAAAATCAGAGCGGGAGCGAGACATGATGAGATTTCAAAGCGCCATAGCAACGCGAATTTGATTGGACTGTTTTGACACACCTCCTGATATTATTGGTTAAACGACAGCACCTGTCCTATTTATTTACAGATAGGCTGTAAAACTGGGAAAAACCGAATCGTTACGAAATAACTTTGGAAATATGGGATTTTAATGAAAGGCACAACAAACACGTCTGCGTCCCAGCGGACGCAGGTAAGGTAAATTGAGGGGTCCTACCTAATGATTTATGCGTATAAGACGCAGGATATTGAGTCCTGTAAAACCCTGCTGCTGGTTTGAACTATAACTTGCCAAGTTTTTTCCTGACTCTTAAGGCCTGTTTAGACGGCATGATTTTGTCAGCCTGACAAAATCATACATGATTTTGTCATGTATGATTTCTCTGTTTAGACGGCATTACAATGTCATGTGTGATTTCTTTCATCAGTGAAGAAACTGGCTGGGCACCTTGAGCCATCTCATCATGCTCTACATAGTTTTATTGTTATAGCTAAGAACATGTGTTAATACTCATTCCCGCAAGTCACGACTTTTGCCATCTGCTATCTCATCTGCTTATGTTCTTAGGTAGTCTTTATGGCGAACAATATTGACCCAGATCAGACTGTTCCCTGGAAGCAGTCTGGTCAGGGGTCATATTGTTTATTTCCATGATAAGATCCTCTCTGAAATGCACTTGAATATATGCAGCAGACACCATTTTCAGGACAAAATACTGGCATGTTTAGGGTTATCTATTTTATCTTGCTCCGAAAGCTATTAACCCCTGTGACCTCAAAGCTGATTGGCTAATTCGCCATGATTTTGTAATGGCAAATAGAACCAGTTCTATCCCCCATGACATGTCGTCCTGACTCTAAAATCATATATGACTCTGTAATAGCAGTGTTTACACGAGCTGATTTGTAATGTACGACTAAGTCAGGACGACTAAATCATGCCGTCTAAACACCCCTTTACTGTGCGGGGGGTATCTAATAAGCATTGCTTATTGACTTTTTCATTTTTCCCAATTTTGATGTTAAAGGGAATATTCCAGCCCCATTAATATTTATCTTGATCAAAAATAAATTCCTCATTATTTACTAATTTATTTTACTCTGCTTCTTCGTCAGCTAAGGTGATTAAAAGCAAGTTTATTGCCCATAAAACCAATAACTGGCTGCTGACATGTTTTCCCTCAAAGGCTCATGGGTGCCAAATAGCTTGAAATCGAGTGTCTGGTCACCTCTGTCAGCTGTGAGTTAATGGCACCACATCTCAGTGGAGAGAGCTTATAATTAGGCTGTGCTTCCATTCAATTATTTCATTGAGTAATAATGGCTTCAAGTGATAAGAATGAGAATTACTTTAGACAAGGGCTACCTTACATGTTTGCACTACAGAAATAAGCAGTCTGGTTCAGGGCCCCTAAGTAAGTAATAGTTAATAGCATTAATTGAAATTGTAACATTTAGCTCTGTGCATGATATCTTCTGCTTTGCAAAGATTTTGAACCCAGATCAGGCCCACCAAAATAAGGGACCTGATCAGGATCCAAAACTGTTTGGTGCTCTGATCGCATTCCTGCAAAACATTTTTTGGAAAAGAGACAATTAAAACATTCAAAATAATCTTCGAAAAGAGTACATGTATTTGCATTGTTTAATGTCATAATTTTTATCATTCCTGTTATTATTTCCATAAATCTGAGAAAATTCTTACAAAATTCAAACCAAGTCCAGTTTATTAGGTCCAATCCAACAAAATGGCTTGCAAGCCTAACAGACTCAGATCAGCCTGCGCATTGATCCATGCAGACAGCAAAGACTCTGACCATACAATGTCTATATCCGGGCTGATCCGAGTCTCGCCTGTTTGTTCATGAATCAGAGTCCTTGAAGCTTGGATACTATAGCTACCCATTATGTTGCTGTGAAAACCCTGATCAGACTATTATCAAACGCAGATGCGGTGCTTGATGCTCATACCATTTTACTTTAAACCTGTTTGTGTCGTCTGCTGATAAACTTTACAAAAAATTTTGATAAGAAGTATGACATGTTATCAGGCCTGATCTGCATCCAAACTCTTTTACACTCTTTAATAATCTTTCCAAACAGTATAGAAATAGATCAGACCGAACATTATACACTGACTGTAATTAACCTACTTGACCTGATAACTGCACCTTGTGTAGTGCTGCCTGAGGAATTCTTTTTGGAGTATTGAAGCGATTAATGGCAATCCCCTGTGGCATGTGAGTGCAATTAAATCATGGGCTAATTGGAGCAGTTTCAACAAAATAAATGGTCATATGGTTCCCAGTATACCGTTAGTTCTTTAATAAATGCATATGAAAAAAAGTCCGAATTATCACTTTAAGTCGATCATTATATCCCAATTTTGGCCAGGGGCCTTTTCCCAAAATTGATGGAGAAAGCCCTGCTAGCTTAAATGGTTAAAGTCTGTGTTTGGATATTACATGTAATTTTAATCACTTACTAGAACTTGAATTTGATTCCTAAGAACGTCTTTTAAAATCCCTCTATAGTCTGCCGAAGACCTCATTCCCGTCAAACTACTGGTATGCAGATCTGAAAAATAACGCAAGTTTCAAATGTCATTACACCAGGGATACTCCTGGCTGATAACCAGGCAGGACCTTTTCCAGCAAAATAACATTTAACAATGGTCTAGTTAAGTGAAATTTTTGAGCGTAGACATGTGATTATTTCTTAGCAATCAGTTTAAACATGTGTTTTAAAACAGTTTTTTTTGAGTACTCAAAACATATGTTTTGGTTGAGAAACAAGAAAAGTAATGTTCAAATATGCATTCTTATCTATTAGCTGCTCTTTGAAGGCTGTTTTTCCACCCATTTTGTGTTGACTGCTGATTTCATAATTTTTCAAAATCTACTCAATTAGTTCAATCATGTGGTTTGGGTGCTCATATGAACATCTCATTGAAATGGTTCTTTTGAGTAGCCACAACATATTCAAAAGCGTAGCCAGAACGCTGAAAAAGTTACGCACATCAAATGGAGACTACTGGTTCAAGCAATTATTCTCTTCATTTGCGTTCCTTTTCAAAATGTGAACTTCTCTTAAAGGAAAGAATTTGCTCCCTCTGGGAGCAGCAAATTCTTTCCTTTAAGAGCAATTCCTTATGGTATGAAAAATCACTGTTAGCACAGTAGGTGACCTCCCTTGAAGGTAACTATTTTTATTACGCATGTGCGTTACTGCGTAATGGGAGCTATGCCAATGCATATTATATGTTTTGGTTGAGAAATTAGAGACTAATTTTCAAATATGCACTCTTATCTGAAATCCTGATTTAATTTAAAAGTACCTCTTCGGAAAAAAGTCTTTCTAGCATATATTTATGTAGTGTCCTCTTTACCAGAGGTACAGATTATATGTACATGTATACCAATCTTTATTACCAGAAAACGTCATAAAATAAACATACAAATAAACCCTCCCAGCACAGTACTGGCTACTACCCATGGAAAAGACACAAAAAAAACATAGTACTACCCTTTGCAAACTAATGAATTCTTCCACAGCTGCACTACTAAAATGGGCTTGGGATGGTCCATTGTGAACATCAAGGGGTTACAGGTTAGAATATCCAATTTAAGATTTTGTTTGTTTTCATTCTTTACATCCCAGTCAACAATTTCTCAGTTATGTCAGGACGGGTCTTCCTGGGTTGAGCAAGCACAAAGCAGAGGATAGTTACAGTCTTGCTCAAGGACACAATGGGCCCGAACCCACATCCCCTCAATCTCCAGTCAAGCACTCTTCTCCAAAATAAGAGACTTCAGGGAATGTTTTAATTCTAGCAAACAGTGCAGACCCCAGGGTACAAGCTGGGCCCTGACAGTAGGGAGAAGTGACTTTTCCCTCCAGGAAAATTAGAGAAAAGTGACAGTCAGATAGGGAGAAGTTATAGTGCAAAATTATGACATTTTCTGTCAGTTTTGAAGCAAATTAGCCATTACACATACTATTGCCATTAAATGGAAGGAGAAATATCACAGGGGGTTAACTCAGTCACAGTGCTGGGTGATTCTTTATGAAAGTTGTCAATGATGCTTTATGAAAGGGTTACAGGTGCTTTATGATTTCCTTAAAAAGTATAAGGTAGGTGATGGGAAACCGCATTAAACGTAAGATTTTCGAAGCCCGAAAGTATTTTATTTTTATTAATTCATATAATTGAAAAGCTAATGGTTTTACTCTGTCAGTCTTTGCGATGATGGTTTATGTGTCAGGGATTAATGAGCGGTTTAATTCAGATATTGTTAAAACCCATCACAAAAATTAGTATATTTATCAAAGTACATATTCCATCAAAGAAAGTGTGCATACAACTTCAAGTTCAATCTAAATGTGTTTGAAAAAATCAATTTTCTCCTCATGTAAAACTATAAAGGGCTTATTTTAAATTACTAATATTGACAAGCCAAAAAAAGTGGTAAAGAATCAGTAACATATTTTGGTAACAGGTTCTTTTCCTGTACGAATGATGGATAACTGGTTCTTTATGAAAGGGTTCGGATGCTTTATGAAAGAATTTGCAAATATGTTAATGGTTTTAGAATCAAATATCAAGGCAATTAGACCTTGTACTGAAGCCTTGACTTATTTATTGATTGAATTAAGACTTAACGGCCAAGTAAACAATATTTTTGTCATGTTGGGACTCCTCCAAGAGACAGGAAGAGACTAAAAGGGTCCAATCCATCCAAATTTGCCGCAAGTCAAGCAAATCACGCCCTATCATTACGATTAAGGTTAAGATTTATTTCAATATTATATCAGTGATGCCGAGACATAGTCTCTGATTTCGCTTAATTAAATGTTGTTTGATTTGATTTGTTGTCTATGGTAAACAGCTGTGGTCAACTTAACTACAGTGTTTCTATGCAAGCCTACTGTAGGGCAGTTTACCATTACTTTTGCTCATTCTTATACAAGTAACTGGCAACTTGGTCTCCTTGAATCATCAGGAGAGGAAGCAACTCTCCATGAAAAATATGCTGGGTGCGATCTCCTGTCTGCTTGCATATTAAACAGATAGGCAACTGACTGAGCTACAGAGTTCAGATTGTTAGCTAAGCATCGCATGTGCGTGTCCCGAGGGTGGGGAACAGCGGGTTTGCATCCCACCTGGAAGATCACAAGTTGTTATATGTTTCCTTAGAAATACTGTTATTGACAACCTCGAGAAGAAGTAGGACCCCTTGGGTCCAAATGCTTTGAAAAGGAGGCCAGGTCCGCACTGCCCTCTGTGAAAAAAACTAAAATAGAGTTTTCTGGACACCCAACCCCCAGACATAATTTTCTGGATCCTCCCATCTATCATAAATATTCAAAACCTGCTATCAGCATCCAGTACTGTAGCATTGTATCCGGGACATCAATATGTCTTTTTCGAAACTCCCAAAAGGAGCATGCGGTGGATTGATGGGGTTGGGGTGGCTCAGCATATTTGGAGGGACTTCATATGAATTAGTAAGAGTTGAGCCTGACAGGGCAGAGAAGGAGCATTTGGTTTGTTCGTTTGCTTGTTTTGACTTGCATGGCTTGATTCTTTACGCCCGAGTCAACAATCTTTCGGTCTTGTCGGGATGGGTCTACCTGGATGGATCCAGTAATAAGCAGCCAGTAAAATATCTGTTTGCTTTAATATTTTTCATCCCAGTCGGATCGGGACGATTTCTTATCCCTCTGTTTTATACCAGTTTCGGTGTCTTGCTCTAGGACACAACACAGTGACTCTGACGTCTGTGAGTCTCGAACTAGCAAACCTTAAATTGAGCCACTGGGCCCCACATAGGCATGAAAGATTAAGGCAAACATTGTCCATAATAACTTTAATTTTACTTGTTAGTCTGCTCTTGATAAACAAAAAGAGACATGTAGACAACAACTATTTACATGTTTTGATTCTCAAAAGAAACGTCTCATTTAGACGGTTCTTTTGAGTACCCAAAGGAAATACAAATTATTTTTTTTTCAAAATTCGCAAACTTGCCTCGCCTAATGATATATCAAATCATTAGAATCTAACAAATAACCTATAAAAAGCGGATTATTGTCCCAGACACAAGATTTCTCGTTCTGGATACCTGTAGTTGCAATTATAGTTCTCTTCTCTAGAGTTGTTTACTCATAATTTGAAACGAAACAACATCCAGCAATGCACAAGGCTCGTGCAGTATTGTGATTAAACATACCGGGTAGGCGGCAATTGAAAACGCTCTTAACAATCGACGAACGCAGATAATAATCGCAAGAAAGGTGTTTACGATTGCCAATCGGGGCGACAAATGACGATAGAAAACCCTGTTTTATTGATTTTTGATCTGCGTTCGTCGATAGTATTAACGTTTTTGATTGCCACCTACCCGGTGTGATAACGAAAAGTGTACGACTTTTGTGTCTGTACGGGCGATAATCCTCACTTACGCTTACGGCACATCTAAAGTTTTGGCCATTAAAAAGCCAAACTTCATTGGTTCCTTCATGTATATGCGAACATTATCCTTTAATGCATTATCCAAGTCACATGCCTCGGGGAAAGGGTGCGTGTGATTTTGGGGAGGGGGTACCCTCCAGTACTCTTTATACATAGGCTTGCAAGCTGGCTCCAAGGCGCTCCGTGCATTTTCTTCTTGAGCTATAAAAGCTAGCTAGACTTGAAATATTAGGTGTAGTTTTTAAAATTGACAGAAAACAACATAGATGCGGACAAATCTGCACCATCTGTCTGCAAAAATGCAAAAACATGTCTTCATTCGGTAAGTGACAATCAAGCATAAAAGTCAAAGGATGACTGGGCTAACCTCAAAAAGCTAGCCAAAAACTGCATTTGATCATTACACCCAAGTCGGCTGCTGCATATATTTGTTTTGATTATTGACAATTATATTAGCACAGAAGCAAACTGCAACAGTCTGTTCTGGGTCTACATTGTTTGCCTAAGAGGCTTCAAAAACATTCAGCATACGACAAAAGCAGACAGCTTTTGATGTAATTGGCAAGAGGATCAAATTATCGATGTCCATGCACGTTAGAAGAAAATATTTCTAGTCTTACCATATATTAAACTGTTTTTGGGCGAGGTACTTCTATTACAGAGCGGACACGATTAAATTGCAAAATCTACAACTTTCCGTTTTAACGGGTCATATATTTTTTTTAAAAAAAAAGGGTAAAACAGAGTTAAAGTCCTTGTGTATTAAACGTCGTCTTATGTTGATTGATATCTGTTTCATGAAGATGTCTTAAACTGTTATTGAGATACAGAGAGGACTCGAAGCACGTATGATCGATGGACAGACATCCGAGTAGTTACCTTGAACTTAGTAGATGGTGGCTGAGAGTAGTGCCAATACATTAGATTCCGGACCAGGTTTGAGCCAAAGTTCTGTCCTTGACTTTGGGAGTTGGTGGTTAAGTGTTGTATGCGACACACCTTCGTGGGATCAGTTATAACCATGTGAAGTTATAATCAAAATATAATGAGATTGGCCTACCCGGGCACGAAACCCATATTTACAGCGTGGCTCACAGATTTTGGGTCAACGCTGTAACTAAATTGAGCCGTGACATGTGATTACCAACAATGTGGCGTTTTGTCACGTGTAGACTCAAACGATCCTGTGCAGCCTCCTTTTAAGCTTAGAAACTCCAAATGATGATCAATCAGTAGCTTAACGCTCATATAATATTCAAGCGACTAGCAAAGGCTCTGATCAGACTGCGCGTATGTGCAGGCTGATCTGAGGCTTTGCTGGTCGCACATACCACATTGTTAGAAATCTCATGCCACGGCTCAATTATTGATATCGATACATATGCGCTTCCGAGAGTAACCCTGTCTTTGGTGGTTGCGAACAAGAAAGGCACAGACCAGCTAGCGCATCCGCGCAGTCTGAGCAGCGCCTTTGTTAATCGCTTTATTTGAAAGTATCATATCTGGATGTGCTACAGGCAAAAATTTGATTTTCTAGCAAGTCTCTTTAGCTAATCAGGATGGTTTGAATCTCACTTTGTCAGAAACACCGAAGACGGGGTTTTTCGCGTCGCGGCCCAATTATAAAGTCTGATGAGATATGATTTTTTATTCATATGTTTTTTTTATTTTATTTTTATTGTTATTGATGTATTTTAACTAAATCATCATTCCTCTAAAATACTTCTTCGTTTGCCTTTTCTTCTTCTACTATCTCAAAGATGTTTGAACAGACATAAATTAATTTTCTGGCCAGCATAAGATAAGATGTGGAATGGTAGCTCTTGCTTGTTTGTTTCATTTGATTCTTTATGTCTGATTCCTTATGTCGCAGTCAACAATCTTTCAGTTATGTCGGTACTGGTCTTCCTGGGTTGAACCAGTATTAAGCAAGGATAAATGTGTCTTGCTCAATGACACAACGCAGTAACGCTGGTGAGGCTCGAATCCGCAACCCCTCGGTTCTGAGTCAAGCACTCTATCACTGATTTGGAATGGTAGCGGTTGGTATGGATTCATAGGTGCAATATTAGCATCTACGACGGATATCAGTCCAGTGGTACACCTTCATGCTATCGGTAATATTCATATGAGAGTATAACTTTATTGGGTCCCGTAGCTCAGTCGGAGGCAAGCCCAGCTGTTCATCAAGGGTTCGTGTGTTCCATTGCGACCTAACCAAAGTCCATTATTTCCTGGAGATTGGTCAAGAAATCAAATTTATACAAGTACGTTCATTCGCCACCTTCTGATGATTCAAAAGGGTTCTTGTCAGTTGAAAAGTATGTGCAAAAATTACTGTTTTATACCCCTATTCCACACAGAGCCCGAATCCAACGAATCGCCACGAATTGACAAATATTTGGATTCGTGGGCTTAAACGTAATCAGTTCGCGAAGATCTTAATAATAACTGAATCATACATTCGTAGTCAGTTCTTGCAATTCGTAGGCCTATCTGGAATTGGGATCAAAAAATTTGAACTGTTCAAAACTTGGCCACGAATTCCCCGATTCGAAAAATCGTGCTTGATTCGTAACAAATTCCTAATGCATCTTGGAAATTGTAACTGAATCGTAATCGATTCGGATGCATTCTTACGCATTCGTAGCTACCCTCAACTCATTCGTGGGTAATCGGGATATTAAGACAAGCAATTTAAACCAAGGAAGAGATAGTAGAAGGACTTTCCCTTAGAGTAACTACCCCATCACCCATACATTCGAGCCAGTCCTGGAAACTTGGCAGATTCAGGAGCACAATCAGGATCAGTCAGTAGCTCCTGGCTGGTGGTTTTGCTGATGGTGAGCTTTTGTTTGATTTGATTCTTTACGTCCACTCAACAATCTTTCAGTTATGCGGGACGGGTCTTCCTGGGTTGAACCAGTACTAAGCTAGGATAAATGTGTCTTGCTCAAGGACAACAACGCAGTGACGCCGGTGAGGCTCGAACCCGCGGCCCTTCGGTCTCGAGTCAAGCACTCTACCACTGAGCCACTGCGCTCCCTGATGGTGAGCTACTATATTTTTCCAAGTCAAAGAGCCAGGGCCAGGGCCTCTCGACATTAACGTGGTTGTTTTCTTCTACCTATATAAGTAGCTGTTTTAGACACTCAAGTTGCAGGATCAATTCTACAGCTGACAAGCGACGAACGTTCATTTTGGAACTGATCCCCCCCCCCCAAGCATGGATGGGCTTTTTTTATAACTGTCGTGAGAGGTGAGAGAAAATCTCGCGAATCATCACGAATCGTCGCGGATTTCTGTTAATTCATACCCAATTCGTGCTGCATTCGGCGTATTCTCAACTGATTCGTGATCTATTCTTTAACGTATTAAGGCTCCTAAACTTATTTTACAGTTTAAAGAGGGGGTCCAATGGTTTTATAACACATTTTCCAGGGGGGGGGGGGGGTCCAACTTTTTCCAGGGGTTGGGGTCCAATAGAAACCAATATAACTTTTTCCTTTGATTTTCCAGGGGGTCTGGACCCCCTATCCCACCCCCCCCCCCTCTGGAACCGCACATGGACATTGTGGCATTTTGGCACGAATAGGCTCAAACGAGCCTGTGTGGCCTCCTTTTAAGCTAAGAAACTTCAAATGCTAATCGGTCAATAGTTTTTAAGCGACTAGCAAAGGCTCTGATCAGACTGCACATATGCGCAGGCTGGTCTAAGCCTTTGGTGCTCGCACATACCACATTGTTGGAATTCTCATATTGCGGCCCATTTATTGGTGCAAAAAATGCATTTTACGGCTGTATATCAGGACGAAATTGCATTTGTCTCATAAAGAACCTGTAACTTCTTTCATAAAGAATATGTAACAACTTTCTAAAAGAACCTGTAACCCGAATTTTAGGCTCATAAAGCATTTGTAACCTTTCATAAAGAACCATTAACTTCGAAAATTTTTGAAATTGGCTAAAACGTATATTTAAGGAAGAATTCAAGCTTCATATACCAAATATATATTATAATGGTTCCTTTCCAAGCATGTTTTGCTCGATAAAACTATGAAATATACATATATGGCATTTGTTGCAACTTAGCATCTCTATTGTAATTGGTGAATTATTGGACAGCTAAACTGTATGATAAATGCATAGACTATCATAAAACATGCTGCTTATATGTCTTTTAACAAAATTTGACTCTAAACCTGTCTAATATAACCATGTTCACCCCATTTCTGGCATGAGCATCGCATCTTGTCAAGAATCATTAACCCAAAGTAAAGAATCTGTAACCCTTTTCATAAAGCATCATTGACAACTTTCATAAAGAATCACCCCGCACTGTGACTGAGTTGACCCCCTGTGAATATGATGCAGTGGTAGTAGATTGTCACCACAGCTTGTGTTTGTGTGGTGACAGAATGAAAATGAGTCTCCCTAAAAAAATAAAAATATATATTTTTTTTTTAGAGAGACTCCCATTTTTCCATGGGCCCCATCTCCCACTTCTCTCTGGGTCCCATTAAGGGCCAAAATTCGGCCCATATGGCGACTATTTCGCCCTAGTCGCCCCTAGCTTATTCCCTGGACCCTGATGAACTGCTGCTTAATGCAGCATTTCATCTAGGTATTCACTGTTTGCCAATTATTAAAGTATCTGTTTTACGATTTCTCGTATACAAAGAGGGGGGGGGGGGGGGGGTGGGGGAGGAAGTCCAAGATTTCCAGAGTGGGGACATAATGCTTATATCTATAGAAAGTTATAGAATTTGTGTTTTCTTCAGCGGGTCTGGTCCCCATGTCCCCCCACACCCTCTGGAAGTCCAAGATTTCCAGAGTGGGGACATAATGCTTAAACCTATAGAAAGTTATAGAATTTGTGTTTTCTTCAGTGGGTCTGGTCCCCATGTCCCCCCACACCCTCTGGATCTGCCCTTTTTATGGCGTAAATTTGTAAATGATTTCTTATCCATCAGTTCGAACATTTATTTTGGGATTGTCTCATTGAGTTAGTTCTTTTGGGTACTTACAAATTATGTTTTGGTTGAGAATTAACAAAATTAATTTGTGACTAGGCACTCTTTTATGACTGCCTGTATATGTAGGTATGAGGACGTGGATGGGGTAATTATCAGTTAAGGATTCTTGGTCGTATTTTAGATTGATTAGTGATTTTTCCTAAAGGTTTATCCCAGTTGATACCAGGCCTTTCGATAAGAGTGTGCAACAAAAAAAAAATCCTATTTCTCAACCAAAACATATGCTGTGGGTACTCAAATGAACCGTCTCAATGAGACGGTTCTTTTGAGCAACCATAACATATGTTAAAATGATGGGTAAGAAAATATTTACAATTTTACGCTGAAAAATTTTGTTTATCTAAACCTGTGGATATGCTAGGAGTACCATAATCTTCATGACCATCTTCCATATTAAGTTCCTCAAGATCATCTTCATTTTCAGTGGTGCAAATATTGATATACCCAACATGATTGTGACCAGCTTCCTGAATTTCCTCAAAATCATCTTTATTTTCAGTGGTGTAAATACTGGTAGACCCTACGTGATTTTAAACCACACCTGTGCATGCATATGAATGTTCATTATCGCTGTTTTCAATAGCTTTAATCTTTAATTCATTAGGACTTTTGACTGCATGACTGAACGGTTTCTGTTCGTTCTGACTGGTTTCAGAATAAGCGAATCAAACACACTTGGTATCGCATCATTTCTCAGTCTTTGCCTTAATCATCCATACTGTTGCTGGTGGCAATCCATAGGTTTAAAATGTCGTGAACATGCACGTGTCACGGTGTGCGCTTATTAACTTCAACATTTTCATCCCATTTTAAGCTGTTTTTCCATCTTTTGAGTAGACCTTCATCTTTTGAGAAACAATGGTATGATAAAAGCTTGCCCTCCTCGTATCTTGAAGTACTTTTACATTTGGGCACACAACAGAGATGCAGCATCTTCTGTCTTACTAGCTGAAAGAAGAGATTCTTACATTTGTGCTCCTCTTGTTGCAGATATAGAGATTCTTACATGAGTGCTCCTCTTGTTACAGATATAATGATTCTTACATGAGTGCTCCTCTTGTTACAGATATAGAGATTCTTACATGAGTGCTCCTCTTGTTGCAGATAATATAGAGTGCTCCTCTTGTTTCAGATATAGAGGATCTTACATGAGTGCTCCTCTTGTTGCAGATATAGATATTCTTACATGAGTGCTCTTCTTGTTACAGATATAGAGATTCTTACGTGAGTGCTCCTCTTGTTGCAGATATAGAGTGCTCCTCTTGTTTCAGATATAGAGGATCTTACATGAGTGCTCCTCTTGTTGCAGATATAGAGAATCTTACATGAGTGCTCCTCTTGTTACAGATAAAGAGATTCTTTCATGAGTGCTCCTCTTGTTGCAGATATAGAGTGCTCCTCTTGTTGCAGATATATAGAGTGCTCCTCTTGTTGCAGATATAGAGATTCTTACATGAGTGCTCCTCTTGTTACAGATATAGAGATTCTTACATGAGTGCTCCTCTTGTTGCAGATAATATAGAGTGCTCCTCTTGTTTCAGATATAGAGGATCTTACATGAGTGCTCCTCTTGTTGCAGATATAGAGAATCTTACATGAGTGCTCTTCTTGTTGCAGATATCGAGGATCTTACATGAGTGCTTCTCTTGTTGCAGATATAGAGGATCTTACATGTCAGTACTCATGTTACAGTAAAACCTGTCTTAAGCTGTCGCTCAAAGAGAAGACCAAAATTGGTTCTCAAGACTGATTATGGCTTAATGTCCATCAAAAGTATTGCATAATGCTCTTGGGGAGCATTCTGCAAAACTTTCGACCTTCATTAAGGTACCATTGGTCATTAAGATCTTCATTTTGTCAATTTTTGAGTTGCCACTTTAGACAGGTTTTAAGTGTATATTGTATTTATTAAACCAGTTGGGGAAAAAGTGATAAAATGTGAGGATTGCCGAGCATTTTATGGCTTTTTCGCAACAGATTTATTTAATTCAATATATAGTACAGGAGCATGAATGTTAGATTTTATCTATCATATGATGTTACAATTATTTAAATCATGTTTTTGCCCAATTTTTGGTGTGCAAACAATGCAGTGACAATGGTGATGCTCCTATCCGCAGCCCCTTTGCCCTGAGTCAAGAACTCTACCACTGAGCCACTGTGCTCCCAAGTCTGCTGCAACCTTGTGGCAAGACTGTTGCAAAGAATCTTTTTCATAAGGGGTGGCAAGTTTAAATGTTCTGTTTTTTACATTCAAGTTTTCAATTTTTAATGAGAAAATTTTGGTGGTTATAATGACTAGTTTATGATCTGTACTTTTTTTCAGCTGACAGCTCTGAGATTCACATGTAATTAAGCGAGATTTAAACTAGTTTCATGTATCGGCTAAAACACATGAACGACGAAAATAGAATAAACCAGGATAATCATTGTTTTGGGCAGATATTGGTTATTGTCTGACCATACCCTCATGTGTGTCTAAAGGTTCTAGGCTCTGTCCAAAAATACCATACACCTGACAGAACCGGGAACAGAACATCATTATGGTCTGTATTTATAGTAAACAGGGTTCTTACGGAAATGGGAAAACAGAATTCCAGGTCTTTTCCAGGATTTTTTTTCATTTTTCAAGGACTCAATTTCTTCCCAATTTTGTACAAAACAACGCAAAAAATGCACTTTTTTTCTCAACCAGAAATGTCGAAGTGGAAATAGCTAACAAAGGCACACTTGTTTTATTTGATTCTGATTCCGGTGATTAAAACCGAGACTACCGCACAAATTGAATAGAAAAGAACACAAGTCGCACCACGCTCATGGAGTGTGTCTAACAATTTTCACTCATTTTTTTGGCAATATTCACTGGGTTTTTTTGCGCATCCCATAAATTCGAAAGAACTTGTGGTGTATCTCATATTTTTCAAGGACTAATTTAAATTTTCAAGGATAATTTCACAAAATATCAGGACAATTCCAAGACAAAAGGCACTTTTTTCAAATTCCAGGAGTTTTCCAGGCCCGAGGTCAAATTCAAGGACTTTTCCAGGTTTGTGCCAACCCTGGCAAATAAGTTTTATTCTGGACCCGGCCTATTGCAAACTTTTACACAAGACATCAGTCAATAAGACCAAGTAGTTTTACATGGTGTCAGATGAACCAAGGGACCGTTATAAGCTGGGAACCTTTAAAGTGTCCGAAGTTGTCCAGAGACGCGCAGCAAGATTCTGCCACAATGACTATCGCCGAACAAGCAGCGTCACCTCCATGATTCAGAATCTGGGATGGGAAGAGCTACAACATAGCCGTCAGCAGTGTAACACAATCATGATGTACCGAATGGTCAATGACCTCATCGACATTCCTGCTGAGAACTACCTAACTCATTCCGGCACAACAACCAGAGGCCACGGGACCCGATTCCTGGTACCTTACTGCTCCGCGAATGCCTACAAGAGCTCCTTCTTTCCCTCAACAATACGTCTCTGGAACTCTCTGCCTGTCTCTGCAGTTACAGCACCGTCGCTTGATGCCTTCAAGTTGTGCATCAGCGCTGGACCAGCCCTCTAAACCTGACAAGATGTTTTTAACCTGTATGAAGAACCTTCCTTCACACATGTGTATATAGTTTCACACAGTGCGACTATGCTCAAGACTGGGCCCAGCACTTTTTTGGAAGATGAAGTTTAATACTAGTAATGTCCCTAATTATTCAGATCTAGTTCCATTTTCCGAATATAGGGTGCACACGACCTCCTGAAGCCTTGCGTTAGTGGGCATGCATGAATCGTACACTGTTTCTCGCGCAAATTGTGACGTTAAATAGAAGGAGAATAAACCGTTGTGGCTGAAGCACGACTGACCTTCAATATATCGTTTGATTAATATTTCTATCCGTATTTTGTTGGGGTTTTTTTTCGGTATTTTTTTAATCAATCTGCGTCAATAAAAGCGCTTGATTGCTTTTTTCAATTTGATCATCGTGTGGGTAAAACCTGGTAATTAACTCCGAACCCGAACAACTTCACCCCTAGAGCCCCAATATCAGAAAATGTGAGTCGAAGCAGCGTGGTGAAGGAAGCGTGGTGACGTGGTCGAAGCAAGATGTGTTGTTGATGAGCTGAGAAAGAAAATTCATATTTTTAGTTATTTTATGCACCCCACCTGCACATGAACTGTATATAGTTGTTCTTAATTTACTGTTCACACACACGCGAAGTTTTACTGGAGAATTCTTCTCCTGCACAGTTTTATTTTCACTTTTTGACTTTGAATTTCTCGAGAACTCGCCAGCAAGGGCGCGAACTACGCCGCCATCTTGAATTTCGACGAATTGATTTAGACTTTTTGGAAGAAAATGAAGGAGTGAGACCAGCTTGGTGAATGAGTACCTATTTATCCCAACTGTGATGAGTTTTACCAATTTTAAACCTTTTTAGAGAATTTCTTTTATAATTGAAATGTGTTTAGTGACTGCTGCCGATGACGAACACTGTTGAATATCCCAGTCTATGTGTAAGCTGCTACTTAGTTTGAAGCATTATATAAACAGTGGCCTTTTCTACGGTTTGGAGACTCCGAAGTGGTAAGATTGTGACTTCCCCAGATTGTTACTTGAAAGCCTGAATACGGTGTGTTGTCTCTGACTAAGGGAACATCTACGACAAGATAATAGGGGAGTATTTGTGAGGCGAAGACTTTTGTTTCGGCTGTGAATGTTGACCCGAACTGCCGTAGAAACCACTAACTGAGTTAACTACAGAAATTTAATTGCCATTCAGAATCCTGCATGTTGCATTTTTGGATCCAACCTGAAAATATGGTCTGAGGATCCACTATTTTTTTTAATTACTTTTGGCTGTAACCATAGTTACTCAAGTTTTACGTGTCAAACCCATTAAAAGAGTCCGAAATATTTGCCAAATTTCTGTATAGCTTGCCTGGTACTTTCTTTCTATTAATACTGGCACGATCAAATTTTGATCATTACGCCAGGGAGTGCAATTTTGGAATTTTGAAGAAAAAACAAAAACAAAACAAAAAAACAAAAACAAAACAAAAAAAACAAAAAAAATCTTTCGGCTGTGTTTTTAACTAAATGAGGAGTGCCCTAAACTCCTCAGCAGTCTGGGAATTGACCGCCGAAGGAGAAAGACTATTCCACTGTGGTATAGTCCGGGGGAAAAAAGAGTTCTTCAGGGCATCACTGTATGTCTGGTATCTACAATATTGGGCACTGTGTGATGACCTGGTAGATTTCAAACTGCGAGCAGGGGTCAGGTACTTGTCTTTTTCTATAGACACAGCACCAGAATGTATCTTATGAAAGAGAAGCAGGGAGGACTGATCCCTACGGGCCTCAAGAGATGGCCACTCAAGCTCATCAAGCATCTCGCCGACACTACTTGTGTTACGCCATCTCCTGCAGGTCCAACGGGCTGCTGTCCTCTGAACTTTCTCTATCTGATTAATCTGAAGTTTTGAGTAAGGGCTCCAAATGGGTGCTGCATACTCTAGTTTAGGCCGAACCAAAGTTTTGTATGCAACTTCCTTAGTACTCCGAGGTGCAAAAGCCAAATTCCTGCGAAGGAAACCAAGTGTCTTAGTTGCTTTGGAAGAAATTTCTGAAATGTGTTGACCCCAATCCATATTATCAGAGATGGTTATGCCAAGGTATTTTGCTGACTGAACGTTTTCCAAAGTTTGGTTGTGAAGGGAGTAATCAAAGAGAATCTGTTTGTGATGCTGATGCCGAGTCACTCTCATAGAGTGACATTTGGCTACATTGAACTTCATTTGCCAATCGGCTTCCCATTGTCCTAAGCTAGTGAGGTCTTCCTGCAGTATAAAACAGTCTTGAATCGAATGAATGTTTCTATACAGGACACAGTCGTCCGCGAACAGGCGAACAGAAGACCTGATGTTATCCGGCAGGTCGTTTATAAAGATAAGGAACAGGATCGGCCCTAAAACTGATCCTTGGGGTACACCGGATAACACTGGGACTGGATCTGAGGCTTGACCATCTAATACTACTTTTTGAGTGCGCCCAGAGAGCCATGAGTTGATCCACTTGTGGGTGGACCCTCTTATCCCATAATAGTCCAATTTGTGTAATAGCCTCCTGTGTGGTACCTTATCAAAGGCCTTTGCGAAATCCATTATGATCAAATCTGTCTGCTTGTGTCCACGATTCACAGCGCCATCCAGGTTGCTGATGATATCGTGCACAAACTGGACCAACTGGGTCTCGCAGGACCTCTGACTTCGGAAACCATGCTGACAGTCAGCAAGTATGCTATCTAAGGCTAAGTGCTTGTTGATGTTACTGACTAATATATGCTCTAGGGTTTTGCAGCAGATGCATGTGAGCGACACCGGTCTGTAATTAGCAGCGTCATATTTTTCACCTTTTTTAAAGACCGGGGAACCATTAGCTTGTCGCCACTCATCTGGTACATCGCCCCGAGCTAAGGACTCATTAAAGATAAATGCCAGTATTGGAGAGATCTCATTGCTACACTCTTTAAGCACTCTGGCATTCAGTCCATCCGGGCCAGGTGCTTTATGTACATTTAGTCCGTCCAACAGTTTGGCGACCCCTTTCGGGTCAACTGTTATGTCCCCCATGGGGGAGAACGGACTAGCCCCTTTAGAGGGCGGGTCAGAGTCGCCTTCA
Organism: Loripinus fragilis; assembly: GCA_964019695.1. Lineage (NCBI taxonomy): Eukaryota > Metazoa > Mollusca > Bivalvia > Lucinida > Lucinidae > Loripinus > Loripinus fragilis. The sequence continues at coordinate 9,822,943 of OZ026530.1, forward strand.
CGTGTGAAGGCTGATTGAAACTGCCGGTTACATATATTGGCTTTTTCCTTTGTATCTGTCTTAAGAATTCCGTTTTCTCTGAGTGATGCGATCCCACACGCGTCTTTTTTAAGAGATTTGACAAATGACCAAAACTTTTTTATCTTTTCAGGCTTAGGAGTATCGGGATCTGAGGTGTCGTTCTCAAACGTAAATATATTGGAAACGTATTTCCAATAGGCATCTCTCAATACCTTCTGTACATGTGCTCTGAACCGCTTATAATGAATCTTGACATCAGGGTCCTTGGATTTACGAGCACGAAGGTAAAGCTTATTTCTTTTCTTTACAAGCCGTTTGATCGTTAAATCGATCCATGGCACAGAGTATTTTGTTTTGGTCATTTTTGATGGGATAAACCTTTCAACAGCCTCTACAAAGCCTGTTTTGAATTTGACCCACATGTCATTAACTGACATGTGACTGTGGTCTTCAGAAAGGTACGCGTCCTTAAATTGGGTCATGTGGTCTTTAAGTCCGACCATATCTGCACGTTTATAGAGATAGATCTTTCTTGATGCCTGTTTTAACCTTTTAGCCTTAATGTCATATTCTACGTACACAATGTCGTGATCAGCTTTGCCGATCGGGGGCATCCCCTTGACTCTATTCACAGGAGATGGAAAATTCGTAAATAGCAGGTCAAGAGTTTTATCATTGCGCGTTGGTATATCTACGACTTGAGTAAGACAGTGCTCCCCTATAATGTCCAAAAGTTGTTGCTGAGACTGTCTTTTTTGCACCCCTTGGGGTACTTTCATGTGACTCCACTCTATATCACCGCAATTGAAATCTCATTATTTATTGCTATATACTGCATTATTTATAGTGGTGGGGCTGCTCTTGCAGGATATGCCCCAAACTTCCTAGCTAGCAGTATTAGTTAGTAGTTCTTTAGTAATGGTGTTGCAGCTCGTCTACTTTTTTTTAGATTATGACATAATTTTAATTTTTATTTTTAGCTTTCTGACTGGATTTTAATTTTAATTTTTTAGCATAATCACTGGTGAAATTTAGAATCTGTGTGTACTTTTAGTGAGGAATTTATGCAATCTTTTGAGTACATGGGAGTTCATTTGCACTTGAGTCTTGAATATGAGCTCTTTTTAGGCTATTTTTGTTTTATTAAAACAGAGCTATCTATAATTAAATTTTGGTAATTGTGAAACTGTCTTATTGGCCGGAGACACCTTGTCTGTCCGTAGCTGTACTGGGGTTGCATTTCATAAGAGTGCTGTCTGCAGGTCCCCTTTGGTTTTTGCCGTCATTAATCGTGTGCCGTTTGCCGTCTGCGGTTGCTTTTGTGGTAGTTTAATACAATGGAGAGAGGGGCACGAGTAAGGAAAAGACCGATAACATATTCACCAGCAATTGGGTCCGTTTCTAAAAAATCATCCATTGCTGATAGAGAAGTTGATTACTCCCTCAATAAAAATAGGGCTGCTCAGAAAAAAGCAGATGCTGCTGACAGGCCATCTGTCAATATTATCAATAAACATGAAAATGTTATCTTGGAACTTAGTGCCGGAGCTTATGAATGCTTTAGGAGTGAATTTCTGAGGTTCTACGAGGGTAATGCAGAGAGAATTTGCATACCGGTGCACCAGAAAAAAGAAAAAAGTGGTCTGATTACTGAACATTCATATTCAATCAAATTGCGTTCAGAAGGTGAAGGCACTGCTCGAGGTTCCCAGTTATGTAGGGTCTCAATGTACCACACAAGTTGCAGGGTGATGGTGAACGGTAGGCGATACGGTGACTTCTTGACGCATGACCTGATTAGAATTGTTGACTTGATGGAAGGTAATTCTGATCTGAAAGAGATCAATAATAGGATAAGGTCTGCTTGCCAAATGTACTTGGCTGAGGGGGTTAGCCCACCAGGTGATAATGGGGCTAGAATGGGTAGTAAGGAAAAGCTGATGAATGGACACTCTACCCGGGAACCCATCTGTGACGGAGGGGATTTAATGATTGGGAGTGATGGGACCTTTCGTCCGAAGCGGAATTTTAATTCTGGGGGTGGCTTAGCTGTTGAGGGCCCCTTGGCTACTGACTGTCAGTCACCCGATAGGGTTTCAACCTGCTTGCATTGTGATGAGGTGTGTGGGGCAGAGGGTGGGCCCCAGGAGGGTGAGAACTCTATTTATTGCGACTCATGCGAGACATGGATGCACTGGTCGTGTGAGGGGCTCTCGGATGAGGAGGGTAGTTCATGGGGCAATTCAGATACAGATTATAAATGCTCATTGTGTACTTCAAATGGGAATTGCAGTGTCATTGTGTTGGGGGATGGTCAGGAATCCATGCTGGATACTGGGGGGCCTTCTACACCATCAGTCATAGTGGGGGATGGTTCTTCTACGCCAACAGCCATGGTGGGGGATGGTGTGGAGGCTGCTTCCCTGTCAGTGGACCTACATAATAACTTTGGACTCCTTCCTATAGCTGAAGACCCTGGGATCCAGTCAAGTGATGTAGATTTCCATGCACTAAAGGGTGACCTTCAAAATAACCAAGGGCTCTCTCCTATTGCCAATGGTCCAGGGTCCCAGTCAGGTGGTGCAGATACACATGTATCATCAAATGCCAGGGTGGTTCCTGAATTGGGTGTCCCATCGGGGACAAAAAGGGGATTTCAGGGATGCCCAGATAAGGCTGACTCAGTGGGGGCGCGCCCAAAAATCCCATATAGGGCTTCGGCTGGTAAGGCCCCTGAAAAGTCTGTGGGTTCTTGTGCTAAACTGATTATACCCAGCAGTGGTGCCACTTGCAACGGGGAGGATATTAATAAGGATATATTAGAGGGGGGTTCAGCTCGGGTTGATACTGAAGAAGGGGAGGGGGGAGGACTTTACATAAATACTTCACTACAGACTTTAGAACAGGATGTGGCTTGTGTTGTTAAAAATAAGAAGGCTAGTAAAAAGTCTCAGCAGAATCAAGTGTCTGTGTCCGATGGGCTTACTGATATAAATGTTAAAAATTTGGAAAAGATGAAAAATAAACAGTTCAAAGGTCGTGAACAAGACCTACAGAAAAGAGAACAGGAATGCAATGATATGGTTAAGCAACTAGCTGCCATTAAATCAAAAGTGATTCAACAGGAGCATCTTATTACTGAACTTGAAAATTCTAAGAAAATTCTTGAAACTCAGTTAATATTAACTAAGCGTGTTGATTTGGACTCAACCAAACAGTCAGCGGATGTCCCAGTCTCATCTGGTGTGCCCCTATCTGGCCAGCATCTGGTCGAATCTAAAATGTTGTTTTTAGAGCAGCGCATGTATATGCTAGAAATGGACTGTTTAAGAATGAAGCAGGATGCAATCAGGACTGAGCAACTTAGGGCATTGGAGTCTCAACAGAATATCTTGCTTAGAAGTCAGGAAGAGTTGATGAACTTGTCATCACGTCGGCATGATCCGGGTCTGTATGAACAACACCAGAGGGTAGGTTTGGGGGCTCATGCATCACAGTTTCCGTACATCAACAGAGTGCAGGTTCCTGTGATTGACCAAGGTCTCGGTTACCATGCACAGGTTCCTGCACAGATTATGGTAAATGAATCTGGGCTGGGGCCGAGGGAGCACAGACCTGTTTACAGTTGTGCACCTCAGGTTGTCCGTGCCAATGAGCCTACTGTACAAGATAGTGACTTACATGTGGGGGGGTCCTCAGTTGGTCATTCCTCAGAACAGACTAATGTAACGCCCAATGGGCCCATTCCGGCCGATGTTTCTGAGCAGACACAGGCAAGAAGGGATGCTGATACTGTGCACCCACCGTCCACACCTAACAATGATAATGAGGATAAGGAGGTTGACGCGGGTGCGGAGGGGACTGCTGGAGTTGAGTTGTCTAAGGGCGGAGGTCTGGACCCGGTCCAACAGCTGCCCCTGACAAATTCGGGAAATGTGCAAAGTCTCAATACGGAGCCTAAAGATCAAGGGAGACCAGCACCCTCAGGTCCGAGTCTGAATAACCCTTCTTTTTTGTGGCAGGGCTCAGCGGTTGCGAAGCCCCCCTGGACGCAGAGCAGGGTGATGCCAGGACAGGCCTTGGCGGGTCACCAGGTGCCCCTGCAAACTACAATGGGTCACCAGCAAAGTGTCTATCGGAGTGTCCCCATTCCGCAATACAGGGTGATGCAACTCCCGCGGTGCAATCTGACTCCCGTGCAACCTCATCAGGGTCAACTCTATTTACCACAAGGATTGCAACATTTAACATCGAGAACTTTTACACCAATAAACTATACTTGGATAAATTACTAAGTGAGTGTCAAATTATTGCTCTGCAGGAGCATTGGCTCTATCATTTCGAGCAAAGGGAACTGGTTGAGTTCTGTAATGAAAGAGGCTTTAATGTTGTCCTGAAATCAGTCGATGATGCTGATCCTTTGCCCCCGCAGTGCAGACCGAGGGGTAGGGGTGGAATTGCAATGATCTGGAAGAAGAATATTGATCAGATGGTGTCCCCTGTGTCCGATGGTAACGACCGAGTTCAGGGTTTGGTTATTAATTCTGTTGTTGGGGAAGTGTGCATATTGAATGTTTATATGCCGTGTAGGGGCTCCCGTGATGCTGAGGATAACTACAGGGATGTTCTTGCTCAACTAGCAGAGATTATGAATATATATTCAGATAGAGCTCGGTTTATTCTAGTGGGAGACATGAATGCTTCTTTGACTAGAGATATCCCTACATCAAGGGACCTAGTTTTTAGGAAATTTTGTGAATCACAGAGTTTAAGTATGGGAGATAACTACCCTATACAGGATACTTTTCAACATGCCAGTGGAAATTCCAGCTCCCAAATTGATTATATTTTATGTTCAGTTGGTGAAAATCTGAACCTGATACAGGGCATATCAATCCTCACATGGGACCCGTCTAACACCTCGACGCATGTTCCTGTCACATGCTACTTGCCTGATATATCGAAGCAGTTGCAGACTGATGATAGTAACCCAGTTAGGAAGAAGATACGTTGGGAGAAGCTTGTTCGTGACCGGCACAGAAAGAGCGTGGAGTCAGGGGTACAAGGTATATCCCTGGAAACGGTGTCACTGTCTGACCTAAATGCAAAACTACAGGTGTTCTGTGATGTACTCGTGGATGCGGCGGAAAAAAGTGCTCCATGTATCCGACGTGGGAAAAAGAAGCGATTATGGTCAGATGAGTTGAAAGCAGCCTCTATTAAGGGCAAACAGGTGTTCTTCCAATGGAAGAAGGCGGGCAGGCCTGGTCCACAACATCCTTTATCTATATATTGTAGGGTAGCTAAGAAGCATCTTAGATCAACTCAAAGGCGACAACAGGCTGTATATAGGTCTACAGTGTATCAGGACATCATGGCGGCTGACTCCTCAAATAAGAAACTGTTTTTCTCCCTTGTCAATAGACAACGCAAAGAGGGACGGCATGCACTTAGCCAGCTTTTTGTTGATGACAGACATCTCACAACGGATGAAACCATTAGAGAGGGTTGGGCATCTTATTTCGAAAGATTGGCCACTCCAGTGGATGATCACACATACGATGAAAGTTTTGAACAACAAGTTGATCTGGACTTTGATCTCATCTGTGATATATGTGCAAGTCTCCAGGATAGTGTACCAGAAATTTCTAGTGAAACAGCTGAGAGGATTATCAAGTCACTGAAGAATAACAGATCTTGTGACGGAAATGGGATATCTGCTGAACACCTGAAGTATGGTGGTAAGCCAGTGAGTATTTTTATAGCTCAAGTGTTAAATAGTGTGTTCCGCTATGGTAAGGTGCCGGAGATGTTCAAGATGGGCTATATTACTCCTATATATAAGAAACAAGGGAAGCCACTCTTCGACCCAAATTCTTATAGAAGAATACCAATTACCAGCCTTATAGGAAAGGTGCTTGAAAAATACCTACTTGAGTCTGCTTTCTCCGAATTTGAGGCCTTGCAGAACCCGCTACAGAAGGGGTTCACGAAAGGAACTTCTGCCACTGTTGCTGCATTACTGTTTACAGAGGCTATTGCTGAAGCCAGAGACACAAAAACTCCACTGTATGCCGCTTGCATTGATGCCTCCAAGGCCTTTGATGTTGTGTGGCACAAGTCACTTCTGAGAAAGTTTTACAATCTCTGCTTGACTGGGAAGTGTTGGAACATTCTGCAAGACAGTTATCAGGAAATGTCTTCGGTGGTTAACTGGTGTGGTAAACACTCAAGGTCGTTCATTGAAAGGCAGGGTGTCAGACAGGGTGGTATCATTTCGCCAACAGGTTATAAGATTCATATTGATCCTCTCTTGAACTTGCTGCAGAGAATGCGGGTTGGGCTTACTATAGGGACTGTGTACTGTGGGGTTCCCACTGTGGCCGATGACTTGCTATACTTGTCTCGCTCTATTATCGAGCTTCAGGCGATGCTAATTACACAGGGATACTTTGCTGGGCTTGAAAGGTACATTATCAGTGATACAAAAACAAAGGTTTTCATTGTCAACAGCCCACTGGACACAGACACTTGGAATCAGGCTGGAATTTTCTCAATAAATGGTAAACTCATTGAGGTCGTGGAAGAGTGTACTCATCTGGGGATTAAGAGGGACTCTGTATCCAACATTGGCCACTCAACTACTGTCGAGGACAGAATTAAGTCTGCTCGCGGGTGTGCATACTCACTAATGGGGGCTGGTCTTCATGGTGAAAATGGGGGTAATCCCAGGGTTTCACTGTCTCTTTGGAATACCTATGTTTTACCACGTCTCACATATGGATTAGATGTTTTGACATTATCAAATTCAGAAATTTAAAAACTCAAACAATTTCACAAAAAATTTCTTAAGCAGGTCATGCATCTCCACGAGAGAACAGCTGATGCGGCAGTATATATACTGTCGGGTCAGCTGCCTCTGGTGGCAGATCTACATAAGCGTGTCTTGGGCACTTTGGGAAGTGTGCTTCGTAGTAATTCAATTGAGAGGGAGCTTGCAGAACGCCAAATTCTACTCAAAGACAAAAAATCTAAAAGTTGGTTTGTCTATGTCGGTCCAATCCTATCTCAGTACAATTTGCCAAGTACCATTGATCTTTTAAATACTGAAATTTCCAAAGAAGCATGGAAGCAGACCGTGGATAAACATGTCAGTGCATATTGGGTTGATAAAATAAAACTTGAGGCAAGTGAAAAATCGTCACTTAAATTTTTGAATACTCAAAATTACAAAATTGGTGAGGTACATTATCTTTGGAAAAATGCAGGCTTTAACCTTATGGCAATTAAGAAAGCAGGCCTCAAAGCAAAACTTATGACAGGCACATATGTTCTGCAGTCAAATCGTGCCAAATTCAATCAGTATTCTGTCAACCCAACGTGTCTACTGTGTGGTGATGACGCTGAGGATATGATTCACTTCCTGTTGAAGTGTCAATGTTTGTCGGAGCCCCGAGACCAGTTCATGGAAAAGATCAGTAAGATTTTGATTGAATACCAAGGGACAGAAGAACAAAAAGAAATTTTTAAAGATGTTGACTTACTAGTAGCACTTATTTTGGATTGTACAACAATAAATCTGAAAGCCAGTGAAACCCATAGGGAAGACTTTCTACACAAGTTTGAATCAGTCTCCAGAGGATTGTGCTATGCACTGCACTGTAGGCGCTTCAGTCTGCTTAATAATGCGAATAACTGAATCAGTGTGAACAAATAAACATTCGTAATTGGTGGGGTGCAATTAAGGACTTATTCACTTATGTGAAGTTCTCCAGACAGTGGAGGAATTTACCAACAACAACAACAACAACAATGTGACACTATCTAATGCTTTTCATATATTACCAATATAGAGTACGTGTCATATATGTAAACAGTCTACTCTCGATACCTCGAACTCCAAGGGACTCGGAAAACTGTGTCGATTTTTTTTCCTTCAAAATTCCAAAATCGCACTCCCTGGCGTAATGATCAAAATTTGACCGTGTCAGTAGTATAAGAAAGAAAGAAAGAAAGAAAGAAAGAATTATCAGTAATTCGAGGTAACCAAATCATAACGTATAAAGCTACCATTGGAGTGAAAGAAATCGCGATTTTAGGACAAAGCTACATTCATGCTGAAGGCAAAGACTGCTCTGACTCTGATATTTTCATTCATGCGTAGGCTCGGGCTGTTTTCTTTTCTTTCTTTTTTTTTTTTTTGGGGGGGGGGGGGTGTCACAATTTTGAATTTCAATATTTTTGGGGGTTTTCAGAATAATGATTTTTTGGGGGGTATGAATATTTTGTGGATATTTTTTGGGGATCATCACAAAATTGGACTATATCTAGAAGTCATTTCTATGCATTTTAGAGTCTTTTCTGAAGGTCAAGGTACAGAATGGAAGATATTTCTGGGGAGTGCTAAAATTTCAAATATTTATTTGGGGTGCTTGAAATTCCTGATATTTTTTTTTTTGATGAACGGTAGATGCTGGGTCCAAGCCTACGTATGAAGAAAATATCAGAGTACCCCCCTCCCCAGGCTCTGGCTAGGCAGATTCCCAGGCTGATTAAAGTCTTTTGATTCGCTTAAATATGCTTACAAATACTAACAAATTCTTTTCTGGTGGAAGGTATGTATCGATCTTTTGGACCAGCTCTGATTCTTCTAAAATTTGGATCTTTTGGTTTTATCCAGCAGAGTTTATTGCCTCCCAGGGGGGGGGGGGGGTGCTCTCATTTTGTTTTCATATGTAGGCTCGGGCCCAGCATCTACAGTTCACATCCACCCCCCCACCCCCCCCCCCCAAAAAAAAAAACACAGGAATTTCAAGCACCCTAAAAAATATTTGAAATTTTAGCAACCCCCAAAAATATCCGCCTTTGTTGTTGTTGTTGTTGTTTCGTAGAGCTCCGCCGCTGACTTATCGGCGCACCTGGATAAACCGGTAAAAGGGGGATAATGGATAAAAATGTTCTACACACTGAATGTCACCAACACCAATGTACAATATAACACAGTGAGTAATTAATTGAATATGTCTTCCAACACCACAAGAAGTTCTATGTACAAGAATGAGCTTTTTCAGTTTTAAAAGTCTCAAACACCTTCACCTGAAGTTCTATGTACAAAGTGAGCTATTACAGTTAATTTTGTGGGTTTTGAGATTGGATTGATTTGCACAGCTACTTATGCGATGGCCAATCTGATCTCTGGCAGTCTTTGCTACAAACGCTGGAGCTTTTACAGCCTGTACAGCGACGTGAAGCTGTCAAACTTCCTTTTTTCAAACAACGTGTACACACAATTTCCGAATCATAACATTTAATCCACTGAAATACTAGAATGCTCAACTGCAGCCTCTGCAGACAGTTTATTTAAATCCGATTGAACTTTGGCTGTGAAAAGTGTGTTGACAATGTTCCCTTCAATGGTTAAATATCTGGAAGACTGAGAAACATCAGATGTACGATCCAAGCAGGCGAAGTTCTCTGACTCTGACTGGCTGACCACAGAAAATTGTGGACTGGCTACCATCTCTGTTTCTTGCAGCTCTCAGGGTGGGTAGTCACGTGGTTTCTGTTAGGATACACTGTACGGAAAAATGGCGGACTTCTTTCCACACCGATGTTTTAAGCAAAAGTAAGTAGATATTTCTGCATGTTTTTTTCATCTTTACACAGAAAGTTATACACCATTTTCCAGCCCCCATTTTCCCGATCTAACGATGCCAGGATATCCTCATAAAGATTCTTACTTTGAGTATGTACAGACTCTGTCACAAATTTTTTAGCGGCGAAGATCGGGCCTGAATTTGGAAATAAGCTGTACGGACAACATTTGTGACAGAGTTAGTACTCAAAGTAAGAAGCTTAAAGATGCTATCCCGGTAGCGTTTGATAGGGGGAAATGTGGGCTGGAAAATGGTGTATAACTTTCTGGGTATAGATGAGAAAACATAGAGAAATCTTCCTACATTCGATCAGAATGTCCGTACAGTGTATTCGAACATCCGTACAGTGTATCCAAGCAAAAATCACGTGACTACCCACCCTGAGCTCTTTTCGTGACCAACCGTCAGTTGTAGCAATTGAGCTGAAGCTGTCGGTACTTGAGCCATGGCCACAATTAAGCTTGACTGATCTTTGCATAAGCGCTGATTGGCTAATTAGTTAAAGAAAATCAAGTTTCATGCATTTTATGTCAGAGTGACAGTGAGTCACTTTTCATGGCTCAAATTGCAATAGGCTGGTAACAAGTATATTTTTGAATGTCTATAGTATATGTTGTTTAAATTGTTGCTAGGGTTCATGTGGTCAACCGTCAGTTGTAGCAATTGAGCTGAAGCTGGCGGTACTTGAGCCCTAGTAGCATTTAAATTTCTATAGGAACTTGCTAGTAAATCCTGTGAAAATTTCATGTAGAAATCTTAACTATCATAAGTTTCATATTTAACAGCTGCGTGAGTTTAAGCTATATATGGCTAATAATGCAATACTATTAATTCTGTGTTGGTACCTATTTGTAATATTGCATGTCTTTTTATATGAGATTGTATAGTTTTAGTAGCGGCTGTGGTTTGCGTGGCCAACCGCCAGTTGTAGCAATTGAGCTGAAGCTGACGGCACGTAAACCACAGTCGCAATGGGAATCCAGTGGACGTCGCATGAAAAATTATTTACTGTGATAAAAAGGAGGAAAAAGGCCTTTGACAGGTTTTACATTTTCATATAAGACTTGTCAAAGACTTACTTTTTCTTGATTAACACCAGATGGCTTAAAACAATCATAATGGGCGTGCCTTAACTTAGCCTATTGGACAGGCCCCTATATTGGTACGGATACATTTACGAACAGTGAAGACCCAGATGAAATGCCGCATAATGCGGCGTTTCATCAGGATCTACACTGCTTGTAATAAATATATATATATATAATAAAAAGGGTCTTCAGATAAAAGATATAAGTTATAGCTGGCGCCCCTATATATCCAATGGACCGGCCCCTGGTCTATTGTATCCGGCTCGAGGGTGGAGGCCATTGGTTTTCAAAGGGCCAATAGTGGTGTACATATTTATATATGAATTCTGTTTTCTATATTGCTATTGTATTTGTATAATCTATGCATGCTCTTCACTTGTGGAGGAAATAAAGAATATTATTATTATTATCATTCTGTGCTAGGAGTCGGTAGTGCAAAGCGAGGTTTTCTGCTCTTAACTGTCTGGGTATTCGCATACGTTTCCAGAACTCTCTTCGCCTGGCACGATCCCTTGCCACTTGAGCTGGGGATTTCTTCTTTGGCTTCGGTTGTGCTAGCTGTAACGTTAAAATAGATTAAGAGTCTGTACATTACCGTCAGAAAAGACCCTTAAAAGCATAGAAATGGCTTCCAAAAAATATCCACAAAATTACGCATAGAATTATCTTAATCAAATATCTTTTTCGCTTTCTTTCGCTTTGTTGCAAAGCTTTGTTTCTTTGGATGTCTGCTCACTGCAATCTAAATGTCTAAACATTCTGAATCTCATCAGCCAAATTTTTCCCCAGCTATAGTGCAATGTCCAATAGTTCTCGTCCGCAGTGGGTTCGATGATTCATCAATCCCCCTGCTGATGTTCTCTATTGGTATATACATTTTACCTTCCTATATCTAAATTGCTTTATGCATGCTGTGGTATATTTTTTACATTGTGCTTTGTCTCTTATAATATTGTTTTATATATGTCTATGTATAAACGATATATTGAAGGTCAGTCGTGCTTCAGCCACAACGGTTTATTCTCTTAATCTATTTTAACGTCACAATTTGCCCGATGAATAGTGTACGATGAATGCATGCCCACTAACGTAAGGCTACGGGAGATGGTGAGCACCCTATATTCTGAAAATGGAAATAGAACTGAATAATTAGGGACATTACCAGTAACTTCGGACACTTTAAAAGTTCCCAGCTTATAGCGGTTTCTTTGTTCAGCTGACCCCATGCAGGAAACCTACAATCTATGATTAGAGCCGAATTCAGAAAAAAGAGTTACATTTATTTTGAGAGTCGTGAATATGTTATATGGGATTCGATGCAAGCGAATCTGACTCTGTTGCATGTGAACAGCAAAGGCATAAGCATACGTGCTTAGACAACGGCATAACAATATTTCATATTCTATTATAAATAAACTAAGGAACGAGTTGACTGAGGTACGAGTTGACTAAGGTACGAGTTGACCAAAAATGGGTACGAGTTGACTTAGGTACGAGTTGACCAGTACCCACGTGCACAGTGCATATCCATTCCGCACACAATGATCAGCGCCTTAGTTTCTGGCTTTAGTCAAGACAGGGTGTGATAACTGGTTGTTTTCGTCAGCACAAAAAGAGGGAGATGCTTACACACGCATGCCCCCCCCCCACACACACACAGACATACAGACAGTAACCGACGGACAGCATGCAGAGTTTCTCTAACATTTCAATCCTTTTTTTCCATATCAAGCGGTATCGTTTTCGTCTGCTTTAAAGTCTTGAAATAATGAGCTAATCTGCAGATAACACACAGCGGATACAGCCAACCATTCATAAATTTAAAATGTAAGTATTTTGGGGTAATTAGCTTGATAGCACCTGAATTGTTGTTATAACAACCATATTCATGAGGTTAATCTATATATTTCTATAGAGATATATAGAAGAGAAACAGGTATTTGTCTCATTTGAACTCTGACCTACAGCAATATATACATATTTTAATATCAATAGCATAGCTGGAACTGTGAATACACTTAGAACAGAGTACAATGCAAAATGACCCTCCTACACTTCAATATATTTGCAGCAGGGATAATAGCTAGCAGGTGCCCGGTAGCTCTATTCTATTCAACAGGTAGAGCAAGAGGGGTGACCCTAAAATGCGTAAAGGACTCCTTTTCGTGAAAAGGACTTTTATTTTTGCGAAAAGGACTTTTATTATGGCTAAAACTATTCATTTGGGTTGTGTTTGATATTTAATATTATAAAACTGAAGTTAAACGATATTAATCTATCAATATTATGCAGTAGAAATAGTTTTTGAAACGATATTTTACGGAAATGGCATAAATAATGACTTGCGAAAAGGAGTTTCGTTATTAAGAAAAGGACATTGTATCTGATCTATTTTTTTCTCATTTATTTATTTATCTATTTATTTATTTGAGTATTTATTTATTTGATTTAAATGATAGTAAGCAAGCAGATATCTAGTGTTCAAAAAATAATATAATCCGAAAAAGCACCTGTGTACGATACATTATATAGCCTTGCGAAAAGGACTGTCGATACCGTCTGAGACTATGATTGAATATCCATGTCCGTTTGCATGCTATTATTTTTAAGGAATACAGTAGAAATTAGTATTGTCTGAATAAATAAAACCTCCAGATGTCGAATATTGAGTATTTGAGACAATTGCACCATAAAAAAATTGAATTTGAAAAGGGCTCAAAACCGCATAAAGGAGTTTTATTCTTACGAAAAGGACCTCGTTTTTCGGTTTTGCGTAAAGGACTTGATCTTCATATATCACGTTCACGAAAAGAGCCTGGACTTTGTGACCATTTTTATGCCTGGTAATAAATTACTTCTTATATGTATAGATGATCTTAATAGGTTATCTTTTTGCGAAAATGAAGCATATCTTGAGCACATCGAGACTAGTATTGATACGTTTGGCATAGTAGAGCAACCAGACTCTGACGAACCTGCTCAACGGCGCAGGTCCTGAAGATAGGTGATTTTGATTTTATACGCGCCTTTATGAGGTTATATCTAATTACAGAAAGAAAATATGTCACTATTTCGGAAAGCTTTAAATTACCAAAATGCAACTGTGCGTCAATAATGCATGACAACTGTTATGATGTCTTTGTAAAATAGGTTAATATAGTAAAAGACAAATAAAATAGGCCAAGTTGAATAACACAAATCTTCAATCACCAGCATATAGCGTCAGAGGTATGCTGTATCCACGACAATTCAAAGTCGTTTTAAGTCTCGTACCCCCTGCAATATAACCATTCTGAGTGTTATCACCAATCACAATTAAAGCGGCCCAGAAGATGCAAGAAGCTAAACGAATTTTCAATCACCATGCATACAGTGTCAGAGCTACGCTGTATCCACGACGATTCAAAGTCGTTTTAAGACTCGTACACACTGCAACATAATCCATTCCGAGTGTTATCAGCAATCACAATTAAACCGGACCAGAAGCTGCAAGAAGCTTAACGAATATTTGTGGACCAGACAGTATAAAATCAATAGAGCTTAAACACATGTACAAATGCACATTCTCGCAAGAGCGTTCACTGCTGGCGGCATGTACATGCATTTGACGAAAATATTTTATGCGTCTAGCCCTACTAGCTAGCTGTGCATTTTTTTCATGGTTAATTTCATTTTTATCATATCGCACGCGTGTCCCCAATTAAAGTCCATCTGTTCAAAATCAATCAGAATAAACGGATTATCACATTCTTTGACACATTGACAATAAACATGGCCAATTAACATATTAATCTAACATGAAAAGAGCGGCTCACTTTGTTGTTGACTACTATTTTATCGTCCGTTGCTGTGCTTGTGTCAAACATGAGTTATCCAGATCAGGCCCGACATTTTATCTGGGCTTAAACGTATTATAAATGCTATCAACAGACGACATTAGAATAGGCCTTTAGTTAAGAGTGCGTATCGAAAAATAATTTTCTTATTTCTCAACTAAAACTTATATTGTGGGTACTCAAAAGATCCGTCTCTATGAGACGTTTCTTTTGAGCACCCAAAATATAACACTTATCCTCTCGAGCAGCGAAGGCTCATATGAGTCTGTGCATGGGCACATTCTTGCTAGAACCCTCACTGCTTTAAAACGGAATAGAAATGGGCTTCCTTTTGAACATGTCACAAAATAAAAATCTTTTTCACCATATTTGAAACTTGACGTATTTTCCTGCGTGCGCAAAAGGCGAGAAGCCATGCTAGGGGGTCCGGGGGCATGCCCTCCGAAAAGTTTTTGAAAACATTGGTGCAATTCGGTGCATTCTAGGGCACATTTTAGCCTTCAAAACTTTGCTAGGTTGAATTTAGGTTAAATTAAAAAAATGTTGCCTTTGCAGACAAGTCTGAAAAAAGAAAGAAAAAGAGCCTTAAATGTGATTTAATGGTTTTAAAAGCGGTCCTGACTTCAGCAGGGACCGTAATTATACCGTTCTTCCTTCAATAAAAAAAATAATTTGGCGTATTTTATTTGTCTTTTGCTATATTTACCTACATCTAATCCCTAATTTTACAAATACATCATCAGACCGAGGGGCCGCTGGTTCGAGCCTCACCGACGTCACTGTGTTGTGTCTTTGAGCAAGAACATTAATCCTAGCTCAGTACGTGCTCAGTCCAGGAAGACATGTCCCTTTAAAGCTGAAAGATTGTTGATAGGACGTAAAGAATCGAATCAAACAAAGACATCATAATAGTAATCACGCATGATTATTGACGCACAGTTGCATTTCGGTAATTTAAAGCTTTCCGAAATAGTGATATTTTTTCTTTCTGCAATTAGTATATTTAACATCAAAAGGCGCGTATAAAATTAAAAAAACAACAACAATATTCTGGGCCTGCGCCGTTGAGCAGGTTCACCAGAGTCTTTGGTGCTCTTCTATGCCAAACGTATCAATATCTCGATGTGCTTATGCTTCATTTTCGCAAAATGCTAACCTATTAAGATCATTTATAAATATAACTCAGGGAAGTAATTTATTACCAGGCATTATAAATCGTCCAAAGTCCAGACTCTTTTCGTGAACGTAATAAATGAAAGATCAAGTCCTTTACGCACCCTAAAACGAGGTCCTTTTCGTAAGAATAAAACTCCATTACGCGGTATTGAGTCCTTTTCAAATACAACTTATTACGGTGCAATTGTCTCAAATACTCAATATTCGACATCTTGAGGTTTTATTTATTCAGACAATACTAATTTCTACTGTATTCCTTAAAATAATAGCATGCAAACGGACATGGATATTCGAACATAGTCTCAGACGGTATCGACAGTCCTTTTCGCAAGCGCTATATAATGTATCGTACGGGTTATATTTTTGAACACTAGATATCTGCTTGATTACTTTTATTCAAATCAAATCAAATAAATAAATAAATAAATAAATAAATAAATAAATAAATAGATAAGAAAAAATAGATAAGATACAGTCCTTTTCTTAATAATGAAACTCCTTTTCGTTAGTCATATTTCTGCCATTTCCGTGAAATACCGTTTCAAAAACTATTTCTACTGCATAATATTGATAGATTAATATCGTTTAACTTCAGTTTTATAATATTAAATATCAAACACAACCCAAATGAATAGTTTTAGCCATAATAAAAGTCCTTTTCGCAAAAATAAAAGTCCTTTTCGCGAAAAGGAGTCCTTTACGCGAAAAGGAGTCCTTTACGCGAAAAGGAGTCCTTTACGCATTTTAGGGTCACCGGAGCAAGAGAGTACTGGGTTTTACCCAATATCCGTACGTCATTCATCTGCGCATAGGGGCGTTTAGAATCGCCATCTTGATTGTTTATGCGAAATAGATTTTATGAAAATCGAATCCGTATGCCCATCGATGCCATCCTTCAATCAGGGTCGCTGAAATTTATGAAAGTTTTTAACTGACACCCGAAGAACATTGCCAGGGTTTTATTTGTTTATTATTGGCGGTAGGAGTACAGACAGCCGCCGTTTTTGACATCTACTCCTTCCCGGAAGAGATCAAAACAAAACAAAATGGGAACTAAAGATGACGAATATGATTATTTGTTCAAAGGTGAGAACTAATAATCAAGCTTATGGCTGTATCTGCCCACCAAAATACATAACGTTCGCCTCAAGTTTCCCGTTCATTGCATATTTAGGTTTTTCTGTTGTCCCTGACGTTTGTCAATTTACAGGTCATAAAGTCAAGTCTGTTTCTATTTGCCAGAACAATTATCAGTGAACTAGTTTGTTTCATTGTAGAATGTGCAGCGAATCTTTACAGCACACTAAGTGTCTAGTTTGGTACTGACCCTGTTAAGTGAGTTTCAGTCTTCCTTTGATGATTCATAAATGGGTGGGGTCATGAGAAGGAAAGGTATCAAAGATAATTGTTGGTCACTATGTGATTAAATAAACACAAAATGATGTAAAACCATCCCAAATAAGTAAAAATGCAGACAAAAGGACGGTATCTATGATCCCCAGGAGGTGTTAATGTAGCACTGAATTCAGGGCGATATGATGGATTTATATTTTATGTTATCATATAGCCCTGATTTTTTAAGCCTCTATCTTTTCCCTTACTGTTATCGTGGACGTAAACCAAGTTGAAAACACATTTCCAAACAGTGTCTTCCTCTAACGCTACTCCATTTTGTATGTTTATAGGTTTTTCTATATTTTGCTATTTAGTTTGCCGCTGATGCATACATGTACCTGATTAGTTCTAAAAAGATAAAATACTCCTGTCCACTCAGAGTGTTTACACTATTTGTTTTCAAAACATGGCGTCATTTTTGTCTTCTGAGCTGAAGAGCATGCTTTTTCTGTGGGTACTAAAGTCATGCACGAATTTGTTTTGGTATTTAATGTACCAACAATGACCCGTTTACTTTCGTTTTCTGAATACACAGATGTTTTAACAACATTAAATACCAAAATCAGACTTATATAATGTTTTCTCTTACCTTCCTTATTATCATAATTGGCCTTAAAAATGATCATACCTGGTCTGTTGAGATTAAAAGAATCCAATACCATCTCACCATACATTTGTTACATGTAGATATTTGCAAAAAAAAACGATGACCAATTATCAATCTAACTGGGGCCGCCTTTTACCAATTTGTTGCCATCGAGAACTACCCAGTTGGATATATACAAACTGTGTCCGAGAAGTTCTTAATGGAAATGGATGGGATCCTTTTTTGTGCCTACAGGTTGATTTTTATGGTGTCCTCTCTCACAATTTGTAATAGGTTTTCTTTAATATCTTGATGAATGTCAACGAATAAAGGTCAATCTTCAACCTAGTATGCAATTTTTTCACCCTGGTTCTGTATTCCGACGGATGTCACTGGATTGAAAATTGACTATTTTCAGATAAGGAACTCCCCCACTTCCGCTAACAGAGAATACATAGAAAAAAAAATCCAAATGGTTTTGCATATTCAAACAATGACATCATTATACAATTCTAATCATAAACCATTGCGCACATGTTCAAAAAGAAGGTCAAAACACCCAATGTCTCTATATAAGAGTCAGGTGGCGCCTTAAAAACGATGGGTACCAACTGTCTATTGACTGATAGCCTATTTGAACATAAGCGTGTTATAGCAGGGTTTTTTCTCAGCATTTTGGGAACATGACCCGACCCCTAGAATTGGGAATTTTCGCGTTGTTTTATACAAAATTGGGAAAAAACACACCCTATTATAAAAACAAAAATATCAAGTATTTCGTTTATGAAGATATTGTCAGATTCTTGGGCAAAGAGCTCACATATTTTACAACAATAGCCCCCCTTTGCTGCACTGTAGTACAACCAGTTGTATCTACGTTCATATTTTGATGACATAAACAGTCGCTGGTCTGGAACTAGACATGTATCTTGTGTGCTCTGGGACCCATCAGACGATTGATTGTCATCGCTGCTGTCATGATTTGAATGAGTGTCATCACACTGAGAAGGTACACCAGTGGATGTCGACGGACAATTTTTTTTTGGAAGCAGACGATTCGGCAATTTCGGCCGATGCTTCTACTTTTTCGGTCTGTTTGGGGGTGATATTTGCAGAATTCTCCGATGCTAATGCTTGCTGACGAAAAAGCACATCTATTTTTTTACTTGACTCCGTTTTTTTTAGTTTCTTTCTGTAATATTTCGTATTGTGCGACATCGCGAAAATATGTTACAAGCTTTTTCTTTTTTGTTATGAGAAAGGTGCCCCGTTAAATCTAAATTAATACGCCAGAGTAGGGTACCAGTAAAATAAACCATGTAATTACAAACTCCCCGGCACCTTCTCGAATAAATTCTGCTGAATTGCCGCAAAGGGACGTTACCGTTTGGAAGTTTGCAATATTTGGTTATTTCCCTTGTATCATTCGGACTGTTCGGACCCGCTCTTTCAACCACAAACATAAACATCGTAAAATGGCGATATTTTGTTATTTTTTCTCCCGTTTTTTTTTTGTTCCTTGAATTGGGAATTTTCTTATTCAAATTGGGAAGAAAACATACTTTTTGGCATTGGGAACACGACCGAATATCGGTCGTCAAAACGGGCCAAAAAAAACCCTGTATAGTAAAGCTATTCAGCGTGCAGCAAGGTAAGCCATGAAATAAAAAATATTTTCTTTCACTAATATCTTACTGATCACTGTGCAAAAAGTAATTTGATTCTGATCTTTCCAATCCATCGCTTCTTGTCGTAAACAAGCTGACCCTCTCTCGGTTCAGAGGACAATGTACTCGAGCGTTAGCTTGCTACTTTTGGCGGGAAACTTGTCACGTGAGCACATGATCAGAATAACAATTGTCCGCCTTGTTGGAAAAGTCCATTTTCGGTCTGATTATGACATTTTGGGACATGACAAAGCTTCCTTTCCGAAAATTAGATTTATACGGGTGGGGTATGTGATTGTTAAGGATTTCTGTCAAGTAAGTATCTCATTTTCTTTGGCATGCTATATTAAATTGAAATCAAACCATTCTTGGAAATCGACTTTCATTTTCTGAAATAGGTCATTACTCGTTATAATTTAATAGAAAATAGGGGGCGCTACAATGCACAATAATACAGAAACGTGACTGCTGCGAGCGTACCAACATTGAGTAAGTTAACAGAATCAATAGCTTTAACAATTTTGCCCTGATTCATCCAAAGCATATGTTGTGGGTACTCAAAAGAACCGTCTCAATGAGACGGTTCTTTTGAGCACCCAAAACACATGTTTAAATTAATGGGTAAGAAAATAATTAAGATATTGCACAAATAAAATTTCCTTTTCTGGACCTATATTTTGGTGTCCAATAATTGCTTAGATTTCAATTTCCAGTTACCTTATTTAAGTTCAAAGATGTCAGTTTTCAAGTTCATATCTTTATAATAAGCAATTTTTAGTCAATTAGCCAGGGCTTCTTACCAATAGAAATATTTAAGAACCAAACTTTCTACACCTGTATTTGCGTGAATGCAGACCACTCTTACCCAGTCTTACATGAATGACAGACTTCCCAAGATGTCAATATTTACAGTAAATACGGTACTGTATGAGTCATACATGTCTATTTACTACATTGATGATCCTTTGCAAGAATAACTCTTGTTCATGCCTGGGCACCATGTATTATATATAAGCTCATCACATTGCATAAATTGACATTTAATGTTCGCTATTTTAAGTGACAGGGAATTAAACTTAAGCAGTTGCTTTTTCAGTTTTGAAAAAAATATTTTGGCTCTGAATTCATTTAGAATTCAGAATTCATTTTAGAATTGAGTTTGCATTGTCAGCTGTTGTCACAGAGAAACATATTTGGATTCCATAATGACTTCAGTTGGCAGTGCTTATAGAGCCACGGATAGACAGCGCAGTCCTGCGGGGAGATACAAAAGCAAATGCACTCATCGGTACTGCACAAGCCATTATTGTTACGATGAGTATTCATATATTTGGAAAGGTATGTAATACTATGTATTATGCTTTTCTGTTAGGAAATGACTTCCCTATTAAGGTAAAAAGATGGAGAGAGAACACATGCTCCAGACTCAGTTGAAAAGTACAAGGTCACTAATACAGTGTTTCTGCGAGAGTGCGTTTCTTGCGTTTTTGACGCAATAAATTGACTCCTAACGCACTGACAGTTTGTATGTGCGTTTTTCGTGACGCACACAAAAACAGCAGCGAGAACGAAACTCCATCTTCTTTATGAGCCAAGATCTGAGGACTTCAATTTACCTCGATGATAACGCTTCTATAAATAGTGTTCCTGTGGTAAATATATATCTTTGCTGGGTATTTCCATGACGTATCTGATTTATTTCAATAACGACGGCTGCGCATGTTAAAAGTCATTTGATGGGGTTTCGTTCCAAATAATTTTGGCTTGTTTCGCTCTCGCTGCTATTTTGGGGCATTATGCAGCCTAAATTAAAAAAAAGTAGTCTAGAAAAGAAAGTTTTCATTGCTCCAATACACCAAAATATATAAGACAACGATTTTAAAAGAAATGAAACCAATGCATCACGTCTATTTTTAGACTGACCGTCTGCGCATGGGTAAAGCGCTCAACTGTTAAACAACAATGGCTGCCCCGTAATGAAATTGGTGAGCAGACGCTTTTATTTCTTGTCCTCTTGAGGATAGGGCTTTAACTACAAGCAAAGTAAGTAAAGTTGCAAAGATCAGGAATCGATACAATCAAGTACCACACCTGACCCAGGATACCAATGGGAAAGTGACAAACTCACAGAAGACACCACAAACGAGAGCCAAGAGGTCAGCCCTTTCCCAGCAGGTGACCACAAAGCACATATAAACAGACGCGCACAGACATAGCAAACACAAGACAGAACAAAAACATAAAAGATCCACAAAAGAAGTACCGCCTTGGAACACAACATTGAATAATTCCCATGAAACAAAAAACGTAACAAAAGCCGTTGATCACAAGCCTATTGATAGTAAAACATGTACCGAATTTCGAGAACTTTTATCTTACGATAGGGGACATTCTTCAAATACCTTTAATATTGACGCATGCTCAGACAAAAAGTAATTATACATTAAAAAAGTTCTGACCCTCTAAATTTGCCAATGACCCCTAAATTTTCAAACAAGGGGTCATCAATGACCCCCAAAAATTCTGGTCTTGCAGAAACACTGCTAATACAGATATTACAGTCTGACAAAATCTTCTTATTTGGAGTTATTTAAATTGCCCAAGGTGTTTCTAGTCAAGTTGACCTGAGAAAAAAGAATAATTATCTGGTGACTCAGACGTTTATAATTAAAATCAATAGGTTGCTTCCCTTGGCTAAACCCTCTTTTGACTGAAAATGATTTGTAGTATGAACATATTTTAAAATACATGTATTGAAAGAAAAAAGGCTGGTTTTTAGCTATGTATTTTCCATTATTTTTTTCCCTGTTCAAAATGTATCCTTTAACTTACAAGAAATATATATTAAAAATTAGTAAAATCATACCAATATCCGTAGAAAAATTCAAGCCGGCTGGCACTAGACCTAAACTGCTATTACCAACCGACTGGCAATGGACACTTCATAACTTTTCCATGTAGACTTTAAATGTGTTGTAAATAATGAATTGACTTCTACATCTGAAATGAATGGGAAATGGGAGGGAACATGGCATTCAATAAGCAGAACAATGTTAACATTTGTTGGATTTTTTTTTCTAGCAACCACATTGTGTAGCATCAGCTGAATCTGGAGAGGATCAGGCCTCCATATGAGTGCATACATGTTCTTGAAAATTATATTTAATTTCTCAACCGAAACATATGTTGTGGGTACTCAAAAAGAACTGTATCAATGAGACGGTTCTTTTGAGCACCCAAAACATCTGTTAAAACTGATGGGTAAGAAGATATTTTTAATTTTACGCTCAAAATTCTTGATATGCGGTACTGCAGGGGTGTGGAAATAGTAAAATTTTCGACTTGTCCAGGGACAAGTAAATGGCCATAATATACTTGTCCAAAGAAAAGTTTACTTGTAGGATAGTACAGATAAGCTTATACCTTTCTGTGCTTAAACAATTTACACTTTCGAAAACAGTATGAAACCATGCAGATTTATCAACTCTCTTGTAAACAGTGTAGATCCAGATCAGTTGGCTTCTGATGAAGCCAGCTGATCAGGATCCACACTGTTTTCAATGCAACATGTGAACTCATAATAATTAATCAAAATATGAAATACAAAATTTCATTAACTTGATAACAAATTTTGCACTTGTTCAAGGACATGTAAATTGAAATGTTCAACTTGTCCTGAATGAAATGGGACCAGGTCGGACAAGTCGTGCATGGTATTTCCACAGCCTTGTATACTGGACTTATGTTTCGATGAAATCATTGATGATATTTTCTATTTCAGTGGTATTGATAGGGGACAGTGGTGTAGGGAAGAGTAATCTTCTCTCAAGATTCACCAGGAATGAGTTCAACTTGGAAAGCAAAAGTACGATTGGAGTGGAGTTCGCCACAAGGTAGGAAAATTTATGAAATGGTTATGTTTACAAGTTTACATCAGCATGATCCTGTCGGTCTCTTTACCATTATAATGTGAGTAATCACTCATCACCAATAAGAGTGTGTTTCTTTCATTTCTGACACAGATTTTGGACCTTCGCTTTGTGCCAATGAAATTGGGAAAAACTTGTAGAGAGTCAGCAGTGTGGTTTTAGGCGGTTGTTTTGGACTGGTGTTCCCGGAGTGGGTGGTCTAAGATTGCCACCCATTACCCGGCTTCAAAGTCCATATAAATGCCTGAAGTGGAACTCAGTCCAAAACAACCGCCTCAAATCAGAAACCAAACTGCAGACACTCGACAAGCTCCAGGTGGTACAAAAACAATACACTCGTAAAGAGCTCATCGGCTGTCTTAACACTGAATGCGGCTCCAGAAGCCCACTGAAGCGGCTCTTAAGTAAGGAAGTAGCAGTTTTAGAGCCAGTTTTGAGAGCCTGTTTGCTTCCTTATGGAGCCAAGCGTCACTTGACTATTTAGGGAGCGCAGTGGCTCAGTAGTGGAGTGCTTGACTCGAGACCAAAGGGCTGCGGATTCGAGCCTCACCGGCGTCACTGCGTTGTGGTCCTTGAGCAAGACACATTTATCCTAGCTTAGTACTGGTTAAACCCAGGAAGACCCATCCCTATATAAATGAAAGATTGTTGATGGGACATAAAGAACCAAATCAAACAAACAAAACTTGACTATTAGTCAACCCAAAACAGGTATATCCCCTGAAGTCTTCATACAGGGTTGCCACGGTCACTTCATACAGGGTTGCCACGGTCAGGGAAAAAGTTCTGGAAAATGAAAAATTTTCCAGGTCAGGGAAAAGTTAGGGAATTACATTTTCTGTCAGGGAAATTTAAAAAAAAAGTCATGGAAAAGTCAGGGAATTTCAAAATTTTCCTACAAAGATGCTAGTTAACAGGCTTCTGGAAATTTTAGTTTCCATAATTTGCAAGCAATATTAGAAAAGGAATGTTTCTGAACATAAATTGCAAGCAATTTATGTTCAGAAACAATCCTTTTCTAATATTTATGGTTGAAGATTTTTCTTTAAAGATTGAATCAGCAAGTTCAAATATTTGTGCAAAATCTTCTAATAGTCGATGGATGAAAATGGCTAAAATTTGCCTTCCAAAAGGGTCTGGAAAACGGTCGAAAATCAGGGAAAAGTCAGTGAAAAATCAGGGAATTTTGAAATGGATATTGAGTGGCAGCCCTGTTCATATAGATGAAACCATGGTCAGGCTATCATTAGTGTTATAGCCAAGAGCAAGACCTAAGAGCAAGTCCACAGCTTTGTTTAAACTGTCTGGGTCTACGCAGCCTTTTAACTTATCCTACCCCAGGCTTTTAGTTAAACAGTGTGTACCAAAAAATTAATTTTCTATTTCTCAACCAAAACATATGTTGTGGGTACTCAAAAGAGACGTTTCTTTTGAGCACCCAAAACCTATGTTAAAACTGATGGGCAAGAAAGTTTTTACATTTTTACGCTCAAAAATTTTGTTTAAATCTAAACCTATGGTACCCACATGTTTTGGTTGAGAAATTGGAAAAAATAATTTTTAATTACGCACTCTTATCTGGAGGACTGCTGCATCTTCATTAAATTCTCATTGAATGAATCTTCAAGTTTGTCATTTCTAATGTTTCTCCTTTGCAGAAGTATACAAGTAGATGGGAAAACGATCAAAGCTCAGATCTGGGATACTGCAGGCCAGGAGAGATACAGGGCGATAACTAGCGCGTAAGTAATTTATAATTGCGTTCTTAGTGGCAGTATGAATATGTGCTGATATAAGAGGGTGCAGTTGAAATAATAATATCCCTCTTCCCCCAGAGCTCTCACTAGGATATTGAAAACAGGAGTTCAGGACTCCCATCTGACAAAAAGTAGGAGTCCCACTGGAAAAGTGGGAGTCTCACTCCAATAAAGTTGGAGTCCCACCAATTTGTGCATACCGTATATATTTTCCATTTAAGCCGGAAGTGATACATTTGAATAATTTTTAGATCAACTGATTTTAACCCTATTTTAACCCTTTAGCATTAATGGATTGTTCCTACAATGTACTTAACAAATCAAAATATTTTGGTCCTGAACACACATTTTTTGGTTGGCCTTATCAAAATAAAAGATTAAACTCTTTGTACTTGTTTTTTTTTTCATTTTAAAACAATACAGGCAGACAGATAGACAGACAGCATTCCTCTGTTTTGTATAATCTTATGCGGATGGAAGTCTTTTTTCTTCTAAAAAACGCATCTTGCTAGTGTGTACGGTGATTGCAATGATATTGGCATTACTTAGCCATTTAACATGGCTTCCATGATTTAGAATGAAGGATTTTACATGCTGAAAGTGATTTGTTTGTGTTTGAACCCATTATTTCATTGCACTGCTTGTAGTGTAGCTTTATTTGGAACTTTTGTCAGTCGGACGTTACCGTATACGGCTTACCACTGTACTGTTTTTTTATTTCAATTTTGTTTGCCGTAGCAATGAACGAATGAAGAAATTCAAATCGGTAAACTTGATGTTTTTTTCTTCATGTTTATGTTGCTCAAATCGCAAACGAGTGCAATTAAATATGTTTTTTCTTTCATCCCTAATCTGACAGTCGAATTCAGAAGTCGGTAGTCCGTTGTTGTTAACAATACCCTATTAGTTTTTCTCCCTCAATTAATGTTAAATCGGTAGCGCATCTGTTTCAAACAATTATCGATAATCCTTGCTTAATAACTTAAATAATCACCTCTAGGGTGTTTCATTTTTTGAACTTTTTCTCTGATCACCTATATAATTAAACCAACTGTTCTCTAGTATAAACAATACATCTAGACCAAATTTCAGCTCAATCCATCAATGTTTGAACCTCCCCCTACCTGGTTGAATTTTTGACCCTACGGCCATCTGTAGGCAATTTTCACTACAATAAGGGTATCATTTGGAACATATTCCACCATCATTCTTTTGTTGTAACTGTGCAATACCAATGATTTGAAGTTGTTTTAACTCATTTATGCCCATATTTTATAAT
Organism: Loripinus fragilis; assembly: GCA_964019695.1. NCBI lineage: Eukaryota > Metazoa > Mollusca > Bivalvia > Lucinida > Lucinidae > Loripinus > Loripinus fragilis. The sequence continues at coordinate 9,849,333 of OZ026530.1, forward strand.
AGAAATACTGAATTAATATAATGATTCAGTTAATTTACATTGTCAAAAGGGTGTGTTTTTCCTGAAAATTGAAAAAAATATAAGTTTGGTTTGTTTTTCCAATTTGCAAGCTTTCAAGGCAAAAAGCAGAGGGCTCTTATCTGTCATCTGGTCTAGATCTTTACTATTATGTTTTAATACTTAATGATGTACATGTACTAATTTGATTGTAATTATAACAATACCATATATTTCAGAGTGTTTAGTCTTAATGATGAACTCTTGTGCAATTCTGACTGTATTGTTCTAATAGATATAAAGTGATTTGTTAAGTGAGACATAACTGTGTTATTTTGGATATGCCAAAAAAAGTGAGTATGAGCAGGAAATGCCACAATCACACACTACAGATCAACCCATAGTACTGTGAGGAAGAGGCAAAGAACAATGACAGGGAATTGAAAACAATAAAAGTAAAACAACCAGCTCTAAACCAGCTCTCTCTTCTGCAGCCCATTGAGTACAAAACTAGAAAAGACACAAAGTTTTGCAAAATAAAAGAAGGACCTTACACAAACCACCCATAAGCAATGGGACTCAGCATCAACAAATAGTCATCAAATAGGAATACAATCAAAGACTCAGAGAATCATTCCAACAGGCTAATATATGGAAAAATACGATTGGTCCATCTTTAAGTGTAATTCCAGGCCTTTCAACTTCCTCAGGTCAATCTTCTCCACTTGGACAGAAAGATAACAAAGTATGCAAATGACCAAGAAGCTGATGAGCAGCTCGTGATAACTGGAACATCACATGCAGTGTCTGGCAGGCGAGTAAGAAAAGTGCTTTGATGACCAACCTCAATGAAAGGCACATGCAAACCCATGAACAACATTAATCATATGTGTTAGGACGCAAAAGCTTTAAACACTGGACAGAATCATGGCTCCACAACACTTTTCGAATATGAGCTTGGTAAAGGCATAAAGTGGCTAGCATGTTGTCATGGGGAGTTGCATATTCAACATTCGTGAAGCTCCTGGTCCTGTGACAGGTATGGTAACTTAACTGGGTGCTTTGTTTAGTTCATTGTTTACAACTCTATCTATCAGCTATGTATACCTAACAAATAACATATTCATGAAATTCAGAGAGACTCTGGTCGGTTTGAAAGAGGTTGTCTCACACACAAGTTGACCCACTACAGCTTAGACAGATATTGGCAAGACGTTTCTTGCCCTCACGCCTTTCTGATAGCAAGAGAATTCATTTGATGTGCATAACTGCTTACAGTAGCACCTATCTTAAGATGACTTCGGAAGAGACGTCTACAGAGAACTGTGAACTTGTCATCAAGAGTCTGGGTGGACAGGTTATTTGCCTGAGACTTTTAACGAGACTTGGTGCATTACACCATGCCAGATTTCTTGGCTCCTGCTTGTATATCATGAAACTTGTTATGTTGTTGTTCAATGTAACAGCCCAAGGACTTCTCACACCAAACATGCTTGCCAAAATATATGACCACCAGTATAGAACCAGGGTTCCTTCAACCCAAGAGTTGGTTGCTGAGGCACCTTGATTGGACTTTGAGCTACATTGTATGGGAGCAGATGTGTATATACCAGGACATTGATGCTACAATTGTACAGGTAGCTAGACAGTCTCTTCTACAACACCTATGGTACCTTACTGAGCACCTTGTAATCCCTGCCTTTTTTATGAGTCTGCAGTTCTTGGCTTGAAGGAAGTTATGGATACACAACTTCATTTGTATCCTCCAATACCTGAGCATGCTCTCAAGATCTCATGAGAGATCCAGGGATGTTTCCCCTGAGCATGCTGAGTGTTTTGTTTTCATTTGGATGACTTGTTATATCAAAAATTACTCTTTGGTGTCTTTGAATGTCATTATCACTCAGCCAATCACTTTATACCTTTTAGAACAATACAGTTTACCGCTTAAGCCGGTGCTAGGGGGTGTGAGAATTGTAGCACTTTCCATTAGTTCTCATGAACAGACGCAATAAAACCGAGTCCGCTGTTTTCTTATATTTTAGGTTCTCTGTATTTCTGAGGGATCCGTTTTTCCAGATTATTTATATGTGCCATCATTAGTACATCACTTAAAGACAAAAATATCTTAGAAATATATGGTACGGTATTGTTATAATGATATCTGTAAAATCAAATTGGTACATCATTAGGAATTCAAAAATAGTACAGTTTAGACTATCACCAGATGACTCTGATAAGTGCCTTTCAAGACTGCAAATGAAAAAAATCCAAAATTGTCTTTTTTTTTCAATTTTCAGGAAAAACACACCTTTTTGGCAATGTTAATTAACTGAATCATTAAATTAATTCAGTATTTCTATTATAAAATATAGGCATAAATGAGTTGAAACTACTTCAAATTATTGGTTTTGCACAATTACAACAAAAGATTGTAGGTGGAATACAGGGTTTGCGCTAGGATTTATTTTTCTTTCGCCACCATTTTCGCCAATCAGATTTTTTTTGTGCCATTTTCTCGAACTTAGAGCCAGATTTTGGCCATTTTTTGCCAAAAAAGAGCCAGGTTTGGGGGCATTTTTCGCAAAAAATGTCTTCTGTCTTTAACCCCCTTTATTCTGGTGGATTATTGTACACACATTGATAAAATAACTAAGGAATAGTCCATTTTGTATTTAAAGCGGTTGACAGTCTTTAAATTTATGTTTATTTGTACCTGGAGATTGTTGATTTTTCTTAACAGAGCAAACACTGATGAAATGCTGTTTGTTTGTTTTTTTAAGGCCCGACGCGCAGTCACCTTGCCAAAATGCCCGCGAGGGCGTCGGCAATATAAAAAGAAAGATAGATAGATATTACTTTTTCACACAATGGTTGGCATTTACGGATGATAATAAAGGTGGAATACATTGCTTCAGGTCATTAATTAAACGGGTCATCATTAACGATCGGCAGGTAGTTTTTAAAAGGACATTGATCTCAAACAAGCATCATTGTTAATTAACGGGTGTAATCACGGGAGCTTTTATTATTGGTTTCTTTTCATACTGAGTTTATCGCTTGACTTACCCCCAAACATTAATGGCGGACGTGTTGTTAGGTAAATCACGTGACTCATGACGTCACGCCGACTTCGAGAATGGTAGGTTCAGATATCTGAAACTGTCGAGAAAAGCACTTTGAACAGCGTGTGCAGTTGCTGTCTTGAAAAGAGAAGCAATGCTACTGTCGGCCTTTGCGAGATGCGCGGATCCTTTCGCTCTAGTGAGTGATGCCATCACATGAAAGAATGGCACAGTGAACACCATGCAAATCTTTCTCCTTTCTCACAACGCTTGATGGAAAGCTCGAAGCAATATATCTATCTTCTTGCGAGTGGAAAGTGAGCTTGCAAGTGACACTTGATTTTTTCTTCTTAGTGGACGTCGATGTAGCGGTCTTTTCAACATGTTTAAAGTTACGAATTCAGAAAGCTATGTAATGACTATTATTATTGACCACAAAAAGCAAAGATGTCACGATGATGGTGCAGTTTATTTCATGCACAGCATGGCACCATGTATATTATAGTCTGTAATTATGACCGTTACCGGTAGCAGCTATTAAAAGTGTGTGCCGATCGCCGTAGGTTATAAACATTTATACTGGGTCCGAGGTTATCAGCGCGTGTCCAGGTTTGACTCGATCAGCTACTGAATTGTGTGGTCGATAATTGGGGTGTTAATTGACAATTAAGATACACATTGATGACCATTAAGCGGCACGAGGCAAAGACTTGTAGCCAGATTTGACGATTCCGACGCCAGACAAAAAAATTTTCTTGCGATTTTTCTTTCGCCAATAGTTGTCGCCAAATTATTTTTTTTTTGCGCCAAATTTATTATTTCTTCGCATTTTGCAACAATGGCGATCGGTAGCGCGAACCCTGGAATACGTTCAAAATGATACCCTTATTGTAAGGAAAATTGCCCACGGACAGCCGTAGGGTCAAAAATTCAAACAGGTAGGGGGAGGTTCAAACATTGATGGATTGAGCTGAAATTTAGTCTCGATATATTGTTTATACTAGAGAAAAGTTGGTTTAATTATATATGTGATCGGAGAAAAAGTCAAAAAAATGAAACACCCTAATCACCTCGTAATAATCACACTGTTCCGCATCGGAAATCCTGTCAATCACCTGTCAGAATTGCTACACTGCAGTCCGAGTCACCGGGCCGCGTAGCGCAGTCGGTAACGTGTCTGGCTACAGATGCGTGTCTGACTGCAATTCCAGGGGTCGCGAGTTCGATCCCGGCCCGGTCCCATACTTTCATGGAGATTGATCAGGAAATAATTTCTACGGTCATTCTGCTCCCTTCCGCTGATTCATTCAAGAAGGGTTGTTGTCAGTTACAAGCGAAAGTATGTGCACGAATTACTGGTTAACCGCTTGTTCAAGCCTGCCCAGGAAAAAGTGTGGTTAGGTGAACTGACCGTCCCGCAATGACCATAGCTGTTGACTTGGGACGTAAAGCAACAAAACAAACAAAGCAGTCCGAGTCATACGATTGGTCAACGGAGACAGGACAATAATCACGTCTCTCGCGCCTCGAAATATCAAGGGCTTTTGATCTCCCGCTGAGCTACTGGATTTTAAGCGCGTGCCGACTAAAAAAACATGGGTACGCGGAACTCCCGTTTAGTGAAAATCATGCATCCCAGGGAAAAAACGTGCGTACCAATACGCGTAATTTTGCGTTTTCGAGAGCTCTGCCCCCTTTAGCCTCCAAAGAAAGATTTCAAAATATCCAGAGACCTTCATAACGCTTTACTGCATGTTGAAACTTTGAACTGTAAATATATAATAATTGCTAATCAGAATTATATTGTCTGTAAAAGTTTTAATCAAAAGTGTGGAACAGAAAACGAATGGATCTCTGAAATCTGTTTCTACACCGTCAATAAACGTGAACAAATTGCAGAGTGCATTGGCTCAGTTGTAGAGTGTAAAACTGGGACTTACCGCCAGCGCAGTCACTGTGTTGTGTCCTTGAGCAAGACATTTCATCCACTGCTTAGAACTGGTTCAACCCAGGAAGACAGGAAATCTCCTGATGTGACTGAAAAATTGATGACTTGGACAATAAGCATCAAAACAAACAATGTACTAATTAGATAAGGATGTGTTATGTTAAATTGATGATCTATCCCCCCCCCCTCCAAAATACAGACATTTTGTTATATTTTCTGAACTTCAGATGTAAGTGCGTAATTAAATGCATAACTTCTTATCTCTATTAAAATATCGAAAGAACCGACGCAATGAGCACCCAAAATCATGTTCTAACTTTAATAACTGATGGATATGAAAAGTTAGAATGAATTCAGAATTTTACGCTTTCTGCTTATGTATACAATTGTATATGTATGTCAATTTCAGGTATTATAGAGGGGCTGTAGGAGCATTATTAGTGTATGATATAGCAAAACATTTGACATATGAAAATGTGGAAAGATGGTTAAAGGAACTTCGCGACCACGCCGACAACAACATTGTGATAATGCTTGTGGGAAACAAGAGTGATTTACGACATTTACGAGCCGTTCCAACCGATGAAGCTAAAACTTTTGCAGGTAAGGCTAAAGCAAGCCCTTAGTTAAGAGTGTGTTACAGAAAATTATTTTTCTTATTTCTCAACCAAAACATTATGTAATGAGTACTCAAAAAACCGTCTGGTTGAGATGGTTCTTTGGAGTACTCAAAACAAATTTTAAAACTAATGGGTAAGAAAATATTTACAATTTTACACTCCCAAATTTAGCTTTCCTGAACCTGTGCGATAAGACAAGTCCAAAAAGGTTTATCGTAAATTTGTGAATATTTTCTCTACTATCAGTCTAACCATATTTTATGGGTGCTCAAAAGAACCGTCTCATTGAGATGGTTCTTTTGAGTACCCGCAACATATAATTTGAGTACCCGCAACATATAAATGTTTTTGGTTGAGAAATAACAAATTGAATTTTAATTGCTCTTCTCTAGGGGCCTGAGTCCTATAAAACCAAATTTATTGCTTGATGAATGCTACAGTGATAAGATAAAATAAAGAATCTTAAAGAAGTGCTCTGCTTAATAAACGAGTTGGGGGGAGGGAGATAAAATGTGAGGCATGCCAAGCATTTTATGGTTTTTACACAACAAGTATAATGAATTCAGTATTAAACTCGGGAGTATGAATGTTAGGTTCTATATATCATGGATGTGATATTTGAAGTACTTTGCTTTCTTTTGCATGGAAAAGTTTAGGTTCGTTCATAAGTGACAAATAATTGTTATGGACATCATTATGCGGGAGTAAGTTTATCTAAGGCCTAAATGAAATATATGTGTGGTTCCTGTTGGATGCCAAAAAAAATTAGGGTAGGTAGGTAGGCCCTAACATTAAATTAAGACATAACATTAAAATAGCATGGCGGCCTTAAATATGATACAGAATATACATGTAGTACAAGGGAGTCATTAAACATATTTTGATATATTATAGATAAATTAAATTAATATTGTAATGTCAGAAATTCTTGTTTTGCTTGTTTAACTGTGCATTTCTGAAACCAGTCATTTGAGTCCACCTTAGAAAAAGGAAAAAAATATGCCTTGTACGTATGTCTACCAGGATAATGGATATAATAAATTGACTTTTTTTATATTATGACACATGATCATGCCTCTATATGCAGTAGTGCTGTGTTTCTCATCACATGATGCAGTGTTCAGAGCTAATTTCCTTTGCTTTGTTTGTCTTCCCAGTGTCTCATGATTGTTGTGTGACTCTTCCTCACAGTGCCACGGGTTTGTTTGCAGTTTGTGATTGTGGTATTTCCTGTTCATACTCACTATTTTCAATCTAGAACACGCCATTGGCCCATTTGAAAGGCAATTGTCACAAGTTTGACGTCTACCGGTCTTCTGTTCGCAGATAACTGGGTCCTGTATATTCACTACATGACTGTCTTACCCTGCAAGAAGAACTCCCTGGCTTAGGACAGTGGGAAGCTGATTGGCAAATGAAATTTAATGAAGCCAGATGTCACTCTATGAGAGTGACTTGGCGGCATAAGCATCACAACCAATTTCATTTTGATTATTCATTACACAACCCAACCTTTGAAAATGTTCAGTCAATAAAATACCTTGGTATAACATCACTGACAACACGAAAAAGCAAATGAGAATTAGGCCAGGAAACTGAGGAAATGCCACAATCACAGGCCATAGACCAACCCACAGCACTGTGAGGAAAGACACATAACATACTTTCATGTACCGCTACAAGACAATAAGAACACAATTAAAGTAAAGCACCATCGCTCTTTTCCTCAGTGAAAAACTAGAAAGGACATAAAGTACTGCATTTCATAAGCAAGGACATTTTTGAACACAAAAAACCCACAAACATCGGGAGCAATAATAAACAATGAATCAACAACCACAGAACCACCACCTTGGGATGTATAGCAGCTGAAGCCACAAGGATGGATTTCGCCCTGGATTCTGCATTTGTTTAACTTTGGTTCGTCCTATAATCTTGAGTATGCAGCACTGATTTGAAACCCTCACTCTAAAACTTAGATTGAATTGAGAACACTCTGAGGACAGCTGCCCGTTGGACCTGCAGATGGCGAAATGCAAGTAGTGTTTATTGAAATGCTCAAAGAGTTTGAGTGGCCATCTCTTGAGGTCTGTAGTGTAGGGATTTGTCTTCTTTCCTTCTCTTCCATAGGGTTCATTGTGGTGCTGTGTCTATTGAAAATATAAAGACAAGTACTTCAACCTGCCCACAGTTCGAAAGTTACCAGGTTATCACATTGGATACTAGAAATACGCCCCAAGAAATATCAGAAAGTCCTGAAGAATAGGTTTTTCCCTTTACTATTCCCACTTTGAAATATTATTTCTCCAATGCAGTCACTACACAGACAACAGAGGAGTTGAAGGCTCTCTCATTTCTTCCATACACAGTCAAAGTTTGTTGTTTATTCTCCGAATTTCAAAATTAGCACTCCTATGCGTAATTACCATCATTGATCGATGCCAGTAAAGAAGAAAGATAGATACTGGGGCCGAAATCGCGCGGTACGAATCTTACGCGGTACGAAAATATGTAACGATTTTCGGCTTTTTTGCAATCTATTTTCCGTATATTAACAATTTATTTTCATGTTTTTATCGGTAAAACTAGATAAGGGGCCTGGTATATATCCAAAAGTTACTATATTTCACATTAGTTCGATCTTTGTTGGTATTTTAAAGGCCAATTACAAATGTCATTAGTTTTCGTGACCAATCGAGTTCCGATGAAGTCGGAAAAAATCATGTAAATTTTGACTGTTTTATCACCTGTTTATATGAGGGTCCCTTCTTTTTCTGAGTGAACACTTTTATAGATTATATGGGCCCTATTGGCATATAGATTGAACACAGCACATGGCGGCACCAGCGACGGAAAACGGTCTCTTTTTTTTTTCGTTTTTTTTTTTTTTTTTTTTTTTTTTTTACAAAAAAAACACCATTTTAATGTTTAGGGTTGCAGGTTTTAAATAGGCACGGTCGGCAACCGGAACCACACATATATTTCATTTAGGGCTAATATGAGATCAGTCACGGTTTTGATGATCTAAAAGTCAGAAAATTAAAGAGTTTAAAGAGGAGAAAACATTAAAATGTCATATATCCGTTCATTTTTTCTGCGTACACATGGACACAAGTTGATCATTAGTGCATACCATCGTCATTTTATGCGTATATGGACGCAGGATTCTGCATCCCGTAAATCGCTGTATATTATTATTCACAGAAAACAAGTAAAATTAAAAAGATACAGAGCTGAAACTCTCCCCATGAGATTCAGCTACTGCTGTACATTAACATGTATGTGAATGGTGGCAGCAGCTGCAGGTCCGTGACCCTGAACTTTACCCTTGCCAGTTCAACTGCTTCACATGCTTTAAATACCAAAGTGCATAGTATTATTATAGTTGGAGGATAAGTTAGAAGTGATATCAGAGTGGACATAGTCCATTGTTATAAACAAGCGAAAACAACAGGATGTATGTCTTTAGAAATTATTTACTATTCATCAGGTGTCAACTCTCAATTCGCAACTGTGAATAATTGTTTGTTTTTCGTCTAATGAAATGTTGTAAAAGCCACTTCGACAAAGAGTGTAACCAAGATCCTTCTGAGCTGGCTCCACACTGTTTGCCCCTATAATGCTGTGAGTCAATAAATGAATCCAACAGACGACTTTAGTAGACAACATTTTCTGCTGTTTTTTTAGCAGGCATTTTAAAGGTATAGTAGACTTTAATCGCTAATAACGGAATAACCTGTCTTAAGTACCTCTTTTTGTTGGTATGCTCTACCACGCCACTTCCAACTTATCCTCCACGGACAGTAACTGTTAATGTTTTGGCAGATAGACCAGATCAAACAGGGAAACTTGATCAGCCTTTCTAGGACAGGCCCGAACCGTTTTATGAAAAAACTATGATTGAAAGAGTAATTCTGATTTAATTTTTGGCTGTGCCCCATTCACAAGCTATTCAAATCTGGTGTTCATTTTGCTGTAAGGTGGACATACTGGTTTCTTGGGCCCATCATTTTTTCCAAATAGCCCTTCAAAATTTCAAAAGGCCCATCAAAATCTTGATTTTTGCATGCAAATGAATGTGACATTGGCCCTTTTTCATGGCCCATTCGTATTTTGGACCAGAAATATCCCTGCTGCTCCTAAAGAGCTTAATCCTATCTTCCACTGTAGGGTTCGCACAGGCTTTAAAAGTACTTGAATATACAGGACTGTCTTGAAAATTAATTTTGCTTTGAAAATTTCTTGAAAGACACTCAAAGACCTTGAAAGTCCTTGAATTTTACCATTTACAGGAGGATTCAACACTGTTTTTGGAGACCTAAATCAGTATAAAATTGTGGTGCCTTTATTTCGTGAAGCATATGCTGCACCAAATAAAGGCACCACAATTTTATACTAATTTTCTAAAACTAATATCACTAGTAATTGTCTCTTGCATTTCCGAAGTAGAGTTTTAATGTGTAAATCAGTATTTTTCAAAGTTTTCAGTCCTTGAAAACAAGAGGAAAGTCTTTTAGAAGTCTTGAAAAGTCCTTGAATTTTACACAAACTTACCTGTATGAACCTTGCTTAGTCTATTTTATATAAATGGACTGGATGGATCTGGTAAGAAATTTAAGGGTCCAAAAATGAAGTCTTAATGCATATATAATATATTAATTGATATTAATATATTCATTGTTTTACTTTCAGAAAAGAATAATTTGTCATTTATAGAAACTTCAGCTTTGGATTCTACGAATGTAGAGACCGCCTTCCAAAATATATTAACAGGTTAGTAATCTAGATTGGTATTTACTTCATTACTGTACAGTACTGCATAGGGTAAGATAAACAAAAGTTTTGAGCGTAAAATTGTAAATATTTTCTTACCCATAAGTATTAACTTATGTTTTGGGTGCTCAAAAGAACTGTCTCATTGAGACAGTTCTTTTGAGTACCCACAACATATGTTTTGGTTGAGAAATAAGAAAATTAAAGTTTTTTGGTACACACTCTTGACTAAAGTCCTGGTACTGTATTTTGACCTTTATCACTTTATTCACTGGAAACATGGTCATTTGGCAAACAGTGCTGAGGTGCAAGGTGGTAGACTTTAGGTCAAATGCTAGCTGGTTTGAGTCTCACCAGAGGCACTGCGTTGTGTCCTTGAGCAAGATGCTTTATCCACTGTAGTGTACTGGTTCAATCCAGGAAGACAGGAAATAATCTCAGCCTGACTGAAAGATTGTTGACTGGAAGATAAGTCATCAACAAAAAGAGCAGTTAAGCCCTGCAAAGTCCCACATAATGCAGCATTTTATTTGAGTCTGGGACTCGTATTCACCTTTGGGAATTCTAACCTGTGACCCCTTGCTATGAATAACTTGAATGTACCTAACCAAGAGGAAGTGCTCACAGATTAGATTACAATGTTTTTTGCCACATTTTGTTTTAACTTTTATATGGGCGTTTTAATATTCCTAAGAGCAATCACAAAAAGTTTTTAAAATACAAGAATTTGACCTTTAACACTTTGTTTACTGGAATAAAACAGGTACTTAGGCCAGAATTTTTTTATTAGTTGATTTACGGGAATTTTTTTTTCAGATCTAGATTATGGGGGACGAAAAAAAATAAATAAAAAAGCTCTGAAAATGACCAGTTGACTGGTCATTTCCAGAGCTTTTTTTTTTTAATATCCAGAAAAAAACAGTTTGAGTAAAACTCGTAAGGTAAACCAACAGTCAGTATTAAATCTTTAAATATTTCATCATTTTCCTAAAAAGCTGGACAGGACAATCACTTTTAACAGTGTCACTCTCAAAAATACACAGACAGAACCTCAAAAAATAGATTATTTTTTTCAACCAAACCGATAACATTTAGAGTAGGCGGATAAAATATAAAAATAATTTTAGAAATTGAATTTTATTTTATTTCTACTTTACGGAAAATCACAGTAGGACAGGGATTCAGTTTGGCGTCAGCCATCGGACATAGTCCAAAAATAGTTCCAGATGTCCAAGACTTTGCTGTCCAGTTTGGACAGTTTGTCCGAGACGATTTTCGGAAACACACGCTGTAGGGTTATGCACAGTGATGCAATAGTATTTTTGCTTTAAAAAACGATAGCTGATTGGCCAAATCTATGTAAGCTTCTGACTGGTTCGCCTTATATTACACTGCAAATACTTATTCATTAAAGCAAACCAGTCATAGTGTTTTGTTACGCCGCACCTGATTGGTCCAGCACCCTAGATAAGCAGCGTATTTGCGTAAATACGCAATTAAAATCCTCAAAAAAGCAATTAAAATGAAATGTGTGCGTACCAAAAAGCAATTCTAACGATTGGTATGCAATTACATGTGATGTCATTGCGTACCATTTGGTCCTTTTTGTTTCCATTTGGGTAAACAAATGCCAGTCGGGTATTGATTTTTTTTACTAGCGAGCGCGCAATATAACTCCAGTTTATGAATAAAATATAGGTGCCCAGTCCAGTATGTCGCGGAAAAACACTATGATGAAAGTGAAACTTTGCAAAGTGTACACGCTAGAATGTCAACAAGGGGATGAGATTTGCTTCAGGTACAATAAAATCTGCTAGTTTGATACTTTAGAAAGGCAGACGATGGGAGTGAATAAATATGCAAGCACATTCTCGATGGCTTCATGCAATAAGAAAATGTGTAATCCCAGAAAAAAAAACGTGGCGTAAAAAAAATGAAAATACGCAATTGTTTTTGCAAGTACGCAATTGAGGATAACCCTGTTGCGTAAATACCCAATTAACCCAAAAGCTTATCTAGGGCGCTGTTGGTCTATTGCAACCTTAGTTTTCTTCCCTTGATTTCTTCTCGAAGCGGACAGCATATTTGCATTGGCATTTACCGATAAAATGACTAAAAAACTTAATTGCCGTCAAGAAACAACAGGAACTGAAGTTTTGTATGTACCAAAACAGTTTGCCCGCTCCATCATTACATGAACAGTCATTTTCCGTGGCTAACGAGTCGTGCAGCGGCCGCAAAAAGCAGCAAAAAAACAGTACCCCGCCCACTTCCACTGACAATGATCGACAAGCTCCTCTCTCCTCATGAAATAAAAAGCCAGACAATCAGACCGCACTTACCTTCCGAAATGGTAGCAAAACTACCCCTGGTTTCAATTTGAGTAGGGCAGATGGCAATTTCCGTTTCTGGTGGTAAAATTTAGTGTTGAAAAAATGACCTAAAAAATTTCCAAATGTCCGAACACAATTGGGGCTGCTTGGACAAAATGTCCGAAGTAAATTTCAGTCCAGCTGAAACCCTGTAGGAGGGTTTGTAAATCAACTATAGTGTTTCCAGAACTTAAGTGACCCCCCTTTTTTGCTCATTATTCTTTAATGGTGATTTTAATTGAAAAATAAATTAGAGAAATGAATTTAGATATAGACCGCGTAATTGAATAAATTTTTTCCACAAAAATGTGATTTTTTGTATAGGCTGGGATTAGATGGAATTTTGGTGTGTTTTTGCCGCTCCTCTTTGAATTAGTCCCCAAGTGAACCTAACGATATAAATAAAACATGGCTTATACGGGTCAGTGGAGTTAATGCGTCAGTCCTACAGATAAGAGTGCGTAACAGAAAATTGTTTTTCTTATTTCTCAACCAAAAAATATTTGCAAAAATATTTGGTGTGTACTCAAAACAACTGTCTCGATGATACGGTTCTTTTGAGCACCCAAAACACGTGTTTTAACTGATAAAGACGCTTCACGCTAAAATTGCTTAACTGGACCAATCTTCGCGCATTAGGCTATGATTCACTGCTTATACTGACTTATAGACTTCAGAGTACATCTAAAACCGATGCATTGAAATGGCCTGTGTTAAAAAGCGATTCAAGTAATAGTATTGTCTAAACCTTAAATGCTGGGTTGTTGTTGTCCTCTGCTAAATTTTCTTTCGAGATAATTATTTTCTAAAAATATGTCTTTCAGGAATACAAGTAGGTCTTTAAACAGTATGGATCCAGATAATGCCCAACATTTTAGCCTGACCTAAGCTTGACTGTTGACAAAGTTTATCAGCGAAATATCTTAAGCAGGCAAATATTTGATGCTCTTGAAGTTTAATGTATATCCCCGATTTGCTATTTCTCATCAACTCTCTAATTTGCTTGAATTGTCGTCATAAACTCTTTACTTACTAGTGTCGTCTGCTGATAACCTTTGCAAACAATTTAGACCCAGATCAGACCTGACGGGCATGATCTGGATCCAAACTGCTTGACACTCTACTGATATTACCGATTTTTTTTAGAAAAAAAACAACAACAAAAAAACTGATTAAAAAAATATCAGCAGACGACAAAACCATTGCAAATTACCGCGTAGGCAAAAAGAGTCGATGAATTGAAATGGAAGGTGCTACATGTACATGCAGGTTTCATGCTTAAGCTTTATGTTTGCCTGCTTTCAATACGGCACAGTCTAGGACCCATATAGACTTTTACAACTGCATGTGTGCGTGCGTGTGTGTGTCAAAGTGATGACGAGTGAGGTTTGCGGAATAGATTTTCGTTGAATCAGCGGATATAGATATTCCTGTAGGCTAGTATATATCATCATAGCAATGCAAATATACCACGTGTATCTATAGGGGTACACATGGGTATATTCATAGGGAAAAACAACTAAGTTATTCTTTTGTACAGGGGATTAGGGCTTCATTTACAAATAAGGGCGACTCCCAAAAATAAGTTTTAGTTACGCGGTGTGCATTTAAATCCACATGCTAAGTGCCGTTCTTCTAGGTTCAATTTAAAGCTGTTTAAAAAAAGAAAAACGGGGGTCACTTAAACTCTGGAAACACATTAATAAAAAAATTCTGGCCTTAGGCAAATGGCAAAATCTCAGATTGAATGCTGCACAATAAGTGTGTGTCTATTTTTGAATTGATTTTCATGTTCTTGACATTCAACTTAAGTTTCCTAAATATATATTCAGTTTGATTATACCCGGTAGATGAATTCAATTTTGGGTTTCAATAAAATAGATTTAGGCGTCTGACATCTGTTACCCCAAACTACTCAAAACAGAAATGATTAGGGAGCCCAGTGGCTCAGTGGTAGAGTGCTTGACTCGAGATTGAAGGGCCGCGGATTCGAGCCTCACCGGCCTCACTGCGTTGTGGTCCTTGAGCAAGACACATTTATCCTACCTTAGTACTGGTTCAACCCAGGAAGACCCGTCCCTGTTTAACTGAAAGATTGTTGAGGGTGCGTAAAGAATCAAATCAATCAAACAAACAAACAGAAATGATTAACATTTTACAGGGTAATTCAGTCAAGTAAATTTAGTAAATGGCTCAAGATAGAGAGCAAAAGAAAATCCAATATAGCAAGACCTTTGACACATTTATTTTAATATACCTACTTTAACAATTTGAGACAAAAAATAGAAACACAGAAAATCAACAATTGGAGACCCATATTCAAGACAAGCTCATACATGTGTGGATGCCAAGCTATCAAGCAAAAACATTCTACAAGATAACTTATTTTAAAATAGAAATTTCTAACTTGTCTTGAATGAAATAGGACCATGTTGGACATGGTATTTCCACAGCCCTGCCTTTTTTAACCCTTTACTCCATAGGCTATTTTTAGATCATGGCATCATTTCCTATTTTTAGACAACAACAAAAAAATTCAAGAAAAGTTTCAGTTCAGTTTTGAATACTTTTGAAAATATTATGGAAAATGGAGCATTTGCTCTTAAAGAGCAAATGCTCCATTTTCCATTCTATTTTCAAATACATGATATTTTATTTCAAAGGCGTTATTACAGAATTATTGCTGAGCTGGTCATTGATAAACATGTAAATGGCTGCCTTCTCTTTTTCAGAAATTTATAAAATAGTTTCACAAAAACAGATAAAGGACAGTCCAGATGATGAGAACTCCCCCAGCAACAATGTGCAAACGATAACAGTGGCCCCGACTGATAACTCACAGTCCAGTAAACGTCCATGCTGTAGTGTCTAGGAGTATCGATAAACTGATAAATCGAACTTTGGTTTAGCTCCAGATAAGAGGGGATATTTCGGGTTTGTTGTCCTCATATGTGGACCACGACGCGAGAAAAACTGTCTTCGGGGCTTCCGATCAGGCCATACAAAAACCAGCATACTGAGCTACAGAGACTAGCTAGAATAGCGAAATTTGCTTGTAGTTGATATACTATTTTCCAATAAGGGAATAACAATGTAGCTGATCAGACTGTGCAGATGCGCAGGCTGGTCTGCACCTTTAATGTTCGCAAACCACCGAAGACAGGATTTCTAACATCAAGGCCCTTGTCCAGATAAGCAGACTAATTGAGATAAAATTGTAGTAATATTCTTACCCATCAGTTTAAATGTGTGTTTTGGGTCCTCAAAAGAACCATCTCATTGAGATGGTTCTTTTGAGTACCAACAACATACTTTTTGGTTGAGAAATAAGAATAATTTTCCATTACACACCTATCTGGGGACCTGATCTACTTTCTAAACATTCTAAACAAAAATATGTTTTTGGGTAGGGTACTCCAAAGAATAGTATCAGCCAGCACCCCAAAAGTGTGTTTTGTTTGTGAGAATTCAGTTAAGTTGGAGTAGAAGTCAAACTTAACATGCTAACTGATTAGTCACTGATACGGTAAATGTACCTGAAAAAAAAAACAAATAGAGATGATCTAGATCAGACTGCTACTCTAGAAGGAGCTGTATGATCAGGGTCCTCTTAGCTAGCTTTCTTTTGCGAGACTTCCTTTAGACAAATGTTTTGTGAAACGGAAACATTTTAGTTGAGAACAAAAACATCGCTCATACCTATACCCACAGGTTTAGATAAACAAAAATGTTCAGCGTGAAATTGCAAATTTTTTCTTACCCATCAGTTTTAACATATGTTTTGGGTGCTCAAAAGAACCTTCTTATTGAGACGGTTCTTTTGAGTTCCCACAACATATGTTTTGGTTGAGAAATAAGAAAATTAAATTTTCGTTATACACTCTTAACTGAAGTCCTGCAATTGATGGATTAAGAAATGAAAAAAGGGCAACAAACAGCAACGGAGTTATCCCCCCTTATCTTGAGCTGGTGTAAATTTGTGTATTTCCTATCGTTATTAAATGTAACGATACATTCATCGCTGGAACTGCGGTAAGGAAAAGAGGGACCCATAGAAAGTTACATGAACTGGATGTATTGATTATCTGAAAGAGGGCCCTACGTGGCACATGTACACAGAATTCTAACACATACCATTATCAATCCAATACAAGCACATGCTCACATGGGTCTAGATAAACAAATATTTTGAGTGTAAATTTGAGAATAATTTCTTTCCCATCAGTTTTTGCATATGTTTTGGGTGCTCAAAAGAGCCGTCTCATTGACACAGTTCTTTTGAGTACCCACAACATATGCTTTGGTTGAAAAATAAGAAAGTTTTTTTTCTGGTACGCACTCTTAACTGAAGTCTTGGATTTATTGTCTAGATGAAGAGCAGTGTGGATCTTGATCAGCTTGCTTCAACAGTTCTAAGCCAGCTGATTTGGAACTTAACTGTTTTCAAAAGAGGTAAATGTATATATGGGCCTTGATACAAGAATACCTGTCTTCGGGGTATGCGAACAACAAATGTGCATACCAGCCTGTGCAGACTGATCATTGCCTTTGATATATTCCCTTTTTGGAAAGTATCATTTTTAGCTCACCTGAGCCGAAGGCTCATGGGTGAGGTAATAGTATACCAGTCACTCCGTTGTCCGTCCGTCCGTCCGTAGTCCGTCCGTCCGTCAACATTTTCAAACATCTTCTCCTCTGAAACCACTGGGCCAATTAAACTCAAATTTCATATGGAGACTCCTTAGGACACGGGAACAAAAGTTTGTTCAAATGGTCCTTGTCACATAACCAAGATGGCCACCATGCCCATATATGGTAAAAACCCTTTAGAAATCTTCTTCTCCAGAACCAGAAGGCCGATGACCTTGGGACTTGGTATGTAGCATTGGGGGTGTTGGGCCTACCAAGTTTGATCAAATTATGATCCTAGGTTGACCTTGACCTACTTAACGTCAAGGCCAAATTTTCTTCCTATTGCATTTAAATGGGAATTTTTTTGAAAAGTTGATTTTTTGAATACTGTTGAAGCCAAAGTCATTATTCTTACTTGGTATGTTAAAACTAATGACACAATGGCTATAAATAAATTTCAAAGGTCAAAGTTGACCTTTGCCCTTTCAGCCAAGGTCGCTCATATTGTGGTCCAATCATTATATTAAAACTTAGTTTTCTCACAAACCATTGGTCCAATTGAACTCAAATTTCATGTGAAGACTCCATATGATAAGATAACCAAAATTGAATCAAAACACTGAGGTCACATGACCAAGATGGCCGCCACGCCCATATATGGTAAAAACTCTTTAAAAAATCTTCTTCTCCAGAACCAGGAGGCCGATGACCTTGGGACTTGGTATGTAGCATTGGGGGTGTTGGGCCTACCAAGTTTGTTCATGTAATGATCCTAAGTTGACCTTGACCTACTTAACGTCAAAATCAAATTTGCTTCCTAATGCATTTAAATGGGGAAGTTTTTGAAAAGTTGATTTTTTGAATACTGTTGAAGCCAAAGTCATTATTCTTACTTGATATCTTAAAACTAATGAGACAATGGCTATAAATAAGTTTCAAAGGTCAAGGTTGACCTCTGACCTTTCAGCCAAGGTCGCTCATATTGGAGTCCCATCAACATATTTAAACATAGTTTTCTCAGAAACCACTAGGCCAATGAAAATCAAATTTCATATGACCACTCCTTATGATTGGTTAGCCAAATTTTATAAAAATTGTTATGGTCACATGACTAAGGTGGCCACCAAGCCTATATATGGTAAAAACTATTTAAATATTTTCTTCTCTGGAACCAAAATGCCAATGGCCTTGGGACTTACTATGTAGCATTGAGGATGTGGTCACTACCAGGTTAGCACAAATGATGAATCTAGGTTGACATTGACCTACTTTATGGCAAGGTCAAATTTGATTCCTAGTGCATTTATAATGGGAAAATCTTAAAATGTTCATTTTTCTTTAACTGTTTAGATGAAATCATAATACCTGTGAGAAATATTTAACCTAATGAGACAATGGTTTTATATAAGTACCAAATGTCAAGCTGACCTGTGACCTTTAATCCAAGGCCACACATTTGGACCACTACATACCTATCTAAACATCTTTTCTCAGAAATCACTGGGCTGTTAGATTGTTTAGGTTACTGGACCAAAATGGCTGCAACCCCCATATATGGTAAAACAAAATATGTTTCATTATAAGCTGTAGTTGACCTTGACCTGTTTTACAATTATTATGGAGATCAGGTGAGCGCCTCAGGACCTTCAGGTCCTCTAGTTAAACTTGCTACAAGAGAAATTTCAATTTTCTAGCTAGTCTCTGAAGCTGACGAGACTGGTCTGAGTCTTGCTTCATTCAAAACCCTGAAGACAGGATTTGAAGCATCAAGGCCCATATTATAGAACAAGTTATGTTGGCATTAGTTTAGATAAACGACAATTTTCAGCGTAAAATTGAAAATATTTTCTGACCCATAATTTTAAGCATATGTTTTGGGTGCTCAAAAGATCCGTCTCATTCAGACGGTTCTTTTGAGTACCCACAACATGTTTTGGTTGAAAAATAAGAAAATTATTTTTCTGGTACGCACAACTAAAAACCTGGACTTGGAGAGTGCCTGTATTGGGTTAAAAATGGTATGTGTTAACTGGTGTCTGTGACAGCACTAATGAGGTTTATTACATATTCGTATATAAGAGGGGTGGGTATCCAAATGATTTCT
Organism: Loripinus fragilis; assembly: GCA_964019695.1. Taxonomy (NCBI): domain Eukaryota; kingdom Metazoa; phylum Mollusca; class Bivalvia; order Lucinida; family Lucinidae; genus Loripinus; species Loripinus fragilis. The sequence goes on from OZ026530.1 coordinate 9,868,844, forward strand.
GTTTTCCTTGAAAAAAAATACATCATTTCTCGCTGAGCACAGCGACACATGTATTTAATCATAGAAAAAAATTAAGTTATTTTGAGAGGTCAGGGGAAAGGAATTGGTTATTATAGGACAAGGTTTGTTGCTAACTTGCACCTTACATGTATGTTACCTATCTAGTTGGCACCAATTTTCCTTTGCCAAATTTTGGGCAGAAGGTGGGGCGTTTGGGGGCCCATATCTCATTGAAAGCATAGATATACTAATGATTTTATCCTGTGGTATTGTACATGGAATTTATAAGGAACTAAGTGTGCAAAAGCTGCAAATAGAACTGTCCCTGGCAAAAGGATGAGAGACCAACAGGATAGGTAACCCTAGGTGCATAAAGCAAAACTATGCCTGAAGTTTCCTCCCTTGCCTTGAGGAAAAAAAAATAAGTGCTTTGAGTACAGTTGAATCTAAATTTCGGCAGAGAGTTGATAAAATATTCCGTTAAGTTTGTGATTACAGAGTCTTTAAGAATATTCATTGCTTCATGTTTATTGATGTGGCTCCATGTATATTCATTTGGCTTCAGATATGTTGACCTGTTTCATGTATATTCATTTGCTCCATGTACATTTTTGCGGCTTTATCATGTATATATACATGTGGCTGTATGTTTATTCATGTTGTCATGTGTAGTTAATTTGGCTATGTGTATGACCAGATGGCTTCATGTATACATATAAGTGGCATTATGTTTATACATGTTGCCTTTTATAAATGCATGTGTCCAGGTGGTTTCATATATATACATGTGGCAACATGTTTATTAATGTTGCCATTTATAAATTCATGGGTCCAGGCTTCATGTAAATTTATTTATATGGCTATGGTATGTCCAAATGGCTTCATGTATATACATGTGGTGACATAATTATTCATGTTGCAATTTATAAATTCATGTGGCTCATGTTTATTCATATGGCTTCGCATATATCCAAACAGCTGCATGTATATACATGTGGCTGTTCGTTATTTATTGCCATGTGCATATTCATGTGGCTTATTGTATATTCATGTTGTTTATGTATATTCATGTTAATTTGTTAACAGACTGTGACTTTTCTCCATAAAGAACATGTTAAAGGTACTATTTAGAAGTGTCTCATTGATATGCTTCCAATGAGGTCTGTAGCAAATGTTTTTCTGTAAAAATAATTATAATAAAACAAAAGGACCTCGGACAGTCTTAATGAAGGATTGCCCATAAAAATGACCAGAGAAAAGTTTCAAAGAAAATGATATTTTTTCTATGAAAAAGATAGTAGGTTCAACCCTCGACTTATCCACAAAAGTCGTTTTCTCATTGGACAAGTACCAATTGAAAAATATGGGTTGAAAAGTCCGTTTTTGCTATTCAACATATAGAAAATAGAAAAAGTTTTACTGAGGTGCTTTCCCCCCCGTGACCAAACTAATCCTTTTGCATACAGTTGTAGTTTTACATTTCACACATCATATAAAAACGGCATGTTTGGTCACGGGGGGGAACGCTGTCAAAATGCTCAAAAACACTTTATTATAAAAACTTATTAGAAACCTTTTTGTAAAAACCTGTAGGTAAATATCAATTGGCAATGCCATATATCAGGGCTTTAGTTATGCGTGCTTACAAAGAAATGAATTGTCCCATTTCTTAACCAAAACATTATGTTGTGGGTACTCAAAAGAACCATCGCAATGAGACGGTTCTTTTAAGCGCCAATATGATAGGTTAAATCTAATTTGTAAGAAAATATTACGATTTTTCGCTAAAAAACTGTGTTTATCTAGACTATGATTTATACAGTATACAGATAGATACACCTCAGTGCACAAGTCGAACTGACTGAACTCGAAACATTACAGGTAATAGTCAAAAGTAATTGACAGCACACTTCTTTAGATGAAACAATGAAATCTTCTCAACCCGAATTTTATGCAAACGCATCACTTTCGTCTCATGTTTTATGCCGCAAACATTATATTAACATGTATTTAGGTGAATACTCGGCGAAACTTTGACTTTCTGTGAGATAAAATTTAGTCACAAAAAATACCCCCACCCCCTAAACCCCAAAGTCCTGGCATAATTATGCAATATTTTCAAAACATTTTTATTTTGTTAGATGCACTAAATGTAAGTGCTTCATTTAAGCACAAAACTATAGTTGTCAGTTATGCATTATGCTAGCCACAGGCTGTCAAAATTTGGGCAGATTGAATAGGAAACTGTCCGAGGTCCTTAATATCCTCATTTTTGGATTGAATAAAAAAACTGGGGTTTTTTTAGGGTCATTTCATATAACACCAATCAATTGACATAGGTCTGAAGAAGAAGAAAAAATTTCAAGCGTAAAATTGTATTTATTTGCATATGCATCCATTTAAACATTTGAATTGGATGCTGAAAGAACCATCTCATTGAGACGGTTCTTTTGAGTACCGACAATGTATATTTGGCTGAGGAATAAGAAAAATCATATTCAATTACACACCTTATCCAGGACTTTAGTTAAGAGTGTGTACACTAAAATTAAATTATCTTATTTCTAAACCAGAACATATGTTGTGGGTACTCAAAAGAACCGTCTCAATGAGATGGTTCTTTTTAGCACCCAAAAAACATGTTAAAACTGATGGGTAAGAAAATATTTACTTTTTACGCTGAAAATTTTTGTTTAATTACACCTTTGCTTATCTGTAAGCCTGGAATCATCTGTGGGCTTCATGCAAATTATTGGGATTTGGTCACATGCAGACTGGTTAAAATCCTAGTTTGTGGTTAATGAACCTTTTACTGATGTAAATGATCAAGATGAAAGGTGTTGTTGCCTTTATGGGGCTCGTTATGACGAACAATGGGCTCTGAAATTTACATAATGTGTACTTGTATGCTTGATACAGGAGCCAGCTCATTAGTTTTTGGTTATGCCTTAAGTATTGGCACAGGTTGACACATTTTTTGAGGGGAAAAGTGTGAATATTTTCTTACCTAACCGATTGAACATATATTTAGGGTACTCAAAAGAACCGTCTCATTGAGACGGTTCTTTTGAGTACCCAAAACATATGTTTTGGTTGAAAAATAATTTTGCTCATTAAGATGGTTCTTTTGAGTAACTACAACATATATTTTGGTAAAATAAAATTTCTCATTGACACGATTATTTTGAGTACCCACAACATATGTTTTGGTTGAGAAATAAGAAAAATAATTTTCTCATTGAGACAGTTCTTTTGAGTACCCACAACATATGTTTTGGTTGAGAAATAAGAAAAATAATTTTTCTTATTTAGACAGTTCTTTTGAGTACCCACAACATATGTTTGGTTGAGAAATAAAAATAATTTTTATCATTGAGACAGTTCTTTTGGGTACCCACAGCATATGTTTTGGTTGAGAAATAAGAAAAATAATTTCCAATTACACTCTTACCTAGGGACCTGTGTTAAGTCATCCTTTAAACATGCATGCACAGCTATAATGTGAGGCTACAGGCCTAGATTTTGGCTTGAGCCCTCGTCTACATCCCTACTTGGCGTGTGTTAGCTGTGAAGGCTCTGGGGAGACTGCATGCTTGGACTCACTGAGCCTCTGCTGCTCGCATACCAAAATCTCATGAACTGGCTCATAGGTTTGGGTTCTTTTGCATAGTGATTGAATGGACTGCATGTGTATGTATTTGTTAATAGGTTATAAGGTTATTGGATACAAACTCCTATTCATCCACCATCCCTAAGTAGGGTTTTTAACCTTTTGTAGACCCGAAACCCCTAAATAGGTGCTTTTTCAAACAATGAAAACCAGATATGAAATGCCACAGAAAGCGCCATTTCAGCAGGGTCTACACTGTTCTCTAAGATAACATTGATCTTCAGAGATAGAAATATAATTTTTTGTTTAGATGAATACCTGTGACCCCTCAATATATACACAGGACTTTCCTGACTAGACTATAAAATGCCATAGAAAAGATCATTGCTCTACTTAAGAAATAGATCAGCTCCAGCAGTGAATTGTTGAGTAATAATTCACTGTTTGGAGGGCAGGTGTAAAGAAGATCAAATCACGAGCGCGCAGCGCGAGTGATTTATCTTCGTACAACTGACCGACGAAGTGAATTATTACTCAAAAATTCACACACTGGAGCTGATCTATTTCGATTCTAACACACAATAAACGACGAAAACACATTCGAAGTCTTCAGCTTCTTCCAACTTTCTGCCATTGCACCGAAGAACTCCCGCCAATACTTAGACTACGTCGCATTTGTAACGTCTTTCAAGCGTAAAAACAACGTTACACCGTCTATAGCTATGAATGACGTCATTTTCCAGTGACGTCAGCTATCACACACTTTAGCAGTGAATTATTGTCCAATATATCACAGTCTGTTACCGTTGGCTCTATAGGCGAGGTGTGTTAGAATTAGGGTTAACTGTGATCAGGCGTGACACCTAGAGCTCAAAATACAGTCTCAAACTTCATTTGTTGAACACGATTGAATTAACAACTTTCAGTTATTTGAGATTTTTACCCATTTATGTTTACTGGCAAGGTTTTACAGGAATGCCACAATCTATTGCATAACTTAAGAAGTAAGAAAGCAATGTTATTACTATGAATGAAATGCTAAAGTAAAAAGGTTTAATATTAATTAAAGTTTTCATTGTATATTAACCTGTCATATCTGAAGGCCTGGCTATAGTAGAATGACGATCCTTGAAGGAACTGATCAGGCTATGCTTGTAACAGGTGGTCTGCATTTTCTCTGATTTGGTAAACTATCATAAGGATACTCTTGAGATTTATCTCTGCTTGTTGCCAACAGTGGCTCAGTGGTAGATTGCTTGACTCGAGACCAAGTGGCCGCTTGTTCGAGCTTCACCGGCGTCACTGTTGTGTCCTTGAGCAAGAACATTGATCCTAGCTTAGTACTGGTTCAACCCAGGAAGACCCGTCCCTTTATAACTGAAAGATTGTTGATGGGACTTAAAAAATCAAACAAACAAAAAGCTTGTTGCCAAAAGTGGTGAAAGTTCACAGGATTATTCCTGAGCTCAGGATTTTGAGGCTGACTCTCCATAGAAAGTCAGCCAAAAAAAAATGATTAAGGAAGATTATAACTGTAACTGCCTCTTTGATTATTCAGTTTTCTAAAGAAAGCAGATCATTTAATATTGATATTGTTAATATTTTGTAGACATACTGCAAATTTTGAGGTTTGATTTTCTAAAGTTTTGAACTTTCACCCATGTCGGTTGCGAGAAAACCTGTCAAGTGTCGTGCATGAAGTTTATTTCTCTTTGTGTAACACAGACAAAACTAGCTTTGTATGGTAGCAGTTAGTACAATAAATTTTGTCTTAAACGGCCACTCAAAAAGAACACCAAACATGGTTTGCAAAACAGATTATCGCTTAATGCAGGTCAAAAGTATTTCAAAATGCTCCAAGGGGAGCATTCTGCAATACTTTTGACCTGCATAAAGTTACCAAATCCTTGAGCCCTTTGTTTTGTCTATTTTTGAGTGGCCCCTTAAGGCAGGTTTTACTGTATATCTGTATGGTAATGCTTAATTTATTAATAATGTTAAAGGGGCTTCGTCAAGGAGAGCATTTTGTAATAATATTGGTTTATTTGTCTTGCTTATTACATAGATCAGGGATCTGTAGTGGCTAGTCCTACATACTTCTTGCATTTGCTTAACCCATTTGTGTCGATGGGAGCACAGTGGCTCAGTGGTAGAGTGCTTAACTCGAAGCTGAAGGGCCGGGTGTTTGGTCCTCACTGGCGTCACTGCTTTGTGTCCTTGAGCAAGACACATTAATCATAGCTTAGTACTGGTTCAATTCAACCCAGGAAGACCCGTCCCGATGTAACTGAAAGATTGTTGACAGGGATGTAAAGAATAAAATCAAACAAACATTTGTGTCAAATGAACTTGCCTACCCTTATCAGTAGGACAAGCCTATTGACAATTTTATGGGTGTTTGGTGGTATTTAATGAAACATTCTGCAAGCAAACATTGGAGATCATGATTAGGCACCGAATAATGCGGTGTCTGATCTGAGTCTGTACTCATGGGTGAATGTTTTCAGGATTATTCTTGAATTCAGGATTCTGAGGCTGACTTTCCATAGAAAGTCCGCCTCAAAATGCTGAAATCTGCAGATAATGAAAGCTTTTCTGATTAAGTTTCAGCTTATCTAAAGGTATTTGATCATTATAGGCATACAGGAAGATTTAAAATTCTGATTTTTTTAAAGTTCAGGATTTTGGAAATTTTGAACTTTCACCAATGTTTACTGTTAGCCTATGTCCCATAAAAAGGATACTAGGCTTATATGGATTTAAGTCATTCTTGAAATATGCATAGGCATCTATCTAGTGGGGCTAGAAAACTAAACTTTGTCATGAGCCTTTCTCTATGTACCTAGTTTTTGTGTGTTAGCAATGTAGGCTCCGGCAAGACTGCACATTACCTTAGGCTCATAGGAGTGACAAGTTCCTAAATCTTATTAATTGGGCTTATCTATTGAAACTCCTGTAGAAGATGGAAAAATATTTTTACCTTTTCATTTCGACTGTATGTCAGTCTTTGGAACACCTAGTTTTAAGTGTACGACACACTACTGAATTGTTAATTAGGTTGTTAAATGGCATCTAGATTTATTACAATTTGAATACAAGATATTGTACAGCTATAAATATAGTACAAATGTAAGCGATAATCACACAGATTTTAGTGAATTTTGTCTCGCATTTGAATATCAAAAGCCCACAGGTTTGGATAAACTTTTCAGCGTACAATTGTGATTGTTTTCTTATCCATCATTTTTAACACCTGTTTTGGGTGCTCAAAAGAACCATCTCATTGAGACTGTTCTTTAGAGTACCCACATAGTATCTTATGGTTGAGGATTAAGAAAATTAATTTTTGTTATGCACTCTTAGCTAAAGGCCTGAAAGATACAATAACATGGCGTTTGATATTCAAACTTGGAACAGTTTTCACTGATATCTGAGCAATTTTCTATATAATTATTCTTCATTATTATTGAATGCTCTCTTTTGAGTCTGAAGATGTAAATAAATCTTTATAGAAGTGAAAATATGATGCAATTCTGTTTAATTATGAACATTTCTTGTTATAGGGGGTAAAGTTGAAAGTTATTCTGAACCCTCACCATGTAAAACACAAATTTATAGAATTACAACTGAGTGCATGAATGATGTAATTACATGGGGCTCATTGCGAGTAAACCTGACTTTACTGCATGCAAACAACAGCAGTGCTGATCAGCCTACACAGTCTGATCTGTGCCTTTGCTATTTGCTTTCTGCCAAGTATGATATCTAAACTTGCTTCATACCAAATTCCAAGATTGTAGCTGAGCAGGCTGGTTTGAATATGACCTGGTCTGAAACCCCGAAGATAGGTTTTCTCGGGACAAGACACACATGGTTGTACATGAATCCTGTAAATATATTGGGGTGCATAAATCATGTCATTACAGCTAAGTGCATAAAATAATGTTATTACAATTGAATGCATTTATCATGTGCATGAAATGGGCCTTGAAGCGAGAAAACCTGTCTTTGGGGTTACTGACTGAGTAAGGTTCAAACCAGACTACTCAGCTTCAGAGACTTGCTAGAATATTGAAATTTTGCAGGAAGCAAGTTTAGATATTGTTTTATCCAATAAGCAAATAAGGGATGTGCAGACTGGTCTGAGTCTTTGTTGATAGCATGCAACAAAGTCGAGTTTTCTCGCATGGAGGCCCAATAATGTGTAATGACATTATTAGAGTGCACAATTAAAGTAATTACAATAAGGTGTACATTTTTTTTTTTTATAAAGTGCATCATATTGTAACATCAGAATGCAACTGCATGGAGTGTAATTACATAAACGGCATGGGCCATGTAAGTTACAATGTTTAAGTGCACAAACCATGTTAATAAAATAGAGTGCATAAATCTTGTTACATATAAGAGTGCATCCATCATGTAATTACATTTATGGAGAGGGAGCGCAGTGGTAGAGTGCTTGACTTGAGACCGAAGGGCCGCGGGTTTGAGCCTCACCGGCGTCACTGGGTTGTGTCCTTGAGCAAGAACATTAATCCTAGCTCAGTACTGGTTCAACCCAGGAAGACCCGTCCCTTTATAACTGAAAGACTGTTGATGGGACGTTAAGAATCAAATCAAACAAACAAACATTTATGGAGTGGACATATTAAGTAATTGCACTAGAGTATACAGATGTTTAATAGTTATGAGAGTGCACATATCAGGTAATTGCAATATTAGAGTGCACATATCTTGCAATTACAATGCAGTGCACACATTACTTGTGGACCCCATTTTGAGAAAACCTGATTGTTGTATGTGAACAACAAAAGCTCAGACTAGCCTGAGCATGCACACAGTCTGATCAACACCTTTATTAGTCACTGTCTGGGAATTGCAGTTAATAGCTAAACTTGTAAGATGCAAAATTTCAAGATTGTAGTTCCCAAACCCGGAAGAAAGGTTTTCTTGCGTCATATCATATGATTACATTCACTTTATCACATGAAGTCTCATTTGGGGGTGATATAACGCCATGTATTAAAGGCGATTGGTTTACCCATTTAGTGACAAAATGTTAAGTCGTTCATTATCACATTGCATAAAAGATGGCAAAAAATTTTTACACCCAAAGATGCGATTTTTAAGTAATTTTAATGTCATGTGATAAAAAGAATTGAAAAATTGTGCTCCAGTATTATTGAAATAAGTAAACTTGTTGCGAGAAAGTGATAAAATGTGAGGCAAGCCTCATATTTTATCACTTTTTCCCAACTTGTTTACTAAATTCAATAAAACTAGAGCACTCATGTGAAATTCAATAAAACTAGAGCACTCCTGTAAGATCCTATGTAAATGTGTATTCCTGACCTATGATTAAATGGTGGTTATGTTTGATTACTGTACTTGATACATTCACATATAAGCTATAATAGACTCATTTTTATGAACTTGCCGTTGTTTTTTGCTGTTTTTGCCCAACTGACAAGATATGGGGATTTAAGGATCAGTCTGCAAAATGCCCCCGCCCCTGGGTTTGACAATTATGAATAACAACAAATCACATAATTCATTCGAATAAGCTTTCCATCTTTTCCCCTATCCCCTGGTGGTGCCACATGAACTTGGCTTCAGTTGGCCCAGTGCAGTGGTTTCAGAGAATTTGAACACACACACATACTTTCACTAGAGAACCTTTGGCATAAATTTATGAAAGTGTATATGTCCCTGTATTCATGAACACCAGAACACAACAAATGAGATTTTTTCCAAATGTAAAAAGTATTTGGGACTTTCCATTTGAAAATTAAATAAGGACCTTAACATACAAATGTGTAAAGGCACACCACAACAAAAGTACTTATGCCAATGCCACACCATGAGCCATAAGTAAACCTTTCTTTGGGGTTTAGAAATCCTATAACAATTCAAACTGGCATACTCAGCTACAGAGACCAGTTTAAGTTTTCAAATTTAGGATTAGGCAAGTAAGAGTATACTATCTAGGCAGCGGCATAAAGAGCTGATGCAGATGCACAGACTGATCTTCCCCTTAGTTTTAAGCATATGACAATTCAAATCCCGGCACTTAAGCTCCGGTATGTCCCCGATATCCCAGCTAGGGGCAGGGCATACAATTGACTGGTGCATTAGACTGGAATTGTCATGACAACAATCGGTGCATTAAAGAAAATAACCTCCTTTGTCCTACTCTTAGGGGGCACTTCAAGACTAACTTAACCTCAATGATTACTTACCCTAGATAGTTAGTCTAGGAATTGCTAACCTCAGACTTAACTTGTATTATGCAAACCAGATTTAAACTGGGGGGTAGCAAGCCCTGTGTTAGGTCTTAGTCTAGTTGTCATGCAATCGGCCCATAGGAAATAGAAAAAGGTTTCTGAAGTGTGCTCCCCCCCCCCCCCCCCCCCCCCCCCCCCCCCCCCCCCCCGTGACCAAACTAATCCGTTTGCACACAGTTGTAGTTTTACATTACGCACATGTATCATACAAAAATGGCATGATTGATCAGAGCGGGGAAGGCGGTCAAAATGCTCAGAAGCAATTTATTTTAAAAGCTCATTAGGCACTGATTTTGAACAAACCCGTAACTTAAAATCAAAACTGTATGAAGTTATGATACACCTCAGTGAACAGGCAAGACGGATTAAACGTATACTCTGTGTATATAACATTTACAGGTAGTAGTCAAAAGTCATTGGCAGCATACTTATTTACAAAAAGAATAAATTGAAATCTAGACCGGAATTCTTTATGCAAACGGATCACTTTTGTCTCAAGTTTTATGCTATAAACATTCTACACTGAACCAAAATGAAAACTTTACACTTTATTTCATTGAATAACTGTTTTGTTAGTATACATGTCGTTGTAAGATTTACGCATGCTTATCGAGACTTCGTCGCAGAAAACGATTATGCAATTTTTATTCAAATCCCAGGTCTATTTAAGTGTCAACGCCTGAAAAACGCGTTCCTTACATTGCGCGTGCTGAGGAACAGGTGGTTCATTAACAGCTTTAAAACCGACAAGAAAACATTTGCAGCTGAGTACTGGTAATAAAAATTTTTTTTTTTTTTGTTACAAAACGCGTCCATTTAGTGACGGCACGTCTTTCCAAAGATCAAAGAAACCAAGTTATTGGCGTGCTCATGGCGGGGTCTACGGTACATGATATCGCGCATCATTTTGGCTGCTCTAGACAGACTAATTATTATCTTATGAACCAGTACAACAAATCTGGGTATGTCAGAGTTTACACAAGACCTGGTCGCTCATGTGTGACGACGTTACGTCCTTATCGCGTTAACGCGTTAACTCATCCACGTAATCGTTTTAAACGACAACCATTATTGCTCGTCTTTACGGGGTTCATGCACAAAAGATAATTAGTCATTTCGTGCAAATAACGGACCTGGCATTTTCCAGCATGACAATGCAAGGCACAAAACACGTAAATAACCACATAATTCCATGCTAAAAATAACGTCAATCTCTTGCTTTGCTTGCTTCATCCCGGGTCATGAATCCCATCCAACATGTATAGGATGAATTGGGTCGGAGGGTCAGGTCAAATCATCAAATGGATGCGTCAAATGACTTTAATATGCACCTCTGTTAGCATTACATACGTATCCCTAACGTGCTCATACAACGTAACGTAAATTCAATGAGGCGACGTATTCTTCTATTCTAAGCATTCGTAAAAAGTGAGGTCACACTTGTTACTGATGATCTTTTTAACATCATTTAAAGCACGCAGTCAGTAATTTCTTGTTTCCAAAATCTGTGTGACTGTTTTAATTGTTTTTAGAAATTTTCATTTTGACCCATCTGAACTGAAATATTCATTAAAATTATGCAGTTTATGATTTTCATCCAATATTTTTTCAGAGACATCGATAAGGCATTGAAGATTCAATGACCGAAAAAATTAACCCTGAAACTTAATTTATCATCAAAATATATACTTTTGAATTCTAAATGAAGTTTTCATTTTGGGTCGGTGTATTTTCATGTACGTAGATGACTACCTAACGAAACTTTGGCTTTCTGCGAAAAAAAATGGTCACAAAAATGCTCAACCCCTTAAACCCTAAGTAACTGGCATTGATATACAGTATGTTCCAAATATGTTATTTTGTTAGGTGCACTAAATGTCAGGGTTTAATTTAAGCATAACAATTCAGTTGTCAATTATACATTATCCTAGCCATAGGCTCTCAAAGTTTGGGCAGATTGAATAGGAGACTGTCCGAGGTCCTTTTGCCAGGTTGGCAAAAAAAATGTGTTTTAAAAAGTTCAAAAATATATTATTTCACAAAAGCAAATATGCTTTGACAATTTGACGTAGTCTCTTAATACGAACTGATAAATATTCCAAACTATTATCTATATATATACTCAACTACAAAAGAAACCCATCAGTCACTCCTCGGGGCAATTATGGAAATCAGAATTAAGAAATGAAAATATATTTATACCATATTCCGTACCAATCAGTTCTGCATCATTTCATTGAATAGTGTAAAAGTTTTACTTAAATCTGTTCATGCTATTCACCAGTGTTTAGACAAGGGGTCATTTTCAAAAATGACAAGTTTATCACTTGAGAATGAATATCTTGTTCTCGTCTAAATCAGTTCATTTGAGTTAAATTTGTCCAAAAACAGACATGACCCTCTCCTGCAGCAATAACTGCCTCAGAACGAGGTCAAAATCAAAAGCACGTAAGGATGAACAACGTTCTTGGGAATCCGTGCCCATTCTAAATGGAGAGCAACCTGGAGCTGTCGAAGATTCTGAGGTTGCATTGAATGATCTAGGATGCGTCACCAGAGCTCAACCCACAGCTGCTCTATCAGATTGAGATCCGAGCTTACTAAACTAACGTGGTTTGTCTTGGCTTCTTCACGCACTCGATGACCTCGTCAGAGAGGGACATACCGGTTATTGGACGAAGTGAACTGATTTAGACTAGAACTTAAGTGAAAACCAATTGTCTGAAATTTGTAATTTTTAGAAACGACCCCTTGTCTATACTCTTGTATAGCATGAACAGGTTTAAGTAAAACGGTTACATTATTCAATAATTTGATACATAATTGATTGTTAAAGAATATGGTATACAATATATTTTGATTTCTTAATTACTTTACCATAATTGCCCTAAAAGTGACTGATGAGTTTCTTTTGCAGTTGAGTATATTTAACAAACAAAAAACTATGTTGAAATAAAATAAGATACCTTATGATGTATCATTTGGGGTATTAAACGATATATATAGAATGCCTTGAAGTTTGTAACATACATTACATATTGCCTAACAACAAATGGCATTTTACACCAGAAACAATGTTTAATACATGCATCACCTCTCACTCTTGTTTATCAATAGAATGCTCATATATGGTCTTTAAATGCATACAGATAGAATTGCATGCTTTATTTTAAAATGATAAGGCTCTTACCGTACATAACGTTTTCTTCAGGGTTGTCATATTAAACAGCTTATTACTCTTAGTTTTGTGATAGAAGCAAGCTGTTTGCAGATTTGCAATGATCAGTAAATTGTCTTTCAGAGACATGTTATTTTAATCTAAAATATTCATTACGAAATTTATCAAATGAAATTATTTAACAAAATATCAATGGTTTTAAAGGATGTAGTTGAAAATGTAATGTATATGACACCATAATGAGCCTAAATAACTTTAACAAATTCTGCAGGGAATTAACTGTTCTTGCATATTACATGACTGTTTAGCCATTTAAAAAAATGCACTACCTAAACAGACTTACTTACATTTTTTATGACGGGTAAAGCAATTAACACGCTGTAACATCCAACCGCCACAGGGCTAACATGTTTCAAAAAGCTCGTTAGATGATACACTTTGAGAAAAACATGGTCTGCAAAATTCCCCTATGGGGAGGGGGGAGGGGCAAAATCCTTAGTAGCTCATGGACTATAAAGATTTTGAGTCGTGATCATTTGTGGTTGTATAAACGCATAATGATTGAAAAGGGTTTTAAGACGGTTCATTTCGCATCCTGTTAGTTTAGTCATACTGCATTAAATACCACAAATGACAATCATATTCTTTATTGTGGACATGCTTGAAAAGAAATAAACAATGGGATAATTAACCAAATACGTTGCTTTTGCACGAAAAAAAGGTCTGCAAAAACCGGTACCCTTTTGAAATTTTAGGCTCGAGGGGCAAAATGGGGTTATACAGCAAACATCCATTGCCATGCAATGTACTTATCGGCCAGAACCTTTCCAAATTGGTACAGACACCATAGGTTTAGATAAACACCTCAATCAATACAAAAATCCTGCCTCGTATTAAGCTCATGAGCCAGTGCATGAGATTTCCCACAATGTGGTATGAGCGACCAGCAAAGCCTCAGATCAGCCTTTGCTAGTCGCTTGAGTATTCTATGATTGTTAAGCTACTGAGTGAACACCATTTGGAGTTTCTAAGCTTAAAAGAAGGCTGCAGAGGCTCGTCCGAGTCTACACTTGTCAAAATGTCAAATTGTTGGAAATCCCATGCCACGGCTCAATTATTTAATTTAATTTAATGTATACTGTTACAAGGTGAAAATGAAGTTCAGTACCAGGATCAAAAAATGCAGCCGTCATTCATAGCTCTATTCGTAACTTCTAAATATAGGCTAAAAGTAGTATAGGCGTCACTATAGAGTCAATGACGTCACTTCCGATCCAAGATGGCGGCCCCCACGACACCAAGATGGCGGCCCCCACGAAATCAAGATGGCGGCCCCTGTGACGCGTTCGGTTACACCTCGGAGGGTGAGTCAACGCCCTAGACCACAAGAAGGTAGCGTCACGTCCTAGAGCGCGGTGTCGTTCTTCTATATACAAGGGTGAGGGGCCTCTCAATTATTTCCGGGTGGTTTTTTACGAAGTTCAGAACGAGATCCAGTCTTTAATGGTGTAGCGCGTCGCAGCGCTCGGTTTATCCCGTTCCCCCGGTGGGCCCTTTTTTTTCAGCACGGTCCTTTCACGTCTTTTGGGCGGGTTCGGCGTTTTCTTCTCCATTGTTTTGCCATCCAATAGCCTCTGGTACTTCTCGTAAGGGACTAGGACTAGCTTTTCCATTATTCTAGCTCCGATTTCAAATGGGCCAACGTTATCTTTAGAAGCGTACGAATAAACTTTTGTTTACCGCCAAGGGCCTCCACCTTTCTTTGGTAACCCAGCGTCCTATCACCCAAGATGTACAGTTGGCGTCTGGAGCGTCTCAGGAGTACTTTTTCCGAAGGCGTCAACACGATTCTAAATTTGATAATATTGTGCGCGATTTCGCTCAATGCTTTGATCTGACCTGGCGTAATCGTTCTTAACAGGGCTTTTCTCTGGGCAGAGTCGGTCTGTCCGAATAATTTTAGAAAATGTCTGTTCTTTGAGGAGTCTCATTATGGTCATTCTTACGCGTTAGGGTCTCCTTCTTACGTCAGTCGATACACCAAGGGATCTTGCCCGGGAAACACTCTACTCCTCAAACGGTATTGGTCATCCCCGTTAGGACTCGTATCCACTATCAAATAACCCTGTTTGGAACCGAGAGCGTCTTCGTAGGCTTTTATGAACCCTTTTACACGGCCCGGGTATAGCTGTCGACCAAGTATACCTACTTGGGAAACGTCTCTCAAATTCTTCATCAACACCAAGTACCACGTATTTAAAGCTTTGGTCCTGGCGTGTTTCCCTCTCGGATATAAATTCTGGGTAATTAAAATGACGCTGACGCATTTGTGGTGGGTTCCCTGCGTAAACAATAATTCCATCTCTTTGTCCTCTACCACTCTATGCATGAGATCGTCGATCACGATCAATTTGTGACGGCGGTCCGCGGTGAACTCTTCTAACTCTTCGGAAGAAGGTAATCCTTGTTTACTCCTAAAGTTCTTTAAGGTTCGTTCCATCTCATCAAATAAGGGTTGGTAAATTCCGTAACAATAGAGAATCTGGCAAGGCGGATCTCTACTATACATGTTCCGAATGTGAGTCAAGAATCGGTAAACCCATCTCGTTTTTCCGCTTCCCGTCTGTCCACTGACGCAAATGCTGGAGCAGGGTTCAAAAGGCAAGGTGCACTTCATTTTTTTAGCTTAGGATTCGGAAGGGCGTATCCTATGCAACTACTCAGTAGACTGATCCAAAGTTCCGTCGAGCCGTTCTGTAGGGATATGTTGGTGATTGACGTGATGATAATGACGTACACGATGAGCATTTGAGAAAAGTACACGATTTCGGCTTTAGGCACTCTAGTCCCTAGTAAGTGCCACCTTTCCTCCGATGATCGAGTCTCGCTGTCTGATTTAGGATAAGGAAAATTTTCCCTCGTATTGGTTTCGATATCGTTCATCTTTTTAGGTGATCCTGCAAACTGCTATTCTTACTACTTTAGATCACTTCTCACGTACGTAGAGTTCCAATTCGATCAGGGTGGGGTAGACCGCGCCATCGATTTGAGTCGTGGTCTTTATACCAGTGATGACCACCTTACCGGTATGAAAACAGCAAAAGTTGACTCCCTCTATTTTGAAGTTTAGCGCTGGAAATATTTCCGGTTCGTAGAGAAGGCTTCTTTCTTCAGCTAACCTATATAAGTCTAATCCACCACTTAAGGTATGGCTGGCCGAGACCGTGATGATCTTGACATCTGTGAGGTACACTGGGCATCCATATTTTTGCAACAGCCTGGCATATCTACAAAGTCTCTGTCGACCCTCACGGAAGCTAGATGCTTTTCCATTAGAATTGATGACGCCATTGGCAAACACTAAACAATTGCCGCCAATGTTCCTATGTTGCCATATAAGGCTGGGAAATGACCTCGGCTCATATCGGCAATTCCTCAAACGTTGGCACAACGATATCAAGTCTATGGTACAGTTCAAATGAGCGCCACATACAACGTTGGTAATTTTCATGGTGGAGTGAGTTGCAACGGGAATTGTTAACGTATTTATAAGTGTCCTAGTCACGTGACTAATTATAGTCTTTCACGTCTGCTTCCGGTATCCAGCTATCGTATTTCTTGGGCCAATGTAACCAACGCACCAGGACTTCTTTCCGTTTGTTACGTACGCGTCTCTTTAGTATCTTTTCCACCCGGTATTCCGTTGTAAGGTCGATAGTCACGGGTTGTAATTCGGGTTCGTAAAATGTACCGTCGACTCTCTCACCATCCCAGTCCAGTATGGTATAAACGGGTACGCCCTCTCTTCTAAACCGAGTGTCAATCTTGAACAGTTCCCCGGTCCACTTTTGGGAATACTCTCTGTCAAACACGCTCCTCACGTGGGACAAGCGCACTGTCTGGTAAATCTTATACTTGTACTTCTTGTTTTTCTTCGTTTTACCTGGTTTAGAGGTACCTGGTCTCAATAAATATTGCTGTAGTCTACTTTCCCCTTCGTTCGCTTTGGTGATAGACGCAGGGGGTTTACCCAGACTTCGGTGTACGGTATGATTGTAACTGTGTACTATATCTTGTAGGACATCGATGTAACGTTGAGTTCTGTTTTTTAGCATATATCTAAACAGCTTATGTTTTAAAGTCTTGATGAGTCTTTCGGCGTAATTGACCTTAGTTTCCGTGTTCAAGGCGTAAAAGTGATGAATATTTTGACTCTTTAAATAGGCATTGACAACTTTGCTACGAAATTCCTGTCCTCGATCTGTTCTCATAGCGTTTGGTTTTCGCGTTCCAGATAATATCAGCTTGAGGGCTCCTAGGACATCTTCACCCTTTTTACTTTTAATCTGACGACAGTAAGCGAAGCGAGAGAAAATATCTATGGCAACCAGGACGTACTTGACCCCGTCATTCAGCTTGGCTATGTCAACCATGTCCATGAGATCCACATCCCATTGGCTATCTATGCCCGCTACTATGACGCGGGACCTGATATATTTGCGTCTGGCACCTCTGGTTAGAGAATAAGCCTCTTGATCTTGTAGCCATTTACGTATACGGTGTCTACCTATTTTAAATTTGGCTTGGGATTTGACCAGTTGATATAGCTTTTCCGGCCCTAAGTAACTGGATGGTAACTTGGGATTAAAATACAAAGAAGACAGATACTCTTTCCAGTTTGTCATCTTTATTACAAATTTTAACATTCAAGCATTCTTACAAGTACAAAACATCGATTCAACAACGACAAAAAATGAAATAACAACGACAAAAAATGAATTAACAAGGACAAAAAATGAAATAACAATGACAAAAAATAAATTGACAATGACAAAAAATAATTCGACAGTGACAAATATTGAAACGAAGTCTATGGAAAAATACGTGTAAATAGACAAAAATCGATTTGACAGTGACAAAAAATGATTTGACAATGACAAAAAATGAGTTAACAAGGACAAAAAATGAAATAACAACGACAAAAAATGAATTGACAAGGACAAAAAAATGAAATAACAATGACAAAAATGTATTTGATAGTAACAAAAATTGAATGGCCATTTAGACCTTATTGTCTCTTTTTCTCAATATCCATAGTGTTCCTTATCGTAATTGTCCAGTCGTCGTCTTTTTGTGTACACCATTCGATAGTTTTTCTCTTCTTCTCTATTATACAGTTTTCTTTTTCCCTTATCACGACATATTTTATGAGGATTGGCGACGGTAATGGTCGATTTTTCGGAGGGGTCTATCAATAGGGTCTTCACGGATTCAAAGTTTATAAGTTGGCTATTAGTGAAGTT
This sequence comes from Loripinus fragilis, assembly GCA_964019695.1. Classification (NCBI taxonomy): domain Eukaryota; kingdom Metazoa; phylum Mollusca; class Bivalvia; order Lucinida; family Lucinidae; genus Loripinus; species Loripinus fragilis. The sequence goes on from OZ026530.1 coordinate 9,887,222, forward strand.
GAGGGTGAACCCTCTCACTTTACACGTTTCATTTCCCTTATTGGTCTTGTAGGCGTAGTTTTTTGGTCCTCCAGACACAAACTCTATATTATGTTCTCCAGTTTCTAGTTCGTTAGTGAGTTCTCCCAGGTAGTCTCCTAGTGGTACATCGTTCTCTCCCGTCTTACTCACGTAAATCACCGAGTCTGTATCGTAGTACAGAACGTTTCTGTCTATTTTCTCAAGGATGCTGTAGAGTTTTAGTCGGGCCCAACACGTAGTAAAGGTCGCCAAGTAGATATTCGTCTTGTTGTCTTCTGGTTGACAGTCCTTTTTATAGGTCCATTCTACCTGAATGGTATCGTTGGCCACAATGTGAAAATCCTGGACGTCTTTGGTAGGATCGGAAAGAACTCGGAAAAAGGCATCCACCTCAGTCTCGTGAAAGAATTGGGACTGTTTCAGGTTCAGTCGCTGCCCGAATTTCCCCCAGAAACTGTTTAGGCAGAGCTTGGCCAATGCCCGCATTCCCGGATTCTTTTCGATTTTCTCCCTGTCGAGGGATACCCCTTCTTTTTCGAAATAACGATCGATATACTCTTTGGCATCTTCGGGAGTCTTGATCCAGCTGGGAGGGCCACTCGCCTCTTGCTTGTACTTCAGGAACGTATTGATATAAGAGGCGAACAGTCCTCCTTCTTTCGTCTCTGCATCGTATTGGGTGGTGTCCTTCCAGTGGTATACCTCGTATATTTTGAGGACTCGGTATCCCAGTCGTACCGCTGTCTGAAGTTCGGGAGTACACCAAGTCCCGGTCATGGTTCGATCTTCGTCAGAACACCCGCAGAGAGATGGACTCTCTTTTTCGGCGCAGGTCTTACACAATGGGAACTTTAACTTTCCGTTCGATTTATAGGGTAACACGGGGTGATGCAGTCCATGAGGAGGTAATATTCGCACTTTGGCGATTCCGAAGTACTGGTCGATTTCTTTGAAGTCTGATGTTATTACCTCCGGGTGTCCTACGGGGTACTTGCAGGTCTTGTTGACCCAGGGGTATAAGGAGGTGAAGTCCACGTACTCTATCTTTTCATCTTCTTTCGTCCTATAATACAGTTGACTCGCGTTGGTCCTACCGCCGAAGAAACTCTCCCGTGGATCCAATCTGTCCGTGATGTCTAAATTCTGGAGATAGTGTCTAAGTTCTGGGTCGTTTCGGTAGGTTTCTCTAAATTCGTGTTCCCACATACACACGTATTTCATTCCTAGACTTTCGATATAAGATTTCTTTTTCATGGTTAGGGCGTAGAGTTCGCTCATGGATTGTTGCGTCAGAGGGTGTTTCGTCTCTTCTCTGTCCTCGGGAAAACATCGGGGGCATCCGTGATAGACGCATCCTTGGTATTCGAAAGCGGTATTTGTCTCGTAGGCATAGCCGTCCAACCTGTATCTGGTTCCCGGGAGACGTATTTCTCCCCCATTCAGGGCGTGACGTATTTTTATATTGTCCCTTCTGGATACCCATTCTAAGTACTGGATGGACGATTTACTGTACTGGTCCGTCTTATACCCGCCTGGTGGAATCTTGGCGATAGGGGAACGAACGAATTCTTTCTCCCCGATGACCACCTCATCCTCCGACACCCACCGGTCACCCCATAAGACTTTCATGCGCCCATCCTTGTACTTGGCCGTCAACCAATTCGTGTCTTCCGCTAATTTGACCCTCCACTCTTCTTCTAGAAACTTGGTTCTGTACACGTTCATACACACCGAGGCGATGGTCACCGAGTCGAAGGGATCCACCGCCCCAGTCCACTGAGGTTTTCCTCCTTGGTCCATCACACAATCGCCGGTGGCGGACATCAACAGTTCTCGAAACTTGAGGCAGGCCTGACGTAGAATGTCCACGTCACTTCGACAGTAGTCCAACATTTCTTTCTTAAAATCGAAGACGCAGTTCTCTTGGGATTTGAGCCATGCTAGGCATTCCTCCCTTTCCTCGTTTCCCATAAAGTTACATCCGTAATATTTAGGATCCGGGTACGGTCCGAGGTACTCTTGGTTTTCCCGGGTGTTGAAGAAATGGGGGAACCAACCTTTCTTTAGTTCTTTCAATCCAAAGGCTTTGGGTAACTTGGATAACTTCATGGGTAGAAAATTCAGACTGTCTATGACTTTGATGTGGAGGTCTTTTTCTACCGTCATGTACATGATTTTGGACCCGTTGTAGATAATCTTGTCCGGTCTCATGGATTGGTCTATCAAGTACTCCAATAGGAAGTATCCGTCGTATCCTTTCATGTTGTGACAGACGGTTTTTAAGTATTTATGTTGACTCGAAAATAACCATTTACCGAACGTACGAGCTGTGTCTTGTCCTTGGAAGACGACCTCTCTCAAACCGCAAACTGTTCCGGTACAAGGGACATCTACGTCTTCGCATCTGGAGCAACGGGTACCGCAATCTATACACGTAGGACAGACCGTATGGGCCACCACGAAATTGGGTTTGTGGGTGGCTTTTCCGCACCAGGACGTCTTACATCGTTGGCATTTCGAACAGGGAGTACACGTCCTACTTGGTTGACATTCCGTACAATCGGGATTCATCAGTGGCGCGTACCCCTCCGTACACTCGGATCTCTCATCTTGGCTACATTCGAAATCGGCGAAGATGAACTTGGGAATAAATTCCTGTTTGGCCGGTATGGATCTCAGGTAGCAAAGATGATCTCTCAGTACGTATTTATCGCATGACGTACAAAGGTATTCTCCGCATCCATGGTCTTTTTTCTCTCTTTTGGTCGTGTTGATGACTTTGTAACACGTCGGACATTTCCACCATTTATCGCATTCAGAAGGTCCCCTAACTTGTCCCTTCTTTGCCCCCTTCTCGTGTAGGGGTACTTTCTTGTGTTCTTGGTAACACTTCGTCGACCTACACGTCATGTGACACTGGTCGCACGTGACTGGTGACTCGGTTTTGGGACAGTTTGTCGTTTTGCACACGATACAGGTCACTTCGCACTCGTGTCTCTCTTTGTGGTCATAGTGTTTCAGGCATGTTGAACAAAAGTATATTGATGAAAAGAAGCCGGTTATGTTGGAGATGGTATGAAAATGACAATCGTCGACCAAGTAAATGTAGATACAGGGTCGCTCGTCGGTGCTCTGGCTAGTAATAAATTTGTTGCCCAGTCGAGCGCTCACCACCATCACTCGGGTGTTCAGGACTTCTTCAAACGCCTCTATATCGTTCAAACTTGCGGGTCGGTCTAAAGGTACCCCGGCCAATCGGCTGATAGCCACGGCCAGGTCTTTTTGTTCGTTCCTCTTTTTGTTTCTCAGATTGATATAGTGACTTTCGGGTACTTTTCGGTGCTCTAACGTTAATTCCGAGTTACTTTGGACTTCTGGTATCGTGTCAAATCGTTCCATTCTTCTTGGGTACATAAGTTGAGTTTGGCCCATCCCACTCCGATGGCTCTCGCCATACACAATTGGTCGTTATTGTCTATTGTGACGAGAGATTTCTTGATTTGTATTGAATTCTTGTCTCCCTGGAGGCTGGTAATAGGTCTTCTCCCGTTCCCTTTGGGTAAGTCTATTGTCCCAATCGTGATGTCAAAACTGTCATTCACGGACAATTCTTGATGACTGTTCAGCACCTTTTCTATATGTTCCATCACGACGTCGACGTTTAAACGGTCCCAAGGTCTTAAGGGAACCACGATGGGGTCGTGTAACCCGTCGTGATGAATCACCACACGTCCCAAATCGTTGCCCGCCAGATCGCCGCGCGCCTCTTGGAGGATGTCTTCGAACATACCGTGAAGACCTCGTCGTATGTCTCTGAGGCGTTGGCAGCGGTATCTATCGTTAACTTTGACTTGAAAGGTGGTGTCTACGGCCGCATTTTTTGCGTAGGTTCTCTCCCCTTTCTTTCTCATGGTATATTCCAGGGGTCTAGGTTCGTCCCCTAAAGGATCCCAGGGGCCGTCTGCCAACAGTAGACGACCGCTTTCTTGGATTTCTTCCGACAGATTCTCAGAGTTCATGATGTGGATTGTTGAAATTCTATGTTAAGGATGAGACAACCTCTTCTCACTCCTTCTTATATACTTGGCTCTCTTCAAGGTCTCTTCTGATTGGTCCGTTATTTTTAGTAACAGTGTCACTTTCTATTTTTAGTAACAGTGCCGCCTTTTGATTGGTCAGTTTAATAACAGTTCTATTTTTAGTAACAGTACCATCTTCTATTTTTAGTAACAGTGTCACTTTCTATTTTAAGTAACAGTACCGTCTTTTGATTGGTCCGTTTAATAACAGTTATATTTTTAGTAACAGTGTCACTTTCTATTTTAAGTAACAGTACCATCTTCTATTTTTAGTAACAGTACCATCTTCTTTTTTTAGTATCAGTGTCACTTTCTATTTTAAGTAACAGTACCGTCTTTTGATTGGTCCGTTTAATAACAGTTCTATTTTTAGTAACAGTGTCACTTTCTATTTTAAGTAACAGTACCATCTTCTATTTTTAATAACAGTTCTATTTTTAGTAACAGTGTCACTTTCTATTTTAAGTAACAGTATCGTCTTTTGATTGGTCCGTTTAATAACAGTTCTATTTTTAGTAACAGTGTCACTTTCTATTTTAAGTAACAGTGCCGCCTTTTGATTGGTCCATTTAATAACAGTACTATTTTTAGTAACATCGTTATAAAGGCCTATGATAAGTACTCGTGTTGTCTCTGGAAGCTCTTTTTCGAACTTTTGGGGTCATCATTGAACCCAAGGCATCCTACATACTACTACACTCACGTGTGAGGTAGGTAGATTAACGTTTAATTTGTAATTATTACATCATCGATTCAATTCCACCAATAAACAGTCTTTTAGATGGGGTAGGCCGTTATCACAAAAGTGACGCGTTTCGTTCGCTTAAACACGACCTTAATCTCGTGTTTGTTAGGAAGTCCTATGGGCATGTTGAATGACTTCGTCACTTTATATCGCTGTCCACATTTCGTCAGGGTATCGGGTTCTTTGAGACATTCTTCCACGCACTGATACATAATCTCTTTACTGACAAAGATTGAAGCGTCTCGGTTATTTATATCTAAATGTTTATTTATATGATTTGAAATAATGAGCATGGTGTAGCTGGGGGCTCTTAACGCAACAATGTTTCAAAGTAAAGTGAGACTCGTTTTTAATAAGAAAATATAGTCCCTACTCTATTAGAAACGGATACCCGGTTTTCATTGGTCCGCAATTATTGGTATAAGTGATCAAATCAAGGGTGTTAATTCACTATCGCTACTTTTCGAATTGAAATAGGAGTACTCTCCCCTTAGCTATAAAAGTTTAAACGATCAGGCGTCTTAATTCACTATCGCTACTTTTCGTATTGAAATAGGAGTACTTTCCCCTTAGCTGCTAGAGCACAAAAATGCTGTGAGCCGTGACACAAGTGTAGACTCCGACAAGCCCAGCCTCCTTTTCAGCTTAGACGCTGCAAATGATGTTCAGTCAGCGACTAGCAAGGCTCTGATCAGACTGCGCAGGCTGGTCTGAGCTTTTGCTGATCGTATAACATACAGAACGGAATAGAAATTTTATTTCACAACAATACATAATATACAAAACATATATTTGACGCATGCATTTAAAGTGCGAGAATCATCGCTGCTCGCAAACACAAATTATGGATGCCACGAGAAAATTTTGTCCTGTGAGTTTGGGTACCTGTCTGTTCAGCTTCAAAGACTAGCTAAAATAAAAATTTGCTTTGCAAAAAGCGGACAGCAAAGGCGCTGATCAGCCTGCGCGGATCCAAAACATTGGCATGGGTCCAAACCGTTTGTGTCAAGTCCCCACCTGCATAAATCATAGTGATATCGTATTGTTTTTGAATGTAGAGCATCACCTGTTTCGCACCATGTACCGTAATGTTGTCGTTTTCATTAATGAACTCAATGAAACCTGCTGTCACTGAGTCCGTGCACGTAATTCCATACTGACCAAAACCAGAAGAGATTTGGTAGGGAAAAACTTTGTGACCGTTTGCTTAGAGCATGAAGACTTTTTAAAATTACCAATTTAACGGTTAATTATACGGGTCTTACATCTACGCCCGTACTTTGTGGCATTGTCTTTGATCTAACGTTCTATCAGCGATATTTGATCCCAGAGGGACCCCAGCTATCTAAAATGATTATCCCAGAGAAAAATCCATTAATATCAATTATATTGCCTATTTAATAATCAGTGCTAATTAGCGGCAGCTGCAAGACTTATCAAAAAGACGTTAGGCATGAAATTTCAACTATAATACTGAAAAATACATTTTTTTTTTAATTTCAGACGTTGTATTGATCATGCTCATAAATGTTAAACAAGTATCTTACGTACAGGAGGACAAAACATGGTATAACTATTTTATACCACCTACATCTATTTCGTGCTAAAGTTGGTAAGGGTGGTATAATGTTTTAACTGTTAAATGTCTATCGCTTAGATCCAGATCAGCTGGCTTCTGGGTGGTATAACTATTTTATACCACCTACATCTATTTCGTGCTAAAGTTGGTAAGGGTGGTATAATGTTTTAACTGTTAAATGTCTATCGCTTAGATCCAGATCAGATGGCTTCCAGAAACCAGCTGATTAATTAATATTAAGGGTTTGTACATCAATCTAAAACTATATATAACAATTTCCTGAAAACAGAACACGTCTTGTCCAGAATGTATGAGTATAAACAATATTTCGCTCATGTGAATTAAAATGCTGAAACATGTTGAATTTGCCAGGCTAAAGAAAGATTCAAAAACCATTGTTGTAATTCGCTTCCAAAATCGGAAATGAGCTAAATTGCATAGGTTCTAGATATTTATATTAATAATTAGGTTCCAGATATGTACCATTAATATTAATTATCAATGTCTTTGGTCTTATCGCTTCATTAGAGAGATTAATTAAGGGCGCCTGATTTCCAAAATTTCATTATGATCGGTCAGTGTAAAAAGAGAAACCTTCGTGCTTAGAAACAAAATATGGGTATCACGTATTTAAACCGCATTAGAGAGAGGCATTTATTTGGGAGGGGTGACACCCTCTCAAAATTTCATTGTGAGAATGTCATGAAAAAGTGTATTAATATGGCACTTAAATTACCTGATTTTTCTTATAGGGAAAAAGACGGTAAATATGTTCATATAAAACACTTTCAATTTAGTGTGGGGCACCTTGGTTTTGCTAAACGCCCCACAAATAAGATCAAAGTTGTTTTCTGTATTGAACGGCATCATATCACTGTCGTTTCGGCATTTCCGTGTACATAACATAAAACGTCTGTCCGATGGACAGGCTCATCTGCTTGAATAACGCACTCTGATCAGTAAATTCGATGTTGAACAGCGAAGACCCAACGCAATGATACAGCAAAGTCGTGCGTATTGAAAAGGTGGGTTTTCCGTGGGCCTGTCTCCTGAATTGTAAAATCGATAAGCGATCAAAGAAACAGCAGTTAATTATATTGATGCGTATCAAAGGTATCGTTGATTTCTCCGTTTAATAACAGTTCTATTTTTAGTAACAGTGCTGTCTATAAATGTCCAGAGAAACCGAGCTGTTAGAAAACGGCTTGGTTTACAATCCATATTTCATATGGTTATTCAGAAGACAATTTGAGGGTGCCAGGGTAAATGAGTGGGTGTCTGAGTACGTGATCAGGTGGCCTAGTTTGGAATGTATTAACGGATCTAGTCGGGTCTGGGACAGTCTGGTTTGGCCTGGATAGGCGACTATTGAGTCAAGCGAACTCTCTCTACCAATCAGAATCTCATTTTTCATCTTATACGTGTATAAGTGTTACCCCCTTCTCCTGTATGTATTTTGTTTGCTGGTTTGATTTGATTCTTTACCTCCCATCAACGATCTTTCAGTTAAACGGGGCTTCCTGACTAAGCTAGGATTAATGTGTCTTGCTCGAGGACACAACGCAGTGACGCCGGTGAGGCTCGAACCCGAGGCCCCTCGGTGTCCAGTCAAGCACTGAGCCACGGCGCTCCCTGTATGTATGTCTGGTATGTATAATACTTAAATGTTTTCAAGGTTTGAAAGGGAAGAGTCGCCCACGAAAATGCATTGTCGACATAGAAAAATTATGGATGTAGTTTATATATGAGCCATATAGGGGCGCTTAGCGTTGTTGGTTGAATTGGTAATGTTAATGTTGGTGGTTGTAGGTAGAGGTTCCATAGAAAAAGTATGGATGTAGGTGAATATTGCTTAACTCGATACCGCAGCAGTTTTTCGTTAGAACCTTACCGCGCTTATTGCGTTGCTTGGTTGGCTCCTGAAAAAATGGTGTCTTTAATCTCTTGTTATTAACTAAATGTGCTCATAGGGCCTGGGACGGTCTGGTCTGACTTAAGCTGGGGGAAATTCGATGGTGTAGAAAAATGTCAATTTTCGAGATGACCTGTCTACCACTGAGCCACTGCGCTTCCTGTGTGTATGTATGTATGTATGTATGTATGTATGTATGTGTGTGTGTGTGTGTGTGTGTGTGTGTGTGTGTGTGTGTGTGTGTGTGTGTGTGTGTGTGTGTGTGTGTGTGTGTGTGTGTGTGTGTGTGTGTGTGTGTGTGTGTGTGTGTGTGTGTGTGTGTGTGTGTGTGTGTGTGTGTGTGTGTGTGTGTGTGTGTGTGTGTGTGTGTGTGTGTGTGTGTGTGTGTGTGTGTGTGTGTGTGTGTGTGTGTGTGTGTGTGTGTGTGTGTGTGTGTGTGTGTGTGTGTGTGTGTGTGTGTGTGTGTGTGTGTGTGTGTGTGTGTGTGTGTGTGTGTGTGTGTGTGTGTGTGTGTGTGTGTGTGTGTGTGTGTGTGTGTGTGTGTGTGTGTGTGTGTGTGTGTGTGTGTGTGTGTGTGTGTGTGTGTGTGTGTATGGGTGGGTGTGTGTGTATGTTTGTATGTATGTATGTATGTATGTATTTATGTATGTATGTATGTATGTATGTATGTATGTATGTATGTATGTATGTATGTATGTATGTATGTATGTATGTATGTATGTATGTATGTATGTATGTATGTATGGATGGATGGATGGATGGATGGATGGATGGATGGATGGATAGATCGATGTCTGTCTGATAATTAGACTGATGAGAAAGCTGCTTTGTGCGCTTTAAGGACGTAGCTGAAACGATTGTAAAAGTGTCGTTTTAAAAGGATGGCTCGCGTTTGTATTATAATAGTTTCAATTTAAAAGGATGGCTTGCCCAATGAGCATCTGACCGTTAATGAGGGGGTCAGTGGTTCGAATACGCATTGCGATAGACTATTTTTGATTTTGTATTCTATAACAGTAAGAAGTAAGAATGAGTATTGGGAAAAAGGCAGCGATATGGAGCGGTCACAGGTGTACCCCTTAATCAACTATTTGGTAATTCTGAGAGAAACGACTCTTACAGGTCGTAAAACCATGTTATGTAATATCACTCGACGTCAACTAAGAGCGATTTCCGTTGTTGCAACAAGTCTATTGAGTGGACGCATTAATCCTTTAAAAAGAGACCCAACTTTCTTGAAAAGGTCAAAGGGCATACTAGAGACCTTGTCATCCCGACGAATAAGTTTTGAACGGAAGAAACGGCTTCTAAATCGTCATCATTCGCTAATTCCAGTGATGCTTAAAACGATTTATCTTATTAAAACCATTGTAGGCGACATAGTAAGAATGAAAGGGGATGTAGCGAATTAAAGATGAATGACTTTTATCTGTACCTGAATAGCAGAGATTCTTCCGGCATACGTAAGAATAACTCTCCGTCCTAGTTTTGGATTCAATTTCCTAAACGCTACATACTGGAAGGAAAGTGGATGTGCGGATTAATCGATATAACTCTCGACTGCGATTTTAAACCCAGAAGTTCCCGATTATATCTGTGTTCTGACATAGTGGAAGAGTCCTACGTACGAGGTTCACTGATCGAGTTACTTAGAAATATAGAGATCGGACCCAGATAAAAAAAAAAAAAGTCCGAGTCCTACGTGAGACCCATTTACGTGTCAGTAAAAGTGTCAACTCTAGATAGTATAAGAATCGAATTAAAAGACGAAAATCTTAACTCGGTGGACTTTAACTCGAACGACCTGCATTGCGTCTTACATTTCAAAAAAGATGGGTACTAGACTCGTTTACGATTACCAGCAGCAGAAGTGGATTCCGTATGTCGCGGATCCCGACAAATGGTATCAGCACTTGCTGGATGTTAGAGATGGCTACGCGGAACGCGACAGTCATGGTCATTATATTGTGGGTAGTGGACGGAAATACAGAGAGTTGAAAGAAATGAAATCTTTAGAAAGCAAAATGGAAACGCAAAGGCCGGTGTTCAATTTGGTGTCACCGGTAGCACAGGCCACAGAGATGGCTAAGTCGGAAATAAAAAGAGATCGTAAGAAGGACGGAAAGCGTAAGAAGGAGGCCATACCCCCTCCATCACTTAAAAGGAAATATAGACGAAGACCGGAAGACCAAACTCTAAGATGAGCGACTGGTATAGAGAACAGTTAGCTTTATTTGTAGAAGCACCCAGAGACTCCTCCCTAAAATCGAAAGAATGGATCGAATATAAACCGACCAATCAAATCAATGACACGTCCGCCATCAACTTTACCATTACGGCGCAGTCGTCGGCCTATGTTGATCTAAAGAATAGCGTTTTAAACGTAAAGCTTCGACTGACGGATGGTGATGGAACCCCCTTGAACAAGGACGAGGTCGTCGGATTGGTGAATGCGCCCTTACACAGCATATTCCGTCAAGTGGACGTGACCTTTCAGCAGACTCCCCTGTCTCACTCCGGTAACAATTACCCTTACAAAGCTTATATCGATACCATCCTTAAAACCAATGAGATTGATCAAACGGGGATACTTACCAGTCAACTATTTTACAAAGATAACGGACAAGACACTAGTGACGCTAAAACTGGATCAAACAGTGGCCTGTTTGCGAGATGTACGGCTACATTAGGTGGAAAAATCGTAGACTTAGAAGGGCCTTTGCTCATCGACGTATTTCAACAACCCAGGTTGCTATTAAATGGCGTTGGCATCGGTATCAAGCTGTGGCCTAGTCTTGACGCGTTCAGACTCATGTCAGACAGTTTGTCACCCTCCGAAAAGGTCCAAATTGTAGACGCTTCTTTCAAACTGTGTGTACAACGATTAGACGAAGGACTTGTAGTGTCGAACGAGAAAATGTTAAAAATACAGCCAGCCATCTATCCATATTTACGTTCGGAAATCAAGACAACATCGATCCCATCTGGACAATACAGTTTCAGCGCCGATGATATCTTTCAAAGTTTGGTTCCCTGTCAATTGATCGTAGGACTAGTGGCTAGTGCCTCCTACATGGGAGACTACAAGAAAAGTCCTTACTACTTTCGAGATTACGATTGCAGTTCGGTGGGCTTCTATGTTGATGGACAATCATATCCCTCTCAGCCTTTACGACCCAATTATGAAGCCGATCAGTACGTGGACTGTTACAGAACGCTGACGTGCTTTCGGAAAGATATAAACGTTAAACGAAATGACTATGTTAAAGGCTATTGCTTATACGCGTTGGAGATCGATCCTTACTACTCATTCAATGTCAAGAGACAAGGTCACTGCCGACTAGAAATGAAGTTTGCCAAGCCCTTACCGGAAAGCGCCACCTTGATCCTATACGCTACCTTCCCGGAAATCCTCAATATAGATTCCTCCAGATCCGTGTTCGTTCGATAAATGAGAGGCCCCTTACCCGAAAAAGTACTCCTGAGACGCTCCAGACGCCAACTGTACATCTTGGGTGATAGGACTCTGGGTTACCAAAGAAAGGTGGAGGCCCTTGGCGGTAAACAAAAGTTTATTCGTACGCTTCTAAAGATAACGTTGGCCCATTTGAAATCGGAGCTAGAATAATGGAAAAGCTAGTCCTAGTCCCTTACGAGAAGTACCAGAGGCTATTGGATGGCAAAACAATGGAGAAGAAAACGCCGAACCCGCCCAAAAGACGTGAAAGGACCGTGCTGAAAAAAAAGGGCCCACCGGGGGAACGGGATAAACCGAGCGCTGCGACGCTCTACACCATTAAAGACTGGATCTCGTTCTGAACTTCGTAAAAAACCACCCGGAAATAATTGAGAGGCCCCTCACCCTTGTATATAGAAGAACGACACCGCGCTTTAGGACATGACGCTACCTTCTCGTGGTCTAGGGCGTTGACTCACCCTCCGAGGTGTAACCGAACGCGTCACAGGGGCCGCCATCTTGATTTCGTGGGGGCCGCCATCTTGGTGTCGTGGGGGCCGCCATCTTGGATCGGAAGTGACGTCATTGACTCTATAGTGACGCCTATACTACTGCTAAATATATAAATCAGTAACTTGGCTGTGAAAATGAAACTTATCGCATAATAACTTCGCTATTCTTTTAACTTGTACATGTTCAGCTTTGTAGCGAGGTGAGCTGTCTACGCCTGGTCTACATTATTATCAACTTCCATACTATGCGCGCGATATGCGCAGTCTCGCCCGAGTATTCGCTGTTTGCCCATGCGATAAGTGTTGTTTTCACATGCGTTGGCTCATTATTAAATGAGGATATCTATAAAGGATTTTACTCATTTTGATGAAGGCAGATATGTTATTAAGATTGTATCATCAAGTCAAACAGGAATAAATATCAATTGTTGATCAGGATCTACGTTAGAACATTCCTCAACTTAGAACACGGGTAAGTATTTTTTTTGTTGTCTACGCCCAGGCACATGATTCATTGTGTGCTTTTGACTATTGACATAACAATCGTCTTATAAGTAATTGCAACACGAAGGGTAATTTCTAGTGCATCTTCATAGCGACACCTTTTTACGCTTTGGCAAACAGAGCAGATCCAGATCAGGCAGCTCTTGTAAGAGCTGTCTGATAAGGATCTACTCTGTTTTCTTATGTAAATATGTTTAGATTATGATCCTACACTAGTGGACCTGACAAGTATTTTTTTTTGTTCTTTGTTCGAACGTGACAGTTTATTTAAATAATTATTCATAGTAGGTGGAGCCTAGGCCTCTCCATTTGTATAGAAAGACCCTGGTGGAGCTTAGCATGAATAGTCATGAAGGAAAGGGTTATTTTTTGTTGTAGCTTCTCTCTGTGATTGGTTGCTTATCTATACCATTTTATCAATTGTATCCATGCAAAGTCACGCAATTTTCATCTGAATTCAGCCACACAACATGAGTCAGAAACCTAGGGTCCGGGCAATATTTTCGCAAGCCTTTAAGACTGATTATAGTGATTGATCAATTCTTGACGTCCCAGTCAACAGCTATGGTCATGTCGAGGCGGTCAATTCACCTAACCACACTTTTTTCCTGGGCAAGCTTGACTAAGGATCACTAAGCGGTTAACCAGTACTTCGTGTACATACTTTCGCGCAAATGAACATTTTTTGGGGAATGGATATTTTATGGATTTTTTGTGGGAGGGGGTGGTTCACCAGGGGGGGGGGGGCGGGGGAGGTCACTACTTAACTCTTTGGGTTATGCTTAAATTTCAAATATTTATTGGAGTAAATGACTGTTTGGCAAAAAGCAGATGCTAGGGCAGATTCTACGTAACAAAAATAATTTAAAGTACCCCCCCCACCCCCCCCCCCCCACACACACACCAGGGAGAGCATTTTCTAGTGAAAAAGTAGGGTTAAAGTCATCGGAGAGGTGTGTCGCTTTTGACCTAAAATGTATGAGGGTCTGGATTGGGGTGGGGGGGGTCTGATATTCACTTTTCATTAAAAATTTAGCCCATTATTCTTCTCATTTAAATTTTGTGTTATTCATTAAAATATGACTAATTAGTCATTAAAAGTAAGAAAGATGGCAAAGAAATTAAATCTGATTATTCACTATTCATTATTTTTTTCTTCAATTCATTAAAAATAGGATTATTCATTATTTTTTAGGCCCTCATTATTCACTATTCATTATTTTTTGGCTCATTATTCACTATTCATTATAAAAAAAAATGCCATTATTCACTAATCATTATACCCCATCCAGACCCTCATATATGAGCCAGTACAGGAGACTGGTGCGTTTCGCATGAGGGAGCAGCAAAGGCTTAAACCAGTCTTGTTTAAGTCTTCACTGCTCACTCATGCGATAAGTACCAAATCTCCGTTATTGCTCGCATACATGGGGCTCGACGCGAGAAAACCTGTCTTCGGGGGTTTGCGAACAACAAAGGCGCAGACCAGCCTGCACATCCGCGCAGTCTGATCAGCGCCTTTGTTATTCGCTTATTGGAAAGTATCATCTCTTGCTACGAGCGAAATTTCAATTTTCTAGCTAGCCTCTGTAGCTGAGCAGGCTGGTTTGAATCTCACTGTGTCGGAAATCCCGAAGACAGGTTTTTTCGCGGTGAGGCCCACATGAATGTAGATGAAGGCTCGGACCAAAATTTAGACTATACCTTAAGATTTTTTGGACACATCAGCATGGGCGTTTATTAGAGACAGTACGCTTTTGCCATGAGTACCACAATCTCGCGCACTGCCCCAATTGTCTTTTAAAGGGACATAACATCAAATGACATCATTCGGACGAGCTTATTCAGCAGAGGCACGTGCACGGCGGGATGAATGGTTAAGACAGCAACAAAACAGCAGATGGAACAAATGTATGGGAACTGTTCCGGAGTCTATAGATTATTATGGCCCACAGCCAAACTACGACTACACATGGAAAGGTATACCTATTTTTGATGGTCGTTTGATGGTTAATACACTTGGAATGTATAATTTAAAGAGCATGTCCAAACATAGTTTAGCATGACCAGTCACCTGAGGCTTACATCGGCGAGTTGGTGCCTGCCACTTGTTTTAAAGTGGGCCTAAAGTTAATTTTTTGGAAATTTTTGTTCTGACGAAATGCTTTTAAAATTCCAATTTTCCGTTATTTGGTGATATTGAATTTTGTTTGACATTTTTGTTATTAAGAAATAGGACATTTTTCAACTTCAACACACTTTCTTGCACACCGGATAAGGATAGCGGAGATTTTACTCTGGGATAGACAATCTTGTTTTACCCATGCTAACTTATCCAGGACGCCAAGAAACGCCATCATATGAACTTGCATCTTGGCGTATTCAGGGACTTCTGGAAGCTTATTTTAAGATTAGTAAATAAATACTTAAATAAATAAATAAGTAAATAAATAAATAAATAAAAACAGTGGTGAGCAAGAGAAAGAATCTATCATGAGTGTGAGAGTAGGATAGAAAAATCCGTCCCTCGAGATCACCGTTTGTCATCACTCGGCAAGCCTCGTGATGCCAAACGGCGATCCTCGGACGGATTTTCTATCCTACCCTCACACTCATGATAGATATTCTAGAATCAGCTTTGTCGCGTTTGTGTCATTTGCAGGGATGACACTATTCAGTGCGCCGTCCTCCTGTTAGAGTTAAAGTACCATACGGTAATCTAGATTATATAAAACTATCAATTTGTTAGGGTAGGATAGAAAAATCCGTCCCAAGGATCACCGTTTGGCATCACAAGACCTTTGTCGAGTGATGACAAACGGTGATCCCGAGGGACGGATTTTTCTATCTCAATCACACGAATAATGGATTCATTTTCTTGCTCACCACTTTAATTATATTTTAAAATAGGCTAAGCTCCCAGAAGTCCCTGGATACGCTAAGATGCAATTTCACATGATAACGTCACTTTAACATAACAATGACGTCACTTTACGACCAAGTGCGTGAGTTCCATTACAACCAACGCACAGAGCCCTCACGTGACAGCCTGTGTAAGACAGCCTTGGTAAGATTATAAGAATCTATCACGAGTGTGAGGGTAGGATAGAAAAAATCTTTCTCGAGGATCGCCGTTTGGCATCACGAGGCTTGCCGAGTGATGGCAAATGGCGATGCCGAGGGACTGATTTTCCTATCCTACCCTCACGCGAGTAATGGATTCTTTTTCTTGCTCACCACTGTTTTTTTTTTTAATTCAAAAGTTAGCTTCCAGAAGTCCCTGAATACGCTAAGATGCAATTTCACATTATGACGTCACTTTAACATAACAATGACGTCACTTGACGGCAATGTGCGTGAGTCCCAATTTATACCACCCTTACCAACTTTAGCATGAAATATCTCATGATGTGCTAGGTCTACACTGATGTAGGTGGTATAAAATAGTTATACCATGTTTGTCCTCCTGTACGTAAGATAATCCACTCGCTAAAGCTCGTGGATTATCCCCACGTACAGGCGGACAACCAGTGGTATAACTATTACAAAACCAATGTATGTAGCCGGGTATGTAGCCCTCACGTGATAGCCTGGGTAAGATAGCATGGGTTAAGATTTTTTATCCCAAGGTAAAATCTCAGATATCCGTATCCGGTGTGCAATAAATTTTCATCCTGCAACGGGAATGTACAAAGTGCACCTGTCATAATGAGGCCCTCCCAGGGAGGGTACCTGTTCCCTTGTTCCCCTGTTCCCCAAAAATCGAAAATTCGTTTTCGAATGTTCCCAGTTCCCCAATATTGCTTTGTTTCCCCTGTTCCCTCAAAATTTGGCCTTTGTTCCCCTGTTCCCCTGAAATAAATACCCTTTTCCGCTGTTCCCAAAAACCCCTGGGAGGGCCTCAATCCATAATGGTCAGATATGACCGCGTGCAGTAAATATAGAACGAAAGAAAGGAAAAAAAGAAAGAAAGAAAGAAAAGATACAGCAAAAAGCATTTTCGACCATTGACAAGAAAAATACACGATTAATTGTCGCTTTTAAGGCCCTTCTCGCTCATATGAAACATGTCCATCTTCTTCATAACACGGGTTTGATTTATTCATTGAAGATAGTTGATTTATAGGTGATTACTGAAAATTCGGAATTTTTCCCGAGAATTTTATTTTCGTTAAAAGGCATATTTGTCACGTTAAAAATTCACGACTTTGGCATGATTTATCTACTCAGTAAAGGATATTTCACGTGGGCGTTATTTTCGCGAAAGTCCACACCCCGCGATGTTTCGCGAAAATAAATCCTCGCGAAAATTTCCGAATTTACAGTTTTTAATTTGGCTTCATTTAAGTGGTGTTGATCGGGGATGCACGTGCAGGGAAAACAAGTTTGTGCCGGAGATACATAGATGACACATTTGAACCAGAATTTCGTACGTGTAACCTGTCTATTGGCTTCCAAACAAAGTAAGCAAACAGCTGTTAAAGTAAATGTACATAAAAAGTTCTAACCGACCAAGTGTGTTTTTATCGATTTTCTCAAAAGCTTTAAGCACAATACAGATTTCATTTTCATTCCCGAATAGGCTGGTCCCGAATAGGCCAGCCTATTCGTAAATGATACCCGAAAACGGCATAGCAAAATTCTTAAAATTGTATCCAGGAGGCTTTGCCGAATACACATACTCTCAATTATAAAATTCATAAGAATTTTCATTGGATGGTGGGGTAATTTTCGACATTTTGGCCATTAACAACGAATCTCATGCAGATTGAGTGTTCATTTTAGCACTGTAGTGTTCAATATGAGTTTGGCTTTTGAAATAAAAACGTTTTGCGCGTGAAACTGTGGGTTATTTAAAACAGTCATGACTTACACATTATGCAAAAATGCGAATTTTTGAAAATGGGGATACCACTATTCAAAAGGGCATCCTGCAAGTACTGTTGAGCATGTTGCCAATATCTTTACTGTCTAGGGTACATGACACATCTGGCTATTTCGACGTGCAAAAAGTGTAGTCAAGTCATTATACATTTTGAAGAAAATTAATGAAATGCAGGTGGCCGGTTAGAGCTCTTTGCTAGTATATAAGCATAGCGCCCTTCTTGTGGGACACAGGCAAACAGTGCAGACCCTGACCAGACGCCACATAACACGGCATCTGATCAGGGTTTCCACTGTTTGCTTACAGAATGCTCTATTAGAATTTGGACAAAAACGAACAATATCACCAATAATGGCAAGTTGAGTTAAATACGCGTATACGCAGTGTGATCCGTGTTAAGCAGGACAATTAATAATTTGTTTTGAGTTCAGTGGTGTTGATTTGGGGATGCGCGTGCTGGTAAAACAAGGCTTTGCTACAGATATATAACCAACAGATTCATAGAAAGACTTCCCAAGTGCAACATTGCAGTTGATTTTCGAACCAAGTAAGCAACATGCCTTATGTATACTAAACGTCAAAAAAAACGCAAACCAATGTTTTCAAATGCGGTTTTATTTCACAATTAAAACATATAAGAGCTAGAGTGATGAGGATTACACAACAACTCAATCTCTCTGTTTTTATGCCCCCAACCTTGAAAAAGTTGAAGGGGCATATTGCTTTGGGCTTGTGCGTCCGTGCTTCCGTGCGTCCGTCCGTTCCAAGTTTTAGATAGGATTTAGAAATTTCATAGATGGACTCAGCATCAAAAAATGACTGACCCGTATTTTTTTAAAATCTGGATTATCTCCCTTTGTGGAGTTATGCCCCTTTTAAAGGGTCATAATGAAATTTTGTAACCAAGATATCTCAAAAACTACAACAGCTGGGGCTCCAAACTTGGTCAGCTTATAGAGGAGAATGAGTAGATTACCTGGTGAAATTATAAAAAAAAATAACATTGTTTTATTTTGAGTTATTTGCAAATTTTGGAATACTTGATATCTCAAAAAACCGTTACAGCTAGGAGCTTCAAACTTGGTAAGCTTATAGAGGATATTGAGTAGACTACTTATTGAAAATTAAAAAAAAAAGTACGTTTTATTTTCATTGAGTTATTGCCCTTTGCAAATTTTGACATAGAAAACTTGATATCTCAAAAACAGTCACAGCTTGGAGCTCCAACGTTGGACAGCTGATAGAGGGTAATGAGTAGATTACCTGGTGAAAATTTAAAAAAAATCTCATTATTCAGTTATCGCCTTTGCATTTTATTTAATTTATGCCCTTTGCAAATTTGGATATTGAAAGCTTCCAATAGATATCTCGAAAATTATTAAAGCTAGTAGTCTCAGATTTGGTCAGCTGAAGGAGGACGGTGAATAAATTACCTGGTGAACAGGATGATGGACAAGCTAATGGCTGGGAGCATAGTCTTTCATAAACACAATTTCTAGTTCTTGTCGCCTTTAGTTTCTATGAACACCGTGGTATATTGGTATTTTTGGTATTTTGTGCAAACAACATTAAGCCCCAGCGCACTGTAACCCGTTTTGCAGTTTGATGTGGGTCTACACTATTATATGGACTCTTTTGTGGCGACCAAGCTGTTTTGATTAACTATGCTCCTTTTAGATACGAATTCACTAAACCCATTTATGCTGAATGGATTTTCCCACCTTTATCAGTTGGATCAGTCCGTTCTCGTTTAAAGGGTTGTTGCGTGGTAGTTTTCATTTTAATCATTTTAAAAGATTCTTCTGTAAGCAAACAGTAGAGAACCTGAAATCGCGGCGTCTGATCTGGTTCTGCACTGTTTGCCGATGTCCCATAAAAAGGACGCTAGGCTTATATGGGTTAACATTGTGTAATGGAAATGTATTTTTTAGTTGTTTTGAGCATTAGAATAAGTTTCTATAACCCTGTGCATGCTGGGCAACTTTGCATTTTTTTTGTTGATTTTTTTCTAATTAAAATTTTCAAAGACATATCTTACAAATACTATCAGATGTCAAACAGTTCGGAAACAGACCAGACAAACTGTCGGACCTGTCTGCGACAGTCTGCATGCCTGGTTGTAAACCCAATCACGGTCTATAGCTGTGGCTTCCTCTTTTATTGCACGACGGTGGGTCAGACGTCAGACTCAATGATGGCCCTGGCGTAAAGCTTTAAGCGGTCGATTGGTGCCTGGCGTTTGTCTTTGGCTGGGCCCACCGTTGCACAACTTGATGTTTTCTTTAGCTCTAGCTATCTGTGAGTTGTGAGCCATTTTATTTGTTTCATCATAGTGTGTTAATTTGATGAGATGATACATTGCAAAAGTTAGGAAGCATCCATGCGAGCTTAACATTTTTTGTACTTTTTAACAACAACAATATCCAGGGCGAAGATTTGGTACATGTACCAGTAAAAAAGGCATCTAAGCCCCTTCCCCCCGCCAGTGACTTAGGCCGTTGTCCGTTCTATGGCGGTGGTTCTGTTGTTGTTGATTCATGGTGTTTGTACCTCCCATTGTTTGTGGGGGTTCTGTTTTTGGTCTTTGCTTCGGTATGTATTACTTTGTGTCCTTTCTAGTTTTGCAATCTACTTGACGAGGCAGAATGAGAGAGAGAGAGAGAGAGAGAGAGAGAGAGAGAGAGAGAGAGAGAGAGAGAGAGAGAGAGAGAGAGAGCTGGTTGCTTTGCTTTAATTGTCCTTTTGATACCATGTGGCTGTGTGCTCCATGTCTCTTCCTCATGATGCCATGGTCTGGCCTGTAGTGTGTAATAAAGGCATTTCCTGGTTATACCCACATACTTCTTTGGGCTAAACCATTTGGTTTGATGCTCAACCAGATCTAAGCTAGGAGCTTGGTTATAATTCATAGATAAACCCAATACACAGCCTAAGCTAATGCACAGCCTTATCAATAAACGTAGATCAAAATATGGCGTGTGATCTTGCTGATCTGAGTCTTAATTTAGAGAACGTATGACATTGTCCAATTTGACTAAACCTACAAACCTAAATTTGGGAATGGACTAGTCCAGTTTATAAGCCTGGGAACGCTCATTCTGCTTAAATGAGTTAATTAAGAAACAAATTCAATTTTCGGAGAATGTTCATGGAATCATGAATACTTCTGGTCTCTTGGAAAGTAAGTGAAGCCGGAACTTTGCAAGAGACCCGAAGTATTCATGATTCCATGAACAGACCAAAAATTGAATTTATTGCTTATATTCACATTTTATAATAAATATCTAAAATATATAAAAAAAAATATTTATTAGTTAGGAAACAAATCGGTTTCGTATTTGAAATGAAATCGTCGTATTAGCGGTTTTGTCGAGGTGGAAAACGGAATTTTTATGCGGAACAGCCAGCGTGAAATGGAACAGCCAATGGAGCAAAAAATAAATTTTCCTTTTTAAAGGAGGGCTTGCCTAGTCTAAAAACAGCATGTGCATCTTGTATGTTGGGAACACCTCCAAATTTGGTTATTGTTTACACTGCACTAAACCACGTCATAGACGAACATCAACAATAGTTATTGAGTGAGTCGGTAAGATATTCTTCTGGCAAAAGAAAAACACAAACAGTTATCTAAAGCAGCACCTAGTACGCCATACACTGAATGACTTTAAAAACGCAAAAAATGAAATTAATAAAATTTATTTATTTATAATGTATCAATTTTTGCAACAATAAACATCAAAAATGCCAAAATAATAATAATGTTAGGACAACAGTAAATCGAATAGCAATACCCTTAGATTCTAAAGTTGCAATTTGAAATTTGTCTAGAAATCAGACATGACTAACGTAATTGGATCAAAATATTTTTATTAAAATCTGGATACAAATTACCCTTGAAGCCCTATTAAGTGTCTGGAATGGTTGATAGCCAGCCAGAACGCAATATCGTTGATGCAAATATCGTTGATACACTCGACGTAAGTTGCTGTCTTAACGTTGGGTCGTCATTTTTGGTTAACCAGACCTGCGTCGATATTTAACTGTCCCTGTAGCCTGATAACGATCTCATAAGCGTTATATAGTTAATAGCCTTTTCCAAAGGCCTAGAACTTTTCAAATAGTCATTTCATTTTTTTCCATATAAACATATTCCTACTTTGTTACTAGTCTATAGGCTGGTGCTAAGTTCTAATAATCATACAAATCCACGGAAGACAATTACATTTATAGACTAGCCATGAACATATCCATTTGGAAAAGAAAGAAAAAATATTATTCAAATATTTTTAAATGTATTAATGAACACTTTTATTATCAGACTGGTAGCTATTCTATATAGTTGACTGATGGAAATTATAATGGCCCACTTCGAATCGAACTTAAGTTCCTACTATAGTAACTAAAGTTTGATTCAAACATTGATAGCCACTACTATGTGACGTCACGAACCTACTATAGATCAACGGTGGGTCAGAGCACCGTTACTCTAGTAGCTTGTCTGGTCTCCTCCTCTAGACCTATCTAGCAAGATGGGTTCAAGATCTATCAATAGCCTCAAAATGTTTTTATTTTACAAACTAAATCCTTGATGTGTT
Organism: Loripinus fragilis; assembly: GCA_964019695.1. NCBI lineage: Eukaryota > Metazoa > Mollusca > Bivalvia > Lucinida > Lucinidae > Loripinus > Loripinus fragilis. The sequence continues at coordinate 9,909,511 of OZ026530.1, forward strand.
TTAGTTGTGGTCCCTCTTATTCGTAATTGTTAATAAGAGTACGCTGTGCAGTTTATGCACACCATTTTTGTCTACGATGAAGAATTGAGGGGGGGGGGGGCATACAGGGCTTTTCACATTGTTTACTTGACAACTAATTAAAATGTTGCAACTGTGACCGTTTGGGTGAAACGTGCGCACGCATCTATTACGTAAGAACTTTAGTAGCAACTTTAGTTCGATTCGAAGTGGGCCAATTTCATTCCATTTGCGCCAGATCGTTCATGTTCAGACAATCGTGACATGATTAATAAAGTTAAAAAACTAAAGCTAGAGTATTTTAAACATGTTTATGTACAAACTACATTTCAAAGAGACCAAGAAGTGTATGCGACATGCCATGATCCCAGAATATATCCTCACAAAATTTGGGATTCCTACCTCAAACTATATTCAAATATGCTCTGGGCTCGACCTTGCTAGAACTGAAACCAGAGGTCAAGGTCACAGTGACCTGGAACAAGTTAGTGACTCACCAGGGCCCAAGATGTATCTTCATACCAAATATGGAACTGCTACCATACATTATATAGGCGATCTGCTGTGGGTGCATTTTTTTCAAGACCTAACTCCTGAGATCAAGGTCACAGTGGCTGAAAACAGTGAGCGACGTTCCACGACCCCAACATATATCTACAAATTGAATTTGGGGGTTAATATGATATATAATGTGAGTCATGCTCTTAACGCTATGTTTTTGCTTGCTGTCGGTGAGTTATCTTGTCTGTGAATTGTTTTGCTTACACACGACCGTTATGCTAACAACATATTATATAAATAGACAACCAGGTAGAGGGTATCACTATTCCGACAGAAATGCTTGCGGCGAGAGCGCCGCAAGCAAAAAGTGCACTTTAAAACGTTGTATTATACAAAATTGGGAAGAAATTGAGTCCTTGAAAAATGGTAAAATCCTGGAATAATCCTGTAAAAGTCCTGGACTTCTGTTTCCCAATCCCCATTTCTGTACGAACCCTGTCTTAACTTGCTGTCGGTGAGTTGTCTTGTCGTTGAACTGTTTTGTTCCCATAACCACGACCGTTATGCTAACAGTTTGTTTATATAAATAGACAAACCAGGTAGAGGGTATCACTATTCCGACAGAAATGCTTGCGGCGAGAGCGCCGCAAGCAAAAAAGCTTCTTTTCACGTGCGACTCAGTGTGGCTCGCTTTTAATCACAACACCCGTGTCACCACTGGCGAATTAGCTCAATGTGCGAAGCATGTTGCATTGGGAAGTGAGCTTGGCAGCTGTCAATCATATCTGTGTCAATCATGAGGCTATGAACGGTTGCAAATATCCAAAGGTTCATTAAAGGATTGCTTCGAAAATGTAAATATATATTCATAATTGCACATTTCATTGATATTTCAATGTTTAAGGTCAATATCTCGCAATGCGCAAATGGCAAAATGCATGCAGGAGCAATAATATAGTTATTGTATAGTTTTGCGTATGTACGGGCGATAAACCAAGAGCTTTAACTTAAGCTCTGTGTTATCTTCCCATACAGTAATTACTTTTTAGAAGCAATCCTTTTATGAATCTTAGATTTTCGCAACTGTTCATAGTCTTATGAATTATACAAAATTGATTGACAGCTGACAAGCTCACTTGCCCGAACATCGAACTCATTGGCCAGAAGTGACACTGGTGTTGTGACTGAAAGCGAGCCACACCCGAGTCGCACGCGCAAATCAAGCCTCTTGTCTGCTCCATTTGTTGTCCATGTTCACACTGGCTGCTCCGATTTCCATTTTACACTCTGACTAAACCTTTATCACATTGTATTTTAAATACAAAACTTTTTTAATTCCTAAATTATTTTTTTATATGTTTTAGATATTTATAATAAAATGTAAATCTAAGCAATACATTCAATTTTTGGAATGTTCATGGAATCATGAATACTTCGTGTATCTTGCAAAAATAACGTGAAGCCCTTCGGGCTTCACTTACTTAACAAGAATGGAATCCTGAATGCTTCAGGTCTCTTGCAAAAATAATGTAAGGCCCTTCGGGCGTCACTTACTTTGTAAGAGACCCAAAGTATCCATGATTCCATGAACATTCCAAAAACTGAATTCAATTCTTAAATAACTTCTGCTTATTCAGATTACTAGAGAAAGGTGGGAAACAAATCAGAATTCGCATCTTTGATACTCATGGAGAAGAGCGGTATTTGTCTGTTTCAAGAGGGTAAGTATATCGGTAACTTAAAGACATTAAAGGTAGGCGTTATTTCCTTCTGTTTGTCCAATTTTAAAATGGAGACTACTCTAGAGCTTAAAAGATATCTTCAAATAAAGAATAAAAATTCGCCTTGTTTTCGCCGCGAATTTTATTCTTTATTATAAGATACATATTTGAAAAGATTGAGCTTTTATCTATTCATGCAACCAAAACCTATTTAACGACTAATAAGAGGCAAAGAAATACCTATATATCGTTCACTGGTAATATGGTAGAAATATGATAATGGTCGACTTTGTCTCTGACAGACATGGCTTCTAAACCTTCAGCTGCATATAGAGGATACTAAGTGCTGCAATATTCTATGGCCACAATATCATATTCGCAACAAGTATGTATTGGATAAGGAATATTTATTTGGAACCTAAGCATATTGTACATATTATAAACTTTTATTGAAAAGATGAAACAAATCGAAGTTGGATATGGGCTTACGAAAGTGATTTATTAGGGTTGCCTATATATAAGTAATAAATTCAATTTTGGGATGTTCATGGAATCATGAATACTTCGGGTCTCTTGCAAAAATAATTTAGATTGTTATTGGCCTGGCATCGGTGTTTCCCTCCTCCCACTACAACCAACATTTGCACATCCTATTTTTGGGGACGGATGTTAGTCCGTTCCCCAAGTTTAACAATAGCGTTTCGACCACACGTCGTTATTCGCTCTTGCACTGTTCAACACATCAAAATGTGACACTTATACCCAATTTTCCACCATATGTGTTGCAAAGTATCAGGTTTAATGGTTGATTTAGAGGCAGAGTGGTAAACAGTTGATTCTGATCAGTTACTTTCTGAGAAGCCGGCTGATATGGATCTACATTGTATTCAAAACAGAGCATTACCAAGCCGCATGATAAAGGATTAATACGATCCTAACAAGACCTATTAAGAAAGCTTCTGCGTAAAAATAGTTCCAACTTGTTTCGTTTTTTTATTGTCGTTGTTGTTTTTGTCTTTTTAAAAATAGGTCTAGATCTACAGTATTTGACATTTATCTGGTCGATTTCAAAATATTTAATGTTCCTAACCAATCATAAATATATGTAAATCATTATCGCGCAATAATAAATTTATATAATTAGCGACCGCGTGAGCAGGGAACCAGTGGATACATATACAAGAATTGGCTTTTAAAAAAAGTTAGCGGTCGTTTAGCGATATGATTGTAAGTCGTCTTACGCACTACATTATTACTTGTGTTTGAACCTCTCAGACTTGTCCAATTGCATTAATATTTGTTCTAAGTTTTGATTATTAATATCCCAGCTGTGATTTTTCTCTTTTTTTTACAATTTAATACATTTTCCAATTTAATGCACCCTGGAAAATGCAAAAGCCGTAAGCCTAACCAAAATCTAAACCTGTTGACTGTACAATGTGCAGATTTCTCGGAGCCTTCGTTTCTAGCATAAATGTGAACCATATCACCATTTGAGTCAACACGACCTTTTGGTACGTAACGCATTGTCCAGTGTGCAGACTCACCTTCGCAGTCGCATTGTTGAGTGTCTCAGGCAAATGTGCAGGCTCGTCATGCATTCGCTGCTCGTATTAGCGGCAACCCAATCACCATTTGATCAAACACGCGACATTTTAATACTGTTGCGAAGGCTCAGACGAAACTGTCAGCGCAAATATGCAGACTCGCCAAAGCCGTAGTCATATCACAATGCGATAAGTGTCAAAATCTCGTGCTCTCTCAAATGGCGATTTCGGTGTCATTTTTGCAAGCAGAAAATGCTCGAGAGAACAGGTTCACCTAATGATTCGTCACAGTTCCAAAATATCATGTGGTGGCTCAAATGGAAATCTGTGTTCCAGAAGCGAAGGTTCTGGAGAGTCTGCAACTTTGCATAGGCTCACTTGAGCCTTCGTAACAGTATCAGAATCCCGTGTGCATGCTCGATTGGCGGTGTGTGTGTCATTTATGCGAGCAGCGAATTAAGGCTCTGGTGAAAATTCACAAGGCTGCACAGGTTCACCTGAGCCTTTTGTCACTCAACAATCTAATAAGTACCAAACTCTCTTGCTGGCCCGAAATGCGCTTTCGATGTCATATATGACTTCAGCGAATGCTCTGGCGAGTCTGCACATTCGCACAGGCTCAACTGAGCCTTCGTCACTGTACCAAATTCTTTTGCGCTGGCTCAAATGACGACTTGTGTCCTATTCATACAAGCAGCGAAGGCTCTGGCGAGTCTGCACCAGTAAATACAACAACGAGGTGCAACCATCGTTGCGTTATTTTAATGCTCACTTCAAGGTTATGAAAATCCTCAATAAAACTTATTGCTTATTTTATCAAGAAAATGTCATTTCATGGGAGTATAATACTACCTATGCTTTCATCAATATAGGCCGCTAACTGACTCCAGGGCCGTTGTCGACTTTTGAAAAGTCGTACGACCTTGAAATGTAGTATGCGTCTTTCGAGTGTCAAAGGCACGTGCGTGCGTGCGTGCGTGCGTGTGTGTGTGTGTGTGTAGGGGTGGGAGGGGGGAGCACGAGAGGAATGACCCCTCTCGTTGGGGAATAGGGCCTCCCTAAAGAAATATTTCTAATTCTAAATGTCACTAAAAGCGATTCTAATGCATTTTGAGGTCATATTTTTCTAGTGAAACAAAGATTATTTTTTACAAGCATTAGCTTTTTTTGAAATGCATATGACAGCTTTTTGAACCCTCACCATCAATGCATTAACACATATTTCGGCCCATCGGCGGTGGCGGTGGACAGTTTTACATTTCTCAACCAAAACACAGTTGCGGGTACTCAAAGAATTGTCTCAATAAGACGGTTCTTTAAAGCACCCAAACATATGTTTAAATCTCTACCAAGGCATATGCTGTGGATAATCAAAATGGAACTGTCTCATCTTTTGAGTACCCAAAACAAATATTAAAACTGATGAAAAAGAAAACATTCTCATTATTACGCTGGAATTGTTTGCTAATCTGGACCTATGATTCTATATCGAGAGAAGACTCAAATCAGGTTGCGCATCTACAACATTACTACGGGTTAAAACGACATCATGTTTGATTTGAAACAGCATAATTTTATATTATTTTTTCTGTTCCTTCTCATCTCACAGGGGTCGGCAATGATGATTTAAGACCACTTTGATGCACACTCACTATTATACTTTAATTGTAATTGGTGTCACCTTCTTAATCTTATTTTTGTAACGTCCGCTTTTCAGACCCTGATGCCCCAAGAATGTGTGTGTGTGTGTGTGGGGGGGGGGGGTACTCTGATATTTTCATATATATATGTAGGCTGGGACCATTTTTGGAGATTCAAAATCTTAAATTTCAATATTTTCTGGGGGTTTCAGAAATATCATTATTTTTTTTTTTTTTTTGGGGGGGGGGGGGGGTATGAAGATTTTGTGGATATATCATTACAAAACTGGACTGGTTTTAGGGGTCATTTCTATACATTTCAGGGTTTTTTTCTTAGGGTCAATGTGCAGGATGGGGATATTATTTGGGATAGCCCAAAATTACAAATATTTTTGGGGGTCTGGCTGATATTCCCGATATAATTTGGGGGTAGACAGTAGATGCTGGGTCCAAGCCTACGTATGAAAAAAAAACATGAGAGTACATAATAATGTCTAAGTTCAAAAGTCCCAAATATATTATCAAATGTGCACAAAATATAGGGTGCACATGTTTAACGTTGGAACAACCATAATGCAAAGTTTGAATATAAAAGAATGAAAGCTGGTGGAGTTACAGATTACACAAATCGGACACTCCAACCATTTCGAATGGAAAAATGTCCAAGTTCAACGGAAAATATTTTTCAAATGTGCACAAAATAGGAGATACACATATTCAATGCATGAATGATCAATCATTATGCAAAGTTTGAATAATAAAAATATGAAAACTGTGGGAGTAACTGATTCCACAAATTAGACACCATCTAAGCATTTTGAGCATAAAAAATGCCTAAGTTCAAGACCCCCAAACATGAAACAAAATATTCGTGAAACGTGCGCAAAATCAGAGATGCACATCTTCAATCGTATCATCATGCAAATTTTTATATAAAGGAATGAAAACTGTTGGAGTTACAGATTACACAAACTAAACACCCCAAGCCATTTCAAAGTGAAAACAATTCTAAGTTCAACACCCGTCAAAAATTGAGAAAATATTTATCAAATGTACACAAAATAAAAGATGCACATCTTCAATGTGTGAACAATCATTATGCAAAGTTTGAATATAAAGGAATGAAAAGTGTTTGAGTTACAGATTACATAGACCAGACACCATCTTAGCATTCTGGACAGAAAATATGTCTAAGTGCAACGCCCCTCAAAAATAAGAAACTTGATATTCATGAATTGTGCACAAAATAGGAGGTGCACATCTTCGATATGTGACAAATCACTATGCAAAGTTTAAATACAAATGAATGAAAACTTTTGGAGTTACAGATTACAAAAACTAGGCGCCCCAGAAGTATTGCAGATGGATGGATTGACGGACAGACGGACTCTCTTACAAATGGATTCTTGTTTGTAGGCAATAAAGCGTAAGTACCCAACAAATCCCAGAAAAGTTTAACGGAATAAACCTCAGTTTGAATTTATAAGCTCCCTTTATATGCAAACGAGGTTTATCCATAATTGATTTTGGAAATTTAAAGTACCAAGAAATTTCGTAAATTTAAAGTACCCAATGAGAGTTCATTCGTGAGTACCAACGGACGGAGTGGACCTACTACTCGACCTGCCACGCAGGTAATAATAATTATGAAACAAGTATTAGCTTTCAAAAAAGCTGGCGGTGGTTTAACCTGATCATAATATGTATTCATGCACACTGCACGCTTCAATTTTGAACTTCTCGAGCCTGTCCATTTACAATGGTTCGAAGCTCTGAGATATAAACGTCAGAGCTGTAATTGTTTACCATTTAAAACGTGCTTCCATCGCGTATAGGTCTACTCTTTTTATGTGGCTGGATTTTAAGTACCCGGCTTATGCATGGCCATTTATAGTCTATAGTGAACAAGAAATGTCATGATAATGGATCTAGCATGCGACACATTTATGGAACGTTATTTGACAACACTGGACAGCCCATTTTTACGATTTTTTTCTAAAACTGAGGCCAGAAAGTAAGATAACAGAGACACTGAATGATATTCGACACTCCCTAACCCCCAAGATGTGTCCACAAACCAAATTTGGGATTCCTTTATCAAATAATAAAGGATTTATGCTCGTGACACGATTTTTCTAGATCTGAGGGCATATGTAAGGTAGGGTACGCGACGCTCCGTGACCCCAAGATGCATGAATTCACGAATTTTGGCATTCCTACTTCAAATAATGCAGGAGATATGATCCCGACATTATGGCAACATTGAAACACTGTCTCAGAACTGACAGCAGCAGAAACCACTTGGTGTCTAAATTAATTTTACTGGACAGATCTTCACTCTTGATTCTGCTGAAGTCAAAAGCTGAGAAAGAATAGTATCCTAATTTGACTATTTGTACATGCAAATGGACGGTGATACTAAAGAATGAGAGTAAGCCCTGTTCCTTCAGCAATTAAGTATACTCTTATATTGTAGATACATATGCATAACCATTAATAGTCTATAGTAAAACTGTTTACCGTGTCCGTTATATGGCAGTACATCAATTCATATTTAATTCCGTGTGATGTAGATACAAATAAGAAATGACAATTTATATAGGAACCAAGTGGTTTCAAATTCTGATGCTGCCAGTTCTAAGGAAGTGGTTTTGATGTTGATTAATTGTTTATGGTTTCTTCCATTTTTTTCTTGGTCCTTGTTTGGCTTTTTTGTTGTAAGGTTTTAGTTAACCATTCTTGCTATCTAAATCGCAGGTTGTACAAAAGGTATCAAACTAAAAATCTACCTATATGAAGACTTGCACGCTTAAATACAGCCGTCCCCATCAGTACTCTCAGTGCTTTGATTCATTTATTATCAAAGCTTATGTATTGTCGTTGCTTACAAATATGATTAAATCTGAGTCCTGCTTAATATATGGGATAGTTCAAGAGTCTTGTTTAAAACTTGAATCATTTAATATTTAATCATAAATTCTACCCGTGGACATGCACCACCGCATGCTAAATGGGATATACTCAATAAGCACCTATATTTGTTAGCATTTACTGTTTCTATATCATAATGTACAATATTCGATATTATCTGCCTCCCACTTACATCTTATTTCGCATTGGAGAAGAACTATATAAGCTACATGCTTCCGTTCTTACCCTCATCTTATTGTTTCAAGTAACATTTGCCAAATTAATTTGAACAAAATATGTTTAAAACAATAGGATAGCCAGAAAGTACAATTGTATTTTTTCTTGTTAATAAGGTAGTTGGAAGTGTAATGGTAACATTAATCCCAAAACAAAATTAATGATTTCTTTTTCATTAGAAATGAACAGCAAAACAAATAGCCTTATGTGTTTTGGGGGCCGTGTTCCTTGGCTGTACCAGTACTAGTCGGGTGGGTTTATCCTTTTTGTGGTTCTATGTCCAGGAACTCCCGAAGGCTCAGTCGGCAGTGGTTCTGGTTTTAAAGCGTCTCAGAAGACGGGGCAACGGCTTTAAGAATAGCCTAATGTTTGCTAAACTCCCTTTTTCTGTACATAAATGATGACATGAAGCATTGCTATATTTAGAAAATATATTAAAACTGTTTTTATGCCTCTTAACAAGTGTTGGAATTTCTGCAGTAGGAAAATTATGACGATCCGATTGTTATTGCTTGTTCTACTTGGGATTGATTTACCACGCCCACTTTTTATAACATGGGGGTATGAAAATACCGGAAGTTGCCAGGTACACGCTTTAATCAATAAATCAATATAATTGCTGACGAAAGATCACATATATCATGGGCTAAGTAAAATCAGGAGAAATTTCTAAATTTGTTCATTATTGTAATTCATTGTTTACTTATATAATATTTCAGGTTTTATAGAGAAGCAGTTGGCGCCTTCCTAGTGTTTGACATAGCCAATCATAAAAGTTTTGAAAGTTTAGAAAGGTGGTTAAATGAACTGCGAGAATACACAGAGGAAGACTCTGTAATAATCGTTCTAGGAAATAAATGCGACTTAGAACATTCTCGGGCTGTTACTGCAGAGGAGATAAAGTTATTCACAGGTATATCCCAACCAAGAGTTATTTCCCTTTGAAAAAAGGGATCAGCCACGTTGTAGGTAAAAAATCAACAGACCACATAGAGGAAACAAGAAAATATTTTCTTTTTTTGCACAAAGCAAGACTGTTTTTTTTTTCATGTTAAACCAAAAAAGTTTACTTTAAAGTCCATGAATGCATAAACACGACACAAGGATTCAATGGTTTTTAGAAACAAATTAGGGTTAATTATCTTTTTTGCCTTATTTTCTTATTGATTTTTGACCTATAATTCCAACATTGTCGCAAACAGGAAGTACGCTAGCACGTACTAACCTGTCGCCTTTCACTCGGTGCACACTTGGATTGAACCGCCATTTTTATTAAAAATATATTCTGCGATCACTGCTTGCGTGTCTCAGGGCTTTAAATCCAGAAAATATTGACTAAAAGAGAAATTATAAACTGTCAAAAATTTAACTTATTGCTATTTTTAACAATAAATTCTGTCACTACAGGAGCGCGAGAATTGAACGGGACTAGCCAAATATGGCTAGCTACCCATAATGCAAAGGGCGAAATGCGAGAGATCTAGATAAAGTATAGTCAGGTCCCGCGAGAATGATAATTCCAAAGGAAAGTAACTATCGGTTGAATTGGACCCATATATAGTTATCAAATAGTAGCTTGGTTGACCTATATGTTGGCTTATAGTTTACTCCGCCCCTTCCTCTGCTTCACAACCAATCAGTTCGCACAGAAATTAAAAGTTTTGGCAAACTTAATCACATATTTTGTCATTATTTGTAATATCTATTGAGTAAATCATTAAGTTAATCCGTGAACTGGTCAATGTGACCATTTCCAAAGGAGCAGTGATAAAAAAGGAGAAAACTATAAGGAGGTCATAGATCATATATTGCAATTATAAAGGAATTCAGTGGTCATTCGCTGCGCTCGTTCCCACTTAATTCCTGTATAATTGTAATATATGATCTATGACCTACTTGTAGTTTTCTCATCCCTTTCCTTATTGTCCCTTTGAATATGGTAACATTGACCACTTCGAGGATTAAACTTAATCATTTACTTAAAGCTGCATAGTCTGTAACTTTTGATCTTCCAATTTTAGAAATAAAGTTTCTATTTTTCAGGAATACAGTAAAAATACTCAAAGTCAGGTAAACATTTTACCATTTTCGTAAATCTTAACAAATTATCACTATCAAAACAATAGCATTTATGTTAAAAATCAACTGTCTAGAATTATTGGAGGGACGTAAATAATTACAAACAAGAGAAAAACACATGTTTTTATCAGATAATTCACTTTTCCATGCAGTTTTCAGCTGTACTGAACATGTTTATTGTGAAAACATATCTTTATCCTATTTTTACAAATGATTTAAAAAAAAAAGATTTTTTTTCGAAAAATGTTCATAGTTACAGACCTAGTCTCTTTAATATATTATTACCAATATTGACAAAATATGTGATTAAGTTTGCCAAAATATTAAATTTCTGTGCAAACTGATTGGTTGTGAAGCACAGGAAGGGACGGAGTAAACTATAAATCGTCTGAAATATGAGCGATGCCGGAAAAACTGCAAAAATGCAGTTTTCAGCATCACTCGCATCAGCAATTGTAAGCACGGTGATGCTAATATCAAAATTTGATTTAACCCTCCAGTACATGTACCAATGTATTCGTCCTTTTGAGTTGATACAATAAACATGGGATGGTCTATTGGTTTAAACATATCTATTTCAAATCAGTTTATACAATACAATACAATTGTCAATCATACAAACATTAGGATTAGAACGGAAGCAAACGCTTATCAAGTTCTTCTCCATTGTATACATCAAGGGGTTACAGGTTATAATATGCAAAAAAAAAAATTGTAATGCTTTCTATTAGGATCGTTTAAATAGTCTTGGCCAACTGAAGACTCTGATGAAATGCCGCATTATGCGGTATTTCAGCTGGGTCTTTACTGTTTGCCAAAGTAAGCATTTAGGAGTCACCAGTATACAAATGGTTAAATACTTACTTCACTATTACACAAAATAGACTGGGTTCATTTTTTGTATTATTGACTTATCGGTTCTATGTGTTCGCACATGCGCGTGTGTGTATGCATGTTTGTGTCTGTTAGTGCATGTGTGTGCGTACGTGTTTGCTTTGTGCGTGTTAGTGCGTGCGTGTGTTTGTTTGTATCAGTGTATATGGTGTTTATTCATTACATTTCAGAAGAGAACAAACTAGTATACATGGAAGTGTCAGCCTTAGATGCCACAAATGTCAATGTGGCATTCAGAACCCTGTTAAACGGTAAGAAACATAGACTAACAAACTTAAATGGTTCTTGTAGTGAGTTAACCATCACATAATTCAAGTTCATTCCTTTGGCATTTTATAGAGTGCACACTCTTGAAGGGGTATGGGGGTATTCGCCCTGTATGGGCCAGGAGTGAAGCCCTGTGGCAGAAACTGGTTTAGGGGTATTCCAAAGGGCTACAATGAGCCCCCAAGACACGCAACTGAACACTTTTAGCTGTATATTGTCTTCCAAAAATCAAATTAAATACAATTAAACCTGTCTGTAAGCGGCCATTCAAAAAGAAGACCAAAACTTGGGTTTCAAGACCGATTATCGCTAAATGCATGTCAAAAGTAATGCAAATTACGTTCGACCTTCATTAAGCTACTATTTGTCATTATGATCGTTTTAGTCTATTTTTTGAGTGGCCGCTTAAGACGTAGTTTACTGTACCTAAAAAACTATACTTGCTGCGTCAAGTTGTGCGCACATGCGTATTTGCGTACACGTAGGTACGCCCCTGTAATTGATTGTTTTCTACTCTCAGGATATTCTCACTCGGTAGATTTACGTTGGAGCGGACCCATAATACGAAAGAGCAGATTTACTTTTACAAAAGACCGGAGAATAATAAAGCAAAAGAGCGGCTGTTTGAGACATTCAAATGGGCGAATTTTCAAAGTAAACATCCAGATGCAGGGGCGGATTAAGGATTCCTGGAATGGGGTTTCATATGTTTAAAAGATGTTGGTTTTGCTTTGTGGACTTTATCATTTATCTTAAATATTCTATGAAATGAAATAATTTGGTCTCGATGAGACCAAATTATTTCATTTTCATAGAATATTTAATAGCGGGAAGGGTGGGATGGGGGGCAAACCATAAAATCTCCATGGATTCGCCTCTGAAATGTGCTCCAAATCACCTATTAAGGACTGAGCAATGTTGGCCATTATAGGTAATAGAACTGAGCAAATACTTATTTAAAGATCATTACCTAGAACATTCGCTCATTTAAATGTTTTACCATCCGCTTTTTTGACTGTATGGTTCTCCGCTCATTTCATACTCCGTCACGGTGTGATTTCCGCTCAAACGTAATCCGCCCTCTCACTCTTTTGTTTGCCACTTGTTCAATTGAAATGAACGGGAACATCAATTTATAGCTAATGCCTCGGTTACATTTGCCATACTACGAGTATACGATGCCCATACGATGTCCAAATCACCGTTTCCGTGCGGCCTCCGCAGGGAGATCTTGTGATCATCGTACGGATTTACAGGCATCGTGGCCTCTACGATTTTGTTTAACTCCGCACAGCGACAAATGTGAAAAAATCGTAAGCCCGTAGCCTAGCCCGTTGACACATAGCAGTGACATCGTTCGATTGCCGTACTAGCATGGCACAGTGATCGTAAGGACAACGGGCATTTTAGTTTGCCATATTTGGCCCAAAAATGATCGTAAACTCTTGCGATAGTCGTAAGGAGCCCACATGGTCGCCGCACGATGCCCTTGCAGGGCCCATAAAATCGTACGGACATCGGACAGTCATCCTGCGGTCACCCCAAGGCGATAGCACAACGATCGTGCGGTCGCCTTGCGACGTGTCAACAATTTCCAGACGGGTATGATTCTTAACTTCCCATCAAAAATCTTTCAGTTAAACAGGGGCGGGTCCACATGGGTTTAACCAGTACTAAGCTAGGATAAATGTGTCTTGCTAAAGGACTACAACGCAGTGACGCTGGTGAGGCTCGAACCCGCGGCCCTTCGGTCTCAAGTCAAGCACTCTACCACTCAGCCACTGCTCTCCCTCCTCCACAGATGAGTATATATTTGTTATCATCAGCTGTTTGTTTCATTTCAATAGTTGTCTTCAGGCGATGTCTCTAATACCACCACTCAGAGTGACTCAATATGGACCCAGATCAGTTTGCTAATGGAAGCAGTCTAATCAGCGTCCACAGAGTATGCTTCCAGGATAAAATTGTCTGAAGTGCAATTGAAAATATGCAACTTACCTGAAAAGCATATGCATTTTGAGTAAATAAAATGCTGGTTGGATAAGGGGTTTAATAAATGAGATAAGATTAATTAAAGTCCAGATATTTGTTTTGTGATTTATAACTCTGGGATTTGAATTTGAGTATTACTTCAAGGATAAATTTCATGGATCTCGTAGTGAGAACATGTGACTAGGTCAAACATTGAAATTTTAAAGTATGAATGTTTTACAAAATGAATTTTACTGAAAACGAATGGCACATGTGCTGACCAGGCTGGGTGGAAGAAAGCGCAGTCTGATCAGTACCTTTGTTGTTCGCATGCAACGACTTCATTTTTGCTTATGATGAAGATTTTATGTGTTGCTGGCTGTAGAGTGACTTTGGATGATTAAACTGAATAAAACCATAACAAGCGCTTTAGTGTACACTGAATCTACGAGCCGATACAATTAAAGCATCTTTATATTTTCAATTAAAGCTGCATAGTCTGTAACTTTTGATCTTTTAAATTTTGAAATAATGTTTCTATTTTTCAAGAACACAGTAAAAAACTAAAATTCATGTATACATTTTACCAATTTCGTAAATCTTTACAAATTATCAGTATCAAAACAACAGCATTTATGTTAAATTTTGACTGTCTATAATTATTGAAGGACGCAAATAATTACCAACAAGAGAAAACACCTGTTTTTATAAGATATTTCACTTTTCTATGCAGTTTTCAGCTATAGTGAACAGATTTATTGTGAAAACTTAACTTAATTCTGCTTTTACAAATGATTTAAAAAGAAAATATTTTTTTTCGAAAAATGTTCATAGTTGCAGACTTAGTCTCTTTAAAGTGCTACTTTTCTAATTATAGTCTAGTGTACTATAAATAAGGGTTTGTTGTAATATTCTGTGATTTAAACTTTATGAAAACTGCAGAACTTAAAAATTAACATTAAAATATACACAAACGTAACATGCAGTATTGTATCATCAATCCCATACCTTGGGACCATGTTCAACTAAAACACTAACCCCTTCATATCACGATTTGTGATCACATGACTTTGAAACACAGTTCAAATGTGTATCCAAAAACGAACATGGATGGTTGTTTAAATCCATGACAATTGCACAGTCAGCGTACCGACTCCTTGCGATTTCCGCAAGGTCATCGTACGGGCATCGTGGTATTTCAATATGGGTCGTGCGGATAACACGATGGTGCGGTGGTCGTACGATATCCACAAGGTCTCTGTAAGGTTTGTCCTAGTTTGTCGCCGAAAGAAATCGTAAGGTGATCATAAGAAATGTAAACAAATACCTCATAGCTTATTGCCACTTACGACGGAGAAAAAATCGTAGAGAAAATCGCAGACAAAAAAATCGTACGACGACCGTGGCAAATGTAACCCGGGCATAAACTCATTCTTACACATGGCAACATTTTGAGAGTTATCTTTTTGTTCTGGTTTCCAAAATTGGTTTGGTTTCAATACAAAGAGCTCAAAGTGTGCTTGATAAAATACCAGCGCAGACCTGGTTTAAACTACTGTCAGTTATATATCATCAAAATACATGTATGTGCATTGTGACATGTTAGTTTTAGTCGTAAAAAACGCATTTCTTTGTGCTGTCGGTTATAACAAACACAGTCATTACTTGTATAATGATTAAACCAGATGGTGGTCTACCAAATGGTACAAAATTATCCATTGTCGTCAAATATTGTTAATGTTCTGCACTCTTTTCCAAAGCCAAAACGCTACCTATTTCATTGATTTTTTTTTTCAGTTTACAAATAGTACATATATTCACACAATTATAATATTTTTCGAGTCTGCATTATAACATCCTCGTTAAATCTGTGTCCTAAGATAGCTGTTTAAAATTATACGTTTGTTAATCAATGTACAATACAATTGTCTTTTGCTACTATGTAAATGCTTTTAAAGCTGGTGGCATCTCTTCACAGCCAGTTACCTCTGCGCCTTTGTAATCACTTTGGCATCACCAACTGCTATCAATAAAAATTTATTGCTTGGCTTAGGGTAAAAGTCCTTATATCACTCTTACCGACTTTAGCACGAAATATATATATCGTGATGTGCACGGTCTATACTGATTTAGGTGGTATAAAGCTCGTGGATTATTTCCACGTACAGATGGTCAACCCATGATATAACTATTACTTATTAACCCATAAATAAAGCGCAACCCATAATTTGCAGTAGACGACAATTTCACATTTTGCTGCTTTTTCAAAAATAACAAATAAGGCATGATATTTCACGAGAATCGTCTGCTAGCAGATGATTCTCGTGAAATATCATACCTTATGTTTTCGAAAATATGGAAAGATGTTGCAAAATTTGCCGTCTTCTGCAGTTGTGATTGGCGCTTTAATGGTTAACAGTCACCGTCATGTAAGTGCCAAGGGCCCTCTTTTCTAAGTTATGAGATTTCCAAAGACATACCAACTTCACAACAACATATAATATATGAATGTTAAATGTTATAATCAATGTATTTGGTTATTATATGTAAATTAATCAACAACTTCTTATTCAACGACATAATAAACGTTTGTACAGCAGACAGCAGAGATCAGGAATCCATACAATTAAGTATTACCTCTGATAAAGAAGTGACAAAACACACAAGGAAACATCACTCACAAGACAGCCGAGAGGTCAACCCTTACCTGGCCGGTGACCACAAGGTTGTTAGGAACACCAATACAGTATAGCAAAGGAAAACGTGAAACAAATAACACAGAAGCACTACCCTGGAATGGTCAGTAAAATCACTTCCATTTTATCTGAGCCTGATTATCTTTAAAATATTTCTTGTTCAGCATATGTTTTGGGTGCTCAAAGGAACCGTTTCATTGAAACGGTTCTGTTGAGTACTCACAATATATGTTTAGGTCGAGCAATAAGAAAAAATATTTTTCTGTTACACACTCTTAACATTGGCGGCAGTTATGTACGTGCGTAATAAAGTTAGTAACATTCAAGGGAGGTCACTTATGTGGTAAAAGTGATTTTCAATACCATAAAGAACTGCTCTTAAAGAAAAGAATTTTCTCCCTTTAGGAGCAAAGTCTTTCCTTGCAGAGAAGTTCCCATTTTGAAAAGGGACGCAATTGAAGATAATCACTACTGGTTCAAGTAGTCTCCCCTTGATGTGCGAAACTTTTTCAGCGTTCTGGCTACACTATTGCTTAACTAGAATATATACTTAAGGACTTTGAAAACGCATCACCCAGATTAAATCCTTTATTTCACAAACCCTGATAATGTCAGCCAGATACTTGTTATTGCATATCATAGTCTGATTAGCTTGTAGTGTGCCCTAGAAAATTCATGGTTGTAAATTTATTTTAAGATATTGAAAAAGTATCCGTTTTAAGACAGGGGTGGTCGATTTTGAAGGACGCAAATTCAACTGCAAGTTAACACGCGTTAGTTTTGGTTCCTGGCTCAACAGATTTGCGTCCTTTGCTTCTTTCACGATTGCACGTTCATCATTGAACGATTAGAAATGAATTGACAGTTCGGTATTTTCAAAATTACACCGCTTTAAAAAAAACATACCCCACCCACCCTGATTACAATAGTCTAGTAATAAAATTCAACGTCTTGCTTCTTTCAAAGTTTCGATTTTTATGTCCGTTTTTTTTTTTGAAAAGGCTCAGGGCAAACACAATTGACAGATTTTGAATGCAATACGCTTGTATCACGTGTCTTTTGTATTGTTCAAGTGACGTTACCGTAATTTTTTAAGACGTTCTCAATCACATGACAGCAGATCTCCCGCCATGATTTACATTAAAACGTCTTCCCCACATGACAGCCTGTGTATGTAGTCAAACTGCATAAAGGTAACTTATGGGGATGTTCCTAAAAAGGATCTATAAATTTATGCTCAAATTTGACGTTTATTTTCGATATACTGAAGTTATCAATTACTTTTAATTAGAAAAAGTCTATAAACTCTTTTGGTGATATGGTGTCATACACCCCACAGTTTACACATAAAAATAACCAAAAAGCTTATTTAATTGTGCAGAAAGGTGCTGGATGCTGTATGTTCCCATGTGACGTCATCAGCAGCGTCGCGTGATAGTGCAGTCAAATTAACAACTGATTCATACCAATTCTGGTTTGTACATTAAAACCTGCGAGTAACTTTTCAATCACATATACGGTTTGCAAGAAAAGTGCAAAAATATGGTGATGCGTTTTCAAAGTCCTCTAGTATAGCTTTACATAACTTTGTTTATTTCAGTGATCTACACAAAGGGAATCGTGAAAGAAAGAATGGAAGCATCAAAGAATAACAAAGACTCACATGCGATAGCTATGAATTCTAAAGATGATTCCCTTTCCGCTAAATATGCATATTGTAATACAATTTAACAGAATTCCCAAAGACTTGGATGCTACAGATTGTACGTTTTGCAATACAGGACAGATATAGTGAAATAAAGAAAAAAAATTGGCAAAGTTTAAAGCTGCATGGTCTGTAATTTTTGATCTTCTAATTTTAGAAATAGTTTTTTTCTATTTTTCAAGGACACAGTAAAATACTCGAATTCAGGTAAACATTTTACCATTTTCATACATCTTAACGAACTATCACTATCAGAACAACATGCAACAGCATTTATGCTAAAAATCAACTGTCTAGAATTATTGGAGGGACGTAAATCATTACCAACGAGAGTAAAAACACATGTTTTTATAAGATAGTTCACTTTTCCATGCAGTTTTTAGCTGTACTTAACATATTTATTGTGAAAACATAACTTAGTAACTGTTTTATTTTTTACAAATGATTTTAAAAGAAAAGAATTTTTTCAAAAAATGTTCATAGTTACAGACTTAGCCTCTTTAACAAAGGCTTACATATGATCACTATGAATTATAAGAACAACTCACGTTCAGTCAAATATTCATACTGTAATTTATACCGCCCTTTAAAGGGTTAATTGACTTTTGAAATACTTTGATGCGATAGATTTCACTTCATGCATACAAAAGACCAATTTAAATCTGATTTGAAAGGCTTATAATTTAGAATGAGTGGGAATGCGTGGACCCAGACGGGTTTTGTCAGAGGGGGTCCAACATTGAAAACGTTTTTTTTTACTATTATTGTTTTTCTTAAGTTGATGAGGGGAGGTAGAATACAAATACCACCATAAGTGGGCCATCATCGATCATCGGCCCACCAGCAAAACGCCATTTAAATGGCGTTGCGCTTGCGTGCCGATGGTGGTCCAACATTGAATGCTGGCTTGGGTAGCTTTGTTATTTAAGGGGATCCGGACCAGTATTGCTAAGAAACCCTATATTTTTGTGATTTTTCAGGGGGGGGGGTTAGGTCTGGACCCGCTATCCCCCCATCTGGATGCACATATGTTGAGCTCCTGTTTAATGTCCATCCTACAGCTAATTAAGGTGATATGGAGACGGAGCCACTGCTTAAAATGCCATCCGACACGCTAGAGGAGCCCGGGAACAAAGCTGGGACCCCTGGGTACAGGCCTAGGGCGAGTGGTTACTCACTACTCCAAGGTGACTCCTAAAAACTAATAATTAACAGTTAATGATGAAGCAAACTTAATCGAAGCTGAAGAGACAGTGAATAATGACTGTCAAAGGGTCTGGCTCAGGTCTGACAGTTGATATGTTCTGACCTATTTCAACAATATCCCTGATAATCATATTTGATTACAATTTAAAAGAATCTTACAATACTGGGGCCCCCAGGAGTTTTGGGGATCTGGGGAGAATGGCTATTTATTTAAGGGGAGCGGTGGAGCAATTGTATTTTTTCAGGGATTTGGGGAGCAAGCTAATAATTTGGGGGATTTAGGGAGCCCTGCAAAAAAGTAAAAAAAATCTCACCTTAAAGGAAAAGCCTTAATTTTGTAGATTTTTTAAAAAAGATATTCGGTTTCTGAGGGGAAGCCCCCCAGATCCCCTTGGAAAATCTAAATGTATTTACTTTCGTGCTAACATGCTTATCTGGATTGGAATTGGTGGCGTATATGGCGCATAATTTTTCCTATTCTGAAAATTATCCTAAAAAAGTTGATATTTAGGATGATAATAACTTTTTTTGGAACACTAAGAATACACCAGACTGCACCATTTTTATCATTTTTTTCTGGACCCCCTAGCACAAGTGTGAATCAACATCATAACAAGGCTAACTACGAGCATGGTAAGTTATTCTCCATCTAGGTTATTAGATGTGTGTTATTAAATCTTTGATGCATTTTAATCAGATATTTTCTTACTTGTTTAAATTGAAGTTGAACTTACGTATAGGGCCTAATAGCAATTACAAATATTTTCTATGGTTACAAAAATACATGCTATCACTTTGTCTAAGAAAATCTAGTTTCATCTGTTGAAAAAACTGCCCTTACCCTACGAGAAAACCAAATGGTCTAGCTGCCCCTAATAAAAAATCAAATCTAGAGAGCATTCCTCCACACATACTTTACCAGGTACGGCAACAGAGCTTTAAGGATGGCCTCATATTTTGAGCTATATATCATTTATCTCATTAAAATAATTATATATCATGTATTCCGATGCTAAGCCCTATATTTACTTTTGTATAACGTACAATATTAAGTGAGTATTAAGTCATCCGCTCGTGTATAGATTTTAAGTATGTGAATTAAATCTTATGGAAAGAAAAAATCCATTTTATGGAGAATTGGCTTATATTTTTGGAGATTTTGGGAGAAGCTGAATTAATTTAAAGGATTTGGGGAGCAAAGGAAAATACTTTCAGGGAGCTTAGGAATTTTCTTGCAGGTATTTGGGGAGATCAATGCATTATTTTCAGGGAGCAAGGAAGCACAGAACCCCCTTGGACGCCTCAATACTTCGCTGCTGTAGATTGCAAATTATGCATACAATGTTTTTATCTTTCACTGTTCCTTATCATTATCGTTGTTCTTCAAACATACCTTTGCGTTTATCCCTTTGTATACTGATGAATTCATCCATCTGGTTTTATACCATTAACTTGGGATAATCCATTGTACATATCTAGGGGTGTGAGAGTATACATGTATTTTTAAAAAAGATATTGTATTTTATGTGTGAAAATTACCCATTTAGGGGTTACCCGTATACAAAGGGTTAAACGTATTTCACGCACATTGTGCAATCTACAACAGCAAAGTTTGACAAACTTTGCTGTTGTTGATTGCATATTATGCATAAAATTTATTTCATGTTTCATCAATTCTAATCATTATGTCTGAAGCACATTTGAAAACTATTTTGAAATGCACCAATACTAACAGAAAACGAAGACGCTATGAAGGTTTCTGAACTGCCTTAGGGTCAGGCTCTGTGCTGACATGTTGAAATTAGCACTCGCCGCGAGAAATCTTGAATTTGTTGCATGCTAAAAACAAAGGCACATCCTGTGCATCCGTGCAGTTTGATCAGTGGCTTCGTTTTTCGCTCACTGCAAAGTATATAACATGTATCTTAGCTTACTTCATACATAATTTCTACCTTCTCTCTAGAGCTGAGCAGACTGGCTTGAACTTTGTCTGGTCGGAAACCCCAAAGGCAGGGTTTCTCACGTCGAGGCCCAGATTATGAACATAAGATAGCTATATATCAACTCAATGGTTCAGGCACTGACCCAAGTGTTTTCCATAGAAAGAAGTAAAATGTTCAATCTGAGGCCACAGGCCAATTCATGATGAGGAACAAACACAGAATACAGGCACCCTTACGGCAGGAGGAAAACAAGTCCTAAATACTTACACAATAATAGTATTATTCATTTGTGACCTCTCAGTATTGACCTTTGGTCGAGTCTATCTTCCTGGGTTGAGCAGATAATTTGCCGTTAATTTACCGTTAACTGTTTGTAAAAATTCTTTATATCCTTAAAAGCTATATTGAATTAATATCTGTTTCATTGGTTCAGTGGTTAAACGCTCTCATGAAACGCGCGAAGTCGTGAGTTCGAGCCTCATTTCGGACCTTCTTTTTTTCTTGCAATTTTATTGCATGTATTGATGTTTAATTATTTTAATATAGGAATGTAAAATGATTTTTTCGTGCGTTGGGTACGAATCCGTCATTGTACCCAGCATGGAGTATGATCATTCTTTCACCTGAACATATAAAAGTTAAGCATATTTAGTACATAAAATAAATTAATTTTATGTAAATTGAAATCAACAGACAGTAATATGCACGGCCAACGTTGAATGTTTGCTGATTTTTATGAAATCCTCATCCATAAAAAAAGTGGTTAAGCATGCCAGTGGTTAGCGAATGACATATGCATGCAAAGTGTGATCAAATATACTATGTGGCCAAGAGCTATGAACATTTTCACGAACTGCTAACGGACGGACGAGCGGACGAACTCAAATAGTGATTATAGTGCAGACCCAAGGGTTGTACAATTCCACTTTTCATAAATTACCTTTAGAAAAGGGTATCTTTAGTCCAGTAGTACTATCTTGCCAGCATTTCGGGACAGCGCGGCTGGTATGAACGTAAGTTTCATCTGTGTAGCCCGCATCTCTCAACTCCCTGACCATGCGAAGGTATCAGATCCTGCTGAGGACTACATCTTGTCTCTTCATCAGCACTTTTTGATTCACCCACAGCGTGTGTAAGCAGACTTCGTATGAAGGAATCTTTGCGAAGACGACCCTTGCTGCCAATGTAACCAATGCTCTGTTTGGGCACTATTCTGATGTTATCAATGATTGACAGAACTTTCTTCAAGCAGTACGTTTTGGCGATGGTCCACCGTACAAAACCATGGTCAAAGTCATCTGGTGACACTTTCGACGTAGATGACGGTGGTTGCTTTGGCTGTTGCTGCTCGTCATGTGCCTTCTTTTTCTCTTCCGCAATTTTCTGAGCGGTAGATCTGCTAACGCCAGTGAGTGCTGCAGTCCTGTCACATATACGATTAAGTTACAGTTTCATTCCAGACTTCTTTTCCTCCATGCAGAATTTGTACACGTTTTCAATAATAGCTCCTGCATCGTCGCTGTAGCGCCATACTAGCCTCGCCATTTTACTGAGTGAAGTCGCTTTACATGTACATAATACATCAGAACATGATTTTTTTCTGCAAACATGTAAATCACGAAAAAATTCCTGCTTCTTTGCGAAAGCAAAAAATAAAAAATAAAGAAAAGATTTTGCTGGGGCTCGAACCCTCAGCTTTGTTTTCAGATTCTTTGAGTACAACCGTTATACTTACTGCGCCATCAAATCGCTTGTTAAAGTACACTTGTAAATACGAATAAGTGTATGTCATAACGTTGTAACACCCCCTATTTTATGGAGGAGTTCATTATTGTTAGTGCAGTCACGCCCTGATGCTTTTAAGGCTATTATAGTACCACTAATTATGAGTCATTCTAGCGGTTACACGGTGATTTCGAAGTGTGACCAAAAAGTTCTCGACCCAATATGCTTCAATATGCTTCCAATATGCTTCAATATGCTTCGGTGAGATTCATTGCATTAAAATCTTTGTCAGTTGGTCATTAGATCTAATTGATTGACATTGGGAGTGTGAAAACTGTGCGGTCATGCTTTGTTGCTTATGTAAAGCACTTTTTAGAGAGGAGAGTGCGACACATTTGCAAAATGAAGAAAAATCTTTAAATCAGAAGGTTGACAAATTCTTCTGCCTCCGAAAGAAATTTATGACGACTTCATGGAAACCCTTGGGAAGGAGTCTCGTGGAAAAATGGGCAGCAGAGTTCAAGAAGGAGAGAGAGAGAGCGTTGAGGATGGTGGACGGTCTGGCCGCAACAAAGATGACACCACTGATGAAAATGTTAAGGTCATGCACACCCTGGTTATGTGTGATAGGAGGCGAGACCTGCGATGCATAGCTAGCGAAGTGGGCATAAGTTTTGGGTCAGTACCATCAATCCTAGCCGGTATCTCAGGTATGTCAAAGACTTTGACAAGATGTGTGCCCTGAATGTTGACTGATGATCAGAAAAGGACTCAAGCTACATAGGCATCTCCTGTCTCGCTATGAAGATGATCCCGGCGATTTTATCGAGCGAGTTGTAACCCAAGATGAGACATGGATTCACCACTTTGACCCAGAGTCAAAAATGCAGTGCAAACAATGGAAACACCCTAGCTCACTCCCTCAAAAAAGAAAAAGTGGGTGCATTCAGCAGTGAAGGTGATGGCCTAAATCTTTTTGGATCGTCAAGGAGTGATTATGATTGATCTTGAGCAATGTCACGCAATAATCGGTGCAAATTATGCCGGCAAATTTAGGCGGCTACTCCAGGAAATCAGAAGAAAGAGGTGAGGAGAACTGACAACATCACAAGTTGCCAAAACTGCTGCGACTGACTGTGGATTTGAAATCCTTCCACATCCCCATATTCTCCTGATGTGGCTCCTTCTGACTTCTATCTGTTCCCAAAGCTGAAATCCCATTTTCGTGGTACACAGCATGGAAGCAATGAAGGCGTCATAGAGGCAGTAAACGAGTACTTTGGGGACCAGGAAAGGGCCTTCTATTTTGAAGGGATAAGAAAGCTGGAACAGAGATGTGCTAACTGCATTGCCTCGAAGGGAGATTGTATTGAAAAGTAATGGTCAATTTTTTATTCCCTGGTAGCCCAAAGTACAAGGGGCCGAGAACTTTTTGATCATCCCTCATATGAACTTGATCATTGCATGGGTAATAAAGGGTCCCTTGAAGGATTTAGGTACTTCCCCATCAAATATTGATATTTATCTTGGTGAAAGAAATTTGGCTTTATACAGGTAAGTCACCTCTTGGAACCTCTTTAGTTCAGTGCGATACTAAAATTGATTTAATCTTTCCCTTACAACTTAATCCGCTGATGACCTCTTATATACTAAAACATAGGTATTTAAGTAAAGCTAACGTCTCTATCGACTGATGTTTTGCAAGGTACCAACCTGTAAAGTATTCTATTCTAGGCGCTGAAAGAAAAACCCCGTTAAAATATGCAAATGCAGATATTGAAAAATGAGTTTGTAAAATATCTCTTCTCACTCACGCAGAATTGACATGCTGGAAGGAAAAATGAGGGGATAACGGGAAATGACTCACCCGAGAATTTCAAACAGATTAGTTACCTTTTGACATATATCAGTATTAGAAATGCCAAAGGTTTGCTCATTAAAATGACCAGATAAAAGTGTCAAAGAACATGAGAATTCTTTGGTGAAGAAGGTAGTTGATTCAGCCCTCGAATTATCCGCACATTGGACATGCACTGATTAAAAAATTTTGATTCCAAACACCTTTTCTGTTACATGTATCTTAAAACTTCTGGGGAATAGAAACAAATTTTTGAGATAAACCCACCACTTTATCATGAAAATCATTTTGCATACAATTGTAGTTTTACATTCCATGCTTGAACTGTCATAATGTAAACAATGTTCCAACATTTTGACACGAGCCTGTGTAGCCCCCTTTTAAGTTTAGAAACTCTAAATGATGTGAACATCATTTAGAGTCAGCAGCATAACACTTATAGAATATTCAAGCGACTAGCAAAGGCTCTGACCAGACTGTACGTCTGCACAGGGTGATCTGAGGCTTTACTGGTCGCACATACCACATTGTTGGAAATCTCATGTTACGGGTCATTTTTGTAAAAATATGTTACTTAAATATATGCATGCTTTATGTAGGTATGATACAACTCAGTGATAAGCGCTCAAAATTACAATGTGTAAGGAAATTAAAACAAAAGTAGTTTTTTCTGTAGATCACAATGATATCGTTGACCATAAGTACATTGGATCAATCCTGGCAATTTAGTAAACATTCAATATAGCCAGGATGATTACTCGCATGCTAGCTGGCATACGTAATCGACGTAGTGGCTTAACCTACTGTTATATGACGGATAGATGCTACTTTTATGAAATATCATCATCTAAACAGCCGATCAGCATTACAATTTATGTTTACAATCAATTGAAGTGATTGCTGCGTTTCTTTATTCCTTAAGTATACAAACTAAACAGAGGTAAAGAAGCGAAAGGGCAGGATTGAGGTAATAGGAACTGGTCGGAGATAACGTCCTATGTGCTGGACAGGTGTAAAGCAAAATAGGAACAAGACGGGGATAAATTGTTTAGCTAGCATGGAAGCTTGCTATCATACAAACTGAACAGGGGTAAAGTCGCAGAGACAGACATTGGTAAAGTCGTAACAACTACGCAGCGGTAAGGACTGGACAGGGGTTGAGTCATAGGAACTAGAGAGGGGTAAAGTCATAGGGACTAGACAGGGACAGGGATTGAGTCGTAGGAACTGGAGAGGGGTAAAGTCATAGGGACTAGACAGGGACAGGGGTTGAGTCGTAGGAACTGGAGAGGGGTAAAGTCATAGGGACTAGACAGGG
The DNA here is from genome assembly GCA_964019695.1 of Loripinus fragilis. Lineage (NCBI taxonomy): Eukaryota > Metazoa > Mollusca > Bivalvia > Lucinida > Lucinidae > Loripinus > Loripinus fragilis. Next base: position 9,935,747 of record OZ026530.1, read on the forward strand.
ATTGAGTCGTAAGAACTGTACAAGGATATTTAAAGCGGGATATGGATCTGAAAAAAATGGTATAGTGGGCAGGGGTGAAACTTTCTAGGGACCGAACAGGGGTAAATCTGGCTAAGGAGTAACCCCAGACCGAGATACTGGACAGGGGTAAAGAGAACATACTTTAAGCGCTTTTCATAATACAGCGTGCTCAAACAGAAGCGCAAACTGTACACTTTAATACTTGATATCTATAGCGATTTCAAAGACAAGCATTTCATTTTTGCAGGATACTTAGATTGGACTGTCCTTCATCAGTAACCTGAATTCTATATGTTTTCAAGCCTTGTTACACTAGTTTTCTGTCGGCTTGCAAGGATAACCATGAATGAAAAGTCAGAAACACACTATGCAATGAGAACTTCTTATATCCTTCGATATACAGACTTCATATGCGCTCACACATTCTGAACGGTATTCTATCATTTTTCCATTGTTACAACGCTTGCGGGTCACACTGTTTCATATATCAACTTCGCCAAAGGTATTGAAAAGAAGATGCCAAAGAGTGGTCAACCTGGCATGCAACAAAAATTTTGTGTTAAACTCACGATTTTGTCAGTATGTCAGATTGTCAATTTTTTGGCCAATTTCTTTAAAATGCTTTTAGCAAAGAAGCAAACAGTGTGACTCGCAAATTGTTGTATGCTATCAGAGGAACAACGGAAAATGATAATTATAGTTCAAAATGTGTGAGGGCATAGGAAGTCTGTAAATAAAAGATTCCGGGATGTTCTCACTACATATTGTGTTTGTGACATATTTGTTCATATTTATCGAAAACGTGATCTTACAGCGCGTGAAAAATATAGATTTCACACTCCTGTTTAGTGACAGTGCAATCCAAGTATCCTACAAGTTTGAAATGCTTATCTTTAAAATGGCTCTAGTTATCAAACATTATATACATGTTGCGTTGCTTTTTGTACACACTGTTGCTGTACTTATAATTTAAAGTATCAGGTTTAAAAAAATATATTTACTAACATAAACTTATGTCTCTCTTAATTTCTGGGCTATATTCTTTTTTGTGGACATGCTTGAAAAGAAATAAACAATGGGATATTTAACCAAATAGGTTGCTTTGGCATGAAAAAATATGGTTTGCAAAACCAGTATTTTAGGCTCGGGGAGCAAAATGGGGGTATACAGGAAACACCCATTGCCATGCAATGCCCTTATCGATCAGAACCGTTCCAAATTCAGGGCTTCAGATCTTTTTTAAGATTGGTGGGCCGAAGTGACCAATGGAGCAAAAAATGGTGGGTCATTTTCTGAAATAATGGGCCAAAACATATCAAACTAACCACAGTTGACATTTGGGTTGTATACTTTACCTACACACTGATACAGACACTTGTATGCATATATGTATATTGACTGCTGATTATACAGTAAAACCTGTCTTAAGGTCACTGCCCACACCTGGGCGATTTTTTTTCCAAAAAATAGAATTTTTTCATTTTTTTATATTCTGTAGTACATCATATTATAAGATAACTAACGCATTTTAAAGAAAATTTACCGTCCAGTTCAAAAGTTACAGCCCTTCATTATATGGCCTATGTTGGCTTTTTTACGCAGCTTTATGGAAACTCATTAAGACAAGTAAAATATTCTGTAACTCAATTTTATATTTGAAAATCGTTATTTCAAACAAGCATGCGAAGCCATTAATAATTAAGAACTGTTTCTCAAACCATTCTTTTGCAGCTATACAAGTATTTTTCTTCATATCACGCCTTCAAACCAGCATTCACCGATATTTATGCATTCGTTTTCAGCAATTGCTGACTGTTATTTCAATATTTAAACAAACTTTAAAAAAATAAAATTTTCTATTTTTTTTAGGAAAGTGATCATTATATAAGATGCATTATGACAGAATTTAAAAAAAATTCACCGTCTAATTAGTGAGATATTACCAAATCATTATCCCTACCCCCTAAACTGCAAAACAATGAACTAAGCAGGCTTTCCTTATTTCTAAGCATGCTTAAACCTTACGAACCAAACACTATTGATTGAAATACCTCACTGTGAACTGCCAAATGAAGCTATATGTATTTCAAATACTTTGAACATTTATATGCATATATGAGAAGACTTTTCAATACCAAAAACGATACCAAAATACCCCACCCACGGTAAAAAGAAACTTATCTGCATTTCGTCTGAACACCTAGTCGATATATTTTGACCAAATCTGCAGAGATACATCATTAGGATAGAGATGTAATGTTTTGGGGACATTTACCGTTTTTCAAGGTCACTGGGTAACTCTGCATGTCTAATTTAGGAGAAAAATGTGCTGTTGTAACATGCATCGCTTCAATGATCGATGCATATACTACATGTATACTCATCCAAAAAATTGAAGTGTTTTTAATCTTTGTTGCAACCTCGGGCGCCATACTAACGTCCGAGCGCGAAGCAAGGCCAGACCTTAACACTTGACCAGAGGAGGTTTATTTCTATTAGATCTATATATCCCTTGACGGACAGCTTTCGGATGAAACATGTCAAATGTAGAGTAGACTTGGAGATTAGCAAAAATTTTAGCGTAAAATTTAAATACTTTATTGCTCATTATATTTATATTTGCTTTGGTGCTCAAAAGAACCGTCTCACTGAGTACCTATAACTTACCTATACTTTGGTTGGACCCGCATTTATATGAAAAAGGTTCTTTTTATGCCCACACCCTTCCCGCTACTGAAGGGGGTATTCAGTGGCGTGGAGGGGGAGGGGGTTTATTTTTGGTACGGATCCCGTCGGCATTGGTCATGGGCGGAGAGTAGTCTAGAGGGGCTAGACATTTTCTATGTGCATATCACATGAAACTGGTTTGTAGATTGGGTCCGCATTTACATGAATATAAATGCATATATGAGCATCGATGCGACAAAACCTGTCTTCAGTGTTTCCGATAAGATCATACCAAAACCAGCCTTCTCAGCCACAGAGACTAGATAGAATAGTGAAGTTCGCATGGAGCAAGTTTAAATACGATACTATTCAATTTGTGAATAGCAAAGGCGCTGATCAGGCGCAAGCTGGTCTGTGCCTTTGTTGTTTGCAGACCCCGATTGCAGAATTCCTCGCCTACCTTTAGTAAATTTAGTAAATTTAGAGTAGGCCTACTATAAATTAGACTAACGACTATACTTGGGTCAACCTTAGCCAAAGATAGCCCTTGTAGCTAAATATTTCAACACATTTGACAGAAGGCAAATTGTTTAGGACGCAAACTAAAGCTCTCAACGTCAACGTCAAGTTCAATACTTGTCGTTTACGCATAATGACGTCATAAGAGCAAGTGACGTCATTAGCGCACGTCAGGTTCAAAGTAGACGCTAGAGAACGTGACGAGATAGTCTGTCTTGGTGAAATTTTAATGCAGGTAAAATTAAACCAAAAAATCATATATAGATCTAAATACAAGTAGTTATATCATTATTGTTGTTGTGGACTGTCAAAAAAACCGCGAACAGTGGACTGACATTTCCCTGGTATAATGCGTGTTCCATTACACTGACTGATTTTTTTCTTCTCACAGAGCTGAGCGTCCATCGTTTAGTATCCGTAAAGAATGCCAATTTTTGTTTTTCATTATTCTTAAAATTTTGTTTGCATTTTTAATGTGATATCAATCGCTTTCAGATTACCAACGTGCAGTGTAACGGGCATTACTGTCTGTAGAAAACATATCATAGTTGCGTAAAATCACACTTTGTCATAATCGAACGCTACCGAGTATTACCTCCCTTGATGATTTAGAGTTACGGTTATTGCTATGGGCAGTGACCTTAAGTGGCCACTAAAAAAAGAAGACAAATTATCGCTAAATGCAGGTCAAAAGTATTGCAGAATGCTCCAAGTGGGACATTCTGCAATGCTTTTGACCTTCATTAAGCTACAATTTGTTATTAAGATCTTTGTTTTGTCTTTTTTGAGTGGCTGCTTATGACATGTTTTACTGTTTTGACTACCTACACGAACTTTCTGTTTTGTGGAGTTTGTAGACTCGCTGTTGTAAGATGAATATTTTTACCTGCGTTGCTTTAGCGAAAGCAGGTCTAGTAGTGGGTCCGCTCCGTCCGTCCGTGTGTCCACAACATTTAAAGGGTACCAAGTTTGTGTAATCTATAACTCTATAGTTTTCATTCCTTTTCTTTCAAACTTTGTTTAATGATTGTTCACATATTGGAGATGTGCACCTCCTATTTTGTGCACATTTCATTTTTTTTGTTTCATTTTTGAGGGGTGCTGAACATAGATATTTTTTTCATCCAAAATGCGTAGGGGGCCAAGTTTGTGTAATCTGAAACTCTAAAAGTTTTGATTCAATTTATTTCAAACTTTGCCTAATGATTGTTCACATATTGAAGATGTGCATCTCCTCTTTTGTGCACATTTCATTTTTATTTTCTAGTTTTTGACGGGTGTTGAACTTAGACATTTTTTCCAACCGAAATGCTTAGGGGGTACCTAGTTTGTGTAATCTGAAACTCCAACAGTATTCATTCCTTTATATTCAAACTTTGCATTATGATTGTTCACACATTGAAGATGTGCACCTCCTATTTCGTGCATGTTTCTTTTACTTTTCATTTTTGACGGGTGTTGAACTTAGACATTTTTAGCATCCGTAATGCTTAGGGGGTGCCTAGTTTGTGTAATCTGTAACTCCAACAGCATTCATTACTTTATATTCATACTTTGCATAATGATTGTTCACACATTGAAGATGTGCACCTCCCATTTTGTCACACTTAATAAATAATTTTCCATTTTTGACGGATGTTGAACTTAGACATTTTCCTTCGGAGATGCTTAGTGGGTGCCTAGTTTGTGTAATCTGTAAGTCCAACAGTATTCATTATTTTATATTTAAACTTTGCATAATGATTGTTCACACATTGAAGATGTGCACCTTTTATTTTATGCACATTTGATGAACATTTTTCTTTATCTTTGAGGGGTTTTGAACTTAGACATTTTTTTTGTTAGAAATGCTTAGATGGTTTCTGGTTTGTGTTATCTGTAACTCCAAGAGTTTTCATTCCTTAATATTCAAACTTTGCATAATGATTTTTCATACATTGAACATGTGCCTCTCCTTTTTGTGCAAATCTGATAAACATTTTCTTATTTTAAGGGATGTTGAACTTAGACATTTTTCCATCTGAAATGCTTAGGGGTGTTTTGTTTGTGTAATCTGTAACTTAAGCAGTTTTCATTAATTTATATTCAAACTTTGTATTATGATTGTTGACACATTGAACATGTACACCCTATATTTATGCACATTTGATAATATTTTTTGAGTGTTTAAAGTCACCTACTGTAGATTACATTGTGTAATTTGGATGTAATCTGAATTCTTTCCTGTATATTTGAACTTTGCATATCGACTGTTCACACACCGATGTGCACCGGCGACGCAGGTCCAGAGCAGAGTTTGGTCTTGTTATTAAAGTGAGATTTTTTCACAACTAAAAAGGATGGACCCACTGCCTTGGAAAGTGATGGGCCATATTTTGAAAACATGGGACAATGACCCGGGCCCACCATAAATCTGAAGGCCTGCAAATTGGTACAGACACTCTCCAAGAACTTGTATTGGTCAAACTGCAAGGCCAAAAAGAACGATCCAAAAATATAAATGTCATTAATTTAGCAATTTAATTGATTTTTTTTTTTCGTTTGAAAGACAGAACCCATAGAAAATATTATTTTTCGACGTCACTGTATGTCAGACACGATGTCAAAACGCTATGAAATATCGCAGGCAATGCCAGGTTCATATAAAATGCAATCTATTCAGCGTCATTTCCATTTCAATGATTTGAAGTTCTATGAGGAACAGCGGAACTAAGATCCTAAATGTCCTTTATATCCCTTTTCCGCACATTTTTATTTATTAACCCCTTTTAAAAATTATTGGACTTTTACTAATACCGGTAAATGTGTCTTGTGTAATAATTGTTGACCTCAGTTTAATACGGCTGACTTGAGGCCAATACCGCTGACCTCAAATCAATATTAATTGACCCTCGGTCAATACAAGAATCCAACAGCGTGGTTTATTAAATACGCTGTATTGTGCTACATGTATACTGTTACCAGGTTGTTTGAAGAATGAAATAATTATGAAGTGTGAAGTCGGAAGTGTTGAGTTTGAATTAAGAACAGTTACTGTAAAGTATGAAGCCACGTCATGACTTCTCGTACCATGATCTAAAAATGCAACCGTCATTCAAGCTATGTTCGTAACTTCTAAAAATAGACAAAATCTAGTAACATTTCTGATCATATACTTTTAACGTAATTTGCAGCGAGGTGAGCTGTCTACGTCTGGTCTACATTATTCTCAACTTCCATACTAGCGCACGATATGCGCAGTCTCGCCCGAGTATTCGCTGTTTTCCCATGCAGTCTCGCCCGATTATTCGCTGTTTGTCAATGCGATAAGTGTCGTTTTCCCATACTCTGGCTCATTTTTAAATGAAGATATCTATAAAGGATTTTACTCATTCTGATAAAGGTAGATTATGCTATTTAAAATCGAAATTAAGATTGTATCATCAACAAGTCAAATCGGAATAAATATTGATTGTTGACAAATTCAGACTCTCAGGAGGTAGGTTTGTAGTTTTTTTGATGTCTACGCTCAATCACATGATTCATTGTGTTTTTGACTATTGGCATAACAATCGTCTAATACGTAATTGCAACCTGAAGGGTAATTTCTAATACATCTTTAAACCATTTACCCCATAGAGACACCTTTTAACGCTTTGCAAACAGAGCAGACCCAGATCAGGCAGCTCTTGTAAGAGCTGCCTGATCAGGGTCCACTCTGTTTGATTATGGAAATATGATTAGATATGATCCTACATTAGTGGATCTGACAATCTATGTGCGAACGTGAACGTTTATTTATATAATTAGCCATAGTGGGTGGAGCTTAGCATTACTACTTTGCCCTGACGCCAATGTGGCGCAAAAGCTCCGCATTGACGCCATTGCGTAGTAGGAGCCTTTTCATAAGTTGCATGACTAAAACGAAAGTTCATTGTGTTCATGGCTGGGGGTTTTGTTTGTTTGTTTGATTTGATTCTTTACGTCCCATCAACAATCTTTCAGTTATAAAGGGACGGGTCTTCCTGGGTTGAACCAGTACTAAGCTACGATTAATGTTCTTGCTCAAGGACACAACACAGTGACGCCGGTGAGCCTCGAACCCGCGGCCCATCGGTCTCGAGTTAAGCACTCTACCACTGAGCCACTGCGCTATCTCATGGCTGGGGGTAGTGGCGGGTGGTTCCTTACAAAGAAACATCTACTGTTTGGCAAACAGCAGGTGCTAGGACCGATTCTATGTAGCAAGAAGCATTGAGAGTACCCCGCCCACCTTCGGGATAGCAAATCTCAAATGAAAAAGTGGGGTAAAAGTCCTCAGCGAGGTGTGTCGCTTTTGACTTATAATATATGAGCCATAACACGAGATTTGGTACGTAGCAGCGAAAACTTAAACGAGTCTACGCGCACGTGATGTACCGACAATGGAATGCGAAAATTTAAGTGAGTGTGTTATGTCTTTGTCTTGTATACTTTGCCTTTACTGCTCGCATACATGGATGTAGATGAAGATGCCCACATGCGCAGAACAAGGAAGTTTTGCCAGAGGGAGCCAACATTTCATAACTTTTTTTTTGATGAGGAGATAGAGGATCCAAAAATCACTGTAACTAGGCCAACATCGGCCCGCCAGCGAAACGCCATTTAAATGGCGTTTCGCTGGTGGGCCGATGATGGCCCAACATTGAATGCTGGCTTGGTATCTTTGTGATTTTTCAGGGGGATCGGGACCAGTATTGCTAAGAAACCCTATATATTTTTTTGTGATTTTCAGGGGGGGGGGGGGGTCCGGACCCCCTGTCTCCCCTCTGGGTCCACCCATGGCCCAGACAAAAATTTTGACTAGACATCAGCATGGGCGTTTATTAGAGAACGTGCGCTTTGACCATAAGTACCACAATCTCCTGCACTGGTCCATCATATGTCTTTTAAAGGAAATAAAATAAAATGACATCTGTAGGACAAGCTCATTCAGCATATGCACGTGCACAACGTGAAGAATGGTTCAGACAACAACAAAACAGAAGGTGGAACAAATGTATGGGAACTGTTCCGGCGTCTGCGGACGAGTATTATGGTCCACAGCCAAAATACGACTATACATGGAAAGGTATACCTTTTATACGAGGGGCGTTTTTTTATGTTCGCAGAACTGGGTAGCATAAGTATACATCTTTTGAAAGTTCTAGTCTCTGGCTTAAAATTGATATAACATTTGCATCATTAGCGTATAGTTCAGTCAAGATATTTAGCTATTAATAGAGCATGGTGAAATTCACTGGCCAAAATTTGTGCCATTTTAAATTGCAGTCAGCAAAAGCCCGTACCAAACATCTATCCCAATAAAATGGTATATGCCTACTGGACACTTTGCATTTCTGTCTGCAGAGGCCATGTATAAAATAACACTATTCATGCTACCGTTTAAGCGTTCAGTCAGAGACGAAGTCCACAATTTTCATATTGCTACCATATTTCTAATGTCCAGTATATATTTGTATATCTTTGCCTCTTAGAGATCATTAAAGTCTTACAGTCATTTTGAAATAGTTTTAGGTTGCATGCATAGATAAAAGAAGCTAAATCATTCCAAATATTAAACACTGTATTATATGACTTTTTGGGAACTGTAAAGGCGACACCTCATGAATGCGTAATTAGGACCGGTCAACCTTAGACTCAGGTAAAAGCTGAAAATGAGGCATGGTTGTATTCAATCTTGCGCCATTACCTCAGTATAGACGCAAAACACATTATTTAGTCCTTAAAATGCCAGCAAAATAACTGCATCTGAAAATTTCTATTCAGCATAAGCATAGAGGCAAACACTGTGGACCCAGGATCAGTCTGATCTGGATCCACACTGTTTGTCTATGAGGCTTCAAATATTTTAGTGGACGACAAAACATACATTTTGTGATTATGCGCTTTAAAGGCAGGGATTCTGTACAATGTACCCCCGGCAGAAAGATTATTACCTGTTTGAGATGGTCAGTAGGCAGAGTGGGCGGAGCTTAGCTACTGACCAGGCCACTGTCCTAATCTGGTCTAGCAGATAACAGATAGGCCTCAGGCTACTGTTCTGTTTTCTACTACTACTGTCTCAAAAATGACAATATTTTTGTAATAGCTATTGATAAGAAAAATAAAAACAAAAAAGCTGATAAAAATGAATGAAGGCATGAATGTTGAATGCAGCCATCTTCAATGAAGTTGATTGTAATCATATAATATCTGATTATTTTTCATTTTTTTTATTCATACAATTTTTTTTTTCAAAATATTTATCAATAATTATCATGCTGAATATTTATGCACTATATCCCTCCCAAATTTGTTCAAAATAACTTTACCTATTTAGATGCAGTTTGAGTTCTGATTAGCATAGCTGATCTGGATCTTCGCCGTTATCTAAATAAAACCTTGTAAGATTTATCCCCAACAAATATTACTCTAACCTAAGAAAACAAAAGGTGACTGCCCATCCATGCAATTGATGCTAATTGCTGTATAAACAAACAATCACATTCATGGACCATATAGGATTACAGTAAGCTAAATGTCGATATGAATATTAAAGTCACCGCCTTTACAGTAAGCGAAAAGTCTATTAATACAATTTATTTTCGCTGGTTTCAATTAACATACAGTTCTACGAACTTTAAAAATGCCCCTCGTAGATTCAATCATGGAAATTAGTTAATTATATTTCAGTATCGACGCGAGAAAACCTGTCTTTGGGGGTTTGCGAACAACAAATGTGCAGACCAGCCTACGCATTCGCTCAGTCTGATCAGCATCTTTGTTATTTGCTTAATGGAACGTTTGTTTGACGGGTCTTCCTGTGTTGAACCAGTAGTACTAAGCTAGGATTAATGCTCTTGCTCAAGGACACAACGCGGTGACGCAGGTGAGGCTCAATCCCGTGGCCCCTCGGTCTCGAGTCAAGCATTCTACCACTGAGCCACTGCGCTCCCACTTAATGGAACGTATCATATCTAGCTTTGCTACGGGCGATATTTAAATTTTTCTAGCTAATCTCTATAGCTGGGCAGACTGGCTTGAATCTCACTTGGTCGGACACCCATAAGACAGGTTTTCTCGCGTCTTGGCCTATTTATGATATCTATAGGCATTTACGCATTTGCCATGAGTACCACAATCTCGTGCACTGCCCCATGTGTCTTTTAAAGGGACATAGCATAAAATGACAACAGTCGGACGAGCTTATGCAGTAGAGGCACGTCATAAGCAGGAAGAATGGTTCCGGAAGCAACAAAACAGCAGGTGGAACAAATGTATGGGAACTGTTCCGGAGTCTATAGATGAGTATTATGGTCCACAGCCAAAATACGACTATACATGGAAAGGTATAACTCTTTTAGATTAATTCATCCAACGGGTCTTTTTATGTTTTATAAACGATCATAAATGCACTTGGAATGTATATTTTAAAGAGCATGTCCAATCATAGTTTAAGAATATAATTTCCTTCATAGCCTGAATAATTACTATGGCCTGGAGCTTTCATCGGCGAGTTGGTGTCTGCTACTTGTTCTTAGGTGGGCTGCAAATTACAATGTAATTTCTTTTGGATAAAGTTAGGTATCACTTTCGTTATGAAGAAATGTTTTTAAAATTCCAATATTCCGTAGCCTGGTATAGCATATTTTTGTAATGAAGAAATAGGGCATTTTTTTCAGCTTCAAGACACAATCGAGAATACGTATTGTCGCGTTTGTGTCATTTGTAGGGATAACAATAAATCAGTGCGCCGTCCTTCGGATCGGGCCTTCTGTACGAGTGAAAGAGTCGTACAGTTAAGATATAGCTACTTGGGTAGGCTTTCATCCTGCAATCTGGAGTGTACAAAGTGCACCTGCCATAATGGTCAGATATGACCAAGTGCTTTAAATATAAAACGAAAGAAATAAAAAAGAAAGAAAGGAAAGATACATTAAATAACACTTTTGACAGGATCCCGAAGCCAATATACACACGATTTTGTCGCTTTTAAGGTCCTTCTCGTTCATAGGAAACATGTCCATCTCTTCATAACACAGGTTTGATTTATATTTGTACATTGAAGAATATAGTTTGATAGGTGTGCCATCGGTTCGTACTGTAAATGTGGAGGAAATTTTCGCGAACATTTTATTTTCGCGATGCGCTAAAAGACATATTTGCCACGTTAAAAATTCGCGACTTTGGCATGATTTACCATAGTGTTTTCACCCTTTCTCGAGTATTTGATTTTCGCGAAATTTCGCGGGCGCGAAGTTTCGCGAAAATAAACCCTCGCGAAAATTTCCGAATTTACAGTATTGAATTGGTTTGATTTCAGTGGTGCTGATCGGGAATGCACGTGCAGGGAAAACAAGCTTGTGCCAGAGATACATAACAGACACATTTGAAACAGAAATTCACACGTGTAGCCTGTCTATTGCCTTTCATACAAAGTAAGCATGCAGCTGTTAAAGCTAATGTACATATAAGCCTAGCGTCCTTTTTGTGGGACAAACGCAAACAGTGCAGGCCCAGGTCAGATACCACAGAACTTCTCATGTGTAGCCTGTCTATTGCCTATCATACAAAGTAAGCATGCAGCTGTTAAAGTTAATGTACATATAAGCCTAGCGTCCTTTTGTGGGACATTGGCAAACAGTGCAGACCCAGGTCAGATACCACAGAACGCGGCGTCTGATCAGGGTTTCCACGGTTTGCTTACAGAATGCTCTATAAGAATTTGGACAAAAAAGAACAATGTCCAAAAATATGTGTGTGTGTGTTTTACAGGCCCAGCTCTGACAACGTTTTTTCCAAGATTCCGGGGGGTTCTTTTTCCGGGAGGGGGGTCCAATTACTTATTCCTATAGAAACCCATTTCCACCCCCACCCCCTCTCTGGACCCACGCATAATCACCCATCAGCCCTAAGAATAGAAATGGACACGTGTTTCTAATAATGGTAGGCAAGACCATTCGGCATAAATGGGTTAATGTATTAAATACTGTACGCTACACGTACCTTTGTCTAAGCCCACTGGATTGCATACCACTCGGCCTAAGAAAGCACTGTTAAACCGCAAATTTCACACTTCGCAAAATTCACACCGTGTGAAGAATTGGTACCAATGTTAACCCATATATATAAGTTCAGTGTCCTTTTTGTGGGGCATAGACAAACAGTGCAGACCCAGATCAGGGTCTCCACTGTTTGTTTACAAAATGGTATATTGAAATCTGAAAAAACATGAATAATACAACCTAACAACCCATGGACTGGTCCAGTTGATAATAACGGGAAATTCCATTCGGCTTAAGTGGGTTAATAATGATAGCTATTATGCATTGTTGCAGCACGTTTTGTAATAATGTAATAATTATTACATTTTGATATTCTTATTTCATTTTGCGCTGCGAATGTCGACGCAAAATGTAATAATCTAGATTTTTTATTTCATTTTGCGTTAATCATGTGCAGTTGGTTCAAAATGTAATAATTGTTACATTATGCGTTGATTATAGGCATACTTTTTTTTATTACATTTTGCGTAAATGGCATCATATCGGTTTCAGGGAGCGCAGTGGCTCAGTGGTAGAGTGCTTGACTCGAGACCGAAGGGTAGCGGGTTCGAGCCTCACCGGCGTCACTGCGTTGTGGTCCTTGAGCAAGACACATTTATCCTAGCTTAGTACTGGTTAAACCCAGGAAGAACCGTCCCGCATAACTGAAAGATTGTTGAGTGGACATAAAGAAACAAATCAAATCAGATCGGTTTCAAATGACAAACACTTTGTTTCATGCTATGATAGATGGCATAATTATTCAATTGTTTTGATTTTCGATGAACTGTTGATTTTTTTTTTATCAATATTGCCGTTGGATTTCGCCTGTTTGTTATCCACCGACGAAGTCAGAGGGATATATTTTTGCGTCGTCCGTGCATCCGTCCGTCCACTCCGTCCGCACTTTTGTCCGTCCGGAACCATATCTCTGTACTTATTTGTCATATTAAAATCATTCTTTGTACAAATGATTTGTACCATGTACCTTCGATATCCTGTAAGTTTCGTCAAAACCGACCCTTAAGCACTTGAGTTATGGCCCTTGTTTTAGTAAAGGCATTTATAATGCAAAACCTATATCAGTTATTTTGTATGATGATCTTCACATTTCACCAAAGCTATTATATCTAACAACTTCTCACTATAGACCATAAGAGCTCAGTGCATGTGGCTTAGAATGGCAGTGTCCAAATTGTACCCCACCCCTTTTGACCCCACCTTAGGGTCAAAGGTCAAATATTTAAATTTCGTAATAACTAAGGCAGTTGTCAATATTTTTGCTGAAATTTTGCACGCAGGCAGAGCAGCAATATTTGTGAAACATTAGGGATTTTAGTTTGAATGCCTGGGCCCTATCCCCTAGGGTGTACTTAGTGGGTGGGACCAAGGCCAAAATGAATTTTTTTTCGGAATATGGTTATGTTGCATATTAATTTAAGCTGACCATGGTAGCAAATATTTTGCCTACAGACACACCCTTGACCCTAGGATTGGGTCAAAAGGTCAAACCATGTCTTTTTCTGAAAGTAGTCATGTTGCATATCAAATTAAAGGGAATTGAGCACAGAGCACCATGAAAGTAAATATGCTGTCATAACACACACCCTCGACCACATGTGGTGGGGTCAAAAGGTCTTTTTTTTCTTTTCTGAAAGTGATTATGTTGCATATCAAATTAAAGTGGAAGCATTGTAGACCTACATGCAAAGTAACACTTTGAATTTACACACACCCTTGACCCCTGGGGTTGGATTTAACGGTCAGTTATTGAAATTGTGTAGATGTAAGTATACTTATTCATTAAACAAAGCACTAAAACATACTAAAAAGGCGGTTGTTATGATCTGAATGATACCGAAGGTTAACTTCAGGTTAAGATAATTGGTATTTATGTTTTGTGATGTACATCGTACATGCTTTTCTAAAATAACCCTTCGTCGGTGGATATAGATTCGTCGAATTTGTATTGTTAATTCTGTTGGCTAGAACCTTGAAAAAAGCAGATAAGGAACATATTAATAGAAACCCTGCCTGGCTAACATGTTGCAATTCCTTGCAAGACATTTAGCTTTAAGAAAAATATGGTCTACAAAATCCCCCCTTTTCTGACAGCAATTCATAAAGTGGTTTATTCACGTACACAACGCCTATCTAAATATGTCTGTAAATGAATCCGTGAACATAATTTATATTGTGTTATATTTGAATAGTATTCAGCCATCTCACGTTAAACAAACTATATAAACAGTATATTTACTTAATATTATTAAATTATTTCATTGTGCGTTGTCCTAGCATAACGCATTATGAAATAATGTAATAATTTTAACAAGAAGGAACAACTGATTGATTTTTTCTTACAGCAATTTTAACAATGGTTTATTCACGTACAAACACCTTTTCAAATATGTCTGTAAATGAATCCCGTGAACATAATTTATATTGTGTTATATTTGAATAGTATTCAGCCATCTCACGTTAAGAATACTTTAAAACAGTGTATTTACTTCATATTATTACATTATTTCAATTTTCGTTGTCCTAGCACAACGCGCGTTATGAAATAATGATATAATTTTAACAAGAAGGAACAACTCATTGATTTTTGCTTACAGCAATTCTTACAATGGCTTATTCACGTTCAAAACACCCTTATTACTTTAAATATGAGCTTACATAGTGAGAAATAAATCCTATGAACAGAATTGATATAGTGTTATATTTACATAGTATACAGCCATCTAATGCAAATATACTTTAAAAACACACAAGCTTTATTTCATATTACTACATTATTTCATTTTGCGGTTTCATAACAAAACGCATTATGAAATATTGTAATAATTTTGAAAAATGTAAAAAAATAATTGATTTTGTTTTCTGACAGCAATTCATAAAATGGTTTATTCACGTACGAAAGGCCTATTTTAGTATGTCTGTAAATGAATCCCATGAACATAATTTATAGTGTGTTGTATTTGAATAGTATTCAGCCATCTCACGTTAAGCATACTATAAGAACAGTATATTTACTTCATATTATTACATTATTTCATTTTGCGTTGTCCTAGCATAACGCATTATGAAATAATGTAATAATTTTAACAATAAGGAACAACTGTTTGATTTTTCTTACAGCAATTTTTAGAATGGTTTATTCACGTACAAAACACCTTTTTAAATATGTCTGTAAATGAATCCCGTGAACATAATTTATATTGTGTTATATTTGAATAGTATTCAGCCATCTCACGTTAAGCATACTTTAAAAACAGTATATTTACTTCATATTATTACATTATTTCGTTTTGCCGTGTCCTAGCACAATGCCTTATGAAATAATGTAATAATTTTAACAAGAAGGAACAACTCATTGATTTTCTCTTACAGCAATTTTTACAATGGTTTATTCACGTTCAAAAAGCCCTTATTACTTTAATTATGAGCTTAAATAATGAGAAATAAATCCCATGAGCAGAATTGATATAGTGTTATATTTACAAAGTTTACAGCCATCTAAAGTATACAGCCATCTAATGCAAATATACTTTAAAAACCCACAAGCTTTATTTCATATTACTACATTATTTCATTTGGCAGTTTCATAGCAAAACGCATTATGAAATAATGTCATAATTTTGAAAGATGTAAAAAATGATTGAATTTTTTTCTGACAGCAATTCATAAAATGGTTTATTCACGTTCAAAACGCCCTTATTACTTTAATAAGAGCTTAAATAATGAGAAATAAATCCCATGAAAAGAATTGATATAGTGTTATATTTACATAGTATACAGCCATCTAATGCAGATATACTTTAAAACCCCACACGCTTTATTTCATATTACTGCATTATTTCATTTTGCGGTTTCATAGCAAAACGCATTATGAAATAATGTAATAATTTTGAAAAGTATGAAAAATGATTGAATTTTTCTGACAGCAATTCATGAAGAGGTTTACTCACGTACACAACGCCTATTTAAATATGTCTGTAAATGAATCCCGTGAACATAATTTATTTTGTGTTATATTTGAATAGTATTCAGCCAACTCACGTTAAGCAAACTATAAAAACAGTATATTTACTTCATATTATTACATTATTTCATTTTGCGTTGTCCTAGCATAACACGTTATGAAATAATGTAATAATTTAAACAAGAAGGAACAACTGATTTTTTTTTCTTACAGTAATTTTCACAATGGTTTATTCACATACAAAACACCTTTTTAAATATGTCTGTAAATGAATCCCGTGAACATAATTTATATTGTGTTATATTTGAATAGTATTCAGCCATCTCACGTTAAGAATACTTTAAAACAGTATATTTACTTCATATTATAACATTATTACATTTTGTGTTGTCCTAGCACAGCGCGTTATGAAATAATGTAATAATTTTAACAAGAAGGGAAAACTGATTGATTTTTGCTTACAGCAATTTTTACAATGGTTTATTCACGTTCCAAACGCCCTTATTACTTTAAATATGCTCTTAACTAATGAGAAATAAATCCCATGAACAGAATGGATATAGTGTTATATTTAAATAGTATACCAAGTAAATAAGGTGCAAAGATCAGGAATCGATACAATCAAGTACCAAACCTGACCCAGGATAACAATGGGAAATCAACATAGAACACCACAAACGAGAGCCAAGATATCAGCTCTTTCCCAGCAGGTGACCACAAGGCACATATAAACAGACGTTCACAAAGGCATAGCAAACACAAGACAGAAAAGACATGAAAGATCCACAAAAGAAGGTCCGCCTTGGAATGGTCAGTCAAATATTTTACTGGAGGGCTTAAACCAGCCTCACGGCGCCAACCCCACCCCTAACTCTAATGCGAACCAGGACACAACTGGGAAAGTGACAAAACACAACACACACACACTATAGCCAAGAGGTCAGCCCTTTCCCAGCAGGTGACCACAAGGCTACAAAGATCAGACACGACATTACAACACACACCAACATGAAGCATAACTAACAAAAACGATCCACAAAAGAAGCACCGCCTTGGAAGGTATATGCATGAAGTAATGGTTAGTCGCTGCGTCATGTAAAAGGTGTGGTAAGGTGAAATATGAGTGAAAGTTCAAAATTTCCAAAATCCTGAATGGTCCTGAACTTTTAAAAAAATGCAGTATGCCTACATAAACTTAAAAAAACCAAGTTCAAATACTCAATTGTCTTTCGATAAACTAATAATAAATCAGAGAAGCTATCATAATCTGCTTAAGTTAGCATTTTGGTCTGACTTTCTATGGTAAGTCAGCCTAAAAATCTTGAATTCAGGATTCTGAATTCATATTTATTACATGTTTTACTGAAAATAGTAACAAAATGCTTAGTTACCCGAGCTGATGCTGCTCGTGATTTCAAACCCACAACAAGCCACTCACGGGAACCCATATTGTCCCTCGTGGGCCCTCCCACGCATCCATATCGACCCATGCATGCACCATCAGCGTCATATATAACGTCATTCACGTCGCCGCGATTTTCAGGCCAGCGTGTAAACATGTAATAATTTTTTGGACGGCTGCTGCATTGGCAGGCATATCAGTCGGTAATCTCTGTAATTGCACTCGGGACTATTTAACCTCTGGCATGCAAATAAGGAGACACTGGTCTGATATACTGTATCACTGGTAATGCGATGGTGACCATTGTGCGAAATTGTGCTCCTCTCACTGTCTATATCTTAGGGGCCGTTTCATCCTGGCTTTGTGATCAGGGATGAACTGTAGTAAAACCATGTCACAATAGTGGACAACCTTGGCGAACCAGGATGAACAGTGTTGAACCGGCTAATTCCCTGGTTGTTCTAAGATGTTGAAAACAACTGGGAGTCAATGCGAGTCACCAGGAATGCTGTCAAATACTGTGGTAAGCCAGGACGACACCCGAAACGTCCGTGTCTCCACCGTTATTAGCCGAGCACGTTGAAGACACCCCCACGGTTTGCCCCTGTGATAGGACAGTAGAGCCCCAAATTAAGAACGGTAGCGTCACGGTTCGCACCGGTTGTGACAGGTATTGTCATGGTTTGAGCCGGTAAAGCCCCATTTTTACTCAAAAACTCGTTGCTACCTCGGTTGGGCACGGTAGAGGCCTGGTCTGCCCAGTTTAACAAATTCTGCATGTGTATATATACAAATGTAACAATATGTAAAGTCTAGAAAAAAACAGGGCTATACCGGGGTAACATCTTTAAGGTGAGAATGCAATTCAATTTTTTATGAAATGTGTCCCAGTGCATTACGGTATCGGGATGTACTGTGGCTACATAGGTATAGTCAGAACGAGGCTTAAACGTTCATAGGCTTAAAATGAGAGCATAAGTTCAAAATGTCAAGGAAAGAAGAAAAAAATAGGTCATTTCAATTTCAAACTTATTTTATGAAATTTCAAGATTATATCTCTAATCTAACTCAAACGAGTAAAATAAGCTAGCTTCTTCCAACATTATTTCATTTTGCGTTGATATGCACCTTATCGACGCAAAATGTAATAATCGTATTATTACATCTTTAATTCATTTTGCGTCGACGTTGGCGACGCAAAATGAAAGAAAAAAAATCGAAATGTAATAATTATTACATTATTACAAAACGTGCTGCAACAATGCATCTTAGAGTATATTTTGACTGTATCCCGTGGCTTATTTTTAAAAGAACAAAAAAGAAAATTTCGAATCAGAGTCGCCCATTCAACCGTCCATTCATCTGGGCGTCCGTCACGTTTCTTGCATGGACGTAGTAACTTCAAAATAGGTGCATCTGTGGTACCAGGCGCATTTCATTAGCGTTGACCCCAATGTCAAGGGTCATACAATGTATTTTCTTATAAATACACCTCCACCAGTTTCCTCCTGAACTGGTGGCACCAGTTTCCTCCTGAGCTTGTGGTGTCCCAGTTTATCTTGCCCCCCCCCCCCCCCACCCTGGCACCAGTTTCTTCCTGAACTGGTGGACGTCAGTTTCTTCCTAAACCGGTGGACGTCTTCCTAAACTGGTGGACGTAACAATTTTCGCAGGTGCATATGCCACATCATGTAGATGGGAAATTGGCTACATTGTACCTTTATGTGACCCAAGGTCAGTAATGAGTATTTTAATGTACTTGCACAGTCCTTGCGATTTCAGTTATATTTAAAAAAAATCCCCTATATTGACATTAGCGACCATGTTCTTTGAACTAATCAAAATATTTTGAACAATTTTGATAGAGGTTCGCTCAAAGTGCATTTGTACCAAATTATTCTGACTGACCAGAGGTTTTTGACAAGATTCTAAAGACTTTCCTTTTGGTTGCCGTGGCAACCAGATTTTTGCATGGAGTGGAAATCTTCGAACAACTTAGAAAGGGAAGCGCACAATGATCATTTCTGTAAAGTTTGGTAAAATTTGGCCTAGTGGTTTAGTAGGAGGATATTGTTGACGAATAGACGTACCGTTGGATGGCTGCTTGTACGGACGACGGACGTCCTATGACCGCAAAGCGAGCTTTAAAAGCGATCCACCAGCCAAAGATATATAAAAAAAATTGAGGGAAGACTTTTCGTGTTCTCCTAAGTTATATCTCGGACCAAATAAACTTATACTGGGTCCGAGGCTATATACAAGCCGAGTCATGAGAACATTTTATTTATGCATTTGCCAAAAGACGCACAGAAGCTCAGTGGATCAGCGCCTATGTTTTTGATGCACTGACTGAAAATTTTGCTGCACAGTAGATTCTCAAAACAAAATAAAAAGATAAGTGTTTGTTTCTGTATCTAAATACATCATCGGCCTCAAGCTGGCGGATCTGGAGCGTGAACTCCAAGAAACGGTTTCTTGTGACGTGGTTCATATTTCATTTGAATATTCTTACTCCTATCCCTGAAGTTTCAACCGTAAAACTTATGGAATGTATCTGTTATCTGCTTGAATTTACCGTCCACGTTTTTTAAAAGCATATGAAGAATTGCAATCGAATGCAAAATGCAGCAGATTGGGGGGGGGGGGGGGGGTATTTTATCAATGTGAAGAACGCTGAAATATTGGTATGAAATATGTTACGTACATGTATCGGTACCAATTTTTCACATGCTGTGAGGAATTGGTACCAATTTTTCACTGCATTAAATTTACGAATTGTGAAATTCGCGGTTCAACAAAGCACACAGGAGGTCTTTTGGTGTTTAATTTTTGCGATACTTCGCGAATGCCATATTTCGCGAAAACAAAACCCTTGCGAAATGGCGAAGTCGCTCTGGCATTACTAATGTAGGTAAATCATGCTTCAGTCACGAATTTGAGCGTCGCAAAGAAGTCATTTAATGCTGTTCGTGAAAATAAGATTCCCGAGAAATATTTTGAATTTACAGTATTTTTCACTGAAAGATAAAAAATCAAAAAAAGATAGGGTTTCTTAGCAATATAATGGTCCAGATTGCATAAAGCTACCAATCCAGAATTCAAAGCTGGACCATCACTGGCACGCCAGCGAAACGCCATCTGAATGGCGTTTCGCTAGCTGGCCTATGATGACCGCTTACAGTGATATTTGGATCCTCTCTCCCCTCATCAATCTAAAAAAGTGTTACAAAAATTGGACTCACTCTGACAAAATTTTCTGGATCCACTCATGATCCGTGGTTAGCAGGGCAATGGTTAATTTGGTTTGATTTCAGTGGTGTTGATTGGGGATGCGCGTGTTGGTAAAACAAGGCTTTGCTACAGATATATAAACAACAGATTCATAGAGAACTTCCCCAAGTGCAACATTGCAGCTGATTTTCAAACCAAGTAAGCGACACGACCGTTCCAAGGCGGTGCTTCTTTGTGTATCTTTTTTTTTGTTATTTGTGTGTCTGTTTTTCTGTCATTCTGTCTTGTCTGTTCCTTGCAACCATGTAGTCACCTGCTGGGAAAGGGCTGCCCTCTTGGCTCTCTGGTATGTAATGTTTTCTTCTGTTTTGTCACTTTCTCATATGTTGTCCAAGGTTCGGGTTGGTATTTGATTGTATCGAATCCTGATCCGTACTTTTATTATACTGAACGTCAAAAGAAACGCGCACCAATGTTTCCAAATGTGCATTTATTTCACACATACTTGTTCTTTGTTTCTTAACCATTTGCATACTGGAAGGTACGTTGTATGTTTTTATTTTTCACTTTTTAATTGGTTTTAATATGTATTTCTTTTTTCAAAGAAATCTAACAGACCAAACTGGGTTCAAACTGTTTGGAAATGAAATAAGTAGATGAAACTAGCAGACGTTGGAGATGGTTGTTGTACTTTAATTGCCTTCTTAATCAAGTTTATGGCTTGTGGCTCGTAGTGTTGTGTTCTGTGTATCTTCCTCACGATGCTGTGGACTGGCCTGTATTGTGTGCTTATAAACTTTCCTGGTCATACTACATGTAACACACCTTTTGGGATTAAACCAATTGGTCGATGCTCAGCCGGGACTGAGCTAGGTGCTTGGTTACACCCAATGTACAGCTTTATCAATGGTCATGATTTGGGCCTATTTCACCAATTGAAGCCGAAGATCAAATATGACATGTGCCCATACTGATCTGAGTCTTTATTTAGGGAACTTAGGTCCGATTATATTACAATAAAAATTACCACTCAACAACCCCCAAAATTGGAAATGGACATGCCCGCTTGATAATAAAGGGGAAATTCATTCGTCTTAAATGGATTAATATTAATAATTTCACGTTTCAATGGTATTCCAGTGTTTTAAGTTGCGTAAAGTGCAACCTGCATGCGGATGCAATGCGCAAGTTATTGCATGGTTTTGCAAATGTACGGGCGATAATCCACTCGCTAAAGTTTGTGGATTATCTTAACGTACAGACCCACAAACCATACAATAACTTGCTTATTGCACCTAGTTTTGCCTATGTACAGGCAATAATCTACTTGCTAAAGCTCGCGGATTATCTTCCCGTACAGACGCACAATCCATACAATAACTTCTGCTTATTTCAGATTACTAGAGAAAGACGGAAAACAAATCAGAGTTCGCATCTTCGATACTCAAGGAGAAGAGCGGTTCCGGTCTGTTACAAGAACGTAAGTAACATCCGGGTAACCCCGAAGACATCAAAGGGAAGTGTGATCCATTTCCTTCTGTTTTGTCCAATTTTAAAATGGAGACTAATCTAAGATCTCAAAGGAAAGAATTCGTTCCCTCGGGAGTAAATTCTGTCCCCAGGAAGTGAATTCTTCCATTTTAGAGCCGTTCCCATTTGAGCCGCGACATGAGATTTCCAACAATGTGGTATGTGCGACCAGCAAAGCCTCAGATCAGCCTGCGCATACGCACAGTCTGATCAGAGCCTTTGCTAGTCGCTTGAAAATTCTATGAGTGTTAAGCTACTGACTGAGCATCTTTTAGAGTTTCTGAGCTTAAAAGGAGGCTGCACAGGCCAACACTTGCCAAAATGCCAAATTGTTGGAAATCACATGTCATGGCTCATATAGTATTGGAAAACAGCCTCTCCATATTTCTCAACATCTCCCTCTAACCCCGCTCACATTCCCTTCCTAAATCACGTTTGCTCTATGTACCTTACTTTACAACCACCTTCTCCCTCTTCCGCCCTCATATCTCATTCTTTTGTTTCCCACTCAACTCAAGTCGTTCTCTCTCTCTCTCTCTCTCTCTCTCTCTCTCTCTCTCTCTCTAAATTAAATACCTCGCTATCTCTTTCCAGAGGCGCGGTGGGGGGCAGGGTGTCCGGATCCACCGTCCTGAAAATGGCTTTGCTATAGAGTTTCTAAGCAACACTGGCAAAACTATAGGATTTCTTAACAATACTGGCAAAGTTATAGGGTTTCTAAGCAATGCTGGCAAAGCTAAAGGGTTTCTAATTAATACTGGTCCGGATCCATTGGAAAATTACAAAGTTACCAAGCCAACATTTTATGTTGGGCCATTATTGGCCGCTTCTAGTGGTATTTAGATACTCAGCTTAAAAACCGTTGTCAGAGTGGAGTTAGACCCCCTCTGACAAAATTCTCTGGGCCCCCGCATGACGAATTACTATGAACCGCAACACGAGATTTCCAACACTGTGGTGTGTGCGACCAGCAAAGCCTCAGATCAGCCTGCGCATACGCGCTGTCTGACCAGACCCTTTGCTAGACGCTTGAATATTTTATGAAAATTAAGCTACTGACTGAACATCATTTGGAGTTTGCTAAGCTTACATGGAGGCTGCGTAGGCTCGTCTGAGTCTATTCATGTCAAAACACCACATTGTTGCAAATCACATGTCGCGACTCAATTATGTTAACATGTGGGAGTGTATTATTTATAGAACGGGTTTATTTAGTTTAAAATCTTCCTATTACCATATTTCATTTGATATTCTTGAAAGCAAACGAACAACTGTCCTGCCAACCAAGAGTGACAGTGACGTCATGTTTTGGTTACACCATTATCAGGGACTTAT
Source organism: Loripinus fragilis (assembly GCA_964019695.1). Classification (NCBI taxonomy): domain Eukaryota; kingdom Metazoa; phylum Mollusca; class Bivalvia; order Lucinida; family Lucinidae; genus Loripinus; species Loripinus fragilis. Next base: position 9,959,481 of record OZ026530.1, read on the forward strand.
AATCGATAGATACATGTGTATTAATCTTATCCTCAAATCCTATCCTGAGGATAGGATTAATACACACGTGATCTATCAATTCGCGTCAGATCAAGTTATTTTTTACTTGGCAATTCAAGTGTAAGCACAATATTACATCACTGTCACTCTTGGTTGGCACGACAGTAGTATCATTGTTTACTTGTCTAATATTTCAGGTATTATAGAGGAGCAGTTGGCGCCTTCCTAGTGTTTGACATAGCCAATCATGAAAGCTTTGAAAGTTTGGAAAGGTGGTTGAATGATCTGCGAGAATACGCCGACGAGGATTCTGTAATCATCGTTCTAGGAAATAAATGCGACTTGGAACATTCTCGGGCTGTTACTGCGGAGGAGATAAAATTATTCACAGGTACGTCTCAACCAAGAGTTACTTCCCTTTGAAAAATAGGTCAGCTATGCAGTTTGGTCCAGGATTGTGTTAATACCCGGAGTTCGGAGTTCCAGTACGGAGTTCGGAGAAAGGACCTGGCCGAACCCGTGTTCGGAGTTCGGGTTTGGAGCAAGGACCTGGTCCTACACTGGTTTGGCAGGCTCTGGGTTCGGAGAAATGACCAGGCCTAACCCTGGTTCGTCAGGTTTGGAGTTCGGAGAAAAGACAGGGCCGAACACTGGTTTGGAGTGGGTTCTGAGAAAAAAAACGGGCCAAACCCTGGTTCGACAGGTTCGGAATTCGGAGAAAGAACCTGGCCGAACCCTGATTTAGAGATTGGGTCGAAGTTCAGAGAAAGGAACGGGCCGAACCCAGGTGCGGCAGGTTCGGAGTTCGGAGAAAGAAACTTTTTTTTCTTTTTCTTTTTCTATTTTTTTCTTTTTTCTGTCTAAAATTCTATTTTTTTTCTATTTTTTTCTTCTTTTTTTTTCTTTGTTTTTCTATTTTTTCTATTTTTTTTTCTAATTACTTTCCTTTTTTACTTTTCTTTTTTTCTTTTTTTTAAAAAAAGAGAAAGAACCTGGCCAAACCCTGATTCGGAGTTTTGGTTCAGAGTTTGGGTCCAGAGAAAGGTTCGAAGTTTGGAGAAAGGAATGGACCGAACCTTGGTACAGCAGGTCCGGAGTTCGGAGAAAAAACCCAGGTTAGGGTTAAGGTTAGGGTTATGGTAAGGGTTAGTCCGAACTCCGAACCTGCAGAACCTGTGTTCGGCCTGGTCCTTTCTCCTAACTCCGAAAACTGCCGAACCAAGGTTCTGCACTGTCCTTTCTCCGAACTCGGAACCTGCCAAACCAGGGCTCCGTCCAGTCCTTTCTCTGAACTCCAAACCTGCCGAACCAAGGTTTGGCTCGGTCTTTTCTCAGAACTCCGAACCTGTCAGAGTTCAGAGTTCGGAGAAAGGAATGGGCCTGCTGGGAAAGGGCTGACCTCTTGGCTCTCGTTTGTGGTGTCTGCTGTGAGTTTGTCACTTTCCCATTGGTATCCTGGGTCAGGAGTGGTACTTGATTGTATCGTTTCCTGATCTTTGGACCCTTACTTACTTTTCTCAAAACCTGCCGAACCAGGGTTAACTCGGTCTAACTCCAAACTCCGAACTGAAACTCTGAACTCCGGGCAAAAACACAATCCTGTACAGCCATGTTGTAGGTCAAAAATCAACAAACCACATAGAGGAAACTAGAAAATATTTTCTTTTTTTGTACTAAGCAAGACAGGGTTTTTTATGTTAAACCAAAACTGTTTATTTTGATGACCATTTATGCAAAACATAAAGTGGTTATGATAGAAGAATTCATTTATCATATGACGTCGCGTCTTGGAGTGAAATAACGCCAGGCAATAAAATCGATAAACCAATAGTGGTTTATAGATTTACGGGAAACGTTATGACGTCCATAACAACGTTGCGTACATAATGGCAAAAATATAACGTATTTCAATAGAAATGAGATTTATTATATGATAAATAGAATCTAACATTCAGGCTCTTGTATTATTGAATTTATTAAACTCGTTGCGAAAAAGGGATAAAATGCTCGGCAAACCTCGCATTTTATCTCTTTTTTCCCATTTCGTTTAATAAATTCAATAAAACATGAGCACTCATGTAAGATCCTCTATTTATTACTAACCAGTTCTATGTGTTCGCGCACGCATGTGTGTGTATGCGTGTTTATGTTTGTTAGAGCATGTGTGTGCGTGCGTGTGTGTTTGTTTGTGTCAGTGTTTATGGTATTTTTTCATTACATTTCAGAAGAGAACAAACTATTGTACATGGAGGTGTCGGCCTTAGATGCCACAAATGTCAATGTGGCATTCGAAACATTATTTAGTGGTAAGCAACTAAGACTAGCAAACTTTAATGTTATGTACTTTCCAATTGCCCCTCGTATCAAGATGCAGCTACAATATTGTATCTTACGTTTGGTATGACAATAGATTTGGACAAAAAAAATCACCATAAAATTGTGAATATTTTATTACCCATTATTTTAGCATATGTTTGTGTGCTCAAAAGAACCGTTTCATTGAGACGGTTCTTTTGAGTACTCACAGCATATGTTTAGGTTGAGAAATAAGAAAAAATATTTTTCTATTACACACTCTTAACCAGAATATACTGTCGTGCCAACCAAGAGTGACCGTGACGTAATACTTTGTTTACAATTCAGCGGCTAAGTAAAACACTAATGTGTATACTTCCACAAAACGCTTTGAGGCGTGACTGTCACAGTAAATGCACTGAATGAATCGAGGGTCATTACTAAGAGGTCATGGTACATGTAGAAGTGTACACTTCCTTTTAGCTAACGCGAATCGATAGATCACTTGTGTATTAATCCTATCCTGCGAATAGGATTATTACACAAGTGATCTATCGATTATAAGTCCCTGATAACTTTGTAAACAAACCATGAAGTCACTGTAGGACAGTAGCTTTATTATTCTGCCAGCCAAGAGTAGAAGTGACGTCATGTTTTGTTTACAAAGTTATGGGACTTAACTTTCATGACAGGATTAATGCACAATTGATCTATCGATTCGAGTTAGCTCAAGTGGTAGCGAGGAGTATTACTAAACCACAAAGAAAATATTTTTATAGGTTCGAATCTTTTTATTCAGCTTTTTTATATTTTTATTTTCGGGAGGGGGGGGGGGGGTCTGAATAGCTATTCGCGTATATTTCCGAGTTTACCGTAGTTTGTGTTGTTACAGATGTTTTAGGCCTATATAATAGCCTTATACATGTTAAAGGGATGAAAAATTGAAATAAAAGAAAAAAAAAGAATACAAGAAAAAAAGAAAAAAAAGACATGATGAGAATAAAAAAATCAGACCCCCCCCCCCCTGAAAATAAAAAAAAATGAATAAAAAAGGGCAGCCAGTGAGATTCGAACCTAAAAATCTTTGTGGTTTAGTAATCCTCCTCGCTACCACTTGAGCTAACTCGAATCGATAGATCAATTGTGCAATAATCTTGTCGTGAAAGTTTAGTCCCATAACTTTGTAAACAAAACAAGACGTCACTTCTACTCTTGGCTGGCAGAATAATACATTACTTTGTTTATTTCAGAGATCTACAGAAAGGAAATCGTGAAAGAAAGAATGGAAGCATCGAAGAATAACAAAGGCTCGCATATAATAGCTATGAACTCTAAAGATGATTCCCTTTCCGCTAAATATGCATATTGTAATACAATTTAACAGAATTCTGAAATACTTTGGTGCTTAAGATTGTACGTTTTGCAAAACAGAACAGAGACAGTGAAATAAAACACAGTATTATATAGAGGATCTTACATGAGTGCTCATGTTTTATTGAATTTATTAAACGAGTTGGGGAAAAGAGATAAAATGCGAGGCTTGCCGAGCATTTTATATCTTTTTCGCAACGAGTTTAATAAATTCAATAATACAAGAGCACGAATGTTAGATTCTAGGCCTATTTATCATATGACAAATACTTTGAAATCTCATTTCTGGCATAAAACGTTATAATTTTGTCATTTACGCAAAGTTGTTATGGACGTCATAACGTTTCCCGTAAATCTATAAACCACTAGTGGTTTATCGATTTTATTGCATGGCGTTATTTCACTCCCAGACGCGACGTCATATGATAAAACACAGTATTATATTTTTGAAATACACATTTATACATGAAACTATCATCAGCAAAAAGAAATTACTAGAATTAATAGATTATGTGTCTTCTGTGCTTCAAATAACACCGATAAACTTGTCTGACTACAACGAAAAATGGTTGTTTTGGCCGGTTTAAACCTTAAAAAATATCTTTATAACATCTCTGAATCAGAAACAAACACACCAAATTGCTAAACAAAGCCAGTTTTAACACTCTAAGGCAAGAGTTGGGTCATGGTAGGTTCTGTTTTCGAGTAAATTGTAAAACTCAAGAATTTCGACAAAAATGACTTATGACTCATAAATTGATTTATTTGTGTTAATGTTTTGTCAATATATGTGCTTTTTGTTTAATACAAAACTTTATTACCATATATTGTGCTTGGTTATTCCCTCCTGTAACAGAAAAAATCACTCATGTAACACACGTTTATCAAGTCTGTATGAGGAAACTCTCTAAGTAATTTGGTCATGTTATTACTGATTGAAAACACTACTAATTTGTCTTTATGAAAAAGCAACAACTAAAACTTGTACTGCATTACAAATTTAAAATGAAAAATAAATAAAAATTAATATAAACATTCAGTCAGATGGTTTATATAAATGCATATGTTTAGAAATAAGAAAATATTATTGTTAATGAAGGGAATAGATAGATGACTTGACTTATCATCACAAAAAATATTTTTTCAAACCGAGTTTAAGATTAATTAAGCTGTATTTCGACTGATTTTGTATAGCTATAACATCAGGAAACATAAATAACAGAGTGTTTTTAAAAAAGTAAGAGTTATCTTTATTTATTTACTTTTCGCGCGATAAACACGTTCCTGTCGAATTCTGATACACCTATTTTACGCGAAATGTAAATCTGACTACACGAGAGAACTTTCTGACCTCAAATTTATACCACAAACGTAGGAATGCATAGTCTGTTGCATTACATTCCTCGATTTTTTATTCTCTTCCTGGAGGAATTGTTTTTTTTTAATATTCAACCAGATGTTGAGCATTCGATCGTTTGGTAGGCGTGCAAGTGTTATAAATGACTGTCGAAATGCTCAAAATAATTTACAGTAAAACCTATGTAAAACGGCCACTCAATAATAGACAAAACAAATGTGACAAATGGTAGCTTAATGAGCTCGAAAGTATTGCAGAATGCTTCGCTTGGAGCATTCTGCAATACTTTTGACCTGCATTGAGGGTTTAATATAATCAGTCTTGAAAACCAATTTTCTGTCTTTGAGAGTGGCCATTTTACATGTAGGTTTTAGTGAATGGGACTGTGTGGCGGCGGTAGAACGTCCTTTGGAGTCATGGATTTCATTGTGGAACATTGAAACTATTAGAGGGTCACTGACGAGGCCTAAATGGCCGAAACTAGCTAGTCTGGCCTAGAAAAAATATGAACACTCTATAGTTTTAGTTATTCTTTGCTTCCAAAGGATATTACTTGACTTTTCGCTTACTGTAAAGGCGGCAACTTTAATATTCATATCTAGGCGTGGTTCGGCTTTTTCAACTGCTAAGGAAGGGAAATCAGGTTCTATTTCTAATTTGGTAAAGAGTTGATAAGCTTTTTGAGCCGCGCGAACGTGCGTGCATTTCATGAAAATCCTAACCGTATACACACTGAACACACATTTATTAACCCTTATAGCGCTTAATCACAAAATGTATGTTTTTGGTTATCCACTAAACTATTTGAAGCCTCATAGATAAGCAGTGCGGACCAAGATCAGACTGCTCCTGTAGGAGCAGTCTGATCCGTTGGTCCACAATGTTTGCCTCCCTGCTTATGCTAAATAGACATTTTCAGATGCAGTTATTTTGCTGGCGTTTTAAGGACTAAATAATGACTGATGATACAGTTACTTTTGAATAAAACCACGCCTCCTTTTTAGCTTTTACCTATGCCTAAGGTTGACTAGTCCTTATTACGCATTCATGAGGCGCCGCCTCTACAGTAAGCGAAAAGTCTTGTAATACAATGAAAGCTCATCAAGCCACTAAGAATCTATCTATCTATCAGTTATTTCATGCCTGTTTGCAGTATAGTCAAAACTATTACCCCGAGGTGCCGTGAACGACCCGATGCACTATTGCACGAGGCCGAAGGTCGAATGCAATAGTGCATCAGGTCGTCCACGGTACCGAGGGGTAATAGTTTGACTATACTACAAACAGGCATGAAATATCTGTTTTATTACCCAACAACCCATTTGATGAAATATTTAGCAGCGTTTTCTTGCATGGAGTTGCCGCAGACTGCAAAATAGAAAATTTCACCAAATCTGCCCAATTTTGTCTCAAAATGTTCCGCTCGTTCTAACTAAGAAAACGAGTACCCACATTTTATGTTTCGGACCATAAACAACGGAGTTATTGGAGTTTAAAGTTGCCAAACCATGCCTTATTTTCACCGCTGTTGCATAGCGTCTCCTTTCATAAACGAACCGTATGCGCATCGTTATCGCGTGTGGCGATATGCGCCTATGCGTTTTTAATAGGGAAGCGAGTGACCAGGCCATGGTATTTTGCCAGTGAATAGTCAAATGTATTGACCGGTGGAATAGTTCAGTGACCCATGACATAGCAAAAAAGACAATTACTCCGTATATAGACGGTTTGGTAATAATCTCCATTATTTTTGTATAAACATGTAACTTAAAATTATGCATGCATTATGTAGTTATGATACACCTCAGTGATGAAACTATAAAATAAGTACAGGTATAATCCTTGTGGAAGACATTCACGGATTTGTTTAAAACTTATTGACAAAATACTTATTTATTAAAACAGGGAAATATTCTAGACCCGAATTTTATGCACACACAACACTTTCTTCTTAAACTTTCGCTGCCTAATGCGACTGTAGTCAAATTTACCGTTCACTGCCCTGCCAAACGCGACTACAATCGAAATTTAAAGCTGCATAATCTGTAACTTTTGATATTTTTATTTTAAAAATAATGTTTCTATTTTTCAAGAACACATTAAAAATACTAAAATTCAGGCATACATTTACCTTTTTCGTAATAATTAACAAATTATTAGTGCCAAAACAACAGCATTTATGTTAAAAATTAACTGTCTAGAATTATTGGAGGGACGCAAATAATTACAAACAAGAGAAAATACACCTGTTTTTATAAGATGATTCACTTTTCCATGCAGTTTTCAGCTGTAGAATTTAGATTTATTGTGACAACATAACTTTATTCTACTTTTACAAATGATTTAAAAAGATTTTTTTTTCGAAAAATGTTCATAGTTGCAGAGTATGCAGCTTTAAAGGCACAGTTGATAGCTGTCTTTTTTAACCGTTATAAGGTACGCAAATCTTTGTTCTTTATTTCAAAATGTTCAGGGGACATAATAATATCGTATATGGAGGTAATCGCAATTAACTGTACAATAATGGATTTTTAAAAAAATGTTTGCAATGTCATTAGATTTCGTGGAAATCAAAAATATCGAAAACATGTCCGTGGTGATGACATACATGACGCATTAAGCCCCATCAACTGCTTTATTTTGATTTATTTCAGATGAAACAATATATCAGAATATATCTTGATGTTTGATACTTGATGTAGATGGATGTTTATCTATTCTTTGTATGAAAAAGTTGTTTATAGACATTTTTCATATTTTTCAATATGGCTTCCAAAATGGCCGTCAAAGGTCACGTGACTATCTTTTTATTATTAATTCAAATAAAGTTTTATATATTAGCAACATTCTGTGAAAGTTTCACACAGAATGGTTTAATGGTTCTGGAGATGCTCTATGTTGAACCCATATACCCTCAATATTCAGGAGTCTTAGAAACATGCTTGGCACTGAGGTATTGATTTTTTGAGGTGCTTGGCAGCGATTTGTTAAGATCTATGCTACGAACATCTTATTTCTGTGTATATTTAAAACCATTAAAAACTCAACTGGTACAAGTGTTGTTTTTCTTATAAATATGAGTAAAGTACACTTTGTCTATGTATCAACAAGCTTGCCTTTCGTACGAGAACGTTATAGCAAAAATTGGACTCGCTTGCACACTTCTGCTAAATTTTTTGGTGAAAAAATACAAATTCATAAAAAAAAAATGTACCCATCTTAAATCTTAAATTTTTTCAATTTTAGCGTGAAAGTACTGCGTTTTACCTAAATAAGCAAAAAACGGAATGCAACACAAAATTCGCTTTGTAGGACCTACAATTTATTTTTAAATTTCATTTTTTAGCAAAAAAAAATGCTTAATTTGAGAATTAACTAAAGCTTCAAATAAACTGAATCATTTCAAAATTGGCAAATGTACTGTGTAAGGTCATGACCTATGGTAATCATTTATCACGATATGTACCATCGAAAGTGCTGCATTTTCTTTAACTTCCGGTTTTCATGCTAAATCTTCGATGGTCAAAATTTCAAATCACTGTTTTTTTCATTGCATGTGCATAGAACGTAGAGCAATATGGCAATTTTCAGAAAGTTTGAACCCAAAAGAGCCAGACATAAAGAAAATCAGATATTCCTGATTTTTATGGTGAATTTGCTTTTTTTACGACGAAGCTCGGGTTGTGCACCTTTATCAAAAAGATACCACCAGGCTTATCTGGACTAAAAGGACATTACCTTGATATGGCGACCATATATCCATGCTTTTTATTTAATAAGAGCGATAATAGAGCATTTAATCTAGGGTAGGGTTATATTGCATTAGTTGCGTTTAATGGCGTTAAGTATATTTAGATGAATACTTGACGAAATCTTTGTTTTCTGCAATGTTAACCAAAAATATCCCCACGCACCCTCTTAAACGTAAATTCATGGCATGTATTTGCCTAACCCTAACCCTGAAAGTCGTAGGAACTGGACATGGGTAAAGTCGTGGGACTATGCAGGGTAAAGTCGTAGGGACTGGACAGGGGTCAAGTCATAGGGACTTGGCAGGGGTAAAGTCGTATGGACCGGCGATGGATAAAGTCGTGGGACTATGCAGGGTAAAGTCGTAGGGACTGGACAGGGGTAAAGTGATAGGGACTTGACAGGGGTAAAGTCATAGGGACTTGGCAGTGGTAAAGTCGTATGGACCGGCCATGGATAAAGTCGTGGGACTATGCAGGGTAAAGTCGTAGGGACTGGACAGGGGTAAAGTGATAGGGACTTGACAGGGGTAAAGTCATAGGGACTTGGCAGTGGTAAAGTCGTATGGACCGGCCATGGATAAAGTCGTGGGACTATGCAGGGTAAAGTCGTAGGGACTGGACAGGGGTAAAGTGATAGGGACTTGACAGGGGTAAAGTCATAGGGACTTGGCAGTGGTAAAGTCGTATGGACCGGCCATGGATAAAGTCGTGGGACTATTCAGGGTAAAGTCGTAGGGACTGGACAGGGGTAAAGTCATAGGGACTTGGCAGGGGTAAAGTCGTATGGACCGGCCATGGATAAAGTCGTGGGACTATTCAGGGTAAAGTCGTAGGGACTGGACAGGGGTAAAGTCATAGGGACTTGGCAGGGGTAAAGTCGTATGGACCGGCCATGGATAAAGTCGTGGGACTATGCAGGGTAAAGTCGTAGGGACTGGACAGGGGTCAAGTCATAGGGACTTGGCAGGGGTAAAGTCGTATGGACCGGCGATGGATAAAGTCGTGGGACTATGCAGGGTAAAGTCGTAGGGACTGGACAGGGGTAAAGTGATAGGGACTTGGCAGGGGTAAAGTCGTATGGACCGGCCATGGATAAAGTCGTGGGACTATGCAGGGTAAAGTCGTAGGGACTGGACAGGGGTAAAGTCATAGGGACTTGGCAGGGGTAAAGTCGTATGGACCGGCCATGGATAAAGTCGTGGGACTATGCAGGGTAAAGTCGTAGGGACTGGACAGGGGTAAAGTCATAGGGACTTGGCAGGGGTAAAGTCGTATGGACCGGCCATGGATAAAGTCGTGGGACTATGCAGGGTAAAGTCGTAGGGACTGGACAGGGGTAAAGTCATAGGGACTTGGCAGGGGTAAAGTCGTATGGACCGGCGATGGATAAAGTCGTGGGACTATGCAGGGTAAAGTCGTAGGGACTGGACAGGGGTAAAGTCATAGGGACTGGACAGGGGCAAAGTCGTGGTAAAGTCTTAGTGAAGGACAGGGGTAAAGTTGAAGGTACTGGTCAGGGATAAAGTCCTAGGTACCAGGCAGGGCTAAAGCTTAATAGGGACTGGGCATGTGTATGGGCATCGTTTAGCTAGCATGGATACTTTCTATCATACAAACTGAACAGGGGTGCAGTCGTAGAGACTGGACAGGGGTAAAGTTGTAAGAACTGATTGGGGATAAAGTCCTAGGGACCGAACAGGCGCAAAGCAGAATAGAGACCGGATCGGGGTAAAATTGTTTAGCTAGCATGGATGCTTCGTATCATACAAACTGAACGCGGATTAAGTCGCCAAGACTGGACAGGGGTAAAGTCGAAGGAACTAGGCAGGGGTAAATGCGTATGGACTGGGCAGTGTGGTTAAGTCGTAGGGACTGGGCAGTGGTTGAGTAGTCGAAGTGACTGAAGAGGGGGAAAGCAGGCTAGGGACCTGACATGCAAGGGTTAAGCGGGCTGGTATCAGACAGGGGTAACACAAGCTAAGGGTCTGATAGAGATGCCTGACAGGGGTGATGCTTTCTAGGGGCGGAGCAGGGGTAAGTGGGCCAAGCACTGGACAGGGGTAAATTTGGCTAAGGATAGTAGTAAACCCCAGTCAAGAACTGGATAGGGGTAACGAGAGCACTCTTTAAGCCCTTTTCATAGTACTTATAGTTATTTAAATATCAGTTTTTACAGGTTAAGATAAAGAAAATTTTGAGCGTAACATTGTAAATATTTTCTTACCCATCAGTTTAACATAAGTTCTGGGTGCTCAAAAGAGCCGTCTTATTGAGAGGGTCTTTTGAGTACCCACAAAATATGCTTTGGTCGAGAAATAAGCCAATTGTTATTTTGTACGCGCCCTATTAAAATGTCTAAGTATAATATAACTCTATGTCTCTTTTAACAGTACACGCTTGGCTATTTTTACTCTTACTAGTAAAATGCGGATTTTCTCTTATAAGTAAAATAGATTTTTTTTTGTATCAGTTCACCTACATGTACATCCCACACCCGCATGCATAAATAGTTTCACAATTCATTTAATGTACGTTCTTTACTCACCGGGCTAGGTGCGTCTCCCCGTATCTATGATATCATATCATATTCATGTGCATCCTTAAAAGTGAACTTAAGCCATTCTGAAACACCTATATAGCTATCAAATACAGCGCTATATACAGCAGGGCAACCACCTAGTTAGCATTTCATTTGAATGGTTAGCTGTCAATATTATAGAATTGGCTATCTATTATTTCATCCAGGTGCATACCAAACTACACAAAAACTTGTTCATTTCTACATGCTCATTACATTAAAACATAAAAAGTAGTTGAGAAGTTTGTGAAAACCCTGCTTTATGGTGAAAACACTCATTTATCAAATGGACATATGTTGTCGGTGCACATTGGAATTGCCTCTATGAGGCAATTCCAATATGTACCAACAAAATTTGCAATTGAAATTAAGTAAACCTATTTTGAAATATACACTAAACAAGTATCATGTCCATTGGCTTTCCTCTTTTAAACATCTCAAACTACCAATCAGTATCAAAATACCTGCTTTAGAGGCAAATTGTTTATATTTGCATAACAGCTATATCACCGAATTTGATTTCGTGAACTATGCTTTTGCTAACTTGGTAGTTGCATGGTTGTAACAGACCTCTCGAAAAGAGTCCGCAATTTTATTTTCCAATCAAAACATATCGGTCAACTGCAGTTTCATCTTCGCAAACCAATGGTACTATATTACCAAATTTGATTTCGTGAACTATGCTTTTGCTAACTTGGTAGTTGCATGGTTGTAACAGACCTCTCGAAAAGAGTCCGTAATTTTATTTTCCAATCAAAACATATCGGTCAACTGCAGTTTCATCTTCGCAAACCAATGGTACTATGTCCAATTCTTTCCTTGCGTAAGGAACGAAGTGGACTTTGTACCATTGACTTGCGAAGATGACCCAATGTAAGGGACACCGTTTAAAACACTTAGCGGATAACAAACTGGCACACTCGCGACTCCTGGCACACCCGGGACCCAGGGGTCCCGAGATCGATCACCGGCACCTCCACTCTGTCGGATGAGATAATAAGCCGTGATACCGTCTCCGTATGACCACAACTGTTGGTGGGACGTTAAACCACAAAGGTACCCACTTTCTCTCCAGATTCGACTGCATGAAAGAACTACCTATGTTGCGTGGTTATACCTTTGAAGCCACAATTTCTATAATGATAAAAATTAGCCAGTGCGTGAGATTTCCAACAATGTGGCATGTGCGACCAGCAAAGCCTCAGATCAGCCTGCGCATACGCGCAGTCTGATCACAGCCTATGCTAGTCACTTGAGTATTTAATGACTGTTAAGCTACTGACCGAACATCATTTGTAGTTTCTACGCCTAAAAGGAGACTGTACAGGCTCGTCTGAGTCTACACTTGTCAAAATGTCAAATTGTTGGAAATCTCATGCACTGGCTCAATTATTATTATGTATAGCATTTCCACCTATTATTGCAGTAGTTATTCTCTGGATCTATAAAATCGAACAGAAAATAATTCAGTTGAAAGTTTCACAAGGTCGGTGACATTTCAGCTGCCACCTAATTTTGTGTAAGTTACACATTTTACAGTGTGGGTTTGTGACTGCGAACATGGAAGGCCCCTTTTCTAATGAAGTGACTCATACGAATTCACAAAAACCTGTCTTTGAGATTAGCGACCAGTCCAGGCTCAAACCAGCCCGCTCAGCTACAGAGACTATCAATTATAATGAAATGTTACAAATAACAGGTTCAGCTATAATACCTTCCAGCGCTGATCAGACAGCGTGGTTGCGTGCGCATGCATGTCTAAGCATTTGCTGGTCTCTTGCAAGACATGAAACGGGTTTCTTGCGACTAGGCCCATATCATGTTATTATACTTTTATCTCTTGTTACATTTTTGTTGGATTAGGTTTCATTAAATTTGTATATTGTTTTAAAGTGAAGAAACTTAATGTAATGCTTCTGACTCTAAGAATAGCTCAATTACACATAATGCGTTTAGAATCAGTTTATTTGTTCCTGGTGGCGTTTCTACTTTTTGTAATAAACAATTGTCTATCACCATGACGACAGAAGAGGAGCCTGCCAAGATACCCGTTAGTGAAGGAAATTACGACCATGTATGGAAAGGTAAGTCTATTGGGAAATTTCAGTTTTAATCCTTTTAGACAAGTAATAGTTATACCATGGGTTGTCCGCCTGTACGTGGAGATAATCCACGAGCTTTAGCGAGTGGATTATCTTACGTACAGGTGGACAAACATGGTATAACTATTTTATACCACCTACATCAGTGTAGACCTTGCACAGCACGAGATATATCGTGCTAAAGTTGGTAAGGGTGGTATAAAGACATATCTACGCGTGCGCAAAACTATGATAAAGCTTGAATACATGCCACTATTTGTGCTTCCGATTTGTCCGTTATCGGAACTGACTGTGCATAGTCATTTGGCACAAGTGGGCGAAATGTCAAGGCGGAATCAGTAATGTAGTCGGGGAACCAAGGTCGGAAAAATGCTAACCCTTGCACCCGAAAGGTATACAGCTGAATTAGGTATGGTTGCAAGGGTAATTCTATGGTGTATCTGAAACCACTGTATAGCAGACTCGATCGACTGAGCAGTCAATTTTCTACGGAAGCCCAGCAAGAACATGTGAAAATATCATTTTTCAAAATGTCATATATTTTTATCTAAAAAGATCAAGACTGAAAAAGTATTGAGTTAATATAATAAAACAACATCGGCGTAGACCCCAGAAGCAGTGGTGGTCATCTAAGAATACTGCTTACTGATTTTTTGAGCATTTAGATTAGGGCACCCCGACTTTGAAATTAAATTTAAGCTTGATTTGCTTCAAATGTCATTAAAACTGCATTTATTGCCCTGAAATATATTTTATGATGATTTACGATATATATTGCTTGAAAGCACATCTTGTTTAAAATTCTATGCGTACTTTTTCACTTTTGTCCTCACGCTGGCTCGGTCTGCATTGCATATTTTTTACAGCAATAAATATTAAATTGTTTGAGTTTAAACAATGCATACATTTAGACAGACACTTGGGACATAATTTTAGGTAATTTATTTCATTTTCTATGGCAAACTAGAGACTAGAAGCGGTAGCTGAAACGTAAAATTCTGAAACCACGATACTTTTATACTTAATAATTTAATCAATGCCAGCTGGTTCGACACCTTAAGAACAATTTAACAAATAAGTGAAATTATTCTTCCATACTTACAACAGTTTTGATACAGAGGGTCGTTGTAGGGACAAGCGTTATTTTTCCACTGAAAACTTTGATTCCATTTTAAAGTGGTAAAATAAAGATGGGAAAACTCGTTTAGCTATTATCAATTCACCATGAAAAACCTGTCTGTCCCCGTTTAAAATGCAATAACGTTATCGCATAGTATTTTTTAACGAAAAAATGTCCCTATGAAGACTATTTTGGTGCAAACTTTTAAATGTACGTGACTTTATTATCTGATAGTCAACCGACTTCTCATACCGATCCTCCAGATAAGAGTGCGTAAAGCATAATTATTTTTGTTATTTCTCAGCCAAAACATATGTTGTGGGTATTGAATGGACCTATTCATGACGTGCCGCCTTTACAGTAACAAAAAAGTTCAATAATAATATTTATGAAGGTCTCGTTTTGTGCGATCCCGTCTTATTTTTTCAAATTTTATTTTCAGTTGTGCTGCTAGGCGACAGTCGAGTGGGAAAAAGTTCCATTTTACACAGATTCACGCAGAATGAATTCAAGGAAGATATGCGAAGTGGGATCCTAAGTGATGACCTCTCAACAAAGTAGGTATTCCTGACCTTTTCCTCCCTCTCTACTATTCTTTATTTACTATAAAACACTTAAACTTGGCGGTAATTTTACATTTGGCGTCATTTGAGATATACTTGCAAACCACCAAAATAAAACACCATGCGCGGATCCAGGATTTTTCAGGGGGTCCAGGTCCTCAACTTATTTTACAGTTTGCAGAGTGGGTCCAATGGTTTTATTACTTTTTCCAAGGATCCAGAGGGGGTCCAACATTTTCCAGTGGGATCCAACTTTTTCCAGGGAGGGGGGTCCAAAAGCAAATGTCTATGGAAACTCGCTATCTTCCTCTTGATCCGCACATAAACACCAGTATGCAACTAGAAACGTGTTCGTAATTCGCTAAGCCAAAAATGGCATATTTTGATGAACACAGGGCAACTTGCTAAGCCAAAAATGGCATATTTTGTTGAACGCAACTTGCCCTGTGTTCATCAAAATATGCCATTTTTGGCTTAGTTCGAGAGAATATGCGAATTACGAACACGTTTCTAGTTGCATAGTAACTCTAGTAACTCTTGAATGTATGGTGCGACTAACTCGAAGACTGACCAATGTCACCAAGTTTCAAATAAATCTGATCAAAACTGTTCCGGACGGACGGACGGTCGGACAGTGATAACACTTAATGTCCCGGCCATTGTCATGGGGGGGGGGGCATAATAAATTTGCACTCGTTGATGGTATGTTGTTACATGTATCTGTATATAGCGTAGGTTTCCATTTTAGTAAAACCCTCCTGAAAAATAGCATATGAAATATGAAACGGGGGTTTTTAGATGAATTTAAGTGAAACAATTAAACGTAGAAAACCAGATAAAAGAGGTGGCATTTTATTTATTTATCAATTTGTTTGGTACAAGGCTTACAAAAGGTTCTAAAACAGCTTTGCATACTAATGGAATCTACCTTCTGGTTTGATAAATAATTTTGGGATAGTCCATTGTACATATCTAGGTGTGTAAGGTTATATTTAAAACAAATATCGTATTCTTTTGTCTAAATTGAGTTTATTGTAGATAAACGTATTTGAGACATTTCGAAAGGTCTCTTTTCTATCCGAACTTATGGTATTGATTCTGTAGTTTGGTACGCCGTATTTTCACGGTATAGCATCGTACACCGGATATAGTGATTGTCGAAGCGAGGAAATCCTCACACGTTGATGTACGAGGTGAGTTTTTATCCCCTTTTCTCATTGATACATGTAAAATATCATTGCAGACACATTTTTCTGACGTTGCTGATACATCGATGTATATTCTTTTCTACAACAAATGGTCAGCAAAAATCTATAGCAGCTACGAACAACAGAAATATTCCACTAATCACTGATGATTTTCTATTGTTTGCCACGAAAATACGTGTTTTAAAGGCTGTTTAAGTACATTTTTAATACGAAATACACGAAGAGCCATGGCAAATACCCCAGAAAATCATAGAGATCCACTAAAAATACACTAAGTGTACTTTGAAGCTGCGTTTGACGATTGAATGAGAAAGCGTGGTAGCTCAGTGGTTAGGCACTTGCCTCTGGTGCTAGAGGTCCCAGGTTCGATTCCCGCTCGCGGCGAGAAAAATTTCGGTGTCCGAACACGCTTTCTCTAGTGTCATTTGCAGGGATGACGCTAGATAAGTGCATCGTCCTTCGGATCGGGACGTTAACTGGATGTCCCCTGTGCAGGGAAAGTCACCCCCTGTGCAGGTTAAAGAACCCTACGGTAATTTCGATATGGTTACTTGTAGGCTTTCATCCTGCAACCCGGAGTGTACAATGTACACCTGCCGATAATGCTCGAAAGCGAGCGCCAGGCAGTATATAGAGAAAGAAAGAAAGAATCTTCTTTGTTTTAGTCGTTTAGTGTACGGTCTATAGGAGGGAAGTGTACGTTTTATAGATAAAAACTCCAGGTTCATAGTGTAGGTCGATAGCCAGACAAAATCATTGTAGAAATCTTGTCTTGTGCTATAAATTTAAGAGTTCTTTATACAAGCAGCGACATGGAAAGAGTATGAGAGGGGGATTGAACCCCACTCTTATTCAAATCTTTGTCTCTGAGAATGTATTTCAAGCCATTTAGAAGCCCATTTTTCCAATTCTATATCTTCAATTTTAAGTAAGGTTGTACACTCAATGACCTTGTTCCTAACTATTAGTTTTGCATTTCCTTGTCGTCCTGTTGGCAATGTTCCCATGTGGGGGAGGGGGGGGGGGGCACCGCAATGGCAATGCAAGTCTGAGTCAGCCCAATGTTCAGAAAAACATCAGAGCCCATGTGAGCGGTAGGGGGAGGCTTAAAATTTGGGGAAAAATCAAGCCTACGCCTAAGAAAAATGGGGCATAGGTTCCTCTTTATTTTGTACTTTTTCATTCACCCCCCACCCCCGAAGCCAACAACAAAGGCCCAGCACGGCAGCAGCCTAGGGCTCTCTTTTTAATTTCTCTGAGTCTGGTCGGGGGAGGGTAGGGGGCATAGCTATTACATATTAGCTTTGTGACTACTAGACTACATGGGATTTGCAATGGAAGCAAAAACGGAATGGAAGAGGGCGGGGGGGGGGGGGGGCACACACTCCAGCCCACAACCTTGGGACTGGGGATAAGTGCCCCCACCCACCCCAAATTTCCAAGTTTTGTTTGGGACTGGGAGGGGGCACAAAAGTGGTTTATGCTCCGCGACCAGACTACAGCAGATTTTAAATACCATCATTTACAAGCCCGGGCCACACTCACAGCCATGTATGTGCCCCCATGCCACCCCCTCCCTGGGACGACACTGACAAAGTGTGTCAATTAATTATCAATGTATTGTCAGCTGTGTGACCATTGGCATTGGACTTTAGGTAGAAGAGTGGGTTAAAATATACTGCGTGCTATGTCCGAAATAGAAAAAAAAACAGCACTCTAGATTAAATTCATAATTTTTCGCCACGACATTGGATTTCCAACAATTTGGCATTTTGACAAGTTAAGAAACTCCAAATGATGGTCAGTCAGTAGCTTACAAGTCATAGCATATTCAAGCCACCAGCTAAGGCTCCGATCAGGCTGCACTTATGCGCAGGCTGGTCTGAGGCTATGCTGGTCGCACATATCACATTGCTTGAAATCTCCAAGCTCCAATTTTAATGCTTATTACAATGTCAAACAACTAAGGAATATGCAAGCTTGCGCATATGCCATCAATGCATCTATCTATCTTTCTGTCTGTCTGTCCGTCTGTCTGTCATTTAGACTAACCCTCTCAAACTTTGTGTACACAATAAGCGAAGACCCAGCTTCGCCGACATATACAAAAAGGTCTAGGATATTTGGACAGACAGACCCAAAACTCGCATGATCTCGGGTCGCAATTTATAGTAATTTTGAAAATTTGAACAGGCTAGCCCTAATCCCAGGAGAGAGGGGGATACTCTAATTTTTTTCTCATATGTAGGCTCGGGCCCAGCATCTACATTTCATACCCTCCAAAAAAAAAAAAAAAAAAAAATCAGGAATTTCAAGCACCCCAATAAAATATTTGAAATTTTAGCAGCCCAAAAAATATCCCCCATTTTGTACCTTGACCTTTAGAAAAGACCCTAAAATACATAGAAATGACCCCTAAATATAGTCCAATTTTGTGATGACCACCAAAAAATATCGACAAAATCTTCATACCCCCAAAAATATTCATTTTTCTGAACACCACTAAAAATAGTGTAATTCAAAATTTTGAACTCACAACAATGACCCAAAACTATGTATGTATGAAAATATCAGAGTACCCCCCCCCCTTCATTAAATACAAGTGTTCCCTTTATTTTGGTTCTACTTGTACTTGGTTGAATCTTATCTATTGTAGTATAATTTTCTAATGATGTTCTATCGCAGACCGCAAACGGTGATTTTTGGGGTGTTCAAGCAGGCTGGTCCGAATACCGTCTCATACAGAGAAGGTTGTATATAAAAATGTTAGCCTAAGTTAACAAAGCTTCTTGGGGGAAGTCCAGGTCCAGTTTATTTATATATAAATTTTTTTTCAAAAGGGGAAGGGGATCCGTGCCAGTGTTCCTATGAAACATATACCCAGTAACCAAAACGGGCCACCAGTGGCCCGCCAGTGAAACGTCATTTAAATGGCGCATCGCTAGTGATCCGATGATGACCAGACATCGGTAGCTTTGTGCTTTTCCAAAGGTTCCAAACCATCATTCTTGAGGAAATTTACAGCCTTGTGCTTTTCACTGCCAGAGGGGGTCGGGAGGTCGTCATCCGGACCCCAAGTACCAACTCCTCTGGATCCGCGCAAGAACTATGAAACAATGAAGAGTTAGCTGCTAGATGCGCGTTCTAATCAGGAAATGCACTGTCTGCCCTTGGACGCATCGATTTATGATACAGACACTTAGTGTGGCATTAACTTTTTCAGATTTTTTTTATCGTTTTATTTTATTTTTATCACATTTTTATTTAACGTATGTGCTCATTTCCATTGTTATTAATCGCACGCATGTACCAACACACGTTGTAAGAGTGAAATGCATTTGTAACCACTGCCCCACCCCCACCCGCCAACACCGACACACAGACAGACAGGCAGGCTGGCAAGCAAACAAATACATGTAGAGAGAGAAAGAGACTTAGATAGACAGACAGACTGATAGACAGACAGACAGAGAAATTCAACAGACACACACAAAGGCATATTCCTCATGAGAACGTGCTAAACATGTAAGTTATACGCGGATCCAGGGAAGACAAGGGGACCCAGACCCCCCCCCCCCCGCCCTGTAAAGTCACAAAGCTATACCCCAAAAATTAACAAGGCTACTCACCCAGTATTTAATTGGCGTTTCGCTAGTGGGCCGATGATGGCCCGCTTTTGTGGTATTTGGATCCTCTCTCCCCTCATCAACTAAAACGGCATTGGAATTTAAAAAAAAACAACTTTCTGGATCCGCGTCTGCTAAGAGAGAGAGAGAGAGAGAGAGAGAGAGAGAGAGAAACGGAAAGACGAAAACTATACACCCCTCGGCATAAACGCCTGGGGTATAACGAGTGTAGACCATGACATTTAATTTAGAATTTTTAAAGATCGTATGTACCTTGTCACGAGAAATTCGCCTTTGATACATTCGAACAGCAAATGCCCAGACCAGCCTGCGCACCGGCAGTCTTATCGGCGCCTTTGTTTCTAGAAAGTGTGTATGAAAAAAATCAGAAATACCACCAGAGTTTTAAACAGTTTGGATCTGTCGGGCCAGACTTAGGCCCGCACTGTCTGCAGAAAAAAATGACAGAGGCGATGTCCCACCCATCCCCTGACGGAAATCCCTGGAATTGCGCATGAACGGCACACGCGGATCAAGTCAGGGGGGTCCAGGTCCACTGACAATAACCTTATTTAAGTTTGACGACCCATCGACTATTTAGGTCATATGAAGACGAAACCACGGCTTTAAGACTGGTGACGCAAAGGCAAGTTCTGGCGTTTCTTTTTTAGTTATTTAACATGTTTGTGTGGGTGGGGAGGGGGAGGGTCCAGTGACTTCTTTCAAAGTAAACTTCAACTTTCCGAAATTCCAGGGGGTCCAACATATATATTATCCAGGGGGGGGGGGGCGTCAAACTTTTTTCCAAGGGGGTGGAGTCCAATTGCTAAGCGATAGAACTTATAATTTGTACTGGACCCCTATCCACGGTCTAGATCCACCAATTTTAATCGACTACGGCGATTCTCTCTGTTTATTTTCGTCTTTCATCATGTACCCACCTAGATGCATGTTTTACTCTAATTTAAAAGTATGATTTGGCGGGGTCTTTATTTTATAGGCGTGTTAGCATGATAGGTTTATGTGCTAGGATAAACGGATACTGTAGGTTCCCTGCCTGCAAACTTGGGTGATTTTCCATACGTTTTCATAAGTGTGTATCTGTATACACCATGCCCAAAACTGCAGTCCGAGACATTCACAGAAGGTACCAATATGACGTCAGTATACTTGTCTTCTGGACTTGTGAACAATAAAGGTGCAGACCAGCCTGCGCATTCGCGTAGTCTGAACAGCGCATTTGTTTTTCGCTCATTTGAAAGTATCATATCTAGACTCTCTGTAGCTAAAGAGAATGATTTGAGTCTTGCTTTGTGGAAAACACCGAAGACAGGTATATTTTGCGTCAATGCCCAAATTTATTATTCTCTGTCCTTACTTCTATTCTTATTCAGAGCAGCGTTTTCTTTTGGATGTTTTAAGAAACTCTAAACTTGTTTCAGGTTGAGAATAGTAGGGGCAGCTAAATCAATCCAAGAGCAGATTATATGTTAACCGAATGAAACTTCCTTAGTTTGGTCTAAAATTGTAAATGCTCAACACTGCAGATAAATTGTAGAACGGTTGCAATCATCTAGGTTAAGTATTTTGTCTCCTGATTTCCGTATATTCTTAATAAAACGATGAAAATTAAGCAACCAGTAGCATGAGAATATTCTTGTCTGGTATGCAAATATATGCAGATTGACTTTTACATCGGGAAAAGTTAGCATTAGTCTCTTATCTATAGTGCGTACACTTATTTTGCTATATTACGTACACTGATGTGTCAACAGACTGCTATAGACCGTACAGCAGGAGAGTTTTTTCCTCCTATATATTGATGGAACCAAATGGAATCGGTAAGTAAAAATTCGCTGGCAAGTACTAATGACAATGTAGAAGCCATATGAAAGCGAATATTGATCTTTCTTAGCAACACATTCGATAACATAAGCATATTTAAGAGAGACGAGGCAAAAGTCGTGTAAAATACAAATGATTGGGCAGGTCATTTTGTCAATTGTAGTGCTGACCGATAATTCCTGGTTATTTCTTATAGCCATCGATAAACATCAATGTCTTAACGATGTCATCACTATATCCTTTAAGCCGAATCTTATAAAATATGAAAAATAATTGAAGAAACACCGACCTTGTACATCAACATGTGAGGATTTCCTCGCTTCGGCAATCGCTATATCTGGTGTAAGATGCTATACGATGATTTTCGTTTTGTCAGTCGAATTTCTATTTCAGCGCGAGCAAATGTATAATTCATAAATCATGAATACCCACCCCCTCCCCTTATACCTACCATGTAATATGTGTGTGTATTTGCACGTGTGCATGTATATAGATGTGCGGTATGTAGGTGTATATTTGTATGTGTGTATGTATATGTGAGTGCATGTGTGTGCATAAATGTGCATTCATTTATTGTATAGACTGTTTTTTTTCTTTCATGTGAGCCTTTTTAACACCCCACCTTTTCGGTGTATGTCTGGATGACACATGTTTCATGGTCATTCTTTTGAATAACAAATCACATTATACAATTGATGCATTCTTTTGAGGCTGACATCAGGATTTGTCAACCCGAGAACAGTGATGTTCACCAAGGCGAAGCCGCGGTGAACATCACTTTCGAGGATTGACTAATCCTGATGGTAACCGAAAAAGGATGCATCAATTGTTTTGTTATATGACACTGTCTCTCTTTTCCTAGTTTTATTTAAAGAATTTTCATATTGATAAATTTACTCAAGTCAGATGTTCCTAGTGCACTTTCACTAGGAAGATTGTTTCAATATACTTCCCAAATTTCTGCAACTCTTATGAGTTTTTTAACAGCGTCCTCTTTGTTGGACATTGGCAAATAGTGCTGATCCAGATCAGAGGCCACAGAATGTGGCATCTGATCAGGGTCTCCACTGTTTGCTTGCATAATTTTCTATTAAAACTTGAATAAAAATGAAAAATACCACCTAACATCCCTTAAAACAGAAATGGACTGTTCCAATTGATAACGGTGGGAAATTCCATTCGGCATTAATGGGTTAAATACTGTTCTCATAAAATGAACAAATGCTGAATTCAACACATTTTAATTGTGAAATATACGTAAGAAATCAGTCAGTGTTGCAATATCTATTTTTAGCTCTCTATCAACAGTGACAAAAGTCAGCATTATATGACTCCTATAAAAGACCTCCTCTGATTGGCTGAAACTAGCTTGCACTGGTTGTGACAGATCATGATGTCAAACAGTGATGAGGTAAAGACAGGTTAACATTAGTTTTGTCAGGCTTGACAGAGAGCTAAAAATAGATTGAACTAAATCTAGCCCAGGTGACATGGCTTTTGTCAGTCCCGACAGAGAGCTAAAAATAGACATTGAAACACTGACTGGTTTCTTATGTATATTTCACAGGTAAACTGTGTTGATTTCAGAATTTGTTCATTGTATGAGAACAGCATTTAACCCATTTATGCTGAATGGAATTCCCCACCATTATCAATTGAAACAGTCCATTTCTGTTTAAAGGGATGTTAGGTGGTATTTTTCCTTTTTATTCAAATTTTAATATAAATTATGCAAGCAAACAGTAAAGACCCTGATCAGACACCATGTTAGACTGCAGCGTCTGATCTTGGTCTGCAGTGTTTGCCTATGTCCCAGAAAAGGGACGCTAGGCATATATGGGTTAAAATGCAATTATTTTGTTTATCTCATAAGAGTTGCAGAAATTTGGGAAGTATATTGTTGAAATAATATTCCTAGTGAAAGTGCACTAGGAACATCTGACTTGAGTTAATTAATAAATATGAAAATACTTAAAGAGAGGACAGTGTCGTATAACAAAACAATTGGTGCATTCTTTTTCGGTTAACATCAGGATTAGTCAACCCTCGAAAGTGATGTTCACCTCGGCTTCGCCTCGGTGAACATCACTGTTCTCGGTTTGACAAATCTTGATGTCAACCTCAAAAGAATTCATCAATTGTATAATGTTACCAGGGCTAGATTTAGTTCAATCTATTTTAAGCTCTCTGTCAGCACTGACAAACAATGTTATCCTGTTTTGAGCTCATCACTGTTTGACATCAGGATCTGTCACAACCAGTGTAAGCTAGTTTCAGCCAATCAGAGGAGGTATTTAATAGGAGTCATATAACAAGTAATTTTGTGACATGTATTATTGATTATTTTGCATATCGTCAGTTGGTATATAAATGACAATTTCACTCAATTTTTGTTGTTGTCATTTGACACCTCAAACAAGCTTGATCTTCATGTTCATCTTCTTGAGAAAATGTCGCAAAGATTTTTTTTTTTTTACCTTTGCAAATAGTGTATAGATCCTGATGAAATACAGCATTATGCTGCAATTCATTTGGGTCTTCACTGTCTGCGAAAGTACTCGTTTGTGGGTTTCCCTAATACAAAGGATTAATATTCACGAGGATTCTCTGACATTACGATTCTTTGAAAAAAAATGATTTAATTTAATTAAGTTGCATTGCTGTTTCAGAGTAATGGATGTTGAGGGTAAAACGGTCAAGGTCAAATTTTGGGACTCCTATGGCCAGAGGCGTTTTAAACCATTAAACAGAGCGTAAGTTATCACAGAGGATCTTACACGAGTGCTCATGTTTTATTGAATTTATTAAACGAGTTGAGGAAAAGAGATAAAATGCGAGGCTTCTGCAACCAGTTTACAAAATTCAATAATACAGGAGTACGAATGTTCTATATATCACATAACATTAGAATTAATCAAAAATCGCATGTTTTGCGTGAAAACGTCAAAATTTTATCACCTTTTACGCAATGTAATAAAAGACGTTATAACTAAATCTGTAAACCACAAGTGATTTATTGTGTTTATTGCATGGCGTTATATCCCAGGCGCGACGTCTTGTGATAGCGAAGTTTACAGATAACGCGTAAATTATTACAGCATAAAATGCCGTGTCGCACGCTATTAACAGCCATATTTTAACCGGCAAAACCCATGTATTAATCAGGCGATTCACGTGCTGTTGATGCACGGCTTTTGTACTTTTGTCGTCACAAAAATCGACTTCATCAGCAGTAACGTTCATAGAGACGAAGGTTATTTAGTGACGTTAGGATGACGTAAGTCTTTGCTCTGAAACAGGTTTTTGGCAAAACCGAATCGTTCATTCTTTTGCGCACCATTAAAGTAATACAAAAATGAACTTTTCGAAGCGTTTTTTCCAAAGTTTTCAAGTGACAAAATGACTTTATGCAAAAAAAACAAACAAACACACGATCAAACATGGTTTTCTGATACTCTAACATCTGCTAGACCCCTCGGGGTCGTTGAAACCATCGCCTTTTATGCTCGGGTTCCAACACCACCCTCGGGGTCCAGCAGATGGTAAGGCATAGAAAAACATGTTTGATCCATATATTGAAGCTCACAGCCTACGCATTAGTTACTGATCAAGGTTTACAGCCTACATTTTGAAGATCCCCCCACCCCGATACTATCATGTAAGTGGTGTTTTTGAACACAAAAAGGAACCGATGCGGTACCCATGAGTGCATATACTATCGATATATTTTATGATTTTCCCTTAAAAAGTTTGAATGTTTTATAAACCCCCTGCAATTTTTTTTACCTTTTTGCTATCAACACATAATCTGGATGCTTAAAAGATTCGTCTCACTGACTCTTTTAAGCACCAAGAACATATATTCAGTTTGACAATTATTAGAATACTTTATAAATATACCCAAGTACATGTAACTGTTGAGTGACTGCCATTAGCTCTTATATGGCACATTCTCTAATTCCAATGTACTCAACTTTTTTAATTTGATAATTAATTGGTACTTCCATCAAGTCACCTTTCAATACTGAGATTCCATTGTACAGTAAAATCTGTCATAAGAAAGCACTTAAAAATAGACAAAACACAGATCTTAATGACAAATGGTAGCTTAATGCAGGTCAAAAGTATTGCAGAATGCTCCAAGGGGAGCATTCTGCAATACTTTCGACCTTCATTAAGCGATAATTGGTCTTGAAAACCAATTTTTGGTATTTTTGAGAGTGGCCGCTTAAGACAGGTTTTACTATAATTACGATTGAAATGTGGCTGTTTTACAGATTCTGTAGGGGATGTGTTGGCGCCATGTTGATATATGATATCACAAATTCCACCAGTTTTGAACACCTCGAAACGTGGCTAGACGAGCTGCAGGAGCAAGATGCAGACACTGTCATCATGTTGCTAGGCAACAAGTGTGATCTCAACGAGTCAAGAGAAGTTCCAGCCAAAATGGCAGAAAAATTTGCAGGCACGTCTAATTACTTACATCTTAATTTTAACCCTTTTATTCTGTTGGATTTGCCTATAGATATATTGATACAATAAACACGGATTTGTCCATTTTGTATTTTAAGGTGCCACAGGTAGAAGTTTCTAAATTACATGTAAAATATATTGCTGTCCCTGATGATTGTCTTTATCTTACCAAACAGTGCATATCCTTAAAGCTGCATACTCTGTAACTATGAACATCTTTCGAAAAAAATTTTTTTTCTTATTAATTCATTTGTAAAAGTAGAATTAAGCTATGTTTTCACAATAAAAATGTTAAGTACAGCTGAAAACTGCATGGAAAAGTGAATTATCTTATCAAATAGGTGTATTTTCCTCTTGTTGGTAATTATTTGCGTCCCTCCAATAATTATAGACCGTTGAAGTTTAACATAAATGCAGTTGTTTTGATAGTGATAACTTGTTAAGATTTACGAAAATGGTAAAATGTTTACCTGAATTTGAGTATTTTTACTGCGTTCTTGAAAAATAAAAACATTATTTTTAAGATTAGAATATCAAAAGTTACAGACTATGCAGCTTTTAGAAATTCTGCATTATTATCAAAGTACTTGTTTACCAGTATCCAGAATGAAATGGAATCACGTTTCTGCTTGGCTACAGCAAAGTTTACTGCAACACAAAAATGCCTGCCAGAACAAAGTGTTCAGAAAAGTATCATAGAGTTAGAGCCGCTTATACTTTAAGAAGTTAACTCTATAAAACATGTTGTCAGCTTGTTCCTGATAGTATTGTTAACATACATCTGGAGTCCCACTGTTCTATTGTAATAAAGAGAAAATCTAACTGTTTAAAGAATACGAGCGACTAGACTTGGGAAGATGACTTTTGGCTGTAGAAAAATCACAGTTTGGGCAGGAAAGTCGGCCGCGCTTTGAATTTTTTCGAAAATTATTTACCACCTTTACTGAAGAACAACTCTTAATGTGATTACGCCCTTTTACATTGTAATTAACAACATTATCATTTACTATTCCGTGAAAAGCGAATTATTCAGGTTGCATAATATTAACATATGACCTGCTGTATCCGGATTTGACCTTTTTGGAAAACACTGTGGCTCCTGACCAGATGGCTTCTGACGAATCCATCTGGTCAGGATCCACGCTGTTTCCACTCTGCTTGGAAGTACATACTTATTATTGGATTTCTGCCTGTTAACGGGATCAATTTTAAGAGGATTATAATAAAGAACATATTCAGCATTACAGAAAACCCTGCTTTAAGCGGCCACTCAAAAATTGGATTTCAAGACCTTTTTTAAGCTACCATTTGTCTTTAAGACCGTTGTCTTGTCTATTTTTGAGTGGCCGCTTAAGAGAGGTTTACTGTACAAGGGTTCAAATTATATTTTTCAGAGGACAATCATCTGTTATTTATGGAATCATCAGCATTAGATGCCATGTATGTGACAGCAGCATTTCAATATTTATGCAGAGGTATGTAATCGTCTTTATTCATGTGCGGATCTAGTGGGGGTGGAACCTAGCCCTTGAAAATCACAAAGCTGTAGGTTTATTTAGGAATATTTGTTCTATTAAAAATGCAGTTTCCTATATATACTTAAATCCATTAAAACGCAACTGATGTAAATATTGTTTATCTCCTATGCATAGCAACGTTATTCACTTTGTCTATATATTCACAAGTTTTCCCTTCGTAAGAGAACGCTTTAGCAAAATATGAGCTTGATTGCGCATATCTGCTAAAAAATTAGGTAAATAATGACAAAATCATAAAAAAGACTGAACCTTCTTTAATCTTGAAATATTTCTCAATTTCAGTGTGAATGAACTGTAATTTACACAGACAACAAGACTACGAAATACAACACCAAATTCCATTTCCTGAAAGGGCCAAAAATTCAGTTTTCGCAAATTTGAGAAATGACTGAACCTACAATTAACTGTATTATTCCATTATTGGCTTACATTATTTGTTATGTCATAACCTATGGTCATGATTTATCACAATATTTACCATCAAAAGTCTGTCTCAAATTTGCGTTAACTTCCGGTTTCATGCTCAAACTTTGATGGCCATTTTAAAGGTCAAAACTTCAAGACACATTTAACCGGTTGTGTGTGCATAGACCAAAGAGCAATATTGATTTTTTTAGAAAGTTTGAACTTAAAAGAGCCGGGCATAAAGAAGATCTGATATCCTGATAATTTAGCCCATTTTGTGTTTTTTATTCATCGAGTATTCGAGCTGTGTGTCCCTTTATCAAAAATAAAGTCTGGCTTGTCTGGACTGCTTTATAAGCATCAAAAGGATATTGCCTTAATACCACGACCATAGATTCATGATTTTTTAAAATGCAAATACTAAAAAAAAACATTAATACTAGGGTAGGGTTATTTTGTAAAAGTTGCGTTTTACTGGCTTTAAGCAGTAAAGTATAGTTTAATGTTCAAAATACACAAGTAGGTTCTACAGAACAAATTCTGGATCATTAATCAACATGTATCCCTGTTCAAAAACTCACTAGAAACAAAATAAACAGCAAAGTCCAGCTTTCACCAGTTTGCTTTTCTAAAATATCTTAAAATTTGTGGAGACTCTCCTTTTTTCAAACTTCCTGCTGCTGCAGCTCAAGAGGAGCATTCTGCAATACTTTCGACCTTCACTAAGCTACCATTTGTGATTACGATCTTTGTTTTGTCTTCTTTTTAGTGGCCTCTTAGAACAGGTTTTACTGTAATAATACGTTTTCACTCATAACATTTTGTAAATTTGATGTCTTTTTTTCAGAAATCTACAAATTTGAATCACTGAAAGAGTTAAAGAATAAATCTGTGGAAGATTTGAATCTCAGCAGCTTGAAACAAGAACAAACAATTACCACTGATCTAAATGGACAACCCACTTCAGCGGGACCTGGGAATGTATCAAAGAGTTTGTGTTGTACTTATGTTTAGTGTGTCAACAACACGTGTTTGCCTAAAACAGAACACACTACTGGAAACACTTGGTCAAAATAAGCTAAGCCCCATGTCACTTTTTTCCATAGCCATAATGTTAAATTCCCAAAATTTAGTTGTTTATTTCTAAAATATCGAAGTAAGTTAAAAATTCTAGCTCAACCCATGTTAGACAACAATATATTAGGTGTAAATGCGCAAAGTTTCAATAAAAATACCGATTTTCTTTGGGTATGTGCAAAATTTCCCAAGATTGTCCAAATGTTTGCCAATTTTACTATATGAATGAAAGGGAACGAAACGCAACATCTACGGAAATGTGTATGCAGAATTTATAACTAAAAGTGAGACCTAGCACATGTTGAGAGAGGAAGCATTGCTTCTACTTCGCTGAAAATTTTATGGAAAAATCTTTATTTAGTAAAATGTAATGATATATCTAACATGAATGTATTTACATTAAGACTATGGGGAATTTCCGTAGGGGCTTATTTTTTTAACCTGTTTATTTGGCGGGTACCTTTATTTGGCGCTATTGGTGGTATAAACAAAATTGCCAAAATACAGTTCCGGTTACAGAGCAACTTTTGAACGTTCTAGGTTAGGCCAAAAAAAAATTTATTAGTTGATTTACGAACCCTCCTACTGTAGTTTTCCGTAAAGAAGAAAAAAAAATAAAATTCAATTTCTATAAAAAAAAATTTATTTTATCCGCCGACTCTAAATATTATTTGATTGATGAAAAAAAAAAAAATATTTTTTTGAGGTTCTCTCTGTGTATTTTTGAGAGTGACACTGTAAAAAGTGATTGTCCTGTCCAGATTTTTAGGAAAATTTGAAAATCTAATACAAACTGTTGGTTTGCCCTACTAGTTTTACTGTTTTTTCTGGAAATATTAAAAAAAAAAAAAAAAAAAAACTCTGAAAATGACCAAAAAAAAAAGCTCTGAAAATGACCAGTTAACAAAAAAAAAAAAAAAAAGCTCTGAAAATGACCAGTTAACTGGTCATTTTCAGAGATTTTTTTTTTTTTTTTTTCGTCCCCTCGACCCTTAATCTGAAAAAACAATTCCCGTAAATCAACTAATAAAAAAAATCTGGCCTTATGTTTTCACGTTCAGAACTCCACGTCTTAAAAGTGACTACTATGTAAGACTAGGTTATGTTTTTCACGTTCAGAAATCCACGTCTTAAAAGTGACTACTATGTAAGACTAGGTTATGTTTTCACGTTCAGAAATCCACGTCTTAAAAGTGACTACTATGTAAGACTAGGTTATGTTTTTCACGTTCAGAAATCCACGTCTTAAAAGTGACTACTATGTAAGACTAGGTTATGTTTTCACGTTCAGAACTCCACGTCTTAAAAGTGACTACTATGTAAGACTAGTTTATGTTTTTACGTTCAGAAATCCACGCCTTAAAAGTGACTACTATGTAAGACTAGGTTATGTTTTCACGTTCAGAACTCCACGTCTTAAAAGTGACTACTATGTAAGACTAGGTTATGTTTTCACGTTCAGAACTCCACGCCTTAAAAGTGACTACTATGTAAGACTAGGTAATGTTTTCACGTTCAGAACTCCACGCATTAAAAGTGACTACTATGTAAGACTAGGTTATGTTTTCACGTTCAGAACTCCACGTGTTAAATGTGACTACTATGTAAGACTAGGTTATGTTTTCACGTTCAGAAATCCACGCCTTAAAAGTGAACCTATGTAAGACTATGTTCCCCATGGAGCTACTATTATAGTAAAGAATATGCTCCCCATAGGAGCATATTCCTTCCTTTTATAATAGCCCCTATGAAAATAGAAAAAAATGACGGACATGAAGTTGAGAAACGGCGCGGTCTGATCAAAGCCTTTGCTAGTCGCTTGAATATTCTATTACTCTTAGGCTACTGACTGAACAGCATTTTAGTTTGTATGCCTAAAAGGAGACACCACAGACTCATCTGAGTCTACACCTGTCAAAATGCCACATTGTTGGAAATCACATGTGCGGCTCAAATGTACTTCTCTGTAATGACAATTTGAGATTTTTTATGTAAATTTCATGCATTTGCCCACCTTTAATTGATTGGACATTCCATGGGCGAGAACACACTACTGGAAACACTTGGTCAAAATAAGCTAAGCCCCATGTCACTTTTTTCCATAGCCATAATGTTAAATTCCCAAAATTCAGTTGTTTATTTCTAAAATGTCGAAGTAAGTTAAAAATTCTAGCTCAACCCATGTTAGACAACAATATATTAGATGTAAATGCGCAAAGTTTCAATAAAAACACCGATTTTCTTTGGGTATGTGCAAAATTTCCCAAGATTGTCCAAATGTTTGCCAATTTTACTATATGAATGAAAGGGAACGAAACGGAACATCTACGGAAATGTGTATGCAGAATTTATAACTAAAAGTGAGACCTAGCACATGTTGAGAGAGGAAGCATTGCTTCTACTTCGCTGAAAATTTTATGGAAAAATCTTTATTTAGTAAAATGTAATGATAAATCTAACATGAATGTATTTACATTAAGATTATGGGGAAATTTCCGTAGGGGCTTATTTTTTTAACCTGTTTATTTGGCGGGTACCTTTATTTGGCGCTATTGGTGGTATAAACAAAATTGCCAAAATACAGTTCCGGTTACAGAGCAACTTTTGAACGGTCTAGGGTATGTTTTCACGTTCAGAAATCCACATCTTAAAAGTGACTGCTATGTAAGACTATGTTCCCCGTGGGGCTACTATTAAAGGAAAGAATATGCTCCCCATGAAAAAAGTATGCTCCCCATAGGGAGCATATTCTTTTTTAAAAAAAATAGCCCCAATGAAAATAGAAAAAATGAAGGGCATTAAGTTGAGAAAGCGCCAAAATTAACCTATGTCAAT
This sequence comes from Loripinus fragilis, assembly GCA_964019695.1. Classification (NCBI taxonomy): domain Eukaryota; kingdom Metazoa; phylum Mollusca; class Bivalvia; order Lucinida; family Lucinidae; genus Loripinus; species Loripinus fragilis. The sequence continues at coordinate 9,991,629 of OZ026530.1, forward strand.
AACTAAGTCTTTTTCAAATCTCCAGATTTTGATGCGTAGTGCAAAAACAGTGCCTAAGGACGGACCAAACTGTTATTACAATTATCAATAGACAGCTCATTTTCGCGGGACATGGGGACGTGTCAAAAAGCTTGTGTCAGTGTGTCTTAAAGACCTATATTTATAGATTTGTTTCTTTACGTCGCAGTCAACAACTTTTTAGTTATGTCAGGACAGGTCTTCCTGGATTGAACCAGTACTTAGCTAGGATTAATTTGTCTTGCCCAAGAACAAAACAAACTGACTCAGACGAGGCTCGAACCCGCAACCCCTTTTTGTCGAGTCAAGCACTCTACCACTGAGCCACTCCGCTCCCATTTCAGAGTTTATACTTGGCAGGTCAAAGACGAGACCAGGGAATATATCAAGGAATTTGTGTAGTAGTTATGTTTACTGTTTTAACCTATTTATGTATAATGAAAGTTCCCACCCCTATCATATGGACGAATCCCACTTTGAATTTAAGATTCTGTGATTTTTTTGCATAAGCTGTTACGTGCAAATGTATTAATGCAAAACAACAACAAAAAACATTGCAAAGCAAAAAAAAAATAACGTATCACTGCAAAAGAAAAACAACAACAAACAAAACAAAAAATGTACTTCTCATTTATGATAATTTAAGAATTGTACTACAGGATTTTTAATATAAATGTCATGCATTTATTCACCTTAAATTGATTGGACATTCAATCCATGGGCGGATCCAGAGAGGGGACAGGGGACCGGACCCTCTCCCTCCTGAAATATCACAAAATATAGGGTTTCTTAGCAATACTGGTCCGGACCTCTGAAAAATCTCAAAGCTACCAAGCCAACAATCAATGGTTGGCCACCGATTATAGCCCATGTGTAGTGATATTTGGATCCTCTATCACCTCATTAACTAAAAAAAATCGTTATCAAATTCAGACACCCTCTAACAAAATTGCATTCAATGTATCCTCTTGATACACTAGATCAGATAGGACCAAGATCAGGATCAACAGAATCGATCAATACATGTACAAAGAATGTAGTAACAATTTTGGACCACCCAGGAAACTTAAGTGGTTAGAGTGTCAGACCAGTGTTCCAAGGGGCTGATTAGCAAAAACTGCCTGCTAGCCTGCCTGCCCTGAACCGCCCGCCCGCGCGCCTGCCTGCCCGCTACAAGTCTACATTGCTCTGTGCTAAACATGACTTATTCAGTATAACAATTCAATAATTGAGACGTGACACGTGATTTCCAACAATGTGGTATTTTGACAAGTGTAGACTCAGACGATCCCGTGCAGCTTCCCTTTAGGCTTAGAAACTCCAAATGATGTTCAGTCACTAGCTTATCAGTCATAGATTATTCAAGCGCAATGCAAAGGCTCTGATCAGACTGTGCGTATGCGCAGGCTGATCTGAGGCTTTGTTGGTCGCACATATCACATTGATTGAAATCTCATGTCACGGCTCATATATAAACCAAACTTTTTGCGAAAGCTTATTCGTGTATTATTTAAGCATGGATCATTTTGCAAGTAGCAGGTGAGTCGATCACAAGATCTCAAACAGCACTGACAATATATGCCATCTTTACTTGAAAAATGGCAAAAATATGGCGAATAGGTTCTGCTGTTGCTGATTTATTAGCCATAAAATTGTTGATTTTTAGGTTCATAATAACGCACTTTGGAACGCTCAGAACGCACCAGATTACACCATATTTATCATTTTTATCCGGGGAAGCCTGTCACCGACCCCGCTAGCACAAGTGTCAATCCACATCGTTGTAGGGCTATCTACGCGCATGTTATGTAATTCTCTCTTGAGTAAATTGGTTGATATTTGTTCAAAATTTGAAGTATGTTGATCAGATATATACATATATATACTTATTTATGAAACTAAGTTTAACATGCGTTTTGGCCTAATAGCACTTGTTAAAAGACGTTCTATGGTTACCAAAAAATAAATGCTTTCACTTTGTCTGAAAAAAAATCTAGTTTTTAGCTGTTTAAAAAAACTTGTTTCCGCAAGGAGAATATAAGATGATCTACAGAAAAAAGCCCCCACCTGAAAACCAAGTGGCCTGTCCCTAATTAAAAACATCAAATCTAGAGAGCATTCCTCAATACCTACTCTACCAGGATCATACTTTGAGCAATATATCATGTATAACATGAAAATAATTATTATGGCATGTATTCCATGGCCAAGCCCTTGTCGAAACATGTATAACGCTAAATATTTAGTGAACATTATACGCTTGTGTAAAGCTTCAACGTTTTTAAAGTATGTGAATTTAATCCTATGCTGCGCAGGAGGAATGAAAAATACATTTTAGGGAGTATTGGCTTGTATTTTTGGCGGTTTTGGAAGAAGTTGAATTAATTTCAGGGATTTAGGGAGCAGAGGCAAAATAATTTCAGGGAGATGAGGATTTTGTTAGGAATTTTGGGAGATCATTGCATTATTTTTAGGGAGCAAGGGAGCACAGACCCCCCTGGGGCCTCATTCATGTGGACAGCACAGTTGGTGTATAGATATGTATGTCCATAGTAACCGAGTCTTAGCTTTTTTACTACCAAAAATCAACTTTTGACTATGACTGGAAGGCACTGACAGGAAACAGCTAGAACGTGACCAAAATTGGTACGATTAAGTTATGAATGAACATAAATTATGATGGAATTTAAAAGATACATATACATGTACTGCTGCTAAAACATTTACATGTATAAAAATATTTGGTTATTATAATGTGACAAAGGCGAGCCCAGTAGCACTAAATTTACTATGCCAGTACATGTTTCTAATAGTTATAGGGAAATATGGATTTAAGTTCACGTCATACTGGGTCCCCACTCCGGGAATATTGTACAAAAATATGATTCCTTGTTTCTATAAAATATAAGATAATGATGAGCTGCAGCAACAAGACTGTATTTGTTTTTGTATTGCATTGTAATGGAGATTTGGATTCTTTACAGTATGCTCTAAGGTGGAACAATTTAAAAGTTTTAGCGTTTCTGTTACACTGCTAGTTAAATCGTGATTATTTAGGACATACCATGCTGTCTCCCTCTGTACTCTCTCGATCTTAACCCATTGATGCCAAATGGAATTTCCCTCTTTTATCAATTGGCCAAGCTCATATCCATTTTAAGGGTTGTTGGATGGTCTTTATTAAACTTTTAATAGAAAATATGTAAGCAAGTAATGGAGAACCTGATAAGACGCCGCGTTCTGTGGCGTCTGATCTGGGTCTGCACTGTGTGCCTATGTCCCACAAAAATGACGCTAGGCTTACACGGGTTAAAACAATGTCATTTGGGGGTGCTAACTTCGAGCGCAGCATTCAACCTGATGGCAAATATAAATTTTATTGGCAGTTACTTTTATTTTACGATTATTATTAGTGAGGGCAATTCTCTTTATAAACGCCAATGTGTTATATGTTTTAGATTATGCATTTTCCAATGTGCGATTTCCAAATTAGGTCGTTATTGGTTTAAACTCCTAAGTATTTGGCTGTTTGAGCAGATTTTAATTCAACGTTATGGGGTTTGTCTGGAAATATTACAGGAATTTTCTGTTCAGATAATTTTATCACTGTAAATACATCTGGGTTGATTTTCAATCGATCATTTGATTCCCATTCTTCAAGTTGGTGTAAGTCAGCTTGTAAAACGTAAAAAAATCTCCAGTGGTCGGTGCCCGAAGCTTGTCTTTGGCTGTGCCCACCACAGCTCAACTGGAGGTTTTCTTCAGCTCTGACTATCTCACCCTCGGTAACCCAGGCGTAACCCATTCCGTTACACTGCATTCATCACGAAAGGAGTGAAACGGAATGCTTCACCCCTGGGTAAACGAGGATGTGAGTATCTGTAAGTGGTGAGCCATTTGTGTTTAATCATATCATGTATATTTGATTAGATTGCTTCTTTGTGATAATACATAGTCTTCATGCGAGCAAAACAATCTTTTTAATAACTGAATAATCTGGGTTGAAGATTTGGTACTAGTAGAATTCATTAACCCCCACCCCTACGCATATGACTTCGGCTGCTGTCCGTTCTAAGGCGGCGGTTGTGTTGTTGTTGTTGATGTTGCTGTTGAATTGTTTTTGTTGTTGCTTCCATTGTGGGGTTTGTTGATGTTTGTTCCATGTTTTGTTATGCAGTACATTGTGTTATTTTGCAATCATATTGATGGGGAAGAGATACAGTTGGTAGCTTTACTTAGTTTATCTTCCTGGTGTATTGTGAATGTTGTTGTTCTGTGACTGTTGTTGTAAATGTTCACATGTTTGTGTCCCTTTTCCATCTTCAGGGTGTGATTGTGGTATCTCCTGATCATATGCAGTCTTGCTTTTTTTCTTTTCTGATGGGGAGTTTTTTTTGTTTTTGTTTTTTACATTATAATCGAAAATTCCATTTTGATCTATATGACCTCCACCTGAAAAGAGAAAGAAAGAAAGAAGATATCTAAACATGGTAAAATAAGCATGTACTTTGATCTTAGCTAACTAAACCGTTCCGATGAAGTAAGAGACTTGTCATATAACACAGAATGTGCAGGGGATGAGCTCATAGCTCGATACTCACTATATACTTTTGATTAATTACATTTATTATTATTATGGCCAGGCTTCTGTCTCCTCAGCGCACCATGGGCGCCGGACACTGTCTCCAGGGTGCCCGTGTCTTACTTTGCTGCCATGTTCATGATGGGGAGTTTATTGTAATATAGCCTAGTGTGTCGTTTGCAAGTATTCAAACTCCACTTTTACAGGAGACAGGCAGATCATTAAAATGGCGAGAAATAAACAATGCCCTAATGCATATCCTTGTGTGACACCTGTCATGAGAGAGCCGGGCCACGTAGTACAGTCGGTAACGTGTCTGGATACAGATGCGTGTCTGACTGCAGATCCAGGGGTCGAGAGTTCGATCCCGGTCCGGTCTTTCGTGGAGATTGATCATGAAATGATTTCTACGGCCATTCTCATCCCTTCCACTGATTCATTCAAGAAGGGTTGTTGTCAGTTACAAGCGAAAGTATGTGCACGAATTACTGGTTAATTGTTCAAGCCTGCCCAGGAAAAAGTGTGGTTAGCTGAACTGACCGTCCCGCAATGACCATAGCTGTTGACTTGGGCATAAAGCAACAAAAACAAACAAACAAAACCGTCATGAGAGATACTGATTGGGACTTAAGTTCAACAACTTCTGATTGCTTTTAAAGGAGCTCTAGCGATAAGGCGTATATTTTCCCTAGTTGACATGATTACAAAACCTAAATTTTCGAATTGCCCTAATGTTTTTAAAATTGGACTGTTTCGGTAGTAAAATATGCATAGAAAGCATCAAAATAGGTTTCCAAGCGATTCATCATTTACAAAGCCGTGAAAACTTGCGCCTTCTACTCCCACCCCTCATTTTACGTCTTTAGACTGGGTGCCGTTTAGACGAGAGTTTTAGTAAATCCTTTGCAGGTTTTCAAAAAGTAAAAGTTCAAAAATATTAAGGATATAAGTGCCCTTCATTTCCAAAAAATTGCGGTATTCCTTCTGCGCATGCGTACGAAATATACTTAAAATTGTGACGCTTGTCATTGAAAAGATGAAACTGGCGTCTTTCAGTTTGTTTTTAGATGCCCCCCCCCCCCTAGACCCAAGATGCCCTTTGGACAATTAAATGTCGCTATACAAACATATAACATATGTAAAGGGCGTCTTGGGTCTAGGGGGGAAAGGGTTTGTATAAGCGAAAGACATCGAATTTCTGACAAAAATAGGCCACTTTGCAAGATGGTCGTTTTTATTGTACATCAACTGTATAAATAGTTTTACTGTACATAGCGTGGTTCCTTGTTTAACGGTCTAGTTCCCATATATGTTACTGAATAACAAGCAAATAAATTCTCATTCAATAAGAAGTAGAGTTATTACACGCATAAAAGAAACCCCGTTTTAAATATACAAATTCGGGGGGCAATGGTGCATCGACGGCTCTTCTAAATATATTTGTTGAATGTGCCTGGTTTCTCCAACAAAATTAACGTCTCGTTTAGGGAGATTGCTCGCCTTATCGCTAGAAATTCTTTACGCCCACATTAAAGATATTGTAAAAATATACGATAAAATTCGTCAAATGATTATAATTAGATATTACAGTTTCCTTTTTTTAAATGTCAAAAATGTCTTGGGTAAAAGCTAATTAGTTTCTGTGTTTGAACCGTAAGCCACATTGGAAGGGACTAGGGAGATTGTTATATTAAAATGAGCCATGATGTTTGATATTACTTGACTTTTCGCTTACTGTAAAGGCGTCAACTTTAATACTCATATCTGGGTGTATTTCGGCTATTTCATCTACTAAGGAAGGGAAATCAGGTTTTATTTATAATTTGGTAAAGAGTTAATGGTAAGCTTTTTGAGCCGCGCAAACGTGCGTGCATTTCATGAAAATCCTAACCGTATACATACTGAACTCACATTTATTAACCCTTAAAGCGCATAATCACAAAATGTATGTTTTTTGTCGTCCACTAAACTATTTGAAGCCTCATAGATATACAGTGTGGACCCAGATCAGACTGCTCCTATAGGAGCAGTCTGATCTGGGTCCACAATGTTTGCCTGTATGCTTATGTTAAATAGACATTTTCAGATTCAGTTATTTTGCTGGCGCTTTAAGGACTAAATAATGACAGTTACTTTTGAATAAAACCACGCCGCCTTTTCAGCTGTTACCTATGCCTAAGGTTGACTAGTCCTAATTGCGCAGTCATGAGGCGCCGCCTTTACAGTAAGCGGAAAGTCAAGTAATACTAAAACATTTTTCATCAATAAGGAGATTAAATGCATTTTGTAAGGATATGAGCAATTTCAATTTCATAATGCATTTACTTTACGAACTTAGACGAGATTACATCTAGATCAGAGGTTTTGTTTGGATTGAATATTTTGAGAAGATTTTCTGTTACTTTGATGGTTATTCAGATATATGGCATTTGCTTAATATATTTTGGATTAAATCCTTCTAACCGCAGCTCTTGTTCTCCAAGATGTTTCAAGCTGAGGGCCCTCGTTTCAGAAAATACAGACTATCTACGTGTAAAGATGGGATGTAGAAGAATACCTCCGAAAGGATCGAAAGGGAATTTACATCCAAAAACAACGCCACTGAAAGTTTACATGTAGCCATCCATATGCAAGATAATTCTGAATAAAGTGCATTTTGGAGAATACTGGTATCGATCCCGGCACCTCTCATTTGCACCGCGACGTGAGAAATCTGTCTTCGGGGTTTCCGACAAAGTAAGATTCAGGCCTGCCTGCTCAGCAAAGATTGAAATTTCGTTCGTAGCAAGTCTTGATATGTTACTATCCTATATTAAGCAAATAACGAAGACGCTGGATACGGAGGCTGGTCTGTGCCTTTGTTGTTCGCGAAGCGTCAAACACAGGTCTTTCATACGAGGCCAATATGCAAAACGAATGCTCTACGATCTGAGCTGATTCTCCATTTATAACAATTAATGATATGAGCAAGGTTAAATGTACGTGTATTCCAAAAATTGATATCAGTAGTGCTATCTTTGCACAGGGGAATTAGCTCAAGTGGTAGAGCGCTCGCTTAGCATGTGAGAGGTACCGGGATCGATACCCGGATTCTCCAAAACGATCTTTTTGTGCTGTGTGGTTTCACGCTTTAAATGTCAACTAAACTTTTCAGTTTTAATGTGTGATAAGCTCACCTGAGCCCTAGAGTCAATGTGAGCTTATTGTACATATTTTACACTTGTCATAGGGTCTAGCTATATTTAAATACACTTCTACTGCCTACTTCCCGGCGTACGTCCTTCATTCGACAATTTGATTCAAATGACATCCCAAACTACTGTCGTGCCAACCAAGAGTGACAGTGGCGTAATATTTTGTTTACAATTGTTAAGTTAAACATTAACTTGTACACTCCACTTGAGCTAACGCGAATCGATAGATCACTTGTGTATTAATCCTATCCTGTGGATAGGATTAATACACAAGTGATCTATCGATTCTAAGTCCCAGTCGAAAAAAAAATGATAGAATTTCGGACTGCAAATAATAAACTTTGTCTTGTCGGCAATCATGTTTTCTATAGCTTTGATATTTGGTAACTAACATCATCTCGTGTTATTTTAACTGAACCCGCATTTTCCAGACTTGTCATCTGCTCCTCTCGTCTGTTTTTTACTTAAGTTGCCTATATTGCAAACAATATGGACCCAGATCAGACTGTTCAGTTGGGTTTCTTATTGTTTGCTTCCATGAATAAACCTAGTCCATAGTGCACCCTAATATATGAAGCAGACGACATTTTCAAGACCACAATAGTGGCAGAATAAGGGTTTAGATTGATCCCCTATTAGATTCACTAGTTTTATAAGTTTATAAGTTTATAAGTTTATAAGCATGAATGTAGGAAAAATCTTGTTTTAAACCGTGTCTTGATGTTTGAATTTTTGAATGAGTTAAGGCTTAAAGTCTCAGTCAACAATATTTCAGTCATGTATGGCGGGACTCCTCCCAGGGGTAGGGAGAGAGAAAAGAATAATGTGATAGACTGAAAGGCCCCTACTCTCACCAATATATGCTTCAGGTGAAGTAAATTTCATCCTGCCGACAAGCCATATATGACGGGACCATCTCTCTGAAAGCTGCAGCAAAGAGCGCACCACCCAACCGCCCACTACTTGATATTGATATGTAACATCTGGTGGTCCTCTTCCGAACTTGTATAAATGCTGTCCCTGGGATCATACTGGTCGCGCACTGGGGGTCACATATTTACATACATGTAGCTGATATTGGAAAACATAAGAAATATCCTGTCTGAAATCACTGTGCCGAGAGCTTTGATCTGTATGTAGCATTAACAAATGGTACTCGACCAAGGTCATAAAAACGAGCCAGTGTTCGAAAATTGCCCTTTAATCTGGGAATTACATGACTGTTTGAAAGGACCTCGGACAGTTTCCTATTCAATCTGTCCAAATTTTGACAGCCTCTGGCTAGGATAATGCATAACTGACAACTATAGTTTTGGGCTTAAATCAAACCTTTACATTTAGTGCACCTAGCACAATAAAAATATTTTGAAAATATTGCATGATTATGCCAGGACTCTAGGGTTTAGGGGGTGGGGGTATTTTTTGTGACCAAATTTTATTTCACAGAAAGTCAAAGTTTCGTCGAGTATTCAACTAAATACATGTAAATATTATGTTTGCGGCATAAAACTTGAGACGAAAGTGATGCGTTTGCATAAAATTCGGGTTGAGAAGATTCCATTATTTCATCTAAAGAAGTGTGCTGTCAATTACTTTTGACTATTACCTGTAATGTTTCAAGGTCAATCAGTTGGACTTGTGCACTGAGGTGTATTTTAACTGCATACTGTACATATCACAGTCAAGATAAACACAATTTTTGAGCAAAAAATCGTTAATATTTTCTTACATATTAGATTTAACCTATAATTTGGTGCTTAAAAGAACCGTCTCTTTGAGACTGTTCTTTTGAGAACCCATAACATATGTTTTGGTTGAGAAATGAGACAATTAATTACTTTGTGAGCACTCATAACTAAAGCCCTGATACATGCCATTGCATATTGATATTTACCTACAGGCTTTTACAAAATAAGTTTCTAATACGTTTTTATACTAAAGTGTTTTTGAGCATTTTGACAGCGTTCCCCCCCGTGACCATTCATGCCGTTTTTATATGATGTGTGAAATGCAAAACTACAACTGTATGCAAAAGGATTAGTTTGGTCACGGGGGGGGGGGGGGGGAGGGGGAAGCACTTCAGTAAAACTTTTTCTTTTTTCTATATTTTGAATAGCAAAAACTGAGTTTTCAACCCATATTTTTCAATTGGTACTTATCCAATGAGAAAACGGCTTTTGTGGATAAGTCGAGGGTTGAACCTACTATCTTTTTCATAGAAAAAATATCATTTTCTTTGAAACTTTTCTCTGGTCATTTTTATGGGCAATCATTCATTAAGACTGTCCGAGGTCCTTGGTTATATGATCTTCTTGTCTAATAAAGCTACTGAGACCAGAGACTTAACATTAGGAACGAAGTAGGCAAAAGGGGTGAATAAAAAGACGATAGTTCAGACGCCAAACCGCCGTGAATAACGATAAAGGGCTTACAAGTAAAGGTCAGGCCAAATAAAATAATAAGTGTGTTTCGGGTAAAGGGTCTAAAGTTTTAGGTAGGGTGGACACACATATTTCTTGTTATTTTTTTTCTGGAAACAAATCTAATTTTATGCATTTTGAAAGGCATTTCGCCTTTCAAAATGCATAAAATTCTATTTTTTCCAGAAAACCTGAACAAATTCTAGGTTTCACTAGTAAATTAAGGTAGGTTCGGGTTACCCTAAACACAGGTATTGTTTTTATTTGGCCTCAGTGATACAATCTTTACACTTACCCTGCTAATATTTTTGCCCAGAAAGCGCTGTCTGCTGATTACGTCTGCTGCATGTATTGCAAGTTCACTCAGACTTTTATCATGGGAGCAAAGAAAATGAACCCTGGTCAGACTGCTCCTAATGGGGTAGTCTGGTCTTGGTCCATATTGGTCGTATTTAGGACATATATAGCAGCGTCCCCGTCACACAATACAAGGATAACTTTTGAGTATTCTTTAATATAAAAGTGTTATTAGATAGACTCTTCCCATTTAGGTGAGGGACGGATGATTAATATTTGTATAGTTTTTAAAATAGTTTATTATATTATGTATACACTAGCCACTGTATAATAAACGCATTTCTTACTTACTTACTTACTTACTTACTTACTTACTTACTTACTTACTTACTTACTTACTTACTTACTTACTAAGACCTACTTACTAACTCACTTAGGCCTACTTACTTACTTACTTACTTACTTACTTACTTACTTACTTACTTACTTACTTACTTACTTACTCACCTACCTAGTAGTCCTCTAGGATCAAAAGTCCAAATATCCTGGGGCCACGCCAAGAGGATACAACAAAAACATTTCATCATGCCGTGCCGAACAGATCGTTGATGCTATACGGACAGAAACGAGTGCATGTACTAAATTTGACATCGGCTACTTGCATGTGATCCGAGGGCAGTTGTGTATCACAAACACATCTTGTTTGTAAACTGGCCAAAAAAGTTAAGCCCCAGCTGAATTTTTTCCATAGACTTAATGCAAAAACTTTCATGTTTGTTTTATCATAACATTTTACTGGATGCAAGTTTTTGCCTCAATTTTTCAGCGAATTAGCAGCGAAGCTTCTTCTCAAAGTGCTAGGTTTCATTAATATTGGAAATTTTCTCTGGCGCTTCACAATTTTCAGTAAACGTCCCGTTTCATTCCCTCTCATTCCTATAGTAAAGGTGGCAAAAATATTGGTACTCTTTGAAAATTAAGCACATCACAAGACAATCTTTATTTTAAATTGAATCTTTGCGTATTTACACATAAGTTGTCTAACTTGATTTGAGTTAGACTTTTCAATTGTTTAGATATTTTTTTAAAACAAACAACTAAACTTCAGGAATTTAACAGTATGCCTATGGAAAAAAACTGACATAGGTCTTAACTTATTTTGGCCAGTTTATTTAGCTGACACCGATCTCTTACTCTTATTTCTTAGATCATCTCGTATTACTGTGTAAAACTTTCAGTTTTCGCTGTACGAATATATGCTTGTTTAATACACACCAGTATTTTCAATACTGAAATCGACCTGTGTGGATCGTGTTACATTTCGGTTCATGATAGCTGTACCCGTAACCATCCTTTCCTGAACAATGGCGAAGCGAATTTGACAACGTTTCACATGACAATTTGTATACGTAAATTAATATTGGTTTCAATTTGAATGATGTTTTGGACGGAAGTCTGATTTGTCTTAAAAACTGTTCAGTTAGGAAATGGGATCTGTAAACGACGCTTACGATTATTTGTTCAAAGGTAATGTATCAAATGCTGCGGTTTTGTTGTTTATTTGATAACCCTTTCCATTCTGGATACCCGTAGCTAGTCCATTTGTCACTCCTATTATATCCTAAACATTAATCTAGAAATGTCGAGTAATCTTTGATTCTTTGCGCTTTATTGATGCTCTAGAACTAATCTAGCCTTGTCGTCAGAAAAGCAAGTTTGAGCAGCTCGTAAAAACTGCATAAATCCAAGATGGCTACCAGATGACATCTTGGAAAATTTACTTTTTTGAAATTATTGTTGTAGATGCTGTAAAATGTGTCACTTTAGATGCTTCTGGTATGAGGAATCCAATTCTGCATGTAACTTTTAAATATGTCTTCTATGCCTTGTCGGCTACGTAGAATTAAATGCTGAGGCCCCAGCAAGCCCAAAGCCAAGAATGCAGCCACGCGCAGATTTTGCATTAAACGTCGCCACTGCATATAATACGACGAAGACTTAAGAAGTGCTCTGGTTCCGTTATAGAGGGTAAATTATAGGCTCATAGCGTCACCGAAGTTACCTTAGGAACAAAGACATTAGTTTAAAAGAGCCAAAAAAACTTTTCTGGCATACAGATGAATGTTATAAGGCCAATGAATGTAACTGTAAATTGTATACCATTTTAACATGAATCTTAACAACAAGGCAAATACAAAACACCTTATAATTAGTTTATTTACCCTTTTCTTTCTGAGTACTGGTAAACATGAGCAACGTAAATATCCAAATGAAATGCCGCATAATTGTTGTATTTCATTAGGGTCTGCATTGTTTGCAAAGGTAAGAACAATCTTCAAGGACCGAAATACATCATTTTTTAGAAATTTCTACCGAAAACCCCTGATGCAAATGGCAAGTACATGAGATGAACTCGACTGGTCTTGAAGACTGCTGGAAGGTAACTGATGACCATACTCCAAGGCGGGCTCCATGACGTCATTATTGGCAGGAACATTACATCATGGAGTCCGTGGTAGTAGAGGTGTGAGCGAAGCTCACTGTCGTCGTCTATCTCCGAGACTCTCCGGAACTCACCGGTACTTTCTGGAACTCCCCGGTAGCGGCTCTCACAACACCCCTTATAAAACAGAATGGACAATTACATACTAAGTCTTATTGTATCAATTTGTATAGGATAATCCACAAGAATGAAAAAGGTTAATTTATGATTTCAGTTGTGTTAATTGGTGACAGCGGTGTTGGAAAGAGTAACCTATTAACGCGGTTTACAAGAAATGAATTTCAGCTGAAGACGTTATGTACGATAGGAGTAGAGTTTGCTACAAGGTATGTTATTTACGTTACATGCATATAAACATATACTATAGAGGATCTAACATGTTAGTATTTATTAAATGAGTTGTGTAAAAGAGACTAAATGTTAGACTTGCTGAGCATTACATCGCTTTTTCCGTGGCAACGTAATTAACAATTCCATAACTACACGGCGGGCACAAATGTTAGATTCTATCTATCTATCTATCTATCTATCTATCTATCTATCTATCTATCTATCTATCTATCTATCTATCTATCTATCTATCTATCTATCTATCTATCTATCTATCTATCTATCTATCTATCTATCTATCCAGTGTATAAAGGAGTTGCTATATTTTGTTAATTTGATGCTAAAATTGCATAAAAACGTGTTGGCCATTAGCGTCAGACGATATGTTATAGACGTCATTCCACCAATTCACAAAATAATGTAATTCACTGGTGATTTATCCATTTACATTTAAGTACATGGCTTTCTATCGCTTCTAGATGCGACGTCTTGTGATAAAACCATATATTACCATATAATTTAGACTAGCGTAATTTGCCTAATAAAATGTTAAAATGTTTATTAGTGCCATTTTGAAAAAATCTATAAAGGAGCCTTTTATATCATTACATACACTTTGTGACATGCTAAAATTAAACGTGTACATGCATACTGGAGTTCCGATTTTGTTTCATTAAGAAAACCAAAATATGGCTATACGTGATGTTGACCTTTCTGACGCGGTGTTGTATTACTTTAATTGAAAATTGACACCTTTGTCCGTGTCATAAACACACAAGGGAAGCAAAATTCTGAAATTGCAATGTATATCGTAGTGTGTGAGTTATTAAAAAAACAAAACAAGTTTAATGAGTATGACCAAGAAATGCCACAATCACACACTGCAGACCAACCCAAGGTATTGTGAGGAACAGACACAAAAACTAAGAACCACATGCCATTAAGTAAACAATTAAATTAATAGTTAATTTACCAGCCAGATGATTGCAACAATAGAAAGGACATTAAATAATACACCATGTAACAGAAACCTCCTAAACAATGGGAATAACAATTAACAATTAATCAACAACAACAGACCCAATAAGGATGCACATGCTGGTCTGGACATTCGTTGTTCGCATGCACATCACTGATATCAGCCAGGTTTTCTCGCGAGTCGCACATTCTGCCATAAGTCATGGAATCCATAAAAATATATAACCCTCAAAAATGATTATCATCTGTTTTTTTTTCTATCAAACATAAGCTTTGGGCGCGTAAAAGAAACGTCTAGAGGTGACGTTTCTTTTACGCACCCAAAACATATGTTATTATAGACATTTATTAGAGTAGATAATGAATAGGTCTTTTTCTCTAAATCCAGTGTGTCCCAAATTTGTTTCGAATTAGCGAGTATTTCGAAAAATCGAATTCTGAATTTTCGAGGGTTTACTGTACTACCATATTTTAATGAAATTATAGTAGTGGTCCTTTTTTCAGAAATCTACACATATGCAGCAAAACAATTAAAGCACAGATTTGGGACACAGCCGGCCAAGAACGATATAGAGCCATTGTCAATGCGTAAGTATATTAAATTTTGCGCAAATTAAAATATGTTAACCATTTGTATACTGATGTGTTGGGTTGTTTTTCTTCATAACATAAGATGTTAAATATTCATATTAATTTAGCGCTTATGGCGTGTATACTACTGCTGTTTACAGGTACATATACTACACTGAGCCCTTACATTAGGAGATTTCTTGCACCTTTGATCCTGAAAAAAGGATTGACTCTTAGTAGCATGCCAAATTCAGGGACCTGGGTGCCTTGGGTTTGTCTGCAGTTTGTGACTGTGGTATTTACTGATCATACTCACTTACTATTTTTGAAAGCAACACAAACGAACTTGGGGTTTAGAGACATGTTGTTACATTTGCCAAATATAAACATTTAGATGTAAAGTTGTTAAGTTTTCATGTTTAAAATTATTTATGAAAAAATTGGCACTTGTTCAGGTCGCCGATGAATTCTAGGAACATGTCATGCTACATGTATGTCGTCGTTTCGATGCACATTTGAATGGACTTATCAGGTAAATCTCGTGACCGTGATAAATTTGGAGAACATCATATGGTACGTGCCACTGTCTTTTAGTATGGTTTAAATATATCTAAATGGTGTTGGTACTATAGTGTTTCCAAGACTTAAGTGACCCCCGTTTGTTGCTAATTATTCTTTAATGGTGATTTTAATTGAAAAATAAATTAGAGAAATGAATTTAGATATACACCGCGTAATTGAATTTATTTTTTCCACACAAATATGAGTTTTTGTATAGGCTGGGATTAGATGGAATTTTGGTGTGTTTTTGCTGCTCCTCTTTGAATTAGTCCCCAAGTGAACCTAGCAATAAAAATAAAACATAGCTTATACAGGTCAGTGGAGGTTATTCGTCAGTCCCACAGATAAGTGCGTAACAGAACATTATTTTTCCTATTCATCAACCAAAAAATATGTTGTGTGTACCCAAAATAACCGTATTGATGATACGGCTCTTTTGAGTACCCAAAACACGTGTTTAAACTGATAAAGACATTAGCAACTTCACGCTAAAATTGCTTAACTGGCCCATAGGCGAGTGCATATCATTATAGCAATGTAAATATACCACGTGTATCTTTTGGTGTACACATGGGTATATTGACAGGGAAAAACAACCAAGTTATTCTTTTGTACAGGGGATTTGGGCTTCATTTACAAATAAGGGCGTCTCCCAAAAATAAGTTTTAGTTACGCGGTGTGCATTTAAATCCACATGCTAAGTGCCGTTCTTCTAAGTTTAATTTGAAGCGGTTTAAAAAAAAAGAAAAACGGGGGTCACTTAAAACCTGGAAACACATTAGTTCATAATCTGCCACTTGGGAAAACATTTCATGTGTGCGTCTTTGTGTAACTTTGCTCCTATGTCTATCACTCCTGATTTGATTTTGCGATGTTGTTCATTGCTTTCCTTTCTAGTTTTATCATCATCTCACTGAGGCAGGATTGCTTTATTTTTTATTGTGTCCATGATTTCATAAATCTACATGTATATATCTTTGTTTGCTTATCCTATACTGGCTGTTGTTCTTTACCACCACCTAAATCTACATCTATGTTGTCACATTAATCTTTAGTGGTGCGCTGAGGAAGAATGAGTTGTTTGCTTTTCTTTTAGTGTGTCCACGTATGTATGTGTTTGTCTTAATTTGACATTTAGCTCCCTTGCGCGGATCTAGAAAATTCAGTCTTGGCCTTACCTGATTTTTTTAGTCATCAACATATTTCACAGATGGCTGTATGGACCTCCCGTGGACCCAGTGGTCCAATTGCTTCTGTATCAGTATTTCTAAAAACTGTAGCAACTTGTGATTTTCCAGGTGGGGTCTGGACCCTCTGTTCTCCCTCTGGATCCTTCCATGACTCCAATGGCTCTTCCTGCTGGATTTGTGATGTAGTTATTTGTGCCCTTCTTAATTTTACCTTAATCTCACTGAGGAAGAGAGAGCTGGTTGTTTTACTTTAACTGTAGATCTTTACTTTCATATGTACGTATTTGTGTAACTTTGCTATAATATTTATCCTTCCTGGTTTTGGTTTTGTGATGTTGTTCTTTTCTTCTTTTCTAGTTTTACCATTACTGGTTGCTTTATTTTTATTGTGTTCATGATTTCACTTATCTATGCATTTTTGTTTGCCTATTCTCTACTGTCTATTCCTTCTGGCTTTTTGGTGTAGTTCTTTACCATCATCGCCCAAAGGAAGAACGAGTCGGTTGCTTTTCTTTAATTATGTGTTTGTCTTAACTTGACTGTGCTTCCATGCGCTGATCCAGATATTTTTGTCTGGGGTGTCCTGATTTTTTTTTATCATTAGCATGTTTCACAGATGGCCATACGGAACTCTCTCAAGAAGCAATTTGACCCAGGGGTCCAATTGCTTCTTGAGTGAAGATCTGTGCCAGTATTTCTAAAAACCTATAGCAACGTGTGATTTTCCAGGAGGGTCCGGATGCCCTGCCCCCCCCTGGATTCGCCAATGGCTCAAATGGCTTTCCCTGCTTGCATATGATGTAGTTTTTAGTTTTACCATAATCTCGCTGAGGAAAAAAGTTGGTTGTTTCACTTTAATTGTGTCCTTACTTTCATGTATGCGTTTTGGTGTAACTTTGCTCTAATGTATATCCCTCCTGGTTTGGTTTTGTGATGTTGTTCTTTGCTTCCATTCAAGTTTTACCATCAGTTCACTGAGGAAGGAGCTGGTTGCTTTATTTTGATTGTGTCCATGATTTCATAAATCTAAGCATCTTTGTCTGCCTATTCTCTACTGTCTATTTCTTCGGGTGTTGTGGTGTAGTTCTTAACTATCGTCTCACTGAGGAAGAACGAGTTGGTTGCTTTTCTTTAATTGTGTCCAAACTTTCATGTGTTCGCCTGAATTCGACTGTGTTCCAATGTCTCATCCTGAAGTAGTTCATTGTGTCCTTCCTAGTTTTACCATAATCTCGCTGAGGAAGAAGGAGCTGGTTGCTTTTCTTTAATTGTGTCCATGAATTCATGTTGGCGACTTTGTTTGGCTGTGTTCCAATGTCGCTTCCTGATTTTTAAGAAGTATTCCTTTATGTTCTTCATAGTTTTACCATTTTCTCGCTGAGGAAGAAAAAGTTGGATGTTTTACTTTTATTGTGTTTTTGCTTTTATGTATGCGTCTTTGGATGTGTGTTCTGTAATGTCTCTCCCTTATCCTGTGCGATTGGATGATCTATGATCTGGCTTTTATGATATTTAATGGTCATAAAGTACACAGGGACTTTTTCTATACTAATTTACACTAATTAGTGTAAAAAGAAACAAATAACGCCAAGCTCCTGTGATACAGTGTTATACAAGTGTTTGTTTTTAAAGGACCGCAAACTAAGACTTGTTTTGACCGACCTCAATATTTTCTTTGTTACAGTTATTATAGGGGTGCAGCAGGGGCTCTACTAGTGTATGATATCTCTGACCATGAGACATATAATCACATAGGTCGATGGCTGCAGGAACTTCGAGAATATGGTGAACCCAATATGGTCATAATGCTAGTGGGAAACAAATGTGATTTAAGCTACCGTCGGATGGTTCCTACTGAAGAAGCGAAAATGTATGCAGGTAATAATTTGTTTCTCTTTTGCACATGTGAAAATTGTTTTTTGCCTAGATAATGTGCGACTCGGTAGGCAGTATGGTAAACAAATGGGCGTGGCTTATCTGATAGTTGTCACAGTATGCACGAGGTGAGAATTGAGGGACAAAACGTGTTTTTACAATTTACCACAGTATACAATAGCAGTATACGTATAAGGCTGCATTTAATCAGGGACTGCACTGTTTTCTAAGATAAGATCGATCTTCAGAGATTGAAATATTGTATTGTTTGAAAAACTAAAAGGGTTAATCATAAACATTTTGTTGTTTCTTTTCAGAAAGGAATAACTTGTCATTTTTGGAGGCTTCAGCTTTAGATTCAACAAATGTTGAAACAGCCTTTAAAACGCTCTTACAAGGTAAGTGTGTGGATTTACATAACGATGATATGATATGAATTTTTATTAATTCCGGTTATTTATTTAACTCTTTGTATACTTGAAACCCCTAAACGAATAATTTTGCAAACAGTGAAGACCCAGATAAAATGCAGCATAGTGCTGCAGTTCATCAGGGTCCACACTGTTTGTAAATGTATAAAAGATCTTCAGACAAAAGAATACAACTTTTTTCAAAATTATAATCTGACACCCCTAGATATGTACAATGAACTATCTCAAGTTATCGTATTAATCCAGAAGGAAGAATCCAATAGTATACAAATGGTTAAGGTGTACAACCATCTAAATTGTACTAGCTATGTAGTATGTGCAATTTTGCACAAATTTCATATTTTATGTATAATATTCTGCAATCGTGATACGGAAATAGAACTACATGTATCACAGTTATCATCATTCTAATCTTTCAAATATATTGCCAGCTCATTCTTAAAAGTAGTGGATTATTTATCTACTTATCTGCTGCTAAATCGTATCTAAAAGTATGGAAGAAGGCAAAGATCAGGAATCGATGCAATCAAGTACCACACCTGACCTAAACACTGTATGGTAAAGTGACAAAAACACAACAAAACGTTACATTGGCAGGAGAGCCAAGAGGTCGGCCCTTTCCCAGGAGGTACCTAAATGCTGCAAGACACAGACAAAACAATATGGCAAAGACAAATACAAAGGGAAAAGATCCACAAAAGAAGTACCGCATTGGAATGGTCAGTAAAAAAATACTGGGGGCTTAAACTGGTCTCACCCTGTTTAGTTTGCATGAAATGCCCCAAACTTATCCATAAATTATCTCCTAGTACATATAAATCAATATTTTAAAAGGAGATTAAACAAGGATAAGGACTCAGTAGTACATACAACTGAATACCAAAGCAACAGAAAACCAACAGCTAAACCCCAGTGAGCCCGACAAAGGTGAATCCTCCAATATGAGGGATAACAGCAACTGCCAAATTTTCTTGTTTTGGTTATATACATTTGCAAAATAAATGTTCTTTTTGTTGTTTTTAAGAAATTATGTGCTCTTATCTGGAGACCTGATTTTCTGCTTTCTTTTCCAGAGATATACAAAGGTGTTAAACAGAAGGAAGTTGAAGACAGTTCGGAGACAACGAACTCTCTGAGTGAAAACAGAAAAACTATTTTGTTAGAAGAAGATGACATTTCAAATCCTAATAAAAAGTCAAAATTAAAACTGAAATGTTGCAAAGACAATTAGACAATATATCAATTTGTATTATAAATAAAGCGCTTGCAGAGGCACTAAACTGTTTGAGTGAAAACAGAAGCACAGCTTTGTTACACGAAGATGACATTTCAAATCTAATTAAAAGTTTAAATTAAGACGGAAATGTTGTCAATACAATTAGACTCTATATCAACGTTAAAAACAAATAACTTGGAAATGCAGAGACAGCAAACTCTACAAAGTGAAAACAGAAAAGAATTGTTATAAGAGAATGACATTTCAAAAGATATAAAAAGTCAAAATTAAAGATTGAAACGTTCCTGGGCGGATCCTGGGGGGGGGGGCATGGGGTCCCGACCACCCCCCCCCCCCTGAAAAATCACAAAAATATAGGGTTTCCTAGTAATATTGATCCGGATCCTCTAAAAATCACAAAGCTACCAAGCCAGTATTCAATGGTGGGCCATTATCGGCACGCCAGCGAAACGCCATTTTAATGGCGGTTCGCTGGCGGGCCGATGATGGCCCACTTTTAGTGGCATTTCGATCCTCTCTCCATCCCATCAACTTAAAAAAAATGTTGTCAATAGTGGACTCCCTCTTACAAAACTCTCTGGATCCGCGCATGACGTTACAAGGAAAATTAGACTCGATAACAACGTTCTTATTAGACAAAGAACTTAGAGAGACATTAAGCCCGCTGACTCAATAAAGACAAAAACAATAATGCTAGAAGATTATATTTCAAATCATATTAAAAAGTCAAAATTAGACTTCGAAACTTTGAAAAACAATTAGCCTTTATCACAGCTCTAATGATAAATAGAGAACTTGAAGCCACTGTTAACTCGTTGAAAAACCCCCAGAAAAAATGAATATGATTTGTTTGGGGACACTGGGATGAGAAGAGAAAAAACAACATTGGAGCCAACCCATGGTATATTTTTATATCGCATAGAAGTGATACCATGCTTCAACATCGCATGCACCGATACTAAGTGGTTCTTTGACCCACATTGATCCAGATTAGATTTTTTGAGCGTAAAACCGCAATTATTTCATTATCCATATTTAAAACATGCCGTCGTTTGGGTGCTGAAAAGTACCAGCTGATTGAGACATGTGGGAAACCAGCACATATGCTTTTGTGCAGAAATTAAAACAAACTAATTACGCACTCTTAGGCAACCGCAAGGTATAATTTTTTTTCTTATCCTACCCGACTGTGTAGATATGCAAGCTCGACTGCTCATTTACTGCTCGCATATGGATAAATAGAGGATCTCACATGAATGCTCTTGTATTATTAAATTTATTAAACGAGATTGGAAAAAGAGATAAAATGCGAGGCTTTTCGAGCTTTTTTTCCTTTTTCGCAACAAGGTAATAAATGCAATGATACACGAGCACGTAAGTTAGATTATATTTATCACATGACATCAAAAGTAATTATAAATTGCAATTTTGGTGTGAAACGTCAAGATTTTGCCATTTTTACGCAACGTTAAAACGGACGTCGTTACGTAACGTTACGAAATCTGTAAACCACTAGTGGTTTATCGATTTATTGCATGGCGTTATATCACTTCCAGCTGCAACGTCATGAGATAAGTAATAAAATCTCATGTGCTGACGGATTTTTTTTTTTTTTTTTTTTTTTTTTTTTTTGGAAGGAGACTGCCCATCACAAAACTAAGGTATTGCATTTGTGTCACCATTTGCTTTGTAAGGGCATACGCGGATTCAGAAAGTTTCTATAAATAAGAGGAGGTCCAACTCAATTCTGATGGGTTTTTTTGGTTTTTTTTTTTAATTGATTAGGGAAGAAAGGATCCAAATACCACTAATGGCCTGCCAGCGAAACGCCATTTAAATTGCCCAACATTGGTTGCTGGCTTGGTAGCTTTGTGATATTCCTGGGGATCCGGACAAGTTTTGCTAAGGAACCCTATAGCTTTGCGATTTTTCAGACGGGGTCCGGACCCCTGCCTCCCCCTTCTCTGGATCCGTGCATGAACGGGGACGTATACTTACTTTAGAACTGTATCCATAGAAATATTACAAACATTTGATGGTCTTTTCTGAAGCTAAATCATATTAGTTTTCTTTGTTTATTGTTGCTCCCATTGTTTATACCCTGTTGAACTTAACTTTGCTCGTCCTTAATTTTAAGGGGTGTAGTAATTTTGGGCCCTGGTTATGCCCAGGTCACACATTTACGAATTTGACGCAGGATTAGCCACGGATACGATCCTGCATCACCCGTGGCAATCTGTATTAGTCCGTATATTTCCGTATTACATCCATAATCATACGTAGTAGTACTTGCGTTGTGCATCCGTATCGGACTACGGAAATTGTCATTTCCGGGGTCATCCATGGGATTTGATCCGTAGTGGAACCGGCGAGGTGATCCGTCAATGTGTGATCCGGGCATAAGGGATACAGATTTGAGTAGGTCTACTGACTTTTTTCTGAATCCCATTTGTATAATGCTTAAAAGGTTAGTATTAGTGTGATGATTTGTATTTGTTTATGTATTGTACAAATAAAATAAAGTTAAAACTAAACAAAGTTTCTTGTTTATGCGTTTTGTATTGCTACTCATAATACTAACCCAAAATATAACACCATCTGAAGAAGTGTGTCATGGTAATTAAATATATAAAATGTACCCAATCGGAACTGCCTCGGCCAAATCTGTGGAATCAGACCTCGGGTGTACATCGTGGATCTACTTAAGTTTGTTAACGTGACGCTGACGTTACTACCTCTGAAGCATTGGAACTAATTACAATTTAATACATGCATGTGTTTTTAATACAATTTATAATAATTTATAAAGTCACTTACTGTGCCAGACTGTTCGTTCCTCAATTTCCACGCTCTTTTGATACAAAATTACAGTCTTGAAACACTATTTTACAAATGCTACTCCCACCAAACACTTTCAGTTGACAAAGTGTACATCACTTTATATATAAATTTAAACGAAAGACAACATATTACAGTAGTTCAGTGTATGAGCATTGCATGTGAGAGGCTAACTGCTGTTACCAGAGAGTGTAATCTAAATTTAGAGCACAGAAAGTTTATCGTAATAGCTACCCCACCCCCGACCCCCCCGACACACACACACATAAATGTACCTATTATACTAAGCTTCTGATCTTCAGTTTTGTATTTATTCTGTTGACAGAATAATGAATTTCAACAGAGCTGAAACAACATGCTACAAAACTAATTTTCCTTACGCCAGTTCCGACTAACAAAATGGAGCTTTTTTGTACATAGTACTACGCGTAATGCGCCTTACATACACCCGAGTCTTGATTCGATTCTCGAATTGTGTCAGACTTTCCCGATTGAAAATGTACCCTGAACACCTGCAGTGCTTCCACCAAATAACTTTGTTTCGTGCGATTCTATTGGGTGAAGATCACAGAAATAAAAAAGTGTGAGTAAGATCAGGAAATACAAGAACTATTACAGACTCCCACAATAAACAACAAATCAACAACAACAGAACAATCGCCTTAGAACGGACAGCAGCCTAAGCCACAGGGGGGGGGGGCTTAAATGAATTTTACTGGTACCAAATCTTCGCCCCAGATTCTGCTTGGTAAAATACAAACAAACTATGGGCAATGGATGGGACTTTGGTTAAGCACAAAAAAATTACAAAAATCCAAAAATTTAGAAGAAATGTGAAAATCAAATTATTGGAACTTTCTTTAATATTCGTCTCTGTAAATTTTATTTTGTGTATAATGGACTGATTATTTTAGATTTGAAATTGTCAAACATTTAAGCATGATAAAAGTAAGAAAGAGGGCAAAGATCAGGAATCAATACAATCAAATACCACACCTGACCCAGGATACCAATAAGAAAGTAACAAACTCACAATTAGACATCACAAACGAGAGCCAAGAGGTCAGCCCTTTCCCAGCAGGTGACCATAGGGCATCAATAAACAGACGCGCACGTAAGCATAACAAACACAAGACAGAAATAACATAAATGCTTCACAAAAGAAATACCGCCTTGGAACGGTCAATAAAATATTTTACTGGAAGGCTTAAACCGGTTTCACGGTGCCAACCTCACCCTTAGTTCAGATGTGGATCAAGACACGTAGATGTTTGGTTTGCATGAAAGACCCCTAACTTATCAAAGCATCATCTCCTAGAACATATAAATCAAGATATAAAAAGGAGCAATCTGATTAAAACCCCATCTAGCCACAGCGGACATAGTAAGTCTATATCGGGTTTTAATCAGATTGTGGGAGCGCAGTGGCTCAGTGGTAGAGTGCTTGACTCGAGACCGAAGGGCCGCGGGTTCGAGCCTCACCGGCGTCACTGCGTTGTGGTCCTTGAGCAAGACACATCTATCCTAGCTTAGTACTGGTTCAACCCAGGAAGAACGTCCCGCATAACTGAAAGATTTTTGAGTGGACGTAAAGAATCAAATCAAACAAAACAAAAATTAATCAGATTGTAAAAAGGAGATACAGCAAAGATAAGGACTCGACAGTAAATAAAACTGAGTACCGGAGCAAAAGAAATCCAACAGGTAAACGCCGGTGGGCATGACAACAGTCAAAGCATCAGGCCCCTACCATCTCATCAATAGATAAGTCTTAAGGTCAGAACCGTCATAGAGTCTGAAGTCCGACCCACCGGCGTGCAGTTAAAGAGGAAAGCAAAGTTGCAACCATGATTGGGTTGACGACCAATCGTGCAGTCTGTTGCAATGCATTAATGTTATAGCCAATCTTTTTCACAAAGCTAGAAGTAATGACAACCACGAATTTAGCTCTGAAGAGCACAGCCAAAGACAAACACCTGGCACCAACCAATCGATGAAAGGCCCGGGTCTTCACTGTGTCTGAAAAGGCGAGCAAGTATTACCAGGAAATTCCAGTTACAGACCACATACCATTATACGGCATCGCGGTAGAATGGTGCAGTCTCTGTCGCAGCTTTCAGGGAGATGGCCCTGTCATATTTAGTCTTTAAAAGCAGGGTAAATTTTGCTTTATTTGAGGCATATTTGGGTGAGGTTGGGGTCTTTAAGTCTATACCATTCCTTATTTGCTACCTGCCACTCTTTGGGGGGGGGGGGGTGTCCCAACATTACTGAAATATTGTTGACTGGGACATTAAGCCTTAACTAAATAAAAAAACCATGGCGAGGAAAAAAAAAGAGAAAATTGAGCCAGTGCATGAGCTTTCCAACAATTTGGTATTTGCGACCAGCATAGCCTCAGACCAGCCTGCGCATTCGCGCAGTCTGATCAGAGCCTTTGCTATTCATTTGAGTATTCTATGATTGTTAAGCTACTGACAGAACATCATTTGGAGTTTCTAAGCTTAAAAGGAGGCTGCAGAGGGTCGTCCGAGTCAACACTTGTCAAAATGTCAAATTGTTGGAAACCTCATGCCGCGGCTTAAATAATATATACAGCCACAACACAATTAAAACAAAGCAACCAGCTCTCTCTCCTCAGCATGATGCTTACTAAACTAGAAAGGACACCAAGTTACACACCCGAGAACCACACGACAAGGCAATGTCCCAACGCAAATTCGCATGGCCAATGGGAAAACAGTAAATAGTGAGTTAACATAGAGTATGACAATTCCCACCTGCGTGGTCATGAAAATAACACCTTAGAACCCGTACAACTTAAGGGTACGTTGAATATAATTGAGCCTTGACATGGGACTTTCAACAATGTGGTATGTGCGACCAGCAAAGCCTCAGATCAGCCTGCGCCAATAGTCTGATCAGAGCCTTTGCTAGTCGCATGAGTATTCCATGACCGCTATGTTATTGACTGAACAGCATTGGAGAATAATCTTAGCTTAAAAAGAGGCTGCACAGGCTCGTCAGCGTCTACACCTGTCAAAATGTCACATTGTTGGTAATCACATGTCACGGCTCATATCAAGGTGCAAGACGATAACATTACAGGGACAAGATATCCGATAGTGAGACAGTACACAAAGAAACAAGAAAACGATATAATGGGGCCTCGACGCGTAGGGGTTTCCGAAAAAGTGTGATTCAAAAACCAGCCTACTCAACTACAGAGACTACAGAGACTAGCTAGAAAATTGAAATTTCGCCTGTAGCATGTCTAGATACGATACTTTCCATTAAGCGAATACTAAAGGTGCTGATCAGACTGCGCCGATGCCAGGCTTGTCTGCGCCCTTGATGTTCGCAAACCACCGAAGACAGGTTTTCTCGCGTCGAGGCCCAATTTTGTGCATAATGAAGACTCAGATTACCATTGGCATCCGACCAGTCTTATCAGAGTCTTCGTTATTTGCATGAATATACATGTATCATGAGCCCTTAGATTCCCTTTAAGTATATAACAAATGCTAATCCGACTGAGTTGTAAACATCGCTGATCTGAATCGTCAATGGTCACATATACATCTACCATTTTGGTTTACCATGCGCTGATTTACATACATGTAGTATGGGTCATGATGTTGTTTTTTAATATAATTGCAGGTTCTATCTATTTCTGAAGGATCCGTTTTTCCAGATTATTAAGGGGTCGCAACAGCTGTCATTGCTTCTGTTAGGAGTTGGTAGATCTTATTTTTCAATATTCTGGTGCTTCATGAATATTGGATTTTGGCGGAAAGCAGAATGTCGCTTAAGCCGGTGCTAGGGGGCGTGAGCAGATTCAATACTACCGAGTCTGCTGTTTTCTAATATTGTAGGTTCTCTCTTTATCTGAAAGATTATTCGGAGTGTGCGACGAAGAACGCTACTCCCCGACTGCTGAGCTACTAAGACCAGCCAGAAAATCGATAGTGTGCATTTAGCAATTTTAGATATGCGTCCCAATAAACAAATAAAAACGACACCGGTCAGACGGCGAGTCTTTGTTGTTCACATACAAAAAAAAACAGTTTTGTCGCGACGAGGCCGATATGGAATGGAATACAACACGAATCCTAACGGTTAAGCGTTTTCATTTTGAGCTATCAGTAATGTTGTAATTCGGGCACACCTAAGGCTAATATATATGCATTGATAAGTTAGGGGTCTTTCATGGAAACCAAATATCTATGTGTCTTGATCCACATCTGAGTTAAGGGTGAGGTTGGCGCCGTGAAACCGGTTAAAGCACTCCAGTAAAATATTTTACTGACCGTTCCAAGGTGGTACTTCTTTTGTGGATCTTGTATGTTTTTTTTTCTGTCTTGTGTCTGTTATGCCGTTGTGCGCGACGGCTTATTTGTGCCTTGTGGTCACCTGCTGCGAAAGGGCTGACCTCTTGGCTCTCGTTTGTGGTTTGTCACTTTCCCATTGTTATCCTGGGTCAGGTGTGGTACTTGATTTTTTCGATTCCTGATCTTTGAACCCTTACTTGCTTAGCATGTTGTAAAAACAAAGGCTTTGGACGTGAAACACACCACTTTTCCAGTTTGTGTATTATCTTGGGCTTAATATACCACATTGCCTTGTAAGATGTAACATAACCCTGAACAGTCTCTCTTGAAATACTATCCGCACATCCGTTACACACATACCCGAACTACAATTGAAACCCAATCCCTAGAGTCATACCTGGTAATATTTTGTTTTGTTTTAAAAGATCGTTTGATTGGTGAATATATTTGAAACATTGGCGATATTTCTGGCTAATTTAGGCTGTGTAAGGAAACAATAGATGGAGCCGAATGAAGATAAATATGATTTCTTGTTTAAAGGTATGTTCATATTTTCTTTATGAAACCAAATCGGACACATAAGTACATGTAGTATTCAAAATATGTATCTAGTTTGAAGCGACAGGCGTTACTCATATTTATACCACCTTTACCAACTTTAGCATAAAATATCTCATGATGTGCAAGGTCTTCACTGATGTAGGTGGTATAAAATACTTATAGCATGTTTGTCCACCTGTATGTAAGATAATCCACTCGCTAAAGCTCGTGGATCATCTCAACGTACAGGCGGACAACCCATTGTATAACTATTACATAGAACACAGACATACCAAAACGACGTATACACGAGAAAGTACACCATGAGCAAAGCAGTCAGTCCCCTGTTCCCAAGCGAGAGGATTATTAAACTAGAGGGGATGCCAATTACCACACCGCATAAACAGAGACATTCTAAAAGCAAGTTATATTTGTGATGAGATATAGAAATTGAAAGTCTGAGCTAAAAAAAGAGAGTGCATGGGTCCAGCCAAAGACGCATTACTTTAGGGTAGGATCGTTATTGAATCTATAACTGTAGACTTAGATAGACAACAGACCGTAACGGAACTAATACTAGGCATTCAGACTATTGTGGGATAATTTCAAAGATATATCCTACATTTTATCCCGCTTTATCTTTTGTTATAGTTGATATCAAAGGGTACTCATGACATCTGGCTGTCTATCTATTCTTCAACTGTATACTATGTCAATTGGCAACAACTAGCCAATATTCATATTATGAACAAGAAAATGTTATAGGCCATTAAAACATTGACTTTATTTAGGTAGCATAGTACATGTACTATGTTTTAAGGTGGCATTAGGAGCCTTAGAGCCAAGGTATATCACTGTCAAAATGGCTCTCTCTATCGGTAGATTATTTAAATGTTTTTCCTAATCTGTACCTTTAAGTATCTTTTTTTCTGTGTTTATTTGAATTTTCTTAAAGATATTTCAAGTTCTAATTTGTTTTGTCAGTAATTATTTGTTTATTGCTTTCCTTTTAGGACATTGTGGATTTTGTTTCGCTTTTCATAGACCCCAACAAATAATTGTGGTGAAACAAAAAGATTTGAGCCAGTGCCTTAGATTTCCAACAATTTGGTATGTGCGACCAGCAAAGGCTCAGACCAGCCTGCGCATACGCGCAGACTGATCAGAGCCTTTGCTAGTCGTTTGAGTATTCTATTATTGTTAAGCTACTGACTGAACACCATTTGGAGTTTCTAACCTAAACAAGAGGCTGCAGAGGCCCGTCTGAGTCTACACTTGTCAAAATGCCACATTGTTGGAAATCACATGTCGCGGCTCATATATCCTTCATTTTTATCCGGCTCTATCTTTTGCTATAGTTGATATCAAAGGGTACATTTGTACTCATGACATGACTGTCTATCTATAGTTCAACTTGTACTATGTCAATTGGCATTCAGATTATGAACAAGAGAATGCTATAGGCCATTAAAAA
This sequence comes from Loripinus fragilis, assembly GCA_964019695.1. Lineage (NCBI taxonomy): Eukaryota > Metazoa > Mollusca > Bivalvia > Lucinida > Lucinidae > Loripinus > Loripinus fragilis. Next base: position 10,020,998 of record OZ026530.1, read on the forward strand.
CATAAACTTTATTTAGGTAGCATAGTACTATGTTTTAAGGTGGCCTTAGGAGCCTTAGAGCCAAGGTATATCACTGTCAAAATGGCTCTATCTATCGCTAAATTATTTAAGTGTGTTCCTAATCTGTACCTTTAAGTATCTTCTTTTCTGAGTTTATTTGATTTCTCTTAAAAGATATTTCAAGTCCTCATTTGTTTTATCAGTAATTAAAGACATATGCGGCTATTTCCAATGCGCACCTTTCCCGCGTCTGGAAACGGGTTAAGTTGTCTGGGTCCTGTCTTTCGACCATTAACCGATTCGGATCAACACAGCTTTCCGATATTCTTGAGTCATATCGGTGTTCCGACATTTGCTCGACAAAATAAAGTAATTGAAGTGTGTTCGAAATATCTATTGACATCTTATCAGAACTGATAGTCTCAGCACTAACGACAGTTAAATGTAGCCCAGTCGAAACCAAACGACGTACACAATTACCCTGGTTACGAATGCGATAGTGGCCGAGTCTCTACTGTTTGTACGGTTATGTAGAGCGACCTCGGGGCCTGGTGGTTCGCGTGTCTGGCTACGAAGCCAGAGGAACAGGATCGATTCCCCGGTGCGCACATATTTTCAGTGTGTTTTTTCTTTCTTTTTTAACATTTTTAATGCTAAATTGCTTCATATACTAGTAAAATGGCATCATCAAAACGACCAAAATGGTCATATCTGATTTTTTTATTGAATTACGCATGAAACCAATGGGGGTGGGGTTAAATTTGGCTCTCTTGAAAGAGAATTAGTTCGGTGACCCCAGATTTTTATTCCTTTTTCTGAAAGGTATTATAATAGTCCATGAATTAAAAATATTTTTTTAAGATTTTCAACATCAGAATACATAATTTATTCAAAATCAAATTCCTATTTTCGACGAAACGCCAGAATATATCATGCAGTATCTTGTCACAGCATGGGATAACAAATAAACTTGCACATTTTCTAAAAGGTTTGAGGTCATGGGCAATGATTTAAGCTCAAAGAAAGAAGCTGGCTGAAGATTACAACCGTTTTAGCTCGATATTTAGGACTAGTGTTATTATTTTATATTTTTAGAAAATTTGTCAAAGGCTGAAAACTTCCATCTGAGAATCTGAAAAATAAGCACGGTGACATATCCTTTTTATTTCATAAATGGATAGTCCATGGATAAAACAAACTGTATGCAAAATATTGAAAATATTTCAACATGGGAAGTATTTAGTAGCAAATGTCCTTAATTTGTGTATTGCTTTCCTATTAGGAAAATATGGAATTTTGTCGCTTTTCATAGACTCTCACACATCCTTGTGATGAAAAAAAAATTCTTTTTCGTTTCAGTGGTTCTTATTGGTGACAGTGGAGTTGGCAAGAGTAACTTACTGTCGCGGTTTATACGAAATGAGTTTGATATGAAAAGTTTGACAACAATTGGGGTCGAGTTTGCTCAAAGGTTAGTATTCACGTAAAGTTTCCACTTCATTTATAATGATACAAAAATGACTAAGCAGTGTGAAGAATATCATTATATTTTCCATTAGGTTCATTTGACTTATTAACACTTTATGTACTTATGGCGATATTCAATCCAGTTTAATACAGTATTCAAAGTTGAATCTCGTGGATTAATAAAATTAAGACTATCGTATTTCTAGAAGTAAAATCATTTCATCCTGTCATATAGTTAAGGCCGTGGTGAGTAGGCACGTTATCTAGGGCAGCACTAATATAACACAATTCTTTGAATTTGGCATATGGATGGTTTGAATGATAAGTTATTTTCATATAATTTAAAGTCAAATGCAAGTGTTATACCGTGCAGTACTTGTGCGGTACGAAAACGCTAAATTGAATTGATATATATTGGCTTTAAGGTATTGACAGCAATGGTTACGACATACTTGAAGAATAATCCCGTTATTGAATGATGCAAAGGGAAAACCTTAAGCAGGACCTTCTTTCAAAGTGTATAGTTTAAAGACTAGATGGAGCAACCCGAGTAAATGGTAATTCTCGTATAAAATCATACTTTAATAGTCTACCTCAACTGCAAATGTATTTCATGTGGGCTGGAGGTACAAAGTTTGGTTTGGGCCGCCATTTGTATGCGAGCAGCGAATTCAGTTTACTTTATTATTTACAGAAATATAGTGCACTTTGACAAAGTTATAAAAGCACAAATATGGGACACGGCAGGACAGGAAAGATACAGAGCAATAACGAAAGCGTAAGTAAAATATTATTTTTTTACAAAATCAGTCATTTAACGGCATTCTACACCTTTACCCATTGATTTAACGTGTTATAACTGCTTGTTACAATAAGCACGATAAGTCTTGTCAGTAGTTGGACACATTTTGATATACGCGCTAATTTAGTTGCTACGTCATGGTATATATTCATGTTATTAGCAATTTTGTAAACGAGTATAATTCCTTATACTTTTTTTTAATAACAAACCACATTTTATAATATAAATTATCGTCAGACAACAGTAAAGTGAAGTAACGTATTCGACTAAAATAAGCGGAAGCTCAGTTGTATTTGTCTTACATTGTTGGCGACGTAGATTAACATGATGTTAACCATAATCATAAATGAGCCGCGACATGAGATTTCCAAGAATGTGGTATGTGCGACCAGCAACGGCTCTGACCAGCCTCCGCTTACACGCAGTCTGGTCAGAGCCATTGCTAGTCGCTTGAATATTCTATGAATATTTAGCTACTGAACGAACATCATTTGGAATTTCAAAGCTTAAAAGAAGGCTGCATATGCTCGTCAATGTCTATTCATGTCAAAATACCACATTGTTGGAAATCACATGTCACGGCTCAATTATGTTGCAGTTACTACAGAGGGGCAAATGGTGCCTTATTAGTATACGATATAACAAAACCACACACGTATGAAAATGTGGAACACTGGTTAGAGGAACTAAGAACTCACGCCAAGAATGACATAGTAGTGATGCTGATTGGTAACAAGTCAGATTTGGAACATCTACGTATTGTTTCAACGGACGAAGCTAAATCATTTGCAGGTAAATTTGCACTTATCTGTCTTCGAGTTGGTATCAACTTACATGTTCTGACGGTTTTACCTGTGAACATGGGTGGTTGAGGCAAGTGAACATGGGTCTCAGTGCGACAAAACCTGTTTTCGGGGTTTCCAACAAGGTCATGCTCATTCAAGCCTGCCCAGCTAAAGAGACGAGCTAAAAATTGAAATTTTGGTTGTAGCAAGTTTAGATATGATACTTTCCAATAAGCGAATAACAAAGGCGCTGATCAGACTGAGGGGATGCGCAGGCTGGTCTGCGCCTTTGCTGTTCGCAAACCACCGAAGACAGGTTTGCTGGCGTCGATGCTCATTATTATTATGTAAATGGTATCCTGCAAACATTACGCGACTCGACTTTGCACCAGTCTTGGTCCCTGAAGATTACTTTTTCTAAACAAACAGTACAGATCCTGATGAAATGTAACTTTCTGTAGCATTTCATCTGGGTCTTCGCTATAAATTTTGAATTTCAAGTACTGTAAATTTGAAATTTTTCGCGAGGGTTTTATTTTCCCGAAACTTCGCATATGCGAAGTTTCGTGAAAAAAAAATCCTCGCAAAATGGAGATCATTCTGTTGATTACTGATATTGGTGAATCATGCTCTATTCACGAATTTTAAATGTCGCAAATATGTCTTTTAGCGATATTTGCGAAAATAAAATTCTAGCCAAAATTCCCGAATTTACAGTACTAGTATACAAAAGGTTAAACTGTAATATAAAGAATGAGTGATTATCAAGAATGACATTGTGGTGATGCTGATTGGTAACAAGTCAGATTTGGAACATCTACGTATTGTTTCAACAGACGAAGCCAAATCATTTGCAGGTAATATTGCACTAATTTGTCTTAGCGTAGGCATCAGCTTACATATTCTTGCACACCAGATCGGGATTTCCGTTTTTTTAACATTTGAGCCGTGACATGTGATTTCCACCAATTAGGCATTTTGACATGTAGACTCAGATGACCCTGTTCAGCCTCCTTTTAAGCTTAGAAGCTCCAAATGATGTTCAGTCAGTAGCTTAACAGTTAAAGAATATTCAAGCGACAAGCAACGGCTCTGATCAGACTGTGCGAATGCGCAGGCTGGTCTGAGCCTTTGCTGGTCGCACATACCACATTGTTGGAAATCTCATGTCATGGCTCATACGCAAAAACTCTATCTTACATACCCCGCACCAACTGGTGGTAAAGATAAAGAAACGAACAGCTGCCCGATTGCCAGCCGCAATATCCGTGACGTCATTGTAATGTTAAAATAACGTCACCATGTCATATGTATGTCGCATCCCAGCGTATTTAGGATTTCTGGAAGCTTTTTTCATGTTTTTCCAATATAAAATGAGGCATTTAGCAGTGAGCAAGAAAAAGAATCCATAATTTGTGTGTGGATGGGATAGAAAATCCGTCCCTCGCGATCACCGATTGTCATCACTTGGCAAGCCTGGTGATACCAATCAGTGACCCTTAGGACGGCTTTTTTCTATCCCGCCACCACACTAATGTTGGATTCTTATATTCTTACTGTTTTATCTGTGAACATGGATGATTGGGGCAAGTGAATTATTATTAGGGTAATAGGTACCCTGAGTACATCATGTGACTTGACTATTGCGCAAGTCATGGTTCCTGAAGAGTGTTTTATCTAAGCAAAAAATGCAGATCCTGATGATATGTAACATTCTGCAGCATTTAATCTGGGATTTTACTACACATTTTGGATTTCAAATATACAAAGTTTTTATACTTCAAATCCAAAATGTTTGTATACTTGAAGTCCCAAATGTGTAGTAAAATCCCAATTTAAATGCTGCAGTATGTTATACAAAGGGTTAAACTTTAAAATATGAGTGATTATGACCAAGAAATGTCACAGCCACAAATCACAAACTAACGCATGGCAACGTGAAGAAGAGACACGAGTACACAGAAAAACAAGTACACACACATAAAAAACGAGAATACAATTTAAAACAACCAACTTTGTCTCTCATCCTCAGTGATATATTTGCTGCGCTAGAAGGGACACAAAGAAGTATTTCACGAGAAACAAGTGAGTATGACCAGGAAATGCCACAATCACAGATAACAACCCAACGGAATCAGGATCAAGCACCCCCGCCACACGCACACAAAATTGGAGCGGCAATGAATAATGCGTTCATAACAACACTAAAACGGACAGCAACTGCATTCATTGGTTGCTTGAATACTATAATTGTATTTACTAGTCAAATCCTTGCTCTAGATTATTCTGTTGATAAAACTCAAATATCAAATGGGCCTTCTTGCGAGAAAACCTGTCTTTGGGGTTTCCGACAAAGCGAGTTTCAAACCAGTTTCTTCAGTTTCACAGACTACCTAGAAAATTGAAATTTTGCTCGTAGCAAGTATAGATATGATACTTTACGACAAGCAAATAACGAGGGCGCTGGTGAGTCTGCGCGGATGCGCTGGCTGGTCTGCGCCTTTGTTATTCGCAAACCCCCGAAGACAGTTTTTCTCGCGTTGCGGCCCATATATCATATGATGTGATGAAACAAAGATATTCCTTATTTCGTATGGAGGCTTCATAATAAGTCTGTCAAGGTACTGTTATTGTGATTGCTGTTTATATTTCAGTTGAAAACAAATTGTCTTTTCTTGAAACATCAGCTCTGAATTCCATGAATGTTGAAAAGGCTTTCCAAACCGTTATTTCAGGTCAGTCAGATTTTATTCTATTTTACTTATTGAGTTTGGGGTATGGCAGGAAATTGTCTTTTCTTGAAACATCAGCTCTGAACTCTATGAATGTTGAAAAGGCTTTCCAAACCGTTATTTCAGGTCAGTCAGATTTTATTCTATTTTACTTACTGAATTTGGGGTATGGCAGGAAATTGTCTTTTCTTGAAACATCAGCTCTGAACTCAATGAATGTTTAAAAAGGCTTTCCAAACCGTTATTTCAGGTCAGTCAGATTTTATTCTATATTACTTATTGAGTTTGGGGTATGGCAGGAAATTGTCTTTTCTTGAAACATCAGCTCTGAATTCTATGAATGTTGAAAAGGCTTTCCAAACCGTTATTTCAGGTCAGTCAGATTTTATTCTATTTTACTTACTGAATTTGGGGTATGTCAGGAAATGACTGTTGCATTTTGTTCACTCGTAATCGTTTATTATTTTAAAGCTAAGCTTACACAGATTAACTTCCAAAACCAGCTTATAAATAGCAGACAAATATACATATAATTGAACCGCGACAGGAGATTTCCAACAATGTGGTATGTGCGACGAGCAGAGCCTCAGATCAGCCTGCACATACGCGCAGTCTGATCAGAGCATTTGCTAGTCGTTTGAATATTCTATGAATATTTACCTACTGACCAAACAGCATTTTGAGTGACTAAGCTTAAAAGGCGGCTTCACAGGCTCGTCTGAGTCTACACATGTCCAAATGCCACATTGTTGGAAATCACATGCCATGGCTCAATTATTTTTGTCAATGCTTTCCTGTAGGCTACTATCAGCCTGCCAGTGAAACGCCATTTCTCCGGTGGAATGATAGTGGATGATGATTGTCTAGTTGTTGAGCTGACTGGTAAATGAGTGACTAAACAATGAACCCTACGTCTAGTTTCCGTCTCTAGCTTGGTAATTGCATGAATTTGAAGCTCAATTGGATGAAATGTGCTACTTGATAATAACTGAACATTTTTGTGTCATTTATCAGCAAGGACACAAATTGTTGGTATGAATATTTATCCAGCCTTTCATAGCAGCCAAGAATGACAGTGACTTTGTGGTTTGTTTACAAAGATGTCAGGGACTTATAAGCGATAGATCACTTGTGTATTAATCCTATCCTCCTCAGGATAGGATTAATACACAAGTGATCTATCGATTCGCGATAGCTCAAGCGAAGTGTACGCGTTTGTGCTTACTTAGCAATTCTAAACAAAGTATTACGTCACCCACTTTTGGTTGGCATGACAGTAGCGGTCTCCATAATGGCACTACCTCTTACTTTGTTTATCTTCTTATTAATAAATTCATTAATCGATATATTCACTTATATGTTGTCTCTTAATTTGCACGTTGACCTGATAAACGTTGCCTATATCGAGCCATATATTTCTATCTGGTCAACATGACGTTGCACTTTTTGAATGACGTTTTCGATGAATTGTCACGAAATCGACGATTACGTCATAATCGCTAGTTTGAAGAGTAAAACAACTTTTAAACTGATAAATAAAATACAAGCTTTGTGTCTTTTGATAGTGAATTTGGATAAAGCTTGCTAAATCGCAATGCTTGCCATGCTAGGCTTTGAGAACGCTTGTCGAATCACTCGTCGAGCCTTGAGATTCAACAAACGTTCTCAAAGCCTTGCCTGGTTAAATTTGATAACAAAATTTACTCACCTTGTATTATTTTCTTTTATTTCATATATCTGCATTAACCGATAAAACTACATACTGTATCTATAATTGTCTCTTATATTTCAGAAATCTACAAGATTGTTGCTCCTAAAGAAGTGAAAGCGTCTGAAGAAAACGGAAAAGAAATTAGCAATAACACACAAACAATTACTGTAGAAGTAGGAGGAAAAGTCAAAACAAAATCTAAATGTTCCTGCTGATGTTATTTGTACTTATTTACACTTTCAATATACACTTTAGTGTTCCTTATATGAACCTTATCTTATTAGAAGCTGATATTTTCACATAAGCTGACAATGGTGCGAACTACCATATGTACAGTAAAGGACGACATTAAACGCGTAGATAGAACCAAGATTGCTGTTTGGTTTGCATTAAGTTGATTTACATCATATTATGTTATCATGTTCAACACTGTTATATGTAACAAACGTATCTGGTAAAAAACTCTTTCCAGGCACTTATTTTACCATTCGGGAAAGTCTGCCACAAATCGAGAATCAAATCATGGCTCTGGTGTATGTAAAGAAATTATGATTATGTGTAAGACTATGTACCAAAAAGCTTCATTTTGTTAGCCAAAACTGGTGAATGGAAAATAAGTTCTGTAGCATGTGGGTTCAGCTCTATTAACACCAATTATTCTGATATTGGGAAAAGTTTAATCAGCAGAATAAATGAAGTTTATGTATTTTTCAATAAAATATCGCCATTTGATAAATGCTTGCTGTTTAAACTTCGTCCTACCTTATAAACGAATATACCCAAAACTACATACTATAAAGTAATTCTATATACAGAGGGCACAGGTTATAATTTCCCAAACGATGTTGTAGTTCTTTCTCCAACGATCGAATTTGACTAAGAAAAAGTTGCAGACCCTGACGGAACTCAGCATCATGAGGCATTTCATCTAGCTCTTCAATCATTGCCATAGTCCCCGTTTTGTTTTCAAGTCATTACATGTGCAAATTTTAGTCATCATAACGGATTCATAGCCTTCATGGACAACAGTGTGGGTCACTTTTCATAATACATCTCGTCACCTTAGCGCAAAAAGTCAATAACTCCATTTTACAAACTTTTCAGCAGAGGCAAAAAACATTTTATTTTCTTTCACTTTCCAATCATGTTATTGCTATAAAATGTTTTCAAATGCATTTTCTGTTAGATTTCATGTGAAGAAAATCTCCAATCTTATAATTTTATGATAAAAGTGAAATTAAAGAAAGTATGCACTTATTGGAAATTGACAACTGAAAATTTTGGTGCAAAAACTCAATAAGTGCACTTAACCCATTTTTGCGCTGAAAATTTTTGGTGCAAAAACTTGGTAATTGCGCTTTTATGTGGCATATTGACTTAGATTCTTTGATGCAAATGAACTACAAAAGTGCTTTGATGCAGCATATGATAATAGATTTTAATCAAAATGTTTTAATGCAGGATTTGATCATAGTTTTCAGTCAAAGTTTTGATTTGGACCAAATTATGTTAACCTTAACCGTGAACTTGACAAACCATCATGAAAATCATGTATGCAAAATAACACTGCATTTGTATACTTTAATCATTCGATCACCAAACTAACAAACTAACAAATTCCAAATGTTTAAAAAAAACAAAAACATCATTTTTAGGAGTTATCTGCACTTTTTAACCAACTTTATGCTTTAAATTCCTATGTGTATCACTTTGTTGTAACTATAGCGAACCCAAAACCAGGAGAATAGATAAGATATTTTCTGTTGATTGGATGAAAGGTTGATATGCTGCTTTTTTATTAAGCAATATTTTTTCCAATGGTTAAACTATTTCAAGCAAATGAAATTTTTTCTGAGCAATAATAACTTGTCGAAATGGAATAGGCAAATTTGGCAACATTTTTCGTGGCAATAACATTAAATGGGTACATTAGGCCTTTAATAATATGTCATATCTCACTTCAAGATTTGAATAATGCAATCAAATAAAAACTATTAAAAATAAGTAGCATTACTCTATAAAATCAAACTATTCTATTTGATTTAGATTTGTCAATTTTTCATAAAATTTCGTATATAGCTATGATATCTAGGCCTACTCAGTAAGTGAGAATTAAACATCATAACATCTCTATATTAAAACCTGTAAAGTAACCAATGAAGTGAGCATCAGGCTCAATGGACTTCACATCTACAATGGTTATCACTTTTTAAAACCTGGGTTTTCTATAGCTCACCCCAGGTAGAGTGCTTGACTCAAGACCGAATGGCCGCGAGTTAGAGCTCCACCCACGTCACTGTTGTGTCCTTGAACAAGACACATTAATCCTAGCTTCGTATAGTACTGGCTCAACCGAGGAAGACCTGTCCCTAAATAACTGAAAGATTATTGATGGGACGTAAATAATCAAATCAAACTAAAAACATAAAATGTGGGTTTATTATATGTGAATGGCCTTCTGTAAAAGCTCCTTCATGCAAATTAACACATTCTATAATCTTTTTTCTACTTATCAAGTTCTAAAGTTCGCATCAGTAATATAAGTTAACAAATAACAAGAAATGTCTTGATACAAAATAAGGTGAAAGAAGACGGGTTTGATATGAGTAATGTGAGAAATATAAAACATTATTTTAGGATGTTTTTTCCATGGTTGCTGGAGTACTTTGTTTTCAGTCAGCTAAGCTCAGTAAAGCTTTTGATTTTGATAAGCAATCCATGCGGGCAAGGCAGGTAATACAAAATTTAGAACTTCATTATTATGGGAGCGCAGTGGCTCAGTGGTAGAGTGCTTGACTCGAGACCGAAGGGCCGCAGGTTCGAGCCTCACCGGCGTCACTGTGTTGTGTCCTTGAGCAAGAACAGTAATCCTAGCTTAGTACTGGTTCAACCCAGGAAGACCCGTCCCTTTATAACTGAAAGATTGTTGATGGGACGTTATGAATCAATTCAAACAAAGAACTTCATTATCTGCCGCAGTGATTTTTCTAGAAAACTCAAGTTGGAATGAAAAAAAATCCTCTGCTCCCAAATTTTAGGACATTTTTTCTTGGTTAATGATAAAATTATGTCAATCGGAATGCCTCAGCCCTAGTATTATGTACGAAAATGCAGCATTTCGTAAGGTGGATGTTAACCTGATTAAAATTGATTATTCTGGTGACCCCAAGAGTTGTCATATAAACAAATTTTGCATTTCTCTGTAACATATTGCTGTGGCATTTTCTTTTCTTCAATGTTATTAATGGCATGAATATGTATGTATGTTTTCTTGCTTTACGTCCCAAGTCAACAGCTATGGTCATTGCGGGACGGTCAGTTCACTTAACCACACTTTTTCCTGGGCAGGCTTGAACAAGCGGTTAACCAGTAGTTTGTGCACATACTTTCGCTTGTAACTGACAACAACCCTTCTTGAATGAATCAGCGGAAGGGAGGAGAATGACCGTAGAAATTATTTCATGATCAATCTCCACGAAAGTATGGGACCGGGCCGGGATCGAACTCGCGACCCCTGAATCTGCAGTCAGACACGCATCTGTAGCCAGACACGTTAATGGCATGAAATAGTCGTTATTTTTGCTACATTTTAGCTTATATATTATATTGTCATCTTACATATATTATGTTCTGTTAAATTGTATTGTCATGGTTTTCTATGACATCATTATCATGTGGTTGTCATGTGATCCTGAAATCTAAAGTTTTTCATCCAAGGTTTGATTCATAGAATTGGCTGAGGTGTTCGGAGTGAAGATTATGTGTATATTTCTATGCCTGAAAAGATGCATATTTAAAAAGCTCCACACATTTTTTGCTGTTTATTGTGTCATTTTTAAAAACAATGGTGGTTTAATACTGATCTATAAAAATCAACAAATATTTCCTATGAACAAATTTACATGCCATAAAATGCCGTACTTACAATTTTGAAAACATAAACAAAGATATTTCTAGACCTTTTTCGCTTTCTAATTTTCATTCTTTCAGCATCAATGTGAAAATCTTATTTAGAATTAATGAAAAAATGAGAAAAAATACCTGATTTCATACAACTAAATCATTTTAAAAGTGAAATGTAGTTTCTTACATGCTAGCTTTTCTCCAATGACTTCATCCAATTGAGGCTAAAATGATGTTGAAAGTAATAGTTATACCATGGCTTGCCTGCCTGTATGTGGAGAAAATCCACGCAGCCTTATAGTGGGTGGTTTATCTTACACACAGGTGGACAAACATGGTATAAGTAAAATAAATATATCAGTGTAGACCTTGCACATCACGAGATATTTCACACTAAAGTTGGTAAGGGTGGTATCAGTGTATTAAACACCAGGCAAGGCAGAAATAAAAAATGTCTGCTTCTAGCAAGATTGCGGTATACTTACAAAAGTTGAGTTACTTTAAAGTATGATTTCCCAACAGATTATTTAAGAAATAAATTCAATTTTTGGTCTTTGGGCTTCATTTGCTTTGCAAGAGACCCACCATGTTCAGCAAGAGACTCGCCAAGTTCATGATTTCATGAACTGACCAAAAATTGAATTTTCTTTTGCATATTTAAACATTTTATATTATCAGTCAGGTATCAATTTTAAAATTTCACCTAACTTGGCTGGTTTTCCAGACATTTTGAATTAAATTAGACATAACAGAGGTTAAGGAATAGCCAAAATCCTGAATTTCCATGCTTAATGACATGGTGATATATGTTCAACGTCATACAAAGGTCAGTAAACAAACTATGTTATTGGATGGTATTGATGTTGGTCCCCCCCCCCCCCAAAAAAAAAAAATACACGTATGTGGGGTGGCTCAAATAGATCTGTTCATGAAGTATGAACAACATCACAAATGTAAAGGTTCATTAAAGACTTCAGTGCCCAGTGGAAATGTAAAATTTGAAAATAATTAAGTCTGATAGCTCATGAAGGATTTAATGAAGTATTGCAGATTCTCATAAGTTGAATTTAGCACCAAAACTATACATAATAATTGTTTTCAGACTTGGTGTAAACTCAATAAAAGCACTTATAGACTTTTAACACCGAAAAATTTGGTTTTAACTACCATATTTTTTTGGTGCAAAAACTCAACAAGTGCACTTATCAAGTTTTTGCGCTCATTTATTTTGGAGATGTAGTTAACCCATTTTGCTTTTTATGCAAATTACCTAATTTGCATATCTGATTTTGGACCAATATTTTTATACAATATGGAAAACATCATTGTGCATTGAAAAATGCAAAAAAGTGATTTTCTGAAATTTTGGAGTTATTGACTTTTTGCGCTAAGGTGACGATCTGCGTTCTGTATCTACATTGACCTGAGCTTTTTTTTTATTAAAAAATAAAAAGATTTATCATATGACGTCGCCTCTGGGAGTGAAATAAGGCCATGCATTAAAATCGATAAACCACTAGGCAGTTAGGCACATCCGTTCAAACGAGATATATTATGTCGGTCCAAATATAATATCTAATTCGAAATAACATATCTTAAACGAGATATAACACACTATATTTCAACTTAGATATAATATCTCCTTCGAGATACATATAACTCTACATCCGGATATCTATATTTCATTTGAAATATTATATCTAAAACGACATATAAGTTTAGGCTATTTCAATTAACTTGATTTTTAAGGCGTTTATATCAGATGCGACAAGACAGTTCACTGACATACATTTTGAAGACAGTTCACCGACATACAGTGTTGCGAGCTATGTGCGCTCGAGCAGCAAAATCTATCTGTCTGTCTGCCTGCTTGCTTGTCTTTTTGTTTATCTGTAACAAAACTACCTTGACCTTTGCTTAAAACATAAGACCGTTTGCATCGATACCAACGTTAAGCTAAATCGAATTTAAGAAATAGATCAGTTCTAGCAGTGAGTTGTTGAGTGTAATAATTCATTGTTCGGAGGTCAGTTGTAAAGAAGATAAAATTACGATCGTGCTAGAACTGATCTTTTTCGATTCGAACGCGCAATAAACGACGACTTCAGCTTCTTCCAACTTTTTGCCATTGCACTGAAGAAATCCTGCAATAGTTAAACTATTTCGCATGTACTTTGACATGTATTGTAAAGTCTTTCAAGTTACACCGTCGAACGTAATAACTGACGTCTTTTTGCAGTGGACAATGACGTCAGCTAGCACGTGCTTTCCTCGCGCTTTCAAAACTGCGACTTTGTTGTTTCATAACACGATTTTTTAGCATTGGCTATAGGCGAGGTGTGTTCGAATTAATAATTAAAATACTTTAGTGGCGTGGAAGTTTTTTGTGTGTGCGCTATTTGAATAGATTTGAAATGATAGGTCTGATCAAACAGCGTAGAACCGGATCAGCCTGCACCCGAAAGAGCAGTCTGATAAGGGTTTACACAAATTGCCTCTCCATCGCAACATTTACATGCCTCTCGTAAAGCAAGTGAGTGTAAAAGTCTCAAACGTTGTCGTCACTATGAGCGCGCGCGCGTGCGTGTGTGCGGTGAGGGTGGGAGTTTGGGGGGGGGGAGTGGAGCAATAATCCAAAACTAGATCTAATAAAAATCAGCCAGCACATGAGATTTTGGTACTTATCGCATTAATGCACAAAATTTATAAACGACCATGCTGGCGTATCCAGCGAAGCCTGGGGTCTATATTTTGGTCACCGATCTGATAAGTACCGAAATCCCGTGCACTGGCCCTTGAAAATGTTTGGAACTGGTGACAGACGGACGATGGATGGACGGACGATGGAGTGATTGTTATACAAAATTATTGGAATAGGATAGGGGTCTATTAAAGGAGAATTCAGCCTTATATAAAGTCAAAATTTAAGAAAATGTGTCAAATTCAGAACACGAAACTCAGTGCTTGCTTTCATATTGCACAGTGACCTATATCAGATATACGTCACTGCATTGCACTCGGTTTATTTATTGTCAAATACTAGGAGGACCGTACGCAGACATCTGAATAAGGCATTAGAATTGAAGACTATTGCAAAGGAAAATGGGGGAGTCTTGAATTTTGAAATAATTTGCCCAACTAGGGGGCTGTACCTACATGTAGCACCCCTGCATCCCCACCCAGGGTCTTTCTTAAGTTTAAGGTGCAGAATGGGAATATATTTTGGGGTATGCTAAAATTTAGAATATTTCTCGGCTATGCCTGATAATATTTTGGGTATCAACAGCAAAAAAAATGAGAGTAACACAAACTCTGCCCTAGGATCCCTACCACACTGTACTGATTATGTACGGGCCTGATAACAATTGTAGATTTGAGAATTTTATTACTACTTGATGTTTAGAGGTTATTTCAAACGTAGCAAAATCTTTTCATTCTGCGACTTTGCTTCGTTGTTTGTTCGATGTTCGAAGTCATGAATATTGTAGCTATAAATTGGCGATATCTTGATACAGTTTATTTGTTTCGCGAGCGAGCTAAATCTATACATATATGCTGGTCAGTACAGTTCAATGTTCGCATAATGTAACTAGCATATGTATGTTCCTAGAATATACGTTTGACGGTAATTTAACGACAGGTCATACTTCAGAGAGTGATATCAGCACTGGCAGGTCCCAGTAGATATTGCATTTCTTGCGTATGCCTCAACAGGGACGTTTCTAGATATTCCAAATAAAATTAATCATAATTTGTGGGGTTCGTAAGGCTACATGTATTGGCATAATTGAAAACCTTAACATTGAATGTACTCTTACGGATTCGCCACTATCTTTTTTCTCCAGTTTATTCACAACCTATACATTAATATTACGAAACCTTTAGGTTTTATTCGGTGCCTGTAATGTAATGACGGACCAGGGTGATGTATCAAGGTTTCCAACAACGTGACAAACAATGTGTCGGGTGGAAAATTTGAAACGTTACTTGGATTTACTTCAACATTGGAGGACGAGAACTTTCGACACTATTTTGTATAAAATTTCCCTGGTGAACTTACCCACGACGCTGGCTTTTTTGTAGGTATAATTTGTTTCTTTCGAATTCAAAATTTCGCGCCATGCGCAAATCGATACGAGACTGCGCATGACGCAAGAAAGACCACGTGTGTGGATGAAGAAAAAACAGTATTTCGATCGTAATATATGGGATATGTCGATTGACATACCCTTTTTCGTCCTGGATATATTACAAGTGGGCATATCTAGATCGACATATTATATCTCGTTCGAACGGATGTGCCAAACTGCTAGGGGTTTACAGATTTTCGGGAAAAGTTATGAAATGACACTTTTAACGTCACGCATGACAAAACCCTAACGTTTTCACGCCAAAAATATGATTTCAAAATATGGTACATAGAACCTAACATGCGTGCTCCTGTATTATTGAATAATTATTAATAAAACTCGTTGCTAAAAAAAGATAAAATGCTCGACAAGCATCGCAACTCGTTTAATCAATTTAATATAACATGAGCACTCATGTAAGATTCTATATGAACATGACAAGGACTAAATTGTTAACTTGCCTACAAGCAATACAAACTGATTAACATTGTGTTGTTGTTCCATTTTATATACCCCGAACGTTACATGTACAGGCAAAAGATTTCAGGTTTGCCCACCTATCCGTCGATCTGTTCATGCCTATTATTTTCTGTGCGAATTCCCCCAAATTTTAGATTGCATAACAACAAAACATCACTGGTAGCAGTACTATAAAGAGTGAATATGAATATCATACGTGTGTTAAGTCGCATGTTTGTGGCCCTTCTATTAATATTGTATGGAGAAAAGGCTACCATGAGTATCCAGAGTACATGCACATATCATCCTCACATTAGGGATTGATGTATTTCTATTGAGTGTTTGCCTTTAGATAAATAAAGATACATGGTACACTTGTGCTCAGCAGCTACTTTCTAGTATTCAACCGCCATCATCTAATGGTTTGATGATATTTCTCCGAGTTATGAGATTACGAGTTCGAATCCCAATATAGCCATTTTATCATGACATTTGGTGAGGCGCTTAAGCCACACACTTTAGTACTGGGTCTACCTGATTGCCTCTATATAAGCATTTCATATCTGAAATTTATTTTGCTGAGTCTCATATGGTTAAACTAGGTGTTTCTTTCTGTAGCTTTGGGTATCCGTGCATAGTGAGCCATTTTTTACGTTTCATCGCCATTCTTATACCCGCTTTTTTCTTTAGAAAAAAAGGGTATATTAATTTCGTGTCAAAGTCGGTCCGTCGTCCGTCCGTCCGTCCGTCTGTCCGTCCGTCTGTGCGTACGTCCGTCCGTCACGTTTCTTGTAAATGTATCTCCTCCTAAACCGTTAGAGGTAGCAACTTCAAACTTTGTAGGTGAATAGGTCACATGATGTAGAGGAAACTGGGTGACATTTCGTGTGACCTTGACCCCAAGGTCAAGGCCAAATATTGTATTTTCTTGTAATTGAATCTCCTCCTTAACGGTTAGACGTAGCAACTTCAAACTTTGTAGCTGAATAGGTCACATGATGTAGAGGTACTGGGCAACATTTTGTGTGACCTTGACCCCAAGGTCAAGGTGAAAGGTCAAATATTGAATTTTCTTGTAAATGCATCTCCTCCTTAACCTTTTGACGTAGCAACTTCAAACTTTGTAGCTGAAAAGGTCACATGATGTTAAGGTTACTGGGCAACATTTTGTGTGACCTTGACCCAAAGGTCAAGGTCAAAGATCAAATAATGTATTTTCTTGTAAATGTATCTCCTCCTAAACGGTTAGGCCTAGCAACTTCAAACTTTGTAGCTGGATAGGTCACATAATGTAGAGGGCACTGGGCAGCATTTTGTGTGACCTTGACCCCAAGGTCAAGGTCAAAGGTCAAATATTGAATTTTCTTGTAAATGCTTCTCCTCCTAAAGCTTTTGACGTAGTAACTTCAAACTCTGTAGGTGCATAGGTCACATGATGTAGAGGGCACTGGGCAACATTTAGTGTGACCTTGACCTGAAGGTCAAGGTCAAATAATGTACTTTCTTGTAAATGCATCTTCTCCTAAACTGTTGAACGTAGCAACTTCAAACTTTGCAGGTGCAAAGGTCATACGATTTGGAGTGCACTAGACAACATTTGGTGTGACCTTGACCCATAGGTCAAGGTCATATAGTGTATTTTTAGTAAATGATTCTTCTCCTTAACCATTGGACATAGCAACTTCAAACTTTACAGGTGCATAGGTCATATTATGTTGAAGGTACTGAGCAGCATTTTGTGTGACCTTGACCCCAAGGTAAAGATTATAGGTCAAAAAGCGGGTATTTGCGATGGTGTACCATCGACTTCTGCTCTAGTTGGACTTAGTTTGATTTTTTCTCAGAAATAATACAGTAAAATTGGGCCTCGTCGCGAGAAAACCTGTCTTCGGGGTTTCCGACAAAGTGAGATTCAAACCAATCTCATCAGCTACAGAGATTAGCTATAAAATTGAAATTTCGCTTATAGCAAGCTTAGATTTGGTTCTTTCCGAAACGCGAATAACAAAGGCGCTGTTCAGACTGCGTAAATGCGCAGGCTGGTCTGCGCCTTTATTGTTCGCGAACCTCCCGGCGAAGACAGGTTAACTCGCGATGAGGCCATTTATCAGGAAGCCCCTATGCTAACTATACAAGTGATGTGCTGTTAACAAAAACAAAATACATTATATACTTAAGGAATAAAGAAACGCAACAAAAACTTCGAGTCACTGTAAGCATACAATATGATGCAAGTTTCTAGTGCAAATGATATTTATCCATAGGAGCAGTATGTGCCGTCAATTTACAGCAGGTTTAACGCAATTATCGCTTACGTAATCATTTTGGTATGCGCGTAACCAGCCTGACCCCCGTAGTAAACTGCTGAAACAGGGTCAATAAAGGCAAAGTTTGGATCAACCATCGCTTAATTGTTTTAAAAAGTCTTAACTTGGACTGCGGATCAAAGAAATGATCAAATGGCGACGTTTCTGTAGGATTCTGAAACGGCTTAACGTCATTAACGTCATCTCTGAATACTGCGTGAACGCGTAAACTTTCTTTTCTGCTTGGGATTTTTTCATTACAAGGACGTTTTGTTCAAGAAGTATGACTTTAGATCTTCAGACGTCAAAACACCTCAATTCTGACGTCAAAATTCGACATCCTACGTTTTAATGGTTTCCATGATGTTTATGTGTTTTTCCAATTATAAAAAGGTCCAGTGACAAAGTTGAGGTTACAGTTAACAAGTTTGGTGTTCACTCTCAGCATGTAATTAGATGTTTTCTGTTGCATTATGCCTTGTTTTGTTTGGCTAACGTCAATATAAACACCTTACCAGCGTATTTCTACGGTATCTGAAAAGTCAGTTTTTCCAAAGAAAGCACGCATTGATGTCTCTAGGTTTATCTTATCCCGTATATTTACCAGCGACCCAAACCCGACGGTTCTAAGTGACATTTATCGTTAATTCACTACCATTGGGTATCATGTCATTCAAGTAGCGTGTTTTGACGCAATATTAGACTGCATTACGAATATGATTGGGCGTTTGTTTAATTTGCACATTGTCAAGTCGACGCCAAATAACAAAACATGGAAAAGACAGGGTTTCTTGATCTTTATTCTGACGTTAGCGTCACATTTTACGTTTTCATATGTTTTCATCTTGTAGCGTAAAATGTAGCGTTAAAATGACGTTTTGGTATTTCATCACATGCTATAAATACTCAATAAGAAATTTTTGAAAGATATTTCACCAAACCGTCATTTAAACACACAAAAAATATTTTTTGTCTGTTGCGTTTCTTTATTCCTTAAGTAAACTATTAAAAAACAAAAAATAGATGAAACAATAGCGAGGAAAACAAAAATACTGAAGGTCCCTGATAGTTGATGCTTCTTTGTGTTCTAAGGCAATAGATCTGATGTTGTTTGTACAATGTTTTTTTTTTCTCAATTGCAGGTGACATGTGTAAAATCAAATGAAGTTTAATTGAGCAAAGGGTGCATACTCTAATAAAATGTTGTGTTCTGTTGCATTCCGTCTGTTTCTAGACGATTTGTAAATGTCCCCTTTATTGACCCTGCGCCCTAACGCGTTTAATTGCCAGGCTCCTGCCAGAGAACCAATGTTGTTAGAGCGTCAACAGAGGATCTATATACATGTATATAGTTCTTTTGACGACAACAGAGGAACTATGTACATGTATATAGTTCTTCTGTTGACGATGTAACAAAGTTACTGAACTGTAACGATATCCCAATACGGCATTGTCAATCTGGAATAATGGTTAATTCTCTGCACATTTTTCTTTGAATAATGTATAGAAGCAATGTATTGCTTTGTTATTTTGCACTTAGTCATTTCAAGAAGCATCTTTTATTGTAAAATTTATTACCAATCCCATGCAGTCGGGCTTGTTGACTAGGTTTATTCAAAAATAAACACATATGAATCTGACAATGAATAATTACATTTACCTGTGATACCAAGCTGAAGAGAAGGTAAGCTAAGAAGACGCTCATACGAACAAGAACATAAGCACATATAGTCTCACTTATCTTATACAAACTAGAAGTGAAATATGTTAGATTACTGTTAATTCTAACACACCTCGCCTATAGAGCCAACGGTAACAAACTGTGATATATCGCACAATAATTCACTGCTAAAGTGTGTGATAGCTGACGTCACTAGAAAATGACGTAACTCATGGCGTTAGACAGTGTAACGTCGTTTTTACGCTTGAAAGACGTTACAATTACATGTTAAGGTATGCGACGTAGTCTAAGAATTGGCGGGAGTTATTCAGTGCAATGGCGGAAAGTTGGAAGAAGCTGAAGTCTTCGAGTGGGTTTTCGTCGTTTACTGCGCGCTCGTGATTTGATCTTCTTTACAACTGACCTCCAAACAGTGAATTATTACTCAACAATTCACTGCTGGAGCTGATCTATTTCTTAAACAAGTTAAAATCAACAACTGATTTTTCAACTATATAAAACCTGGCAACAACAACAACCTCTATAGTAGCAGCTATTGCAGAAGAAGTGATTACAAAATAAACTGAAATATTACAACAACAAAAAAGGAAAAAAGGCCATTACTACTACATTTGGGCCTCGTAGCGAGAAAAAATGTCTTCGGGGTTTCCGTTAAAGTGAGTTTCAAACCAGTCTCCTAAGCTACATAGACTATCTAGAAAATATGAATTTCACCTGTAGCAAGTTTACATATAATACTGTCCAAAAAGCGAATAACAGAGGCGCTGATCAGACTGCGCGGATGCGCAGGCTGGTCTGCGCCTGTGTTGTTCGCAATCCCCCAAAGACAGGGTTTCTTGCGTCGAGGCCCATTTGAAACAGCATTACAACCATAGGATGTGAGTTATCATAAGCTACAATTTGGCACCAGCCTGTTGTTGTTTTGTGTGTTCCGGGAGGTGCTGTGGTTTGGTCTTTGGTCTGTGCTTTAGAAATTTATACTCACATTTTACCGTATTGTTGATGGTTAGAAAAGCTCTGTTCATGCCAATTTGCATGGGTGAAAGTTCAAAATTTCCAAAATCCTGAACTCTTTAAACTCCAATCTTAAAACTTGCAATTTGCCCACTAAACAATCATAATTTCAAGTTTAAAAGGTCAATTGTCCTTAGTAAGATTGAAAATAATTCAGAGAAGCTATTATCATCTCCCCAATTCAGCATCTTGAGGCTGACTTTCTGTGGAAAGTCAGCCTCAAAATCCTGAATTCAGGAATAATCCTGAAAACTTTCATCCATGAATTTGTGTTCTATGCCAATAAGAAGTTTCGCTAAGCATTGTTTAAGAAATCAGAAACTGCTAAATGTTTTATTTTTCATCATTTTTCTATAATATCATTTAAAAGTAGAGAGCGAGAGAGGCAAATGTCAACAAACGATATAACCAAGTACCATACCTGACCTGGAACACCACATGGGAAAGTGAAAAAAACAAAAAAAACAAGAAAACACAATACACTAGAGAGCCGAGTGGTCAGCTCTTTCCCAGCAGGTGATCATAAGGCTGCAAACAACAGACAATACAGCATAACAAAGACAAACATGAAACATAAATAACAAAAAAGATCCACAAAAAAGCACTGCCTTGGAACGGATAGTAAAAATCATTGGAGGGCTTAAACATGTTTAACGATACCAACCTCACTTACTTTGTGAGGCTGTTACTTACTGAGAACACATAACTGTTGTCTGCAGTGTTACATACATTGATTGGAATATGGTTTTTGAACCATGGCGAACAGATAAAGTTTTGATTAAAGTAAAAGATCAAAATCAAGTGTATTTTTTCTAGATGTAGTACTGTATTTTATTATGAAAAACAGAAAACAAATCTACTGAAGCCAGTCCAAACAATATTGTGTCCACCAAGTTAATTGTTTAAATCGATTAATTGATATCTATTTACGTCATGCAAAAACTTTGATAATAACATTGTGTAAATAATTATACAATATAAACGTTTTCACGCCGATGCAATTTCAAAGTTATTTTAATATCATATGATACATTGTAGATAGACATTTACCTTTGAGCTCAAGTTTAATCGAATGTATTAAACTTGTGGCGAAAAAACACACAATAATTATCATATGACGTCGCGTCTGGGAGTTAAATAACGCCATGTAATAAAATCGATAAACCACTAGTGGTTTATAGATTTACGGGAAACGTTATGACGTCCATAATAACGTTGCGTACATAATGACAAAATTATAACGTTTTTACGCCAGAAATGAGATTTCAAAGTATTTGTCATATGATAAATAGAATCTAACAATATGCTCTTGTATTATTGAATTTATTAAACTCGTTGCGAAAAAGAGATAAAATGCTCGGCAAGCCTCGCATTTTATCGCTTTTCCCCAAGTCGTTTAATAAATTCAATAAAACATGAGCACTCATGTAAGATCATCTATATCTTCTTTTCACCAACCAGTTTTTAAATAGCCCTTATTTTCGACCTGTTATGCCCTACCCAGAGAGTGTACTTCAGATTCGGAAACTCAAAACCAATGTTCGTATCCTATCATGTTCCTTTCGATGAAACTGAAATCTTTAAATATGATGTGTCATATTGAATATAATCACATTTCAGCAGCAACGTGTCCTTTCCTTCTTTCATAAAATTATGCCGAAATAATACAGACTTCTCATTTCGCCCAGAAAGCTGTTCTGGACAAAATTAGAGGTCTGTGTGCATTTTGTACAAATCCATTTACTTTTGTAAACCTCTGAATGCTATTACCTAACCGAAAATGTTAATGTGTAACTAGTATACGAGCAGATTGTTTTGCTGTGAATACCATTTTCGTATGACTGGGAAGTAACCAGTATACTGGTATGCTTAACTGACGGTGACAAGAAGTTGTTGTTTTCACATAAAGTAAAACAAAATGGATTGTAAAAATGAGGATGTCTACGATTATCTGTTCAAAGGTAAGTAGTTACAAGTACAGGTATGTTCTGAATTTGGCGATAATGAGTAGTGTTACAGTTACATGGCGCCAACCTCACCCTTAGTTCAGATGTGGATCAAGACACATAGATGTTTGGCTTGCATGAAAGACCCCTAGCTTATCAATGCATCATATGATACTAAGCGATATGATACAAGCTGTTACTGCAGGGAAGCACAATATGGCTCAGTGGTATAGTGCTCGACTTCAGATCGAGGGGTCGCTGATTGGATCCTCGCTGGAGTCACTGCCTTATGCCCTTAAGCAAGACACTTTATCCTCTGCTTAGTACTGGTTCAACAAAGTAAATGATCCGACATGACTGAATGAAGTGTTGACAGGGACATAAGAATCAACTCAAAGAAAATACGAACAAGCTGTTACTGTGCTCTGGATAAGTGTTACTCTTCAAACATTTAGGTGAAGCAATTGTCTTCTGTGCAATGGTATGGATACATATTAACGACACATTGTGGTGAATATTGGGTAGGAAGGTGAATTACCAATACAAAGTAAAAATGGTGCAAAGATCAGGAATCGATACAATCAAGTACCACGACTGACCCAGGATACCAATGGGAAAGTGACACACTCACAGTTAGACACCACAAACGAGAGCCAAGAGGTCAGCCCTTTCCCAGCAGGTGACCCACAAGGCACGAATAAACAGACGCACACAAAGACATAGCAAACACAAGACAGAAAAAAACATAAAAGATCCACAAACGAAGTACCGCCTTGGAACGGTCAGTAAAATATTTTACTAGAGGGCTTAAACCGGTTTAACGGCGCCAACCTCACCCTTAATTCAGATGTGGATCAAGACACATAGATATTTGGTTTGCATGAAAGACCCCTAACTTATCAATGCATCATCTCCTAAAACATATAAATAAAGATATAACAAGGATATAAAGCAAAGACAAGGACTCAAGAGTACATAAAACTGAATACCGGAGCAAAAAAAATCCAACAGGTAAACCCCGGTGGGCCCGACAAACAGCCAAAGCATCAGGGCACTACCATCTCACCAATAGATAAGTCTTTTAGTCAGAACCATCATAGAGTCTGAAGTCCAACCCATCGGCGTGCAATTAAAGAGGAAAGCAAAGTTGCCAACCGTGATTGGGTTGACCACCAAGCATGCAGTCTGTTGCAATACATTAATGTTATAGCCTATCTTTTTATAATGGGAATTATTCTAATGAACTGCGCTGAAAAATTATTAAAGCCAAAAGTCTTCTTCAATTTATACACCAAGTCACCATAGAAATCAGGTTCCGAACGTCTTTGGTGCAAGAGAGATTTAAGTCCAACTTGAAATTTAGAAATCAAATCATAGTATTGTCTATAAAATTTTGAAAAGGTTTTGTGAAGTTTATAATACCGATAGCCTTGTTTAAGAAATTTCTGAGTTAACAATTTATTGCGAGTGTTGAAGTCAGCAACATAGCTAGATGCTCTAGCAAAACGAATAAGTTGAGACATATAGACTCCATAAATGTAGAGCGAGGAACATCATCATCTAAAATGGGAAATTGACAATTTCAAAATCAAAGTCGTCAAGTTTATCATAAATTTTGGTAGAAACAATATCATAGAAATAGACTAAAGCAAGTCTTAAAATGCGGCTTTGGTATCAGAGGTATTGGCTTTATTAAGTTGGAGCTCTGAAGGGTATATTTGACTTACCATATTGTCAATATAAACATTATTAATTTTTAAAATATCGTCCAAATATCTGGATGTAGTGTTAAACGCATCAATAACATCAGCCTGATTATCATCAGAAAGAGACATTGTAAAGTCCCTCTCATAATAAAACAGAAATAAATCTGCAACCAGGGGAGCACAATTAGTGCCCATAGGAATCCCAACTACTTGTCTATACAACTTAGTGCCAATTCGAATAAAAATGTTTTCCAACAAAAAGGTCAGCGCATCACATACATTTTGACATGACCATGCATGATATTTTTTTAGGTTTTTCTGAAGTAAAAAAATGCATATCTGTCATTATATGGAAGGTAAGGAGAACCTTCTCTCTGGAAGGTCCTTTCAATAAGATCAATAAGTTTATCTTCAATTAAATTATGATGTAAAGTAGTGTAAAGAGTAGAAAAATCATAAGTAGACAAACTGGCGTCACTGAAATCTCTAGCTTTAAGTTTATCTAAAATTTTACCTGAATTTTCAATAGACCAAAATAGGTTTTTACCAGACTTCTCATATACCTTTTCACAATACTTGATAGCATGTTTTTTAACAGCTGTAAGACACGAGGTTAACAATTTAGAAAGTTCTGTTGTTGTACAAGAACTAGAATTAGCAACAAATGTAGGGTTTTTTTATGGAGTTTAGGTAACCAGTACAACGTAGGAACTTTGTCTTGATTTTCTTTAGCTTTGAAACCGAAATGTAGGGCTGTATGACAACCATGCCCATCGACAATGACCCTCTCACTTAAAGAAGGCTGCAGTTTATAGGCATTAGTGTCAACAAGCTCACGCCTAAGAGTATTAATATAATACAATCGTCAAACAACTACAACATTGTTACATTTGTAGCAGCTTTATCTGTGGAACCAAAACATAGTTCATACAAAAATGCTGGATACCTCGTTTAAGATGACGAAAAGAAGATTTAGGTTTAGGGGGTAAAAGATGTGTATTACGAGAGTAAAATGAAATACGAGTATCAATAATTTCCAAAATGTTAATCTTCTATTCCTTCAAGGCATCAGGTTCAACATTTTCCCGTTTGCACCAACAATTACTAAAGAAGCAGCCATCTCTCTATGACATTTAGGGAAATCAATATTAGAGGGAAATCTATATTTAGGACCTTTAGAAATAATATTGGGAACGCTAGCGTCAGGAATGACATTTAGATTACATGTAATAACAAGCCTTTTCTATGGTAAATGAAAATTGGGCCAATCTATAGTATATGTGTACCCATGGCACCCGGTCAAAGACAATCATCATTTACCAACCTACAGATGAAATTTTAAGTTCAGGGTGGTCAAATTGAATCTGTATCGTCAAATGAAAGAGAACACCTTTAAACATTGATTATATGTAAAAAGCTGAGGCGAGATGAGTAACATGTAGGCATAACTTGTTGCTTTTTTTTATATTTACATGCACAGTGGTGTTGATAGGCGACAGTGGTGTCGGGAAGAGTAATTTATTGTCAAGATTCACGAAAGACAGCTTTAATATGGAGAGCATGAGTACGATAGGGGTGGAGTTTGCTACCAGGTATGTGGCCATTTAAACCCATGAATAAACTATCCATTCTTATTAATTGAATGGGTTCATTTCTAGTTCAATTGTTGTTTGGTGGCATGTGTAATGTCTAAAGAAGTTCCCATAGAACATTCGGTACTGTGAGTATTCATATGGACAAGCTTACTGCTTGAAAAACACAACATGATAGTTTTCTAGAATAGCAATTAAAGTTTTATTGTTAAGTTTGTGATATATTAAGCAGTTAAAATCAATATTGGAACAGAGCATCGATAAAGCTGTTAAATAGAACTGAACGGCGACAAAAGTTTGCAATCGGTGAAATGTACAGAATAAAACCACAAAACAAGTGAATATGAACAAATAATGCCACAATCACTGACCACAGACCGACCAACGGCACAGCGAGGCAAATACATAGAACATATATAGTCACAAGACAACAAATACACTATGAATGTAAGCAACCAGTTCTTTCTTCCTCACAAAGATGATTGCAAAATCTGAAAGGACACTAAGAATGGCATTATGAGTTACTAATTTATTGATGGTTTCGGTGAACTGGCACAACATTAATCTTGCATTGTATGAAAATGTTTAGAAATGCAAATTCCTTCCGTCGGGCTCTGGAAATCGGGAACACGTGATTTGTGATCCATCAACATTGTGCTCGCAACAATATTGAAGCTTGTTTCTACTTTGATGATGCAATTCTCATCAGCTCTGTGTCTTAAATAGAAGAAAGCCAGATATGATTACTGCATGAGTCGTATTGTTTGTAATTGTGTTGGTAACAAATGTCCTGTATGCTCTGTAATCTGGTACAAGCAAGCACTTTGACACAAACCATACCCTTTTGACAGTTTACTCAATGACCAGTTAAAAATTCGTGTAAAAGTAAAAATGTCAACGAGCAGCAGTGTGTGGTCACAAAGTGAAAAAATTTAAATTACATAAACTTTGGGCTAGCTTATAAAATGGTTGGATGCTTTTGCAACGTTTGTGTTCCAGAGAAAGAAGCAAAAACAAATTACCACAGGGGCGGACTTGATTTAGCAATTTCTAGAGTACTCGGCGTACACCAGAACAGCTACCTAATCAAGTAAGGCTGGGCACTTTTGAGTACTCTGGAATAAATCAAGCGATACAAAATATTTCCACGCATGCAGGTAGTGATCCGCCATCTTTTTTTGGAACAGGTCACGTGACTGTTCTGTCTACACCACCTCGGAATACGGAGTACTCTGGCGTTCGCCAGCACAGATGTTCCAGCGTACTTGATTTCTGTTCTGCCTGTTCGGAGTGGAAGGAGTAACGAGAACAGCTAAATCAAGTCTGCCCTAGGTGATGACAATTTCCAAGATGGCTTCGTCCTTACTGAAACAAATATGACGTCACAATTCACGTGTTCCCTAATCCTGTTATAGTAGGCTGTATTCAAACAATCGATACTAACAAAAAATATATATATATCAATATATCTACCGATTGCAATCCACCTCACGGTATAATCGGTACTTTCGATAAATTGGCGATTAATCGGAAGAACCCTTATGTTTAGCTCTCTAAACATGTTTGTTAATACAAACCCCTTTCGATTGGCTCTCTTTCAGAACATTACAGATAGAAAATAAATGTATCAAGGCCCAAATCTGGGACACGGCTGGACAAGAGCGCTACAGAGCTATAGTTAATTCGTAAGTAATGATTTGTTAATTAACCCACTCACTATAAATGACGAATGAACCCACTATAACAATCTGGGACACGACAGGACAAGAGCATTACAGAGCTATCGTCAATTCATAAGTATCAACCCACTATAAATGACGAATGAACCCACTATAACAATATGTGAAATAAACACCAAATTTTGGTGGTAGCTGAAGTGCCACTGGTCTTTCTGTTTCCTTTCAACTGCTTTATAAGCTATGTTCTGTTCGATCTGAAGATATAAAATATGTAGAAATAACTCACGTTCATTTAAAAAATGAGTTCGATTTTTGGAATGTTCATGGAATCATGAATACTTGGGTTCTCTTGCAAAATAAGTGAAGACCGAAGGGCTACTCGTTAATTTTGCAAGAGATCCAAAGTATTCATTATTCCATGAACAGACCAAAAATTGAATTTACTACTTATATTTATATAATATCAGCCAAGTATCAATTTTCAATTTCCACCAAGCTTGGCTGGTTTTCCGGTTATTTTGAATTAAATCAGACATAACGGAGGTTTAGAATAGCCAACGCCAAGTTTTTGTGCTTAACATCATGGTGATGCGCATTCAACGTCACGCAAACGTCAGTTAAACAAACAACGCTATTGGATGGCGTTGACGTTAGTCCGTCCAAATGGCGCGTATATGGGCGTGGCCTAAACAGATCCGTTCATGAAGGTATGAACGACGTTTCAAATGTAAAGGTTCATTTAAAGAATCGCAGTGGAAATGTAAATATTACTGGAGAAATGTTTGCCTCAAATGTATTTTGTATGAAAGTACAATGTAAGTGTTAGTTACCACAAAAATAGGCGGCAGCTGAGCTCAGCTATTACAACGGAGCTGTAGGGGTCTTAAAGGTATACAATAAAGCAAGACATTTGACCTATGTTAATATTGAAAGATTACTGAAGCATTAATTTGTTTTTGTTTTTTCAGTTGTTACAGAGGAGATTTACAAGTATATGACATTACAAGACATTTCACCCATATTAATATCGAAAGATAGTTCAGTTACCTTTAAGTGTTTGTGTGTGTTTTCTTTTAGTTATTACAGAGGAGCGGTAGGGGCCTTACTAGTATATGACATAGCCAGACATTTGACATATGTTAATATTGAAAGATGGCTAAAAGAATTACGTGACTATGCGGATGAAAACATTATCGTAATGTTGGTGGGCAACAAAAGTGACCTTCGCCATCTAAGAGTCATTACCATGGACGAAGCCAAACATTTTGCAGGTATGTAGCCAATATATATACTGATTGGCCTCGATGTGAGTAACCCTGTTACAAATTGACACCCAATCCAGACAGCTTAGATGCAGGACAAGCTATAAAATTGAAATATTGTACGGAGCAGGTTTGACTATTTTTCCTTCCAGATATCGAATAGTAATGATGTCAATCAGGCTGCGCATTCGTTCTTCGCACAAAACAAAATCAGGTTTCCTCGTGACAATGCCGATATGTGAGTCTACAGTTGAGTGATGTTTGGTTTCTTTTATTATCAAAATTTGAATTCAACTTTTTTTCCTATCAATAAGTGTGAGTTTCTGTGTAATTGTTTAAAAGGGTGTTTACGCTTCCTTTTTATACGTCATTATGGGGACCCGTCTTAGGTAAAGTTGAAAAAAATGGAAAGATTCAAACGCATGCCACATTTTCCGAAAAAAAAATGCAAATTTCCACACTAGAATTACAATCTTGAAAGCTGTTTGATTGAGGGTACTGAATACATTCGTAGGTTAACTATTCATACAGTTCTGCAGGAGAAGGCAGTTGGAACAGCATGTTGATAAAAATATAAACGTCACAAAAACATGTGATAGTTTGCTATTGCACTTGAGGCAATTGAGCAAAAATATGAAACCGATTTATTCTGTTAAGCTACTTTTTGTTGTTATTTAAAGGTCACTTTAGTTTAAAATATACTGTTATCCTTACAGAAAAGAATAATTTGTCATACATTGAGACCTCAGCTCTGGATTCAACTAATGTTAATACAGCGTTCGAACTTATACTCACAGGTACGTAAAATATTTGCATATTTATAATTATTCAAATCATTCTTGATATTCGAACACATGAATTTTCTAAAATTAAGACAAGTCAATGATACTATCTTTAATTTTTAGTAGCAGGTTTCGTGTAGTGACGCTACATATTGAGAGCAGTGTAGTCTAGGGTTATGCCATAGATGCTGTAAAGTGATCTTTGGAATGTCGTAACCAAATGCACTTTTTGAAGATAGCTTTCCTCCCAAAAGGGCATAATAATCTGTTTGCTTTTAACTCATTTACCATAATTTCGAGATCCTAAAAAATTTGAAAAAGAGTGGATCACAACAAAAATGGGAAATATTTCGATGTAGGATATATAAATACAATATTTGAGTCAATGGAATTAAAGCAGTAAACTCTATAAGCGTAAATAAATTGAAATATACAAGAGTTACATTTTAATTAACAATACTATCATAACATTAACTTACTTCATGTTAAAATTTACAAATGACGTTATTGATATATTTCAGACATTTTCAAGCAGGTATCAAAGAAGCAGCTTGCTGACGCAAAAGGGACAGGTAGCCATCCAAGTCACAACTCACGGACGATAAATCTTCCAAATAAAGATAACTCTGAATCACAGAAAAACTCATGTTGCAAATCGTAGCAAATGATGTGTTGGTGATTGATGTCTTGACAAAAACGATGTTTACAAGAAATCCAATGATGCTCACTCAAACTTTACTAGTGTCAACCCTTGTCATGCTGAATATTTATATATCACACTCCTCCCCAATTTTACCCTGTTAACCTGCAGCATTACATGTGTGAGCATGTACTGTATATTCAATCAAGGTGGAAAACAGTGTAAATCCTGATCATATGGCTTCGTCAGAAGCCAGCTGATTTGGATCAGCGGTGTTTTTGAAAACGGGTAACTCCAGGTTCAGCAGGTCAAGTGCTGAAATGTAACCGTGCTCGTTTAAAGACATTTAATCTGGTGAAATTCATTTAATCAATAGTTATCGCCCTTACGTTTTATTGTCTACAGTTAACTGTCGCTATAACCCTTATTCTATATGTTTTGTTACTTATCGCTTATGCAAGCAGGCTCAGGCGAGCCTGTGAAAATGCTATCCTCGCCGTAGCATTTGCTGCTTGTAAGCACACAGTTTGGACGTCGATAAAGACCCTCGCCATGATTTATATATTTAACCCCAGTAAATATATTTGTAGCTACACTTGATATTTAAAGGACTACTTAACCAATATGCGATGGTACCAACCTCTCATGAGATGGCTTATCTTATGACTTTATGATAAATGAGAAAAACCTAGAAATGCTAGTAAAATGCTGAACACGTCACGAGGAAATATGAATTTGTTACATGCAAACAATTGCAACATGTGCGACAAGAGCAGTCTAATCAACGTCTTTGAAAGTGTATTAGCTAACCTTGCGGCGTGTAAAATGTCAATTATCTAGCTGGTCTCTGTAAATAACTGAGCACGTTACCTGGTCATACACCCTAAGACAGATTTTCTTGTGTCGAATCTTATATTGGTGTGCTTTATAATTGAGCCAGTGCATGAGATTTACAACAATGTGGTATGTGCGACCAGCAAAGCCTCAGATCAGCCTGCGCATACGCGCAGTCTGATCAGAGCCATTGCT
This sequence comes from Loripinus fragilis, assembly GCA_964019695.1. Lineage (NCBI taxonomy): Eukaryota > Metazoa > Mollusca > Bivalvia > Lucinida > Lucinidae > Loripinus > Loripinus fragilis. Next base: position 10,052,624 of record OZ026530.1, read on the forward strand.
AGTCGCTTGACTATTCTATGAGTGTTAAGCTACTGACTGAACATCATTTGGAGTTTCTAAGCTCAACGGAAAGCTTCACAGGCTCGTCCGAGTCTACACATGTCAAAATGCCACATTGTAGGAAATCACATGCCAGGGTTCAATTAAGTTCACAAAGGAAGACAATAAACAAATCAAAATACTATAAAAAGACAATAATACATGTACACCCAAACTCTATCCAGTCTAGGCGCGTAGCCAGGCTGAGGCCAGGAAGCATGGGCTTCAACATCACATGGGCCTCCATATGAGATATATCTAGAAACCCTGCTTTTGTGCTTGCGAACCACAAAGGCACAGACCAGCCTGCGCATCCGCGCAGTCTGATCAACGCCTTTGTTATTCGCTATCTGAAAAGAAAAGTCTCCTTGATTCGCCATATTTTGGTGGGCTTCAACATTATAAAGTCTCTGGTTACGCCTCTGCCGTTGGCCTTATCTGAGGCCTTTCCATGTGTACCTCTTCCTGTGCTTCCCTGGAAGTGACCGTTTACACTGTTTCAAAAATAAGCTGTTTGTTTTCGGTGTCTTTAATAATCCCTAAAATTGTCTTCGTACTCCCGTTTCTTAACTTTACCTTACCACTGGCCCACCAGCAAAACACCATTCGGGACAAAATCGGCCCGCCAGCAAAACACCATTCAAATGGAATGTCACAGTTGGGCCGCTGGTGACCCGCTTTTATAAGTATGTTTACTGGGGGGGAAACGTCAATCAGTTCGCCCAAACTATATCTGCTCCTAAACTGATATGGATTTTAACGAACATGGCATGGATGCTACTCATATGCCCCCGTCCAATAATTGGCCAAGTGGTAACAGTTCATTGCATTCCTAGGTCGAATGAGCTCAAATAATTTTCAGAATGAAAAGTCTGAACATCTTCTTGTCTAAAACCACAAGTTCTGAACAAACTTGATAGAGAGCCACTAGATGATGCTACAGACAAGATACCAAAGATCTGGACTCAATGGTTAAAGACGAGAAGATGTTGTTGTTCACTTGATAAGACGGAGTAAATCGTGTGACACCAAGGGCGAGCCATTTTTGGCACCAGAGATCATAATTTGAACTAACTTGGTAAATGACTACCATATGATACGAGTAAACATGCAAAATATCAAATTTGTCTTAGTGATTTTAGATAATATGATATTTTATGCCAAGCCCTACCTACAGAGGCCCATGATAATCATGTGGTCCTCTCGTGGGGCCATTTTAGGGTCAAAATCCACAACTTTAACCCATTTAAGCCGATCGAATGAAACTTCACAGTCTTGTTAATTGGACCAGTCCTTTCCATTTAAAGGGTTGTTTGATGGGGTTTTTACACTTTTATTCGAATTTTTAACTCTCTATAAGCAAACAGGGTGGGTTTTTTTTAAAAAAAATGCAGCAGACGTGTGACATTTTGGGTAAAACTTCAAAAATGCTTTATCAATATATTTTTTACATAATCCTAACCAGGGAACATCAAAATTTCAGAGATAAATACTGGTTTAAGAATAAAATTTAGGACAATGCTTTAAATGTTATGCTTTAATCATTTTTCACAATTATATTTAATTTTTCACAATTATATTTAAATATATTTTTTACAATTCTATAAGCTACTTTTAGAGGTAATCATAATTGTAAATATTTTCTCATGAACTGATGAAGTACTTATGTATACACATATTCAAAGTAAAATTTCTTCTTTCGTTCAGAATTTGCACTTGTAATAAATTTTATGTAAAAATATCCCCCTGGATTATCACTGTGTGGAGGAAAAAGTTTTTCTAACTAAAATGATAAACGTAATTTTTGTTAAAAGGTGGTTCTCATGTAGGGTATGTAAAAACACAGAATACATTTCATTTGAATATATAAGATATAATACATATTGAACACAATAACATATGTTGGCAATATAATGTGACAAAATCAGAAGAGGGGGTTTCACCATTGAATTGTTTTATCTTTAATGTATTTTATATAGGATGAAGTGCATTGGTATCATGAAAATTGATTAATATGTATAAAAACATAAAACGGTTCCAACTTTTAGTACAAACTCTTAAAAAATGAACTATTCAGTTTTGTTTATTAAGCAAAGTAGGTCGTTATAAAATGTTTATGATCAAAAAACAGTTGACAACACTCATTCTGGGATTAGTTATCAATTGAACGATTTGACTGATGCTATTTCTTGCAATTCTAATGAATCTGTAACAAATTTAAGGCATAAATAGACAAAAATTATTGTGTAACACTTGTAGCAAAAAGCAAGGGAACTGATTATGTCACTATCATCTTTTCTTATCACTTTTACTGTATACAATCGACTATAGTATGTACAACTGAGCGTCTATTTTGGGTTCCTCAATGTATTCCTGTAAATAATATTTAAATTGTGAAAAAATACCTTTCCCTCTTTGTGAGTGCATAGTATGCTATTTATCCTTTTTGTTTACACCATTTTGTGTTTTCTTTGTATCAAACGAGTGAATAACTATACCCTAAAATGCCAAAGAGTAACCTATTGAATTGTTGAATAGATCATACTTTGATCAATACTAGAAAAAATGAGATGCGGTCAATCCATAATATATGTTACACTTGTGACACAAAACATTATAAAGTCTACCTGTCTAAATCAAGCTATAGTCGGATTTTAGACTGTCTACCTTATGTATTAATGAATTAAGTATGATTCTTTTCCCAGAATGTAGCTCAGGGATGGTCAGCTTTATTATGAATTAGTATATGGGCTTGAGGAAATGTCATTCCTGCTGGACCGTAACTAGTATTGACTACACATCTGGTGAAGATGTTGACTTCTTGCTGTTTTTAAATTGTTTTTATGCATTCAAGAATTATTAAAAAAAGATTAAAGAAGTTGCAATATATCATTTAAAATTTGCCATGAATATGCATTTATCACATATTCCCAGCTTTATGATTTCACCATAATTCCTCATAATGTTTGTTTTGCTCCCTTGAACATAAAAACAGCTAATAGACTGCTAGGCATAAAAACAACACTCATTATGAATAAAGCTTTGTACATTTCAAGAGACAATTCACATAATTCCAATCATATGCAATTCTGTAATATCAAAAATTGAAATGGTTGTGTTTATAAAAGTGTGCAAATTTTCGATTTATCAGGTTTAAAATCGATGAAACAATTATTTTCCTACTTCTTACATGCTATATTTCAACTGCAATCCACAATTTAACAATACATGATTATTATTTACTGCAATTTACAGTTGAATCGAAGATAAGGGGAAAATGTCATGCTAATAGTGTTACCCTTGTGACAATTTTGACGACCTTTTGTTCATGTAATTTTGGAACGAAACATTCTAAAGCCGTGAAACTTGGCATGACACAAGAAAAACATTCACTACATATCTTAAAAGTAATATTAACTATATATCTACTTTAGATAGTCTATAACATTGATTAAAGAAAATATACTGACGGACTTTAATAACGCAACACTTGGATAACAGCTTAAATTAATGTCTCGAAAAAGAAGGCAGAACAATAATTTTGATTGTATGTTAAAGAGCATTCATTTGTGGATATAACATGGAAAACTTGTTCAACTAAGATGAACTTAAGGCATTAAAATGTAAACTTTTTGAGATAGGTGTCAACTGTTTCATGTGGCCAAATGTTATGGATGAAAGATTCCCTATTTCTTTAAATCAAGAAACTCTAGAAGAATCAAATTTGTATCATGGCCTTTGTCAGTCATCGAGAAATCACTTTCATATTGATTGACTGGTCTGCGATACAGCTTATCTGAGTATATGGCGTTTATCTGGGTGTACCCTTTCATTCAATAGCTTAAAATCTCCTCTACTTAAGCAATGTTTAAATGGCTAAATTCAAATGGAGCAAATAACGTCGTCCATTTTAGTTGTACAATTAAAACTAAAGTGTTTGCTGAAGAAGCCAACTCATGATGACATTATCGAAGCAAAAGAAGTTTACATCCAAGAGTGTTTTGGAAGATATAAGGGGAAGTTAGTGTTGCGTAATTAAAGTCCGTCAGTATATTTCGTTATTTCAAAATCACCCAAGAGTGGAAGCTCTGATCAGACGCCGCGTTCTGTGGCGTTTGATCTGGGTGTCCTGTTTGCCCATATCTCACAAAAACGACGCTAGGCTCATATGGGTTAACAAATGCGTACATCAATTTACCTCAACTTGGAAGAGTCACAGAACATTTATAGTAACAATACATCTGTAAGACAATAATAGCAAAGAAACCAGCTTTCTCTTCCTCTTCAAGATTATTGCAAAAGTAGAATGGACACAAAGTAATGCATAACAAAACAAAGACAAACACAGAACTCCCACAAACAATGGGAAGTACATATACACAATAGATCAACAACAACAGAACCACCGCCTTAGAACGGACAGCAGCCTAACCCACCGGGGGGGGGGGGAGCTTAAATGCATTTTATTAGGCTAAGCGCTAAATCGTCACCCTAGATGCTGTTGTTGTTAAAACACAAATTGTTTGACTCGCATGGAGGCTTCCTAACTAATGCAACAGTTCTCAATGACTTACACCATGCATCACTTCTTATAGAGTAGACAATAAAGGGCTACGTGTATCTAGGGGCTAATTTGGTCCCCATGGAGCCAAAACCGAAAGCTGCTTTTCTCAAAACTTATCAGAAGAAAGACCGAAGTGTCCAATTCTGGCATATTTCTATAGTAACAAAACTGGCCGACAAAAAAGGCTTAAAATAGAATAATTGCCATAGTGGACAAAATTTAAGGTTCTGTTGTTGTTGATTTGTTGTTTATTGTTACTCCCATTGTGGGGTCTGTAATTGTTCTATGTTTGTTGTACGTTACTTTATGTCTATTCGAGTTTTGCAATCATCTTGATGGGGAAGAGAGAGAGAGAGAGAGCTGTTTGCCTTGCTTAATGTGTATTTCTGGTGTCTGGTGATTGGTGTGTGGCACTTCCTCACGGTGCCATAGGTTTGTCTGCAGTTTGTGATTGTGGTATTTCCTGATCATACTCACTTTTTTAGGAGGCCGATTTTTAAAGAATTATAATATCAGCACAGCTAAATACCAATCCCCCCTCCCCCTAACTCTCATCATCTGGTAAAAATATATTTTTGGTATTTGCTTGTGCTCTAAGTTAATTTCTCTGTCATCTGTCCCAAATTTGCTCCAAGCTGGCCCCTTTCCTATTTTCAGCCTAATTTTGTAGCCATTTTTGTTACCATAACAATGGTAAAAGTCAAAATTAATACTAGGCTTTTACATATTTAAGCCCTCCAGTAGTATTCTTACTCACCGTTCCAAGGCGGTGCTTCATTTTGTGTGTTTTGTGTTTGTGTTTGTCATACTGTCCTGTCTGTTTCTTGCAGCCTTGTGGTCACCTGCTGGGAAAGGACTTGAGCTTTTGTCACATTCCCATATGGTGCCCCGGGTCAGCCAGGTGTGGTACTTGATTGATCGATTCCTGATATTCGCCCTCTTCCTTTGGCTAATGTTCTAATAAAGAATTGGTGAAACATATTTTTTAGCCTCATATGGCGGGGGGGGGGGGGGGAATAGCCCCTTATTGCACGTAGCTCTTTGAACAAAAACATAAGACAACCAACAATATGACTATGTTTTACGAGAAGACTCAGATCAGCCTACATGTAGGTATCAAATCAGTCTGCTAAGCTAGAGTCTCCGCTGTCCATATGAGGACAGTTTCGGTCCTTAGTTACTGATAGCACAGCAAAGACATGCGCGGATCCAGAAAGTTTTGTCAGAGTGGTTCCAACTCAGAAAACGTTTTTTTTGTTTTAGTCGATGAGGGGGGAGAGGATTCAAAAACAGCTATAAGCGTGCCATCATCAGCCCGCAAGCGTTTCACTGGCGTGCCGATGACGGCCCAACAGTGAATCTGGCTTGGCAGCTTTATGATTTTTCAAGGGATCTGGACCAGTGTTGTTAAGAAACCCTATATTTTTGTGATTTTTCAGGAGGCGAGGTGTCCAGACTCCCCGCTCCCCCCATCTGGATCCGCACATGAAAGACTCTGATCTGAACTGAATTGTCTCTTTGCGGACTCTCATTTTGTTGGCTTATTTGTTAACCTTGTATATACTGGAAAGCTCCCTAAACGGGTACTTTGGCAAACAGTGTCTGCACTGTTTGCTGGGATAAAAACAATATTCTTGCATAGATGTCTATACGTATAGCTGTTTACACCCATTGTCAAATGAACGAAAATCAATGTTCAAATCAGGAGATTCATGTACTGTTTGAACATGGGTCGGAACTTGAAAATACTTTAAAAGAGCCCTACATTATTATACGGAAAACGTTGCGGACCAGAATGATCATTTCGCTGATGTTTTTGTTCGCGAAAACGTTGCGTACGGTTATGACGTTGTGACGACGTTATGACGTTCGAAAGTACACAGCCGACGCCATTTTGTTTGAGAAATCACGCGTGTAAGAAAATTGACAATTTAATGTTTTATCAGCGTTTTCAGTGCGAATTGGGTTGGAATAAGGTAAAACATGCAAGAATATCGATCACACATGTTTGTTTCATTGCATTTACACTTGCCGGTCCCTCGGAAGATGTTTGAACACTCGGCCTATCTGCCTGGTGTTCAAACAGCATCCTCGGGACCGGCAAATGTAAATGCATGAAAAAACATGTGTGATCCCTATATTCAAGAAGTGAGGCACATAATCGTTTGAAAATTTCTACCTGTGACCCTTAAAATATAATGAACAATCACATCCTTTTTTTGTATCTGAAATGCCATTTAAGCCTAGCGCCCTTTTTTGTGGGACACATTGGGTCAAGTCGAACATTCACCCGAAGAATTAAACTATGACCTCACTGCACACTGTCCGAGTGGTCCTTTTCCTGCGTCGAGGTATATTTCTACATGCATTTTATTTTGTTTCTCTATAACGATACATAAACATACAATGATAAACAAATTGTTGTGGTACTCAAAAGAACCGCCTCATTGAGGCAAATCATTTGAGCAACGAAGAAAGCTTTAAAATGAAACACTGTTGCTTGATGCTTCAGCAACAATGTATTTATGATATAATCTCCAAATTACCATGAACTCGGACATTGGGTCCGAGCCATGAATAATTATCTGTGCAGTCTGATCATCTGTTAATGTAGCGACATATTTGATAATATTGTCATGACAGAAATTAAGTTATTGTACTGAACATTATATAGATCATGATGAAAGTTTTACTACACTAATCTTATTCTGTCGGTGGGTGGGTGGGTGGGTGGGTGGGAGGGTAGGTAGGTAGGTAGGTAGGTGGGCTGAAAAGTCAACGGCTGAAATTACGACACAAACTTGCGGATTAAATGTCTCCGATTCGGGCTATCTTTGTTTCCGTTTTTCCATTTCCGCTTTCGGTTTCGTGACTAAATTTGACAAAATAAATTTTGATTGGCAAATTCTTCATATTTGGGGCAAAGAAAGATGACGAAGAATGGTTGAGAGAACGCTATCATCATTTCCGAAGTTCCTGAGCGATGGAATTGGAAATCTGGTCTCTCCCGGCTCCCAGAACAAGTCCATGGGCGCTGGAAAGGGATTTGAAATATTTTTGCAATCAGTGTACGCAAATGCAGCAACCTATGTAAGTGCTATTCTTCAGTTTCACCTGATGAAACACAAGATCACTATAGTATGCGGTTTGTGGTTATTTGTTTGATTCACTACATGCAGCTGCAGCTCCTCAACAGTGACCTGCCATGATTGGTACAATATTAAAGCCTCTTTGCTAGAAAACCTGTCTTGATGATTGATGAGCTTGAGTGGCCATCTCTTGAGGCCTGTAGGGATCGGTCCTCCCTGCTTCTCTTTCATAAGATACATTCTGGTGCTGTGTCCATAGAAAAAGACAAGTACCTGACCTCTGCTCACAGTTTGAAATCCACCAGGGCATCACACAGTGCCCAATATTGTAGATACCAGACATACAGTAATGCCCTGAAGAATTCATTTTTTCCCCAAACTATTCCACAGTGAAATGGTCTTTCTCCTTCGGTGGTCAATTCCCAGACTACTGAGGAGTTAAGGGCACCCCTCATTTAGTCAAAACACAGCCGAAAGATTTTTCTTGTTTTTTTTTGGTTTGCTTTTTTGTTGTTTGTTTTTTCTTCAAAATTCCAAGTTCGCACTCCCTGGCATAATGATCGCATGCGATCGTGCCAGTAAAAAGAGATAGAGATAGATAGATTGTGCATGCACCTAGTAATGCTCAACTTGCTGAGCAATTCCTTCAACAAGATAAACGATCGATCATCAAACTTTTTTATGTTTTTCACAATGATTTTTGGGTGTAACTTTTTCAATTTTATCAAGATGTGTCATGAATCAAGATTTAAATAATTTACTGATGGAACACCAAAACTGTCAATCATTCACCAGGACCTGTAGTTGAGGAAATTACTCCCTAATCAACTCTCACCAGAGAAGTAAACAGCAACACAATACAATCATCCACAATTTCAGAAGAGGAAATAATAGATTCTGGGAGGGTGGTCTGATCCCTAATAGTCTGTGGAACGAAGAGTTCTTTGTAAATATCTGTGCCAGCTGTATGTGTCTGAAATGCCAATGAGTGATGATTTCTTTCACTCTGGGTTAAGGGGGTGAGGCCATCTGTTTGTAATTGGCTTGATCTTTTAGACCTTTGCATACTAGGATTAGGATGAGTCTATTGTCTTTCCTCCCTTTCTTGAGAGATTCCCAATATAACTGTCCAAGAATGCCAGTCATACTCCCAATTTCATAGCTATAGTTCCCTGTTACAAATCTGGTAGCGTGCTTTTACATGCACTTTCTAATTTTTAATCCCAAACAGAACAACCATTCTCCAGTCGTTTGTAAGCTGCCTCCTCTACATCCTAGAGATAGGGAATGGGATATTAATTTCGCCTGAGGAAACCATTGCTAACATGTGTATTCCATCTCAAATCCTTGATGAAGGTTGTAGAGTAAGAATTAACATCAACTGTCTTCTCCAAATTGCTCCAACATCCAATATGCTGGAGTTAACTCTGTGCATCTAGCACTCTTTGAACATATTCAGACAAAGCACGAATAAACCAAGTCCAAAATGCCAGTCAAAAAGTTACATTGCATCATCCTAATTCACTTACTAAAGAGATTGGTGTTTTTTTCAAATATTATGGAACTTGTGCAGTGGGACATGGTATTTTGTCCTGGTAACTTGGTAAGTGTAGTGTTATCCACATTACAATGGCAAGCCTACACCATGTATTATAAGATCTTTGAAAGTATTTCTTCTGCCAGATACCTTGTTGTGAATCTATCAACAAATATCAGCTTTTGTTTGTTTGTGTTGATGCTTTACGTCCTAGTCAACACTTTTTTTTACATTTTCCTGACAGGCTGACACTGGGGTCCTGTTAAATATCTACACCACTTTAAAAGAAGTTTTTGCAATTTGAAAAAGTGATCAGGGCACTGCGCTTAAAGAGGCACACAATAGATAGAAGAATATGTTTTTTTATAATGTGTATTAACTGTATTTGTGCTGTTTTTGAAATCTAGATTTATTTATTTCTTCATTTGAACAGGAGCAAGAACAAGCAATTAAGAAAGAGCTGAGTTTGATGCAACAGAAACTTTCTTCTGCAGATGTTTCCCAGGTAAATATATACAAATCAAAGATTGGCACAAAGATGGGAAATATGAGTAACAGTTTTCCACTTACGGAGCAACGCTTGCATTTAAGCTGTGACATGAGATTTCCAACAATGTGGTATGTGCAACTAGCAAAGCCTCAGATCAGCCTTCACATATGCACAGTCTGATCAGAGTCTTTGTCAGTCGCTTGAATATTCTATGAGTGTTAAACTACTGACTGAACATCATTTGATGCGCAACGCACGATTTGGGCCCTTAACGTTATTAATGACGTTACGAGTTATTAACGTCAAAAGTGATGACAAATTTACGCGATTATTTTACGTTTCAATCCTTGACGCTAACATCAGATTCTTGGCTGAGGCTGTTTTTATCGGAACTGATATATCCTTTAAACTCTCTAACAAACTACTGTATCTACAATGAATCAGCGCTTTCCAAGAAAGCCTTGATATTGAATAATAATTATGACAAAATTAAAATAAAATAAAAAGACTTATTACCGGAGACGTAATTCTATTGTTTGTGGTCGTGTTTTTTGGCTATAACCAGTACTGCCCGGATGGGTTTATGTTTTTATGTCCAGGAGCACCCGCCTAGTAAGCACAATCAATCGGGCCACTATCGGTCCGCTAGCGAAACGCCATCCGTTTGGCGTTTGGCTACTGTGGCGGGCCGATAGTGGCCCGAGATCGGATGATGGCTGGGCGAAGGCTCAACCAGCAGTGGTTCTGATTCTAGAGCGTCTCAGTAAATGGGGCCACGGCTTAAAGGCTCATCCGACAGACTGGGAGAAGCCAGGAATCAGACCCCGGCCATTCTGGTTTACAAGGCATATTCTACCGGAGACGTTATTCTCTTGTTTGTGGCTGTGTTCCTTGGCAGTACTGGCCGGTGGGTTTATGTTTTTTTGTGGTTTTATGTCCAGAAGCACCCGAAGGCTAAACCGGTTTTAAAGCGTCTAAGAAGACGGGGCAACAGCTTAAAGTCTCATCCGACAGACTGAGAGAAGCCGGGAGTCGAACCTGCGACCTCTGCTTTACAAGACATAGGTTTATCCGAGACGTAATTCTTTTTGTGGCTTTCCTGGGTATAAACCAGTTCCGCCGGTTTGGTTAAAGAGTTGCTGGTTTTATGTCGGGAACACCCGAAGGCTCACCGAAAGAAGCCGTGAATCGAACCTGCGAACCTAGACGTAATTCGCATTTTGAGACAGATCAAGTAAAATGAAGTCATGAAATACAATTTATAAGTATAAAACAAACATTAAATTATTGAAGGATAGGAAAATAACTAATAATTTTCAGTTTTAATTTTATCTTACCAAAAATAAATATTAAGATTAAGTTACTGTATTTTGCTGGAAAACAATCTCCTAGACAAGGGAATTGATCGAACAACGGGGAAATAATCCAGCCAAAAGAGTACAGCAGATTTCGACGGTTTATTGGGGGCCTACCCCGGGTATTTTGGTGTAGTATTCCTCAGTGTTGTTTAGAATGCTTTTGTCATTTTTACACTGCCAAACTGTCGAGTCCGGGAAACCAGACCTAACCCGATGCTCTAAAATATATTGAATAGATCTAGATCTATGTAGCTTCATATATTTCATAGAAATTTCACATAGATGTAGTGTTTTAGGTTTTCAATATTCGTTTTAAACTATTGTTACTGCTTTTGTGTGTTTAAAGAAAAAATATTTTTTTTAAGAAAAAGAACTGCGTTAAATTAGTGATAGGAGAAAGAACGGACGCCAATTCATTTTAATTCAACTTCTTTCCCCTGCTAATTAATATAAATTCAACCTCAAGAATGGAACCATTTTACCATACTAAATACCAATATGACCATGCTGGCCATTTTATCGATGTAGGCCTACAGTCCCAGGACATAATTATTCGCCAGTTTGCGACGTCGCCATTTCAAACAGTGCATTTTGTAAAAAAAAAAAAAAAAAATACAATGGCGCAATTTACAAAAAAAACTTATAGGAATGAAATGCAAATTTATAGAAAATAGCCGCTATGTACATATTTACGATCAAGGCTCTCCGGTAGAACGCGTAAAACATATTTAAAGTGAACACATTTTTTTAAAAAAAAAAAATATCATTGACGCTACCCTAACGTGAATGTTACCGAAAAAGTGTGATTTTAATTTTCCATTGTGTTTAAATGACTATCATTCGAAAACACCAGAAACTAAGAAAGCTGCAATAAAATTGCGTAAATCAGTTAGCTGTCTTTTGGTACTATTTTCATAATTTTAGCCATTATAGTTTGGGGAGAATAAGTTTTGCAAAAAAGAAGTAAGAAAAAAACGGTAATACATTAATTTAGAGATGGTGAATAGGAATGTCCCATGACTGTATTTCAAGCTTGTTGTAGTTTTTTTTTCAATAGTATATTGCCGGTAACTATGGCGTTTACATTTTGAAACTAGCAACAAAAAGCAAACTGATTTGCGTAATAAATCGATTTACCGATGTGTTAGTTACAATTTACGCGAGAAATTCTGTATTCGGGAGTTTGCGAACAAAGAAGGCACAGACCAGTCTGCGCATCCGCGCAGTCTGATCAGCATCTTTGTTATTCACTGATTAGAAGAATAATATCTAGACTTGCTATGAGCAAAATTGCATTTCTCTAGCTAGTCTCTGTAGCCGAGGAGACTGATTTAAGTCTAGCTGTGTCGGAAACCCCTTGAAGATAGGTTATGTCATATCTTCTTATCCGATGGGCCACAATCGGCCAATTAGCTCGCTAGGGGGCCGATAGTTGACCAAAACTGTATGCTGGCTGGGATAGTTATTCTCTTTCGTAATCTCGCATGAGCTTCAATCGCTTATTTTCTGACACCATTTACCAGCTCATGTGAGACACGAAAAAGAGTGAAAATATATTGATGTGTGTCCGTTGTCCCTCGACCCCGTCGTTGACCCGCCCTCGATACCAATATGTACTAAGGTCGGACGCAGAAGGTACGACCTTTCGTTTAAAAATGAGCGCAAAAAATATAACAAAATGCAATTACTATGAATAACAACAATGAGTAAAAAATAATCAGGTTAAGGCGTATATATAAAGACCCTTTTGATGTTGCTGTTGCGTTTGTGTAAGAACGTCTCACCAACAGCTAAGGTCATACTGAGACGGGGCCACGGCCTTATCCGACAGACTCGTGCTCTTTTGATGTAAAGAATATAGCTGCGTCTTGTAGCCTGCCTTAAACGGCATATGGCTTGTCCGTAGGTATAAAACTAAATAGCGCTTATTCCCTTAATCAATTTATTGACAACGTCAAGTTACGTCACAAGTGTTTGTTTTTGTTTGATTTGATTCTTTACGTCCTATCAACAATCTTTCAGTTATGTAGGGACGGGTCTTCCTGGGTTCAGCCAGTACTAAGCTAAGATTAATATGTCTTGCCCAAGGACACAACGCAGTGACGCCAGTGAGGGTCGAACCCGCAGCCCCTCGGTCTCGAGTCAAGCACTCTACCACTGAACCACTGCGCTCCTAACGTCACAAGTGTGTACCAATATCTATTGACGTATACCACTTTGAACAGCTCTAGAATTGTCAATTTCGGAGGTACGACCACCATATTTTTGCAAATTGTTTGGAATAAGTAGTTAAGGACCCTATCTTCTTAATAGAATGTTTGCTTTTTTTTATCCAACGCTTGCCGATTAGTTGATGATACGAGGAGATCTGTCCATTATTTTGACGTAACGACACTAAATTGTGACGTCAGATCAAAGGGTACTACTATACAAAACCGTATTTTGGGAGCGACGTGTATAATTTCCGAACAAAAAGTACACAAATCGATAAGTTGAACATATACTTATTGAAAAATGTCAAAAACTGGAAATGTGAAAATCTACCCATAAGGGCCCTTTTCCTGCGTTGCGCATCATTTGTAGTTTCTATGCTTAAGAGGAGGCTGCACAGGTTCCTCTGAGTCTAGACTTGTCAAAATGCCACATTGTTGGAAATCACATGCCGCGGCTCATTTTAAATTGTTGAATCAGTACTAATAACGACGAGGATAAGGTGTCTTGTTCAAGGATACAACACTGCACAGAGGATGAGATTTGAACCGGTCATGAGCCCAACACGCTTCCAGATATATGTAGGCTATGGTGCTCTTCTATGTAATCCTTGAGAGGCAAAAACTAGTATGTAATGACAACTGCTTTCCAAATTAAAGGAAGGTTTTCTTGAAATGGGTTAGAACCCTTGAGAAGAGTGAGTAATACATGCATGTATTTGAGCATTTTGCTTTTTTCAGAGAATCAGCATTGAAAATTGAGATCAATTTGTAAATAGACTTGTTTAAGACTAGTGAACAAATCGTCAAAAGTTCAACACAATAAAACAAGAACAGTTGCTAAATGAATTTCTGCTAAAAGTAAAATAAAAAAAGTGTACATGTTTTATGGTAAATGTTCTAAATATGTTTGAATACTAAATATTTGAACACCTTTATATTTAAATGATGTTACAGATTGACGTGTGGCCAGCATGAGGACAATGTGCGGCTGTTCGTTTTTTTTTATCTTTCCCACTGGCTGGTGTGGGTATGTGAGATAAATAGAATCCATCATTGGTGTTCAGTGGGGACAGAAAAAATGCCAACCCGAGAGTCAACCGTTCCAGTGGGAAACGAGGCTTGCCGAGTTTCCCACTGAACAGTGGACCCGAGAGTTGGGATTTTTTTGTTACCACTGAACACCAATGATCGATTCTTTTTTCTCATATACCACGATGGTACAGTACTGTAATTCATTTGGTGATGTCACTGAGCTTGATGTTAACAGTCAATGACGCGCACTGTACAAATCAACTTGAAACAGCGAATAAACAGCGCATTGAACAATAAACAAATGGTTATTTCATCAAAGTGGATTTACAAGAACTAGCTTGTCAGCGACAGTAGCTTGAGTAAGTAATTTTGTTGAGGGAAATGTGTGTGTGTGGTTTTTTTACATCGTCATGGCACCCCGTCCCAGTGCATTCAGTCACGCATTGCCCAACAGTTAAAATATGTCAATCTCTCATATTAGTTACGCTTATCTTACATGTGTAGCGATGTGGGAGAGATTTTTCCGACAGTGAGCTTACATAGGGACCACTCGATTTTGTATGCGTTGGTATGTCAGAAAGAATTATCACACGTGAGTAAATACAATGGAAATCCGGATCTTGTGTGCGAGAAAATAGAGGTTAGTTTAATATCTACTATTCTTAAATAAAGGCTGGAATTCACAAATTGCTTGTCAGAATAGCAAACAGGGAAGACCCTGATTAGACTGCTTTTTACAAAAGCATGCTTCCTCAAAAGCAGTATGATCTGGTTCTGTTTGTCTAGGCCTTTTTGGCAGGTAACTTATGTTTGAAATTTTAGAACATTTACCGTGCATGTTTTCTTTCAGATTCAGATCCGAGATTATCTTTGTCGGGCTATCTACTGTGGTATGCTGGGATATGATGTTAGTTTTGCCTACATTCATGCAGTCAAGCTTGCTCAGCAAGGAAGTTTATTGGAGAAAAGAATAGGTATTGACTCATGATGGGCATTTTCCTGACACTTTCAATTTTTGGCAAAAGGTTAAATTTCATACCACTTTCAATTATTGGCAAAAATGTTAACTTTTATACAACTTTCAATTATTGTTGAAATGGTTAACATTCATATCACTTTCAATTATTGGTGAAAAGGTTATCATTCATACCACTTTCAATTATTGGTGAAAAGGTTAACATTCATATCACTTTCAATTATTGGTGAAAAGGTTAACATTTATACCACTTTCAATTATTGGTGAAAAGGTTAACATTTATACAACTTTCAATTATTGGTGAAATGCTTAACATTCATATCACTTTCAATTATTGGTGAAAAGGTTAACATTCATATCACTTTCAATTATTGGTGAAAAGGTTAACATTTATACCACTTTCAATTATTGGTGAAAAGGTTAACATTTTCCAGGGCTTTTCATTTTTGACAATAATTGATTCAAAGTTGTTTATCAGTTGATGCTTGAAATATTGTAGGTAGATTTTTTTCACATATTCATTTCGCTTATTAACAAGTTAACCCTTTTAAGAGTCGGAAATGAAGATCAATGGAATTTTCCATGAAGTTTAATTCAGTTAAGTCAAAATGGTCTGTTATATCTATTGAGGGGCTACAGGTTATAATTTTGGAAAAAATATTGTATTTCTCTCTCTGAAGATAAATTTTGTCTCAGCAAACACACTTACAGACCCTGATGAAATGCCACATTATGTGGCATTTCTTCGTGGTCTTCAGTGTTTGCCAAAGTACCTGTTTATGGGGTTTCCGGCCTACAAGGGTTAACTTGGATTGTAAGAAGCAAGTTTGATTTAATATTCTAAAGCAAAATATTGTCAAAAAAAAGGGAAACCACACAAATGTTAGTCTAAGAGATATATGAGACATAGCTCCAGATAAGGATTGGAGGCAATGGTATTTACCCACCTCTTTTTGGTTTAATTGGGTATTTCAAATTTTAAATTGGGTATTTCAAGTTTTTGTATTGGGTATCCATCTGAAAGCAAATAAGCAATGAAAGCGGGCCATGTTTCCCTTGATTTTTTTGTTTACTTTCGGTTTCACTTTCAGAAAGCACACTGACAATATAAGTATATCTGAGATCGCTATTTCATACTTATTTCGAAAACCCAACGTATCTATCAAGTCATCCTTGATTCTTCGAACCACCGATACGGTATTAGGATTAGTTACGATATGATATTATTCAATTGCTCTGGGGCTTTTTTGCCCACGTTACGCCATTGTTACTGTAAAGCGAGACGAATGTCGTAATTGTGTAAATATTGGATATAGCTAAACAGCGCCAAGAATGTTCCTGGACTGGTTTACAATTTAATATACTAGATTCGGCGCCACGTCGTCTATAAATTTGTACCCAACAACAGCTTGAGACGCGAAAAACGACAATCGGAAACTGAATACTATAGCGTCATACGCTACGAAAAAGTTTGGAATTGAGTATCAAGGATTTTTATTGCGTTTTTGTACGCACAGAAATGAATTTAATTGCGTTTTCACGTTCACGAAATTGCGTAATTACGCAATACGCAGCCTTATCTGGAGCTATGTGAGATTTCCTTACAGAAAAAATAATAACTTCAGAATGATAATTATTGCATTTTGTTCAAAAGGCAGATATGAAAATTGCAAATTTGAAAAGTAAAAAAAACAACATTCTGATGCTATTATTTACTTTGGGTAGTGAGTAAAATTAACTGGGTAGGTAGGTAGGAAATGGCAAACATTAGGCCATCCTTGAAAAAAAAATTGTTTGCTGATACCCGTCTCGTCATTTTCCAGGTGGTTTGTTTGTTTGTTTTGTTGCTTTACGTCCCAAGTCAACAGCTATGGTCATTGCGGGACGGTCAGTTCACCTAACCACACTTTTTCCTGGGCAGGCTTGAACAAGCGGTTAACCAGTAATTCGTGCACATACTTTCGCTTGTAACTGACAACAACCCTTCTTGAATAAATCAGCGGAAGGAGGAGAATGACCGTTGAAATTATTTCATGATCAATCTCCACGAAAGTATGGGACCGGGCCGGGATCGAACTCGCGACCCCTGGATCTGCAGTCAGACACGCATCTGTAGCCAGACAAGTTACCGACTGCGCTACGCGGCCCGGTATATTTTTTTCCAGGTGGGTAGGTATAGTAGGTAGGTATTTGTTTTCACTGATTTGTTATAAAGACATTAAAAATAAAGAAAAAATGACAAAAAAAGAACAAAAATAATCTCAAATTTGAATCGGAACAGATTTGTTTGGGGGTAGGAGTCATTTTGAGTGAGTCTGTCAGATGAGATGACAGAAAACAAAAATATTTAAGGATGGCCCAAGCAATTTTATATTTTAGGCCTCATAAACAAACTATTTACCCATGAAGCAAATCAAATGCATTTTATACTAAAATGAAAAAAAAGTAATATTTTAGGCCTCATAAACAAAACTATTTACTCTTGAAGCAAATTAAACGCATCTTATACTAAAATGTAAAAAAAGTAATATTTTAGACCTCATAAACAAACTATTTACTCCTGAAGCAAATTAAATGCATCTTATACTAAAATGAAAAAAAGGAATATTAAAAAAGTAATATTTTTCACCAAACATTTTTCTACTGGACCGTGACGGTGAATGAGTGAGTGAGTTGAAATTCAAAAAGTTTCAAACACTACAAGCTCTTGACTTGCTACCTTATCCAGGTCAAAATTTTGATCACTCTTCACGTTCAGCAGTCATGCATATTTCTTTATTTTTTTAAACACCATTTGAACTTTTTCAATGATTGCACATGTACATATAGGGTATAAATGATAACGTGGTTACTGCCTTCATTACATAACGTTACCAAAATCTGTAAATGGAAAGTGGTTTATCTTTGATACCTGGCAGTCTATCACTCCCAGACATGACATTATGTAATAAACAGTAATATTTTATCTTTGTTACCTAGGTTACCTTGCTGCTTCCCTGCTGCTTCATCCTGGTCATGAGCTGGTTCTCCTCCTAGTCAACACCATACAGAAGGTATGTCACAAAAAAGTTCTAATATTTCAAACACTTTTCTCTTTCTGTTCACTGACGAATAAACTGTTGGTAATTAGGGCTGGAACTTACAAAATGCTTCAGGGAAGACACTGATCAGACTGCTTCTTCAGAAGCAGTCTGATCTGGGTCTGCTCTATTTGTCTACAGTAGGCTTTTTATGCATGCAACTAGTGTTCAAAATATTAGATTTAGTCAACACCAATACAGATGGCATGTTACGGTAAAAGTGCTAAAATTTCAAACAGTTTTCTCATTCTATTCTCAAATAAATTGTTTGTTTTAAGGGCTTGAATTCACAAAATGCTTGTCAGAATTACAAACATGGAATACCTTAATCAGACTGGTACTTTAGAAGCAATCAGATCTGGGTCTACACTGTCTAGGCCTTTTTTTGGCTTGCAGCTAGAATTCAAAACTTTAGAACATCTACAGTATGTTATAGAATTCAAACTGCTCATTAAGAGGGCAACATGCTATGGTCAAGAAATTTGGCCCCGTAAAAGCAATTTTGAAAATTATATGATTTTTGAAATATATCTATTTGCATTTGGAATAAATAAACCATAATCAGATTTACATAATTATGTACAGATTTAGGGGTGCATGTCATAATAATGTCCAGATATCTGTGCTAAAATGTGATATTTTAGAGGCAGTTGATGTTTTCAAAAGTGCTATTTTTAGCATACTTGGCAATATAAATTTTGTTTTGAATATGAAGCCTATTTTTGGACACTTTATTGCTTGCTTTTTTACTTCATAATATTTATATTTTCGAAGCAAACCTTTAATGAATCTTTAGATTTTTGCAACCGTTCATAGCCTCATGAATTCCACAAAATTTGATTCACAGCTGTCACTTGCCCATGCAATATACTTCCAACACCGATCTTATTCCCCAGAAGTGATACTGGTGTTGTGATTGACAGCGAGCCACACCTGAGTCGCACATGCAAAACAAGCCTCTTGTTTGCTCCATTGGGTGTCCTTGTTCAAGCTGGCTGTTCCACTTTACCATTTTACTCTCCGACTAAACCGTTAAAATGATTATAGTTTAAATACAAAATTGTTTTCATTCCTAAATAAAAAATATATTTTATATAATTTTAGATATTTATAATAAAATGTAAATAAATTCACTTTTTGGAATGTTCATGGAATCATGAATACTTCGGGTCTCTTGCAAAATTAAGTGAAGCCCTTTGGGCTTCTCTTACTTGCAAGAGAGCCGAAGTATTCATGATTCCATGAACATTCTGAAACTTGAATTCATTTCTTAAATAACACCAGAAACTAGGAAACAAAGTTTTATAGTGCCTTTGAAATGTTACATTTGCGATGCATTAGACTTTATTTATTTGAATTTAGCTTGTTTTAGTTCTTTTGAGACACTTTCACTTTACCAGACACCAATGTAGAGCCTGTTCACAAAACATTTAATAAATGGGGGCTTGTGCCCCCATACCCTCTCAATTTTGTTCAGATTTCAAGTAGGAACTGCCATAGTGTAGTGGATAAACAACTCCCCTTGTACCCAGGGGTCTTGAGTTCCCTCCCTGGCTCCTCCAGTCTGTTAGCGTGGCTCTTGTCTCCATATGACCTTATCTGTTGGTGGGATGTTAAATGCAAATTCACTCACTCACTCGCGTAGCGCAGTCGGTAACGTGTCTTGCTACAGATGGGTGTCTGACTGCAGATCCAGGGGTCGCAAGTTCGATCCCGGCCAGGTACCATACTTTCGTAGAGATTGATCATGAAATAATTTCTACGGTCATTCTCCTCCCTTCCGCTGATTTATTCAAGAAGGGTTGTTGTCAGTTACAAGCGAAAGTATGTGCACAAATTACTGGTTAACCGCTTGCTCAAGCCTGCCCAGGAAAAAGTGTGGTTAAGTGAACTGACCGTCCCGCAATTACCATAGCTGTTGACATGGGACGTAAAGCAACAAAAACAAACAAACAAACATACAAACAAATCCTCACCATATCAAACTCAACATAAAATCATTTAAAGATAGTCAGACCCTAGAGATCTAGTCAAAATCAGTTGCGGCCGGTAAAGTGTAATCTAGCTATTTAATTTCATCAGGATGTTAAATTTTTTAAATTTAACATAGTTTATTTAAGTTTTTAGTTCTGATGAATTATCCCATACATATTGATACATTAAGCAATACCTTAATTAGTATGTGTATTTGCTTATTTACCCTAATAAATTTTCAAAAAAAGCAATTAAAATTGATCTGGTATGGTAACAAAAAGCAAAGGAAATCCAGTATACCCAATACAATCAAATAGTCATGGGTATTAGATTTTATCCCTTTGCCATCCGCAGTTCAGTCTTAGCTCGAGAGTAGCCAACTGACTGATTTTCAACTTTGTTAAATATGATCTGAAAAACAAAGTCAGTATTAAGCGACATGTTATGTACATCGCAGTAATAAGACAAAAAATGCATCAATTGGTAAGTTAAGTTTTAACATTTACAAAAATACCCAATTGAAAACTTAAATATTTTAAAAATATTTATTAGAAATGTTGAATACCCAATTAACATTTGCAATACCCAAATGAATGAAAAAAGAGTGGGTAAGGTTGCGAATAGTAAAAAAATTAATTAAGGTACTGAATAAGTATGGAATTGTCCATTGTATTTTAAAGGGATGCCAGTCAAAGTTTTATGAAATGAAGTATTTCTGTCCCTGAAGAATATTTTGATGTTTGCAAACAGTGGAGACCCTAATGAAATGCTGCGTAATGTTTTGATGTTAGCAAACGGTAAAGACCCTGATGAAATGCCGCCTTATGCAGCATTTCATGAGGGTCTTCACTATTTGCTAATTAACTATCTACCAGTGACCAGAATGAAAAGGGTTAACCCTTTACTCCATAGTAACGCCTTTTTGACTTTTTGAAATATCATGTAATTTAAAAATATTATGGAACATGGAGCATTTGCACCTTTGAGCAAATGCTCCATTTTCCATAATATTTTCAAAAGTATTCAAAGCTTAACTTAAGTTTTTCTTGAATTTGTTCAATGCTGTCTGAAAATAGAAAATGATGTCATGACCTAAATATAGCCTATGGAGTAAAGGGTTGAGCAAATATTCTTGCAAAAAAATAATTTTCCTTCTATTTTTCAGGACCTTAGATCCAGTAACATACTTGATAATTGCATGGCCCTATCTGCTGCTAGTCAACTTATTGGGACTGAGTTAATTCCTGCTTTATTACCAATTGTGCTGGATAAACTAAAACATGGCAGGTAAAGTGAAATACATATACATTGCTAAAAATATTTAAAGGAACACCTGATTATTTTCCATAGGTGATAATGTTAACCCCTGTCCAATAGACAAGTAATGCATTTCACTAGACAATAAAGTAGAAACACAGTTTGTTTTGCCATTTTTGCTATGATAGTCAAAGTTTTGGATCAAATAAAGTTTTTGGTAAAAGAATCGCTGCTGAAGTGCATTGCTCTAATTTTGTAATTTTTAATTTTCTTGAAAATGAAGATTTTTTCTGGAACTCTGTAGAATCTTCTGAATTTGTTAATAATGTAACCTGATGATTTCTGCAACATTAAAAGGCTATTGACTGTACAGAATTGATGCTGTTGTGGCGCTTGATTGAAAAAATCGTTTTAAAATTTGGTTTTGAAAAAACGGGGATTTTAACAAAATTCAATTTTTACATGTGGCGGTCCATGGAGATTACTGGAAATGGATTACTTCATTTTTATCAACAAGCATCATCCTTGATAGGTAACCAATCTTATCACAGGACAAACATGTGTTTGCCTTATTAATCCAACTCTTGCTATGAATCAGACTATGAGTGCATTTGTATTGTGATCAATGGCAAAAAACACAGTGTCCCTTTAAATATTTTGAGCAGCGTATTTATACCACCCTTACCAACTTTAGCACGAAATAGTTTGTGATGTGCAAGGTCTACACTGATGTAGGTGGTATAAAATAGTTATACCATGTTTGTCCACCTGTATGTAAGATAATCCACTCACTAAAGCTCATGGAGTATCTCCAGGTACTGGGCGACAACCCATGGTATAACTATTACTTATACAGCCCTTACCAACTTTAGCACGAAAAATCTCATGATGTGCAAGGTGTACACTGATGTAGGTGGTATGAAATAGTTATATCATGTTTGTCCACCTGTACATAAGATAATCAACTGATGTAGGTGGTATGAAATAGTTATATCATGTTTGTCCACCTGTACATAAGATAATCAACTCGCTAAAGCTCGTGGATTATCGACACATACATGTGGACAACCCATGGTATAACTATTACTTATACCACCCTTACCAACTTAAGCATGAAATATCTCATGATGTGCAAGGTCTACACTGATGTAGGTGGTATGAAATAGTTATACCATGTTTGTCCAACTGTATGTAAGATCATCAACTAGCTAAAGCTTGTGGATTATCTCAATGTACAGGCGGACAATCCATGGTATAACTAATACATTTACGAGAGAGGGAGCGGAGCTCCTGAGTGTATATTCCATAACCAACACAAAACAATGAATAACCTATACATCGAGAATACTAGGTGAGTGTCCTTTGATATAAAGTTTACCAGGAATGCACTTTGAATCCGGAGGTTCTGTCAAACTATTCCTCATGTATTCTCTAAGCCAAGTCTGCTAAAATTATTTATCAAAAGACATGGACTTGGCATTATATTTATTATTTTACCCCTAGATAATCACTCTTTAAATTGGTGATAATGACATAATTATTGATTTTCCCGGTCAAGTCCCACTATTTTCAATGCACATTGAGGTACAGTAAAACTGTCTTAAAGGGCCACTCAAAAATAGACAAAACAAAGATCAAGATGACAAATGGTAGCTTAATGAAGGTCATAAGTGATACTCTAGAAAAACAATTTTCGGTCTTTTTGAGTGGCCGCTTTTGACAGGTTTTACTGTATTTTGGTTTATTCAAATTAGTTCATGACATTTAAGGAATCTAAGTGAAAAAAAATAGCATTAAAACAGGCATTAAATCTAGTCAAAACTTAATATTTGATAATCTAAAACATGAAACTATAGGATATTAGTCTAGTGGTCATAGGGCCAAAAAAAAGTTCAGCGTAAAAGTGTGATTATTTTCTTATCCATCAATTTAAACATGTGTTTTGGGTACTCATTCAGACGCTTCTTTTGAGTACCCACAACATATTATGTTTTGGTTGAGAAATAAGAAAATAATTTTCAGTCACACACTCTTCTCTGGGGTGCCTAGTATTTAAAGGATAGTTTAAGGGTTGATTCAATGTCATAGTGCATGTCATGTTGACCTGATGAAGGTAACAGTGCAGTGAGATAGACAATGTTTATCAGGTCAAGGCACCACAATGCAGTTACTGTCGTGCCAACCAAGAGTGACAGTTACGTGATACAGTAAAACCTGTGTTTAATGGCCACTCAAAAGGTCTTAAAGCTGCATAGTCTGTAACTTTTGATCTTTTAATTTTAGAAATAATGTTTCTTTTTTTCAAGAAAACAGCAAAAAAACTAAAATTCCGGTATACATTTAACCAATTTCGTCAATCATAACAAATTATCAGTATCAAAACAACTGCATTTATGTTAAAAATTAACTGTCTATAATTATTGGAGGGACGCAAATAATTACCAACAATAGAAACACACCCCTTTTTTATATGATAATTCACTTTTCCGTGCAGTTTCAGCTATAGTGAACAGATTTATTGTGAAAACAGAACTTAATTCTACTTTTACAAATGATTTGAAAAGAAAATATTTTTTCCGAAAAATGTTCATAGTTGCAGACTAAGCCTCTTTAATGACAACTGGTAGCTTAATGAAGATCAAAAGTTTTGCAGAATGCTCCCTTTGGAGCATTCAGCAATACTTTCGACCTGCATTAAGTAATAATTGGTCTTGAAAACCATTTCTTGGTATTTTTGAGAGTGGCTTTACACAGGTTTAACTCTAGTTTTTTAGCTCACCTGAGCCGAAGGCTCATGGGTGAGCTAATAGTATACCAGTCACTCCGGCGTCCGTCGTCCGTCCGTCCATCCACAATTTCAAACAACTTCTCCTCTGAAACCACTTGGCCAATCAAACCCAAATTTCATATGGAGACTCCTTAGGATGCGGGAACGAAAGTTTGTACAAATGGTCCTGGTCACATGACCAAGATGGCCGCCACGCCCATATATGGTAAAAACCCTTTAAAAATCTTCTCCTCGGGAACCAGAAGGCTGATGACCTCGGGACTTGGTATGTAGCATTGGGTATGTGGGGCCTACCAAGTTTGTTCAAATGATGATCCTAGGTTGACCTTGACCTACTTAACGTCAAGGTCAAATTTGCTTTCTAATGCATTTAAATGGGAATTTTTTTGAAAAGTTGATTTTTTTAAGTACTGTTGAAGCCAAAGTCATTATTCTCACTTCATATGTTTAACCTAATGAGACAATGGCTATAAATAAGTTCCAAAGGTCAAGGTTGACCTTTGACCTTTCAGCTAAGTTGCTCATATTGAAGCTCCATCAATATATTAAAACAAAGTTTGGCCCAATTGAACTCAAATTTCATGTGAAGACTCCATATGATAAGTTAGCCAAAATTTATACAAAATATTTTGGTCACATGACCAAGATGGCCCCCATGCCCATATATGGTAAAAACCCTTGAAAAATCTTTTTCTCCAGAACAAGAAGGCCGGTGCCCTTGGGACTTGGTATGTAGCATTGGGGGTGTGGGGCCTACCAAGTTGTTCAAATGATGATCCTAAGTTGACCTTGACCTACTTAACGTCAAGGTCAAATTTGCTTCCAAATGCATTTAAATGGGATTTCTTTGAAAAGTTGATTTTTTGAATACTGTTGAAGCCAAAGTCATTATTCTCACTTGATATGTTAAATCTAATGAGACAATGGCTATAAATAAGTTTCAAAGGCCAAGGTTGACCTTTAACTTTTCAGCCAAGGTCGCTCATATTGGAGTCCCATCAACATATTTAAACATAGTTTCCTCAGAAACCACTAGGCCAATTGAACTCAAATTTCATATGAAGACTCCTTATGATAGGTTAGCCAAAATTTATACCAATTGTACTGGTCACATGACCAAGATGGCCACCACGCCCATATATGGTAAAAACCCTTAAATATCTTCTTCTCTGGAACCAAAAGGCCAATGGCCTTGGGACTTGGTGTGTAGCATTGGGGATGTGGACCCTACCAGATTTGCACAACTGATGAATCTAGGTTGACGTTGACCTACTTTTAGGCAAGGTCAAATTTGTTTTCTAATGCATTTATATGGGAAAAATCTTAAATTTGTTCATTTTTCTATAACTTTTTAGGCCGAAATCATAATACTTGCAAGAAATGTTTAAACTAATGAGACAAAGGTTTTATATAAGTACCAAATGTCAAGCTGACCTGTGACCTTTTATCCAAGGCCACTCATTTGGACTGCCACATACCTATCTTAACATCTTTTCTTCAGAAATCACTGGGCTGTTTGATGAAGTATTCATTAGATTGTTTTAAGTCACTTGACGAAAATGGCTGCAACGCCCATAAAACAAAATACGTTCATTATAAGCTGTAGTTGATCTTGACCTATTTTAACATTATTAAGGAGATCAGGTGAGCGCTTCAGGACCGTCAGGTCCTCTAGTTTATAATTGCTAAGTATATAGTACAATGCTATCCGTTAACATTAATTTGTACACTTCATGTTTACTGATCCTCCGCTCTACTACTTGAGCTTGATCACTTGTATACTAATCCTATCCTGAAAGGTAAATCCCCAATAACTTTGTGTAAACAAAACATGGTGTCACTGTCACTCTTTGCTGGCAGGACAGTAGTATGACTGGTAACTGATAGAAAAAAAGATGCATAGGTTAGGCCACCCTTCTTTCAGGGACTGTGAAAATACCATGCCCAACTTGCCCATCCTGCTGCTTAGGCCAAGAAAAAAGTACCTGTGTTTCTGATGATTGTAGAAAAAAAAAACAGTCGGTGTGTCGGAATTTTTTTTGAATTTTTATTTTTATTTTTTAAATCCCACAGAGCGGTCCCTTTTATTGAAAACTTCTTATAGCAAGTTGCGGCCACATAAACAAATGATCAATTGTTGGCTTGCTCATCATTTTTTTTAACTTTAATTTACCTTAAATTTTGCAAAATATGATTTTTCTTGAAAGTTTCGATTAGCGAGGCACCTCCATCTTAAAAATAGAGTATTGTGACTGTTCTCATGTCAGTTGGGATGGCCACAGCAGCTGTGTTAGTATTACTTAAATAATGAAAACGGACTAAAATGCCTGAAAAACGGAAATTCAAAATGATTGGGACAAAGTTTTGGGGTCAGGGGTTGGCAGACAGGGTTGTTCATTTCATCAGAAACACAGGTATTTGTGTTCTTAGCCTATCTGGCAGTCTTCAATTTTTAATACATTTTCATTTCAGAGAACTGATACGTCAAAAAGCTGTAATATGTCTATACCGGTTCCAGTTACTTGCCCCTGAACTTTTGTCTCATGTACATTCTGACCTAGAGAGAGCGTTGTTTGATAAAGATCCGGGAGTTATGGCTGCTGCCATTCATATTGTTGACCATAATATACAGGTATTTACCATTACATACTGGTAACAGTTACTTGCCCCTGAACTCTTGGCTCATGAACATTCTGACCTAGAGAGGGCATTGTTTGATAAAGATCCAGGGGTTATGGCAGCTGCCATTCATATTGTTGAGCATAATATACAGGTATTTACCATTACATACTGGTAACAGTTACTTGCCCCTGAACTCTTGGCTCATGAACATTCTGACCTAGAGAGGGCGTTGTTTGATAAAGACCCAGGAGTTAAGGCAGCTGCCTTTCATATTGTGGACCATAAAATACAGGTATTTACCATTATATACTGGTAACAGTTACTTGCCCCTGAACTTTTGGTTCATATACATTCTGAACTAGAGAGGGCATTGTTCGATAAAGATCCAGGGGTTATGGCTGCTGCTATTCATATTGTGGACCATAATATACAGGTATTTACCATTATATACTGGTTACAGTTACTTGCCCCTGAACTTTTGGTTCATGTACATTCTGAACTAGAGAGGGCATTGTTCGATAAAGATCCAGGGGTTATGGCTGCTGCCCTTCATATTGTGGACCATAATATACAGGTATTTACCATTATATACTGGTTACAGTTACTTGCCCCTGAACTTTTGGTTCATGTACATTCTGACCTAGAGAGGGAGTTGTTTGATAAAGATCCAGGGGTTATGGCTGCTGCTATTCATATTGTTGACCACAATATATGGGTATTTACCATTACTTTCATAGGTTTAGATAAACAAATTTTTTGAGCGTAAAATTGTAAATATTTTCTTTCCCATCAGTTTTAACATATGCTTTGGGTGCTCATAAGAACAGTATCATTGAGATGGTTCTTTTTATACTAAGAAAAACAATTGAAGGATATTAAACTTATTTTTACTATACAGTCAACCCTCTTTATAACGACACTGTTTGTTCCCAGCTATCTTTGACGTTAAAGTGAATTTGCTGTTATAAAGAAATTCTGACCATTACCAGATTTCAATATAATAATCATTTAGTAAAAGAAAATATTGGACAAATGAATTAAAATGCTATTGTACCAAATGTATACATCAGTTCAATTTCATATTGCATCAAAATGCATAAAGCTTCCCACTTATCAAGTGAGACAGAAACATGTTCATGTAAAAAGACCTTGTTCTGATCACAAAATTGTCTGACTCACGGTAACAATTCTGTTATAATGAATTTATTTTCAATAGAAATAGTATATCTGTTCCGAGAAGTTACTGTCGGTGTCGTTAAGTGAATATTCTGTTATAAAGAGGGAATTTTAATGGAAACAGATCTGTTCCCAGCAATTTTATGTTGAATATTGAATATTCTGTTATAACGAGTGACGTTATAAAGAGTTTTGACTGTATAACAGTTGAGAAAATAATTTTCATACAAGGCCTTTTCGTATCTGATAGCACTACCAATCTGCAATCCAGCAGAACGCAAAATAAAATTTACGGGTCATTGGTTACGATACAGTACCACACCAAATGTACCAACCCTCTTTACCCAAAGTTCACAAGCAAAAAATTTAGCGTTTATAATTTTTGCTGTAACCTTTACCTGGTCATTACTTATGTTATAATTCCGACCACAGACAAGTGTTCACACCCATTTATCCGTAATTGCACCTAATAACGTAAAAACTTTTTCATCAAAATTGCACAGATATGGCATACCCCAGCCAATATGACAACAAATTGGCAGTAAAACACTGACAACAACTACAAAATTAGGTGCCATACTTTTGAGGGAGATCCAGCAATGATTTTAGAGCCAGCCATTATGGAATACAAACGATAAAAATGGGTTTTAATCATTTTTGAACGTGTGTGACTTTTCAGTATAGAGGGTTACTCCATTCGGACATGTACTGTACTTTAATCATTGAAGCGTGACTTAAATCAAATATTCATTTTGATTGCAGATATCTGGAACTATGAAATGCATGCATAATTAGTTTAGTTTCTATTGTATTAAATGTTAGAGATGGAACTGAATCGGAATATCCTTCAATTGTTTTTCTGAGTATAGTACCCACAACATATGTTTTGGTTGAGAAACAAGAAAATTTTGTTTTTACTAAAGGCCTGACTTTTAACAGTTGCTTGCCCCTACTTGCCCCTGAACTTTTAGCTTCTGTTAATTTAGTGTTTTTTTTTTTTGTGTCAATGCATTACACCTCAGTCAACAATTTTAAATACATGTCAGGAGTTTTTCTGGGTTAAACCAGTATCAAGTAGAGGATAAAGTTTCTTGCTCAAGGACACAACACAGTGCCTCCAAAAAAACTTAAGCTTGGGACCCCTTACATGAGTCGAGCACTCTACTGTTGAGCAACCAAGCTTGTTAGGCTCATGTTTATTCTGACCTTGAGAGGGTGCTGTTTAATAAAGACTGGGTTTTACTGGAAACAATATCCTCCGTCCTATACGCATAAATCATTAGGTAGGACCCGTCAATTCACCTTACCTGCGTCCACTGGGACGCAGACATGTTTGTTGTGCCTTTCATTAAAATCCCAAATTCCAAAGTTATTTCGTAACGATTCGGGTTTTCCCATATTTACAGGCTATCTATAAATATTAAAATAGGACAGGTGCTCTTGTTTAACCAATACTATCGGGAGGTGTGTCAAAACAGTCCAATCAAATTTGTGTTGCTATGGTGCTTTGAAATCTCACCATGTCTCGCTCTTGCTCTGATTTATCGATCAACATAGGCGCTTGTCACCTATTTGGTTTTATTACGATCAAGCGTGTAAATGACTAGAAATAAACGGCTGCTAAAATGTCAAAACAGAGCGATTTGAGAAACTTATTTGGCAAAATGAATGCAGAAATGGACCAAGAGCCATCCTCTACGGGCTGTTTCGAGTCAGATAAGTCCCAATCATCTCAAGAACCAGCCCCGAAAAAGATCGAAAATTCCTATCTAGCTGAGTAGCTGGTTAGGTCCATACAGGTTGAGAGACGAAAATGACTTGATGTTTCGCGACACCTGTTTTACAACTAAGGCCTGTTCGAATCCCTTCGAAGGCCCATATATAAACAGATGGGACCCCCATATTCAATGATGGGACCCCAGTCATACTCAAAGTTGAGTCCCAAGGACCTCCAAATATTCAACTGGTGTAAAACCCTATAAAGATCCAGGGTTTATGAGACCTGCCATTGATATTGTTGACCATAATAAAGAGGTTGTACCTATTATATACTTGCACCTGAAGTTTGACTCCTGTTCATTCATGCCTGCTGCAATTTATATTGCAGACCATTGGAAAGATGCATTAATCATTTTAAACTCTTAACCTTTGCTTTTGTAAATACTAAATTCACCTATAAATAACTTCAGAACCAATCTGATCTAGGTCTGCCCTGTTTGTCTAGAGCCTTTTGTGGCAGGAAACTGCTGTTCAAAATTTAAGAAAATTTACCATAATTGTTCATTTCCAGCAAGATCCAATTAAATACCTCCACCTCGTGCCAACTCTGATATCCATCCTACAACAGATAATGTCACGGAAGATGTCAACAACATTTGAATATCATAGTGTGCCGTTTCCATGGTTACAAATCAAGATCCTCCATTGTCTGGCAAATATGGCAGCTGTTGATGATGAGTTAGTATAGCCATACTATGATAGGTCATAAAAAACAAAACAAAATAATGCTGAATTAAGAATATATTTTCTTATCCATCAGTTTTAACATGTGTTTTTGGTGTTCAAAAGAACCGTCTCATTGAGACGGTTCTTTTGAGTACCTTCAACATATGTTATTGTTGAGAAATAAGAAAATTAATTTTTGATTAAGCCCTGTTTAAGATGTCAACAACATTTGAATATAATAGTGAGCCATTTCCACGGTTACAAACCAAGATCCTTCATTGCCTTGCATATAATATAAAAAGAATATGAATATTTTATTATCCATCAGTTTTAACATATGTTTTGGGTGCTCAAAAGAACTGTCTTATTGGGACAGTTCTTTTGAGTACCCACACGAAATGTTTTGATTGAGAAATACAGAAATGAATTTTTGATTATGCCCTGTTTAGATGTCAACAACATTTGAATATAATAGTGTGCCGTTTACATGGTTACAAATCAAGATTCTTCATTGTCTGGCAAATATGGCTGCTGTTGATGACGAGTAAGTATAGCTGTAAGTCATTAAATTAAGGTTTTCCATTGTCTGGCAAAGTTATAGGTCATAGAAACAAACACGTAAAATTATAAATATTATTAAATGTGTTTTGGGTGCTAAAAATGTCTCATTGAGACTGTCCTTTTGAGTACCCACAATATGTGTTCTGGTTGAGAAATAAGAAAATTAAGTTTTGATTAAGCCCTGTTTAAGATGTCAACCACATTTGAATATCATAGTGTGCCATTTCCATTATTACAAATCAAAATCCTTCATTGTCTGGCAAATATGGCTGCTGTTGATGAACAGTAAGACTTAGTACCATATTTTTTTTGTATAAGGCTTATTGTAGCTGTCAACAATTATCACACTTTTCCTGTGCAGGCTGCTCCTAAGCTATTAAACAGTTCTTAGGGTGTTCATACTTTCATTTTAGTTTTTATGAGCAGTTGAAATTTCATGCTCAGTTTAGTTGAGCATTTTAAATATTTCATAACCTGGGGACTTGTCTTAGAAGATGAATCTAGAGATTTGCATTAAATTTTATGGAAAACCATTAAGCTCATTCGACTTAAAGAGTGTCTGCGGATAACCATGCCTTCCTGTATTTTAGCAAGATTCTTTCTTTATTTTCAAAAAATAAATAAGCCAACTCATAAGACTTTGTCATTGATCTTTTATACACAAACACCTCCTTTTAATGCCCATGCTGATGTATACAGTGGGACTAGAGCTCTACATGATGGTCTTCATCTTCAGCCATGCTTAATGTATGTGAGCAGAGAAGTATCTGATAAGTCTACCAGATTGCACAGATGGGATTTTGGCTAAAAACTACAAAAAGTAAGAAAAACAGGCAAAGATCAGGAATCGATACAATCAAGCACCTCACCTAGCCCAGGATACCAATGGGAAAGTGACAAACTCACAATTAGACATCACAAACAAAAGCCAAGAGGTCAGCCCTTTCCCAGCAGGTGACCACCAGGCATCAATAAACAGATGTGCATGTAAGAATCATGAAAACAAGACAGAAATAACATAAATGATCCACAAAAGAAGCATGGCCTTGGAAGGGTCAGTAAAACTATTTTACTGGAGGGCTTAAACCGGTTTCACGGTGCACCAACCTCACCCTGAGTTCAGATGTGGATCAAGACACATATATGATTGGTTTGCTTGAAAGACCCCTAAATTATCATTGCATCATCTCCTAGAACATATAAATTAAGATATAAAAAGGAGATAAAGCAAAGATAAGGACTCAACAGTAAATAAAACTGAATACCGGAGCAAAAGAAATCCAACAGGTAAACCCCGGTGGGCCTGACAACAGCCAAAGCATCAGGCCCCTACCATCTCATCAATAGATAATACTTTAAGTCGGAACCCGTCATAGAGTCTGGGCATGCAATTAAAGAGGAAAACAAAGTTGCCAACCATGATTGGGTTGACCACCAAGCATGCATTCTGTTGCAATACATTAATGTTATAGCCAATCTTTATCAAATGGGTAATTATTTTAATGAACACTTTTTCCTTTTTAATTGTACATGTAACAGTTAAGTACAGATGTATTTTAAAGAAGAATATTTAAGCCTGCACATGAGATTTTGGTAGTAATGTTTTTGCCTAGCAACAAAGACTCAGACTCAACCCTCAGGCTCTCTTCTTGACCCTCAGGCAGTCCATGAACCTTGATACAGTAAAACCTATCTTAAGCAGCCACTTGAAAGAAGAATAAAAATTGTTTTTCAAGACCCATAATCGCTTAATGCAGGTCAAAAGTATTGCAGAATGCTCCACTGGAGCATTCTGCAGTACTTTTGACCTGCACTAAGCTACCACATGGCTTTAAGACCTTTGTTTTGTCTATTTTTGAGTGGCTGCTTAAGACATGTTTGACTGTAGTTCGCATAGCGCATGTTTCTTTTCCTGAATGGTGACCTGTATGATCTGGTTTAGCCAATAAAAAAGCATGTTATATTCTGGATCAATTGTAATATCCTTTATTTACAGAACAGGGAAGAAGTTATCTCCTCTTGTTGTTGAAGTATTACAAAGAGCCACTTCCAAAGAAAATATTGCCTATGGTAATTATAGACTTCTTGCTGACCTTAGTAGACCCCGAGGTTATAAACGTTTTTCATACTCAACTCACCTGAGCATGAAATTTATCATGCTCATAAATGTTAAAATGCCATTGTTTTCATTTTTACATTTATTAGCATGATAAATACTATATCTGAGAGTTTGAAAGCAAGAATGAGCAGTTGAACTTCCATGCTCAGTTGAGCTGAGCATAAACAAAGTTTTATAATCTTGGGCCAGGGCTGCAACATATTTGAGCTGTGACATGAATAATCTAACAGTGGTTATTAGATTACTTACATTCATGCACATATCAGGTTAGCAAGTTGCTAGTTTAACCCCCTTTACCACACAAATATGCCTTTTAACATTTTTGCAAACAGAGCAGACCCTGATCAGGCAGCTCTTGTAAGAGCTGCCTGATCGGGGTCTACTTTGTCTGCTTATGGAAATATGATTAGATATGGTCCTACACTAGTGGACCTGACAAGTAATTTCTTTGTTCTATGTTAAAAGGTATTTGTTTACTGTCTGAAGAAGGAAGACATTTCCAAAACATGTTCCTGTAAAAAGGCTGTGTTGATTTTGATTTCATCCCACTCAATTGTTCTATGAAACATGAAAATTTATGTAAGTAATTATTCATAGTGGGTGGAGTTTATCATGAATATTGATGAGGGAAAGGGTTAAGAAGTCAAATTTAGTGATACAGCTGTCATGGAAATATACCCAATTTGCTGTATAGTGACAGGTACCTTAATGCTAGCTGGCAGCTTTACACACTTATTTAAGACAAAACAAATGGTCATGATACAAAAAAGGAAGTGGGTATGACCAGGAAATTCCACAATCACAGACCACAGACCAGCACAGGGCAACGCGAGGAAGAGACACAACAGCAAGTAAACAAATAAAGTGTACTGTAAAACCTGTCTAATATGGCCACTCAAAAATAGACAAAACAAAGGTCTTAATGACAAATGGTAGCTTAATGAAGGTTGAAAGCATTACAGAATGCTCCCTTGGAGCATTCTGCAATACTGTTGACTTGCATTAAGTGACAATTGGTCTTGAAAACCAATTTGTTTGTCTTTTTGAAAGTGGCTGTTTTACACCAGTTTTACTGTACATGTATGCGTATTTCTTTGATAAAACCAGAACAGGCTAATACTACCCTGTTATTCTGTTGTCTTCAATTTTACGCATTGCTGTATGAAATGAACATCTTCTATGTAGATTGAACAAGGTCAGTCAATCTAGCTCTTTTGTTCTATTTGGGGCGTTTTCAGCATTGGTATATGAACATCTATGTATTTAGTTGATAAAATCAAAACAAGCTATTACTAATCTGTTATTTTGAGGTCTTAAATTTTCCACATTGCAGGCCTCGAAATATCTTAAAAGTGGCACTTGCCCTGCATCGCAAAAATTATTGGCATATATTGGAATTTTTTAATTTAAACTAGAAATATCAAAATTTTCACTTGCCATGCAGCCTGAGACACTCGTAAATATGAGTGACTAGTGCTATTTTTAAAGCCTGCATTGCTGTATTAAATGAATGTCTTCTGTGTAGATTGAACAAGATCAGTCTATTTGGGGGGTTTCAACATTGGTATATGAACCTTTTCTATGTTATGTCAACATAACGGCTAATGATTGTCAGTTCTGTTTTTCCCCCTTTATTATGATTTCTATGTATTTTGTTGAAAAAATCAGACCCTGCTTCTTTTTAATTTTCAGCTTTGGTATATGAATGTCTCCTGTGTATTTCGCTAATAAAACCAGATCAAACATTAATGCAAGAAGCATCAAGACACGTCGGCCGATTCCTGAGATCTGCAGATAGTAATCTTCGATATGTAGGTAATGATTATTTGGGTTATTCTTATTAATAATGCATTACTCCATGACAACGCCTTTTGACACCTTTGAAATATCATGCATTTGAAAATATTATGGAAAATGGAGCATTTGCTCCTTTTGGAGCAAATGCTATATTTTCCAAAATATTTTCAAAAGTATTCAAAGCTTTGATTAAATTTTTCTTGATTTTTTTTCTCAATGTTGTCTAAAAATAGAAAATGATGTCATGATCTAAATATAGCCTATGAAGTAAAGGGTTAATACATATTCATGGGCCTCCTCGCAAGAAATTCTGTTTTCGGAGTTTCAAACAGAGTAAGACTCAAGCCAGCGGGGCCTTTACTTGTAGTAAAATTTGTAGCGAGTCTGATTACTGATCTAGGATTTGTGAGTTTGATCCCATACTTTTGTAAAAATTGATCTAGAAATACTTTCTATGGTCATTCTCCTTGTTCCACTGATTCAAGAAGGGCTGATATCAGTTACAAGCGAAAGTATGAGCATGAAGCACTGGTTAATCGCTTAGACTAAGCTTACCCAGGAAAAGGGAGGTTAGGTTAAATGACAGTCTGGATATGATTATAGCTTTTGACTGGGACGTTTAGCAGCACACCCCAAAAAACAAACCAAAGACTCAAATTTACCTGCTCAGCTACAGAGATTAGGCGACCTTAAAAAACTGTTGGTTTGCCATGCTCCTACCTCCCCACTAAAAACAGACCCTACCCAAAAAATTTTATTGCCTTTCTGAGAATCTTATTTTTTTCTAATTCTGTTAACAAACTTTTCTTAAAAATCATTAAAAGCTGTATTTTAATGAAAAAAAACTGTTACAGAGACTGTTTTATATGCATTCTTACCTTATATACATCATTTGTAGACCTCTTTAAGTGACAGCAAGAAGAGGTCATAAAATTATGTAGAATTTCTGAAAAAAATGACCTACCTACCTACCCAAACTGAAATTGATGGGTAGGAGCAGGGCAAACAAACATATTTTTAAGGGTGACTTTAGCCAGATTATTCAAGATTTGCATGATGCAAGTTCAGTTATTATACTTTACAATAAATGAAAAAGTAAAGACACTTATCAGACCTTGCAGATGCCATGGCTGGTCTGCGTCTCTGTTGTTTGCAGGTAACAAAGTCAGGTTTTCTTGGGATGATGCCAATAGCATAGCCTAGCATCCTTTTTATTGGATCTAGGGGAACAGTGTATACTCAGATCAGGCTTTGCAGAATGCAACATCCAATCAGGGTCTTCACTGTTTTCTTACAGAAAGTTCCCTTAAAATTTTTTATTAAAATGTGAAGTACATGTACCACTCTGCATCCCTAAAATTGGATACGGGTATTATCCATTTGATGAGACTGAGAAAATCCGTTGGGCTTAAATGGGTTCACCTAATTTATTTGGGTGAGGAGTTTTAACTTTGATAAAAAACCCAAAAAGAATCATTTAGAGGGTTCTTTTGAGTACCCACAACATATATTTTGGTTGAGAAATAAACAGAGGATATTAACTTTTTTGAGGTGAATACCAAATTTATTTCAACAAGTGCGTTGAAAAAATCAGTATTTTTCACGAGTGCGTAGCACAAGTGAAAATGATAATATTTTTACCCCACAAGATGAAATATGTTTGGTATTTGCCGAAAAAAAGTTAATTTTCTTTTTATTTAATACTCAATTGAAATACAGAAAGCACAACCAAACTTTTCCTTGGTGGTTTCTTGTTCGATTAGACTTGTACGGTGTGTTTATTGGGTAAAGCAACGGGAGTAAACTTAGTTTGCACTTAGAAAATGTCTTAGAAACATATTTTAAAGAATGAAAGGAAATAAATCAGCATTTAAAGATAGTCTATTGAGTGTGCCTTTCATAGGGTAGGCATCAAGTGCAAACTGGCGCTATGCCAGGTTGAACAGTGACGTCATTATGTTTGATGTTGATGTCACATCATGCGTAGCATTATTTCTGACAAACATCCTTAACTTAAAACCTTTTGATAAAAAATCCCAGTCCCAGAATTGCAAAAAGAAAGCCTTAATTTGCTGCAGTGAAAATATAAATCGTATTGATCAGTCACTAGTGAAAAAATAAGATATTTTTTTCACTGTAGAAAAATACCAATTTTACTCACATTTGATATGCATTGAATTCACTGCTTGTGATGAAATAAAAAGCAATTTTTCACTCTTTCCTTACCAGGAGGCATGGAACTACCAGGCAATATTACTTACTTTTCACTGTACAATGTAATATATTCCAACAGGTGTGAAAGCATTAATTGGGCTTGTGAAAGTTGACCCCTCCTTTGTGATGGACTATCAGAACATGATAGTGGAATGTTTGGAACATTCCGATAAAACTATACAGAGAAAGGTAGGAGTTACTTAACCCTTTCCTTCATGAATATTCATGCTAGGCTCCACCCACTATGAATAATTTCATAAATAAACTCCTTTGTGATGGACCCCTCCTTTGTGATGGACTACCAGAACATGATAGTTGAATGTTTGGAACATTCTGTTAAAACCATACAGAGAAAAGTAGGAGTTACTTAACCCTTTCCTTCATGAATATTCATGCTAGGCTCCACCCACTATGAATTATTTTATAAACTTTTATGTTGGTACATAGAACAAGTAAATTACTTGTCAGGTCCACTAGTTTACCAATAGTTATTTCATATTTCCATAAGCAAACAAAGTAGACTCTGACCAGGCAGCTCTTATAAGAGCTGCCTGATCTGGGTCTGCTCTTTTTGCAAAAGCGTTTAAAAGCATCTCTATGAGGTGACGGGTTAATTCTTTTATAGCTTATATTCAGCTTTTACAAGGCCTAAAATAAAGTAATTGCATATGGCCAGGAAATGCCACAATCACACACTGCAGACCAACCCATGGCACCATGAGGAAGAGACACATAACGCTAACAGCCACATGACAGGAAGAAAGCAATTAAAGTAAAGCAGCCAGCTCTTCCTTCCTCAGTGAGATGATTGCAACACTGGAAAGGACACTAAGTACTGCATAACAAAACACAGACCAATCACCCCACCCCCTACCATACAATAGGAGCAACAATGAATCATGAACATCCAGACCACTGCTTTAGAATGGACAGCAGTCAGAGCCAATTTGTGCTTTAACGCTTTTGCTGGCTAAGTCTTCACCCTGCATAATGTATCTAATTAAAAGCTATAAACAAACGTCAGATTTTTCGTGGACTCAGACCCCCGACGAATATTACTGTATCGGCCACTGACTAGAGATAAAAAAAGTACCTTTAAATATCAAAATGTTTAACAAAGCTATGTTAAAAACAACCTCATTGTCAATAACCCTATCAGGGTACAAAAATATTTAAATATTGCACTTATCTTGCAGGACGAGTGACTTACAATTTTCACTCATCCTGCAAACACATGCACTTGTCCTTTAAAAAGCATATGCAATAAAGAACATAAGGGAGAAATAATAATATGTAATATGACTTCCTCAAGTAATTCTCGAGTCCTACAGGACGAGTGCTTTGGGAAGAATTACTCGCCCTTTCTAGATATCACTCGTAATTACGAGTGAACAAATGGAATTTTTATCCCCTGCCTATTGTCTTTTTGCAGATGTACAAATTGTTGCACCAAATTGCCAACCCAACAAATGTGGTGGTAATATGCAGTAAGCTTCTTTGTCAGTTAGAAACTTCATTGGCTAAATACTGGAGGTCAGAGGTTATTACTATGGTGATGGATTTAACAAGACGGTAAGTACATGTACATACAGTGCAGGATCAAAAAGGTTGAAGACTTTCTCCAAGAAATGATTAATATAAAATTAGATTCACTGAACAAATTTTTTAATTGGTCATCTCTGATTTATTCAATTTATATTCAACAATGAAGTCAAACAATTTCAAAAACAATACACCAATTCTTAGTATGGTAAACAAATGCTCAGGGCCTAAGACTTATAGATACAAAATTTCAATGTTACAGGCCCCAAGATAATAGCGCATACTGGAAGATCATAATTGAGCCGCGACATGTGATTTCCAGCAATGTGGCATTTTGACAAGTGTAGACTCAGACGAGCATGTGCAGCCTCCTTTTTAGCTTAGAAGCTCCAACTGATAGTCAAGCGACAAGCAAAGGCTCTGATCAGACTACGCTTATGCGCAGGCTGCTCTGGGGCTTTGCTGATTGCACATACCACATTGTTGGAAATCTCATGTCGTGGCTCTTATTTCTTATTTCTCAGAGCTGAAACATCTCAATGAGACGGTTCTTTTCAGCACTTAAAACACATGTTTAATCTGATGGTTAAAAAAATACACTTAAAAAATATGCTATGATGTTGGGTCTGTGCATGATGGTAAAATGAGACTGATTACAATTATATTTTGCAGGTTTTGTTTGATTTTATTTTTTACATCCCAGTCAACAATTTTTCATGTCAGGATTGGTCTTCCTGGTTTGAACCAGTACTAAGCAAGGATTAATGTGTCTTGCTCAAGGACACAATGCCGTGATGCCAGCGAGGCTCGAACCCTCAACCCCTCGATCTCGATATAAGCACTCTACCACTGAGCCACTGTGCTCCCTTTTGCAGATTTACCCCTTCAACAACTTGGCCCTATGAAACAAAATTTAAATGTCTGCAGCTAGGAGGTAGTACAGTGACGCTGTCGGAAATTGAATCTGTCATTAGAGATATGAATACAGGTAAATATTATAATAATTAGAGGGATAAAACTGGCCCCCAGATATGAGTGTGTAAATGAAAATTATATTTCTTATTTCTCAACCAAAACATATGTTGTGGGTACTCAAAAGAACCGTCTCGATGAGACGGTTCTTTTAAGCACCCAAAACACATGTTTAAACTAATGGATAAGAAAATAATTGCAATTTTACCCTATTTTTTTGGCTTAACTGGTCCTTTGTAAAATATAGCACATCCTAGGTAGCTAAATGCTAGAAGTTTGGTCCAAAAATCAAGCAGAAATTGACACCACTTGCTATTCTTAGTATGTGAAAACAATTCACGCTCATATCAACCTAACCTTGCCATATATCACAATTAGCATTGCAAACAATGTAGATTCTGACTTTTTATATCCATAATAATGTATAAATTGAATCAAAACTTTTCTAGTGTGAATTAAGCTTAACCATTTCCTTCACGAGTATTCATGCTAGGCTCCACCCACTATGAATAATTATATAAATAAACTTTCATGTTAGAACACAGAACAAAGAAATTACTTGTCAGGTCCACTAAGCACCGGGCCGCGTAGCGCAGTGGGTAACGTGTCTGGCTACAGATGCGTGTCTGACTGCAGATCCAGGGGTCGCGAGTTCGATCCCGGCCAGGTACCATACTTTTGTGGAGATTGATCATGAAATAATTTCTACGGTCATTCTCCTCCCTTCCACTGATTTATTCAAGAAGGGTTGTTGTCAGTTACAAGCGAAAGTATGTGCACAAATTACTGGTTAACGGCTTGCTCAAGCCTGCCCAGGAAAAAGTGTGGTTAAGTGAACTGACCGTCCCGCAATGACCATAGCTGTTGACATGGGACGTAAAGCAACAAAAACAAACAAACAAGGTCCACTAAGCAAACATAGTAGACCCTGATCAGGCAGCTATTACTAGAATACAAAGTTTGTATCTTTTGATATCACGTTTACCAGGCTCGGCATTGAGAACTCATGTCGAATGGCTCAGCAGGCCTCGCGATTCGACAAGGGTTCTAAAAGCCTTGCCTAATAAATTGATATCAAAAGACACTCACCTAGTATTTTTCTATTTAAGTACTGCAAAATGGATCAATATTGAATGAGCCAGCACATGATATAAAGAGCACTCAACCAAGGTCCAAATCAGCCTGGGCATCCATTTAGTTCAATCAGAGTACTTGCTGTACCCTGGAAGAAATCCTCAAAATTAACATAAAGTACACAATAAAGACCCTGATCAGTCTGGGCGGATGCTCAGGCCAATTTCAACACTGGTTTTGACTTTTAACACAGGTTGTAAGTCTGGAAATATGGAGCTGAACCAGTTTTTGGTGAAGAAATGTGTAGAATTATTGATGTCACAGACATCCCATACAAATGTGATACAAGTCTCAGCATGGGTAAGTAGTAAACAGCATTTTATTACATGCCTTCTACATTTTACATAGTAAAATTGCTGTTAGCACTCGGTAATATTTTCAAGTGGACTGAATCCATAATGGCACAGTCACATGACTATGCCAAAAATCCATATTGGGGCCTCATTATGAATTTTTGGCACTGCCTCATGGTGCTGACTTACAGGAATTGTGCACTTTTTTTTATTAGAACCAGGCTAGGCTACTCGTCTCAACATGGCTGAGTGGATTTAGAATTGTTATGAGACCCTGTATTCCGATGTATTTTACGTTTAATTCGGGCCATAAAATAGCAAAATGCCAGAAGGATAAAGAATGGGACATCAGCACAGTTAGGCTTTTCCCCAGTTTCGATTAAATAACAAAAATGGCTAGCCCTGGGGAGTCAAGCTGATCGGATGATCGATCGTTACCGGGATCATTTTAAGGTCCTGTTAGCTCTTCCAATAAGATATTTTCGGAGCAAGTTGATTTTCTATGAAATACAGTGTAAGATGAAGATATACCACAATCTAGAAATACATGAATGCTAATCTTAAGGCTGCCTCTGATTGTTTTATTAACAAAGGTCTGTTGAAATGTCTCATCGTCAATGGCAATGTAAACAATGCTTATCTTATGACGTCATTGATCTATGTCACGCTTTAAGTTGATGCAATAATTTTCATCACGTCAGTTTTTCGGCCTCACTGGCTCACCGGCTCAAGGGAAAATGAATCTGCATGGATGTAATAAAAAGGTTATAAGTTGGCCAAAGTGTGCCTCTAGGTCATATTAGCACTGGATAGCCATATAGGCCCTCAGGCTGATATGGCTACTCCAGTGCCAATATGACCTAGAGGCACACCTCGGCCATATAATAACCTGTATTTATTAACCCATTTAAGCCAAATAGACTTACCTATACTTATCAGTAGGATGAGTCCAATTTTAGGGGCCTTTGGATATTGATTTACAATTTCATGGAAATTCTAATAGAACATTCTGTAAGCAAACAGTGAAGATCCTGATCAGACACTGCATTATACTGTGTCTGATCTGGGTCTGAACTGTTTGCCTAAGTCTCATAAAAGGACACTAGGCTTATATTGATTAAGCAACTATGATAGTATGGCATTTATATACATTTTAGCCCAAAAAGCCCGCATTATCCCTTTGTATTCGGGAAACCCCCTAAAACAAGTTAGTGCTTTTGCAAACAGTAAAGACCCAGATGAAATGTCGCATAATAATGGGGCATTTAATCAGGGTTTACACTGTTTGTAAAGGTAAAAATGATCTCCAGATGAAAGACGAGTAAATATTTTTTTGAAAAATCATAACCTGACACCCTTAGATATTACCAATGGACTATCCCAAGCTTATTGTATCAAACCAAAAGGATAAATCCATTAGTATACAATTGGTTATATGGGTTAGTTACGAACAAGGCCAATGCAGAAAACAACGGAGCAAATACAATCATTTTTTTACCCACCAGTTTAAAC
Source organism: Loripinus fragilis (assembly GCA_964019695.1). NCBI lineage: Eukaryota > Metazoa > Mollusca > Bivalvia > Lucinida > Lucinidae > Loripinus > Loripinus fragilis. The sequence goes on from OZ026530.1 coordinate 10,095,408, forward strand.
ATATATTAAGGGTGATCATTGAGGCGGTTCTTTTGAGTCCCCACAACATATGTTTTGGTTGAGAAATAACAAAAATAATTTTTGATATCTTATCTGGAGACAGGTCAGACTGTTCAGCTGATCTGTGCCGTTGGGGTTCATATACACCAAAAATGTTTATTGCACCTTTTCATGTGATATCTATTAAATCCCATTAACTGAAAATATTCTGCACATCATTTATTTTCAAGGAATGAAACTTCATTGGGCTGATTTGCATGAAATTCACATTTCATTTTGACAACAGCTATGGAAGAAAATATATCATAATTATTATGTTCCAGCTTATCAGATTTAAACTGGCTACACAATCAGCAAAGATTAGATGAGCTTGCAGAAATGCACAGTCTGGCTAAAGTGTTTGCTGCTCGTACACGCAAAGAAGCTTTAGATAAAAATAAGGCTTCCACCTGAAGCCCAACTTGATAGTTGTCAAGGCATAGTTAATGAATGTTTTCTGAGCATATGCTATTAGAACCATTATTTAATGAGCTGGGACATGTGATTTTTGATTTGTGTGTCTGATCAGGAAATGAGCATATTTTTTACTTTTCCTTGTTAGTCTCATTGAACCATATAGGGTAACCTCTGTTTATGAAGATGGAAGTCAACCTATATATGGGCCTTGTCACGACAAAACCTGTCCTCGGGGTTTCCGCCAAAGTGAGATTCAAACCAGCCTGCTCAGCTACAGATACTAGCTAGAAAAATGAAATTTCGCCTTGTGGCAAGCTTAGATATGGTACTTACCAAAATGCGAACAACACAGGCGCTGATCAGACTGCACAGATGTGCAGGCTGGTCTGCGCCTGTATTGTTCGCAAACCCCTGAAGACAGGTTTTCTCGCGTCGAGGCCCATATAAACCTGGTGTACATTTTATGGGACACAGGAAAACAATGCAGACCCAGATCAGGTGCTACATTCTGCAGCATCTGATCAGTGTCTTCACTGTTTGCTGATAAGATGTTCTATAAAAATTGAATTAAAATTGTAAAGTGATGTCCAAACGACCCTTTTTATTGAAATAGACTTATCCAATTGATAATGATGGTAAAGTCCATTACTGCATTGGGTGTAAATGGGTTAGTACACAATCAAAATGATGTAAGTGCTGGTCATTATCATATTACAGCCTTGTTATATGTCAAAAAAATAAACATTATCATTATCATCATGACACATAATTTTTATCATTATCATAATCATCCTTTAAACAGGCCACTTCAGCTAACTTATACAAAGGTCCCATAGCTCCTCAGACTCTATAAAAAAGAAGTCAAAAAACATTTTCATCAAATAAAGTTTTTTATATCCTAATGGTGTTAAAATACCAAAGTGCACATCTAGAGTATTTTACTCCAAAGATTTGAATAAAATGAGTATTATATGCACTGATATTTATAGCTAAAATTTGAATGAAATGAGTATTTTATCCAAGCTTTGAATGAAATGAGTTTTTTTCTCAATGATTGGAAAGGAAGTGAGTGTTTTACCCCTGAGTTGAAATGCAATGAGTATTTTACTCACTGATTTGAAAAAGAAATGAGTATTTTACTCACTGATTTGAAAGGAAATGAGTATTTTAACCCTGATATGACTTATAATTAGTATTTTATCACATGGCATGGCGTCTAGGAGTGATATAATGCCATGCAATAAAATCAATAATCCACTAGTGGTTTACAGATTTAGTAACACTACATAATGGTGTACAGTTTATAGTTGCATAAAATATGGCAAAATCTTGACGTTTTCACACTAAAACAAGATTTCTAAATTAATTTCAATGCTATTTGATAATAGATTTTGAATCTTATATTCATGCTCCTGTATTAGTAAATTTATAAACTTGTTGCAAAAAGAGATCAAATACTCCGCTAGTCTCGCATTTGATCTCTTATTCAACTCATTTAATAAATTCAATTTATCATCTGACATCACGTCGGGTAGTGACATAACGCCAGTCATTTAAATCGATAAATCACTAGTGGTTTACAGATTTTGGTAACACAATGTAATGGCATCCGTAATAATGTTGCGTTTATACGGCAAAATCTTAACCATGTTTTGCGTCGTTTACAGTAGTTTTAGGGTCATATGATAAATAGAATATAACATTTGTGCTCCTGTATTATTGGATTTATTAAACTTGTTGGGAAAAAGAGATAAATGCTTGGCAAGCCTTGCATTTTATCACTTTTCCCCAACTCATTTAATAAATCCAATAAAACATATGCACTCATGTTAGATCCAACAAAACATTAGCACCCATGTTAGATCCTTTATTTAGACCCTGACTGAAATTTCACGTAGTTATGTATCTTTAAATGTAGAGATTCAACTTCAAGTTTAATACAATTTCTAGAAATATTTTATACTGTACACATCAATATTTTTCAGACCTTGTCAGAGTTATGTTCCATGCTGACCAAACTCCCTGAAGACAGACTTGTATCTTTGTTCACCAGACATCTGTGTAACTTGGATCATTCAGAGTCCCTAAAAGCTTGCCTGATCTCCAGCTTACAGAAGCTTGTGTGTGCCAATGTGATCAGGAAAGAAACAATGGCTACGTATTTGTTAGATTGTTTGAAAATCAAACATTCTACACTTATTAAACAGGTATGGAACATCGGACATTCTAGAATATTGATATTTACCCTGTAGTTGGTTTATAGAGAATAGCAATCTGTGTTTACTTGATATGAAAATTATATCACTCAGGAATGTAGGTGATTTGGTAAACAATGAGTCCTGCCGACTCATTGTTTACTGAATCACTACCATTCCTGACGATGATAAATAATGCGTTGTAACACAGTGACATGCAAATGATGACAATCATGTGACTTAGCCCTGCCTTTAGGTCACTCGCATCTGTAATGACATGGCTGCATTGCATCGAGCGTGTTTCTGTGTCTACAACACACTCAGAACTATGTAATTTGCAAGTGATACTCCTGACCTCATTTTATGAGACAAAATTGACACAGGAATCATTTGAAAAGAGAGCTAAGAAAAGGTTTGTTTATGTTTGCCAGGAAGAAAATTCCTGAATTCACCTGAACTAGACAAGAACCAATATGGCGAGTCTTATTTTCTACTCATTTATGTGTTGAGCTAAACAGTATTCACTCCAATTTATCCAAATTATATCTCGCTAACTCAGCTTAAGGAGTGAGTAGATCACAGTCCCTATATCAATGACCCTTCATCATGATTTCGTAAATGGTCTAATCACATTTATAAGCAAATTTTATTCACATTTTGTTTGATAGCAAGGTTGCAAGGATTGGATGAAATACTTTTTGAGTTAAATTGATTGAAAATTTTGTTATTGATTATCTGCGTTTTACAGCATATCACCATACTTTATTAATTGTGTAAGTTGGCAGCTAATGTCAGTTTAAACCATGATCTTTGCTTTGGCTCATATGCTGTTGAGCAGTGGGCTAAACAGTATTCACTGCAATTTATCCAAATTGACATTTTGTTGAGTACATGTAACAAAGTTGCTTTGGATTTTAATACTTTTTGCATTAAACTGATTGAAAAGGTTATAGACTACGAATAAATCTGTGTAAAACGGACACTCTTAAAAATATATAAAATTGGTTTTCGTTTCTGGTGTCCAATTGTGAGAATGTCACTTTCCCATTGGTACCCTGGGTCAGGTGTGGTATTTGATTGTATCAATTCCTGATCTTTGCAACCTAACTTACTTTCAAGACCAATTAACACTTCATGTAGGTCAAAAGCATTGCAGAATGCTCCTCTTGGAGCATTCTGCAATACTTTCGATCTTCATTAAGCTACCATTTGTCATTATAATATTTGTTTTGTCTATTTTTGAGTGGCCCTTTTACACATTTTTGCTGTATCTCTGTTTTACAGCGTATCACTGTGCTTTATCAACTGTGTAAGTTAGGAACTAATGTCGGATTAAACCGGGATCCAGACAAGATGGATTTTACCCTCTCTTTCCTAGACAACTATGTATCACAGAGAATAGAGCAGGGAGCCAGGCCATATAAACCTAGGTGTCTGCGGCTAGGAACCAGAGATGAAGGTAAATATAAAGCTGCATAGTCTGTAACTTTTGTTCTTTTAATTTTAGAAATGAAGTTTCTATTTTTCAAGAATACAGTAAAAATATTGAATTTAGTGATAAAATGCTCACTGAGATTTTAAGTGTTATTATATTTCCATCAGTGAGCAGACCGAAAATAAGTTTTTAACTGCAAAGTCTTTCTTTTTTCAATGGGTTTATTCATGTAGCCTTTATCCCAGTCATTTGGATAATATTAACTCTATGAATTGATTTGTTTTCTACACATTGTTAGGAGTTTGTAATAGTAATACCTCAGTGCTATAAAACACACCTCGTTTTGACAAAAATTTAGAATCAATACAATATTTTTTTACCATGGAATTTTGCAAAGAAATTTTTGGAAAATGATCCATGAAATGGCAACGGAATTTTACAGAGGAATGATAGGAAATGGTCATTTTCCTATAATTCCCTTGTAGAGTTGTCCCTTTAAAACAAGATTCACTCTAACCATGATCCATACATATGGACACCAAATATGGCCTTATAAATAGATATAGAAGATCTTTCATGAGTGCTCATGTTTTATTGAATAAATTTAATAATACAAGAACACAAATATTAGATTCTATTTATCATATGACATTTAGATAACTTTGAAAGCTCATTTCTTCTGTAAAAACGTTATAATCTTGTCATTATGTACGCAACCTTGTTTTGGACGTCATAAAGTTTCACAAAAATCTATAAGCCACTAGTGGTTTATCGATTTTATTGCATGGCGTTAATTTACTCCCAGACGTGACCTCATATGATAAAGTACTGTACTCAAAAAAACCATGTTTTTTAGATGCTGTGGGTCACTTAGCACAACCTGCCCCTTTACCTTCGGTACAGACAGAGGAACATGCAGGATCAGCCTATTCCAGTAGTCAGTACAAGACGGGTAGCAGCCCTTCATCTGGCAAATACCAGGAAGAGAGGTAAATCTTGTATTTTTGAATTAGTGTTGTGTTTGTAATGGGCTAAGTAGCACAACCTGTTTCTTTATCTTCTGTACAGACAGATGAACAGACAGAATCAGTATATTCCAGTAGTTGGTACAAGACAGGTAGCAGTGCTTCATCTGGCAAATACCAGGAAGTGAGGTAAATCTTGTATTTCTAAATTTATGTTGTGTGCATAATGGGCTAAGTAGCACAACCTATTCGTTTACCTTCTGTACAGACAGACGAACAGACAGGATCAGTATATTCCAGTTGTCAGTACAAGACACGTAGCAGTGCTTCATCTGGCAAATACCAGGAAGGGAGGTAAATCTTGTATTTCTAAATTTATGTTGTGTGCATAATGGGCCAAGTAGCACAACCTGAACCTTTACCTTCTGTACAGACAGATGGACAGACAGGATCAGCAAATTTCAGTAGTCAGTACAAGACACGTAGCAGTGCTTCATCTGGCAATTACCAGGAAGGGAGGTAAAACTTGTATTTCTAAATTTATGTTGTGTTTGTAATGGGCCAAGTAGCACAACCTGTTCCTTTATCTTGTGTACAGACAGATGAACAGACAGGATCAGCATATTCCAGTCGTCAGTACAAGACAGGTAAACTCGATTTTTTATGTTTTTCACATTGATTTTCGGCGATAACTCTTTTATTATTAATTTTAGCAAACTGTGTTTGCGATGAAACTTGTAGAGAAAAATTAGCGTCGATTTCTGCAAGAGGTCGGAAGTTTGTGGCACAAACAGATTTTTGTGTACATAGATGAAGATTTTACAACAAATTGAATTCAGCCAAATTTTCTTGGTCTTATATTGACAGGTAAAATTCGAAGAGGCGTGACAGAAACGGTTCATCTCAAAAGAATATTCACAAGGGGTGTATATACACTTATTCAACGGTTGTCTATAGCATAATCCTGACGTATGTAGGCTTGTTAGTACCGTGCATATTCAGAATCTACTACGAGCATGATTATTTGTAGGTACAGAAGCTGTGATATCGCATGACGCGTCGTTTTTCTCTTATGCACGTGTTCCTAAACGGACAGTTTCGAGATGACTCAACTAGCTTAACGCATGGGCAAATCAGGCGCGATTTACAATATATTTGAACAAACCATCCATCGCCTTTCTTATTGAATCGGGGCGGTGCAAAGTAACTTTTTGACTGACATATTTGACTTAGTTTATTTGCGCTTTCCTTAAAATGTTCAGAGTGCATCTATGCGCAGAGTTAAATGCAGCATCTTGGATGTTGGAACTGCTTGAAGAAGTTGGCGCTAATTTTTCTCTACAACTTTCATCGCGAACACAGTTTACTAGAATAAATAATAAAAACGTTATCGCCAAAAATCAATGTGAAAAACATAAAAAATCGAGTTTAGCAGCGCTTCATCTGGCAAATACCAGGAAGGGAGGTAAATCTTGTATTTCTAAATTTATGTTGTGTTCATAATGGGCCAAGTAGCATAATCTGTTCCTTTACTTTCTGTACAGACAGATGGACAGACAGAATCAGTATATTCCAGTAGTCAGTACAAGATAGGTAGCAGTGATTCAACTTGCAAATACCAGAAAGGGAGGTAAATCTTATGTTTCTAAATTTATGTTGTGTTCGTTTTGGGCCAAGTAGCATAACCTGTACCATTACCTTCTGTACAGACAGATGAACAGACAAGATCAGTATATTCCAGTAGTCAGTACAAGACCGGTAGCAGTGCTTCATCTGGCAAATACCAGGAAGGGAGGTAAATCTTGTATGACTAAATTTATGTTGTGTTTGTAGTGGGCCAAGTAGCACAACCTGTTCATTTACCTTCTGTACAGACAGATGAACATGCAGGATCGGCATATTCCAGTAGTCAGTACAAGCCAGGTAGCAGTTCTTCATCTGGCAAATACCAGGACGGGAGGTAAATCTTGCATTTCTAAATTTATGTTGTGTTCAATTTTGGCCAAGTAGCACAACCTGCCCTTTACCTTCGGTACAGACAGAGGAACATGCAGAATCAGCATATTCCAGTAGTCAGTATAAGACGGATAGCAATGCTTCATCGGGCAAATACCAGGAAGGGAGGTAAATTTTGTATTTCTAAATTTATGTTGCGTTCATAGTGGCCCCAAGTAGCACAACCTGTCCCTTTACCTTCTGTACAGACAGACAAACAGACATCTTGTCATACCAAGGGTTGCGATTCGCTATCTTAACCCTTGGCCTTACAATGATACTTTCTTCTGATTGAGTACGTAATAAAACAAAAATAGTAACAATCAATATGATCAATCACATAGGGGTGCAAAAAAATCGATAAACACCAGGCCTCCAGATAAGACGGAGTAATTAATTTACATTCAGTTTTCTTATTTAACAACTAAAATATACATTTTATATGCTCAAAAGAACTGTCACATTAAGATGGTTATTTTGAGCACCCATTATATAATTTTGAACTGAAGGATAGAAGAAAAATGAATAATTTTACAACCAAACTCTTTGCTCATCTGGACTTATGGAGACTTAACAGGCGGTGTATATTAGATGCGGACAAACTGCTACGTTTAATCTGATTGGCAGGAAGGGATTATCGGAAAAATCCTTCCTGGCGTTTTCATTGGTCGTTTAGTCCGCGCTTATAATAAATTTTGAGGGTCGTGAGATGAAGGGTTTGTCGAAAGGTAGATATGACGAAACCTTCGCTGGTGAAGATGACGAACAGACAGAATCAGCATATTACAGTAGTCATTACAAGACAGGTAGTAGTGGTTCATCTGGCAAATACAAGGAAGGGAGGTAAATCTAGTATTTTTAAATTTATGTTGTGTTTGTAATGGGCCAAGTAGCACAACCTGTTCCTTTACCTACTGTACATACAGATGAACAGACAGAATCAGTATATTCCAGTAGTCAGTACAAGACGGGTAGAAGTGCTTCATCTGGCAAATACCAGGAAGAGAGGTAAATCTTGGATTTCTGAAATTTATGTTGTTTTTGTAATGGGCTAAGTAGCACAACCTGTTCCTTTACCTACTGTACAGACAGATGAACAGACAGAATCAGTATATTCCAGTAGTCATTACAAGACAGGTAGAAGTGCTTCATCTGGCAAATACCAGGAAGGGAGGTAAATCTAGTATTTTTAAATTTATGTTGTGTTTGTAATGGGCCAAGTAGCACAACCTGTTCCTTTACCTACTGTACATACAGATGGACAGACAGAATCAGTATATTCCAGTAGTCAGTACAAGGCCGGTAGCAGTGCTTCATCAGGCACATACCTGGAAGGGAGGTAAATCTTCTGTTTCTTAATTTATGTTGTATTATTAATGGGCCAAGTAGCAAAACCTGCACCTTTACCTTCTGTACAGACAGATGAACAGACAGGATCAGTATATTCCAGTCGTCAGTACCAGACAGGTAGCAGTGCCTCATCTGGCAAATACCAGGAAGGGAGGTAAATCTTGCATTTTTAAATTTATATTGTGTTATTACTAATGGGAGCTGATGTACGTACGTTGCAATGAGAAAGTATCATACTGGGTTGCGGTGCACAATGTAAAAATGACAAATATAAAGTCAATTGAAATTTCAGTCTCACTTATTTTTATCATGGGCCAGCATTCTAAATGCATATTTGCTAAAGCCTCCTTTTTCTTGCACACCGGATAAGGATACCTGAAATTTTACCCTGGGACAGAAAATCTTATTTAACCCATGCTATGTTACCTAGGACATCAGGTAACATCATCCTGTGAAATTGCAACTTAGCGTATTCAGGGACTTCTGTAAGCTTATTTAAAATAGATAGATGAACAAATAAATAAATAAAAACAGTGATGAGCAAGAAAAAGAATCCATTATTCCTGTGAGGGTAGGAAAGAAAAATCCGTCCCGTGAGATCACCGTTTGTCATCACTCGGCAAGCCTCGTGATGGGAAACTGCGATCCTTGGGACGGATTTTTCTATTTAACCCTCACACTCATGATTGATTCTTATATAACACCCATGTTGACATATCCAGTGGGAATTGAGGTCTAAAGTTTGGCCTAAGTCTTCCTCTACTTTAGTACTTTGTGTATGCTTAAGCAAAGGCTCTCATAGGTCCAGATAAGGAAATTTTATGAGCGTAAAAATGAAACTTTTTCTTTCCCATCAATTTAAACATGACTTTTTTTGTGTTTTGAGTACCCACAACATATGTTTTGGATGAGAAATAAAGAAAATAGATTTCCAATACACACTCTTATCTGGAGGCCTGGGATCCAATTAAGGATGTGATTATAATTTGAATTATAATTAAAAGAGGACAGAACCATTAACAGTGTAAAATATTTTTTCAAACCAAGCACTTTCAGCTTTTGCCTTCATCAGAGATTTAAGTCTATAGAATCTTAACAGATACACAGGTCTCCTGATAAGAAAATGTAATCAATAAATTATTTTTATTTCTCAACCGAAACATATGTTTAAAGAACTGTCTCGATGGGACGGTTCTTTTGAGCACCCAAAAAATGTTAAAACTGATGGATTAGAAAAAAATCTCAATTTACCCTCAAAAATTGTTTTTACTTCGAGCATTGGACACATGTATTACCTTTATGCAGTGATTTTGGATTATAAGTGCTTTTTGGGGGCCAATGAGAAAGAAACTTCACCCACATTTGGCCAATCAAATCACAAACAATCTTTTGCAAAGTAATTGAGAGAAATTAAATTTTGCACCATGAAATGTAAAATTCCCAAGTGTGATTGATATAAATAAGAAAGATTAACTTTTCTTTTCAGTGAAGCTAAGCTTGATCTGAGTGGTAAAAGAAGAGTTTGGGGTAAGCAGGGAATCCTTAGTCAAGAACTAGCAACAGGAAAACCAGAATCAATCAGGGTAAATGAGCTGTGACATGAGATTTCCAACAAGTGGTATGTGCTACCAGCAAAGGCTCAGACCAGCCTCCGCATATGCGCAGTCTGATCAGAGCCTTTGCTAGTCCCTTGAATATTCTATGACTGTTAAGCTACAGACTGAACTGCATTTGGAGTTTCTTAGCTTAAACAGAGGCTGCATAGGCTCGTCCGAGTCAGAATACCACATTGTTGTAAATCACATGTTGCGGCTCAAATATGCTTTGCTAGTGAGTCTAATAAGAGCAAGTAGCCAGCAAAAGGTAGCTGCACCAGCAAAGCCTCAGATCAGCCTATGCATGCAGTCTGATCACTGTCTTTGCGAGGTGCTCTATGCGTAGCCAAGGTCCCAACAAGAGGGCCATAGTCTATGCGTAGCCAAGGTCCCAACTAGAGAGCCATAGTGGCCCTGAATCACTCACCAGTCTGTACTATTTACACCAGTCATATAAGCTTATGCGACACCTAGGAGGCCCATTTAGGGCCCCAGAAGCATAATTTGAACAGCTTGGTAGAGATCCACTAGATGATGTTACATACCAAATATCAAGGCTCTAGGCCCTGTGGTTTCAGAAAAGAAGATTTTTTCATGTTTTCCCTATATTAAGCCTATGTAAAACATATGACCCCTGGGGCATTATTTCAACAAACTTGGTAGAGGTCCACAAGGTGATGCTACATACCAAATATCAAAGCTCTAGGCCCTGTGGTTTCAGACAAGATTTTTTCACGTTTTCCCTATATAAGCCTATTTAAAACATTTGACCTCCGGGGTGGTCTACTAGGTGATGCTACATACCAAATATCAAGGCTTTAGGCTTTGTGGTTTCAGTCAAGAAGATTTTCCTATAGAAGCCTATGTAAAACATGTGACCACCGGGATGGGGCCATTTTTGGCCCCAGGGGTATAATTTGAACAAACTTGGTTCCAGACATGAAGATTTTTTAAATTTGCATCTCAAAAATCTATTTTTAGCCTCTACGACCTAGATATGCTATGGACCAGAACCATTTGAATTATTTGGCAGAGGGTCACGCAAGGATCATTTGGGTGAAATTATTTCGAAATTGGACCAGGGGTTTAGAAGGAGTGGTCATTTTAAGTCAATTTAAGTCAAGACAGACGATGGACAGAGACCGATCACAAAAGCTCACCTTGTCACTATGTGACAGGTGAGCTAATAAAATCACCATATTGAAGGCAAAGGCTCTAGCCAGACTGTGTGGATGCAAAGGCTGATTTTAATGTTCGTTGTACGCACATGCCAACTTTTACCTTATGCTGGATACCAGCTTATACTATTTCTGAAAGAGATGACTAGAAAGCCCAGGGGACAAAAATATTTCAATATTGCACTTTTTCTGCAGGACGAGTGACTTACAATTTTCACTTGTCCTGCAAACACATGCACTAGTCCTTTAAAAGCATATGCAATAAAGAACATAATGGAATGATATGCAATATGACTTCCTCGAGTAATTCTTTCCAAAGCACTCTTCCTACAGGACAGGGTGAGTGCTACAAGTGCTCTGGGAAGAATTACTCGTCCTTTCTAGATTTCACTCGTGATTACAAGTGGATGAGTGGAAATTTTGTTCCCTGAAGCTAGGATTGGGCCTCATTACGAATAAAATTGAGCCGCGACATGTGATTCCATACAATGTGGCATTTTGACAAGTGTTGACTCAGTAGAGCTTGTGCAGCCTCCTTTTAAACTTAAAAACTCCAAAAGATGTTCTGTCAGTAGCTTAACAGTCAAAGAATATTCAAGCAACTAGCAAAGGCTCTGATCAGACTACGCGTATTCAGAGGCTGGTCTGAGGCTTTGCTGTGGCACAAAGCACATTGTTGGAAATCTCATATGGCGGCTCTTATGTCCTTGTATTAAATGGGCCTCAACATGAGAAAACCTATAATAGTGGTTTCGGACCAAATAAGGTTCAAACCAGCTTGCTCAGCTATGAAGACTGGCCAGAATATTAAATTTTGTAAGAGGGGAGTATGGATATCATACATTAACAAAGGTACTGATCAGACTGAGTGGATGTGCAGGCTAGCCCCGAGGTTATACAACTTTTTTCATGCTCAACTCAACTAAGCACAGAATTTCAACTGCTCAAAAAACTAATATATCGACAAATCAAGAAGTTTATTGCTCTTAGTCTCTCAGATGTTGTATTTATCATGCTAATAAATAATTGTTGGCATTTTAACATTTATGAGCAGGATAAATTTCTTGCTCCGCTGAGTTGAGCATGGATTAAGTTTTATAACCTTGGGGCCTGGTCTTCACCTTGTTGTTGCCAAGTTTTCTCACAGCGTGGCCCAAATAAGGCTGAGTTGAATATTTTATTCCTTGACCTTTTACTTTATTTACATTTTTTTCGCTAAAAAAAATCTTAATTATCTCGGCCTTTGACTTTCCATCAGTGTTTGCACAGGCTTGAAAAGTACTTGAAATTAGAAGGCTTTCTTGAAAAGTCCTTGAAAATTAATTCTGCCTTGAAAAGTACAGGAAAATCACTCAAAAGCCTTGAAAAGTCCTTGAATTCTACTATTTTCTTAAGGACTTAGCACTGTTGTTAGAAACCTATATCAGTATAAAATTGTTGTGCCTGTATTTGGTGCAGCATATGCTGCACCAAATATAGGCACAACAATTTTATACTATTTTTCCAGTACTAGTGTCTCCACTATCTCAGTTTTAGCATTTCTGAAGTAGACTTTTAACACTTAGATCAGTATTTTTCATTAACTTAAGTCCTTGAAAACTGTTGGAGAGGCTTTGAAAAGTCCTTGAAAAGTCCTTGAAGTTTACTGATACTTGCCTGTATGAACCCTGATCATGTATTTTCAGGAATCCTATGAGAGTGAAATTGATTTACAGAAAAAAGAAATGACAGCTGCTTTGTTTGGTGGACTAGCATATAAGGTAACCTGTTTCAGATATTACAAGTACAGAATGGGAGCCCAGTGGCTCAGTGGTAGAGTGCTTGACCCAAGACCGAGGGGTAGCTGGTTTGAGCGTCACTGTGGTTGTGGTCCTTGAGCAAGACACATTTATCCTAGCTAGCTAAGTACTGGTTTAACCCAGGAAGACCCGTCCCTGCTTTACTGAAAGATTGTTGATGGGGCGTAAAGAATCAAAACAAATAAACAAGTACAGACCCCCAGACAAGCATGCATAATTGAAAATAAATTTTCTTATTTCTCGAACAAAAGATATGTTGTGGGTACTCAAAAGAACCGTATTAATGAGACGGTTCGTTTGGGCACCCGCAAAACATGTTTAGACTGATGGCTGAGAAAATAATCACGAGTTTATGCTAAAAAGCTGGCTTAACTGGACTTATAAAGTATTATTGTTTTATTATTCTTGAAAGTGCTGATAGAGTGCATCTGGATTGTATAGAAGGGTCGGGAGCAGATCCAGAATTTCTTGAAAAGGGGTTCAGATGTATAAAGAGGGTATTGATTTGCAGATTTTACTAAATTTTATGCTAAATATTTTTGTTTATCTGGGCATGACATATAACAGATACCAGAAATTAGGCAATTTTGAACATTGAATGCTTAATTTATAAAAAAAAATGCAGTCACTGGTTTCAGTGGTCTGAGTCTTTTCAGCATTTTTTTTCAGCTTGAATGTAAAGGAAATATCCCGGTGTAAGCATAAATTGTCAATGAAACGGTTCTTTTGAGTATGAACAGCATATGTTTTAGTTGAGAAATAAGAATGTGAAATACACTCTCTTAACTAGGGGTTTGAACTGTAAGTAAGTTTAACACCTACCTATACTGACGGACTTTAAAAACGCAACACTGACATGAACAATTCGATTTTCATTTAATTACCTGAGCTAACAAAATACATTTTATATCAAATTAAAGCTAAATTAAGTGGCTTTTATCTTGGAAAAAATGATAATCCTAGGCATTTCATAACACATCAAAAACGTCATCTTAACAGGGCTAGGGTCTGTTAATTATGAGGCACAAAGTTATTAACGCGTATGACCACCATTATTCTCAATCACGGCACGTAGACGTTGTCTCATTGACCTTGTTAAACGTCTCACAGTCCTTCTTGGAATGTTCTGCCATTCTTGTTGAAGAGCCAGGCCAAGTTCTCGCAGGTTCTTGGGAGGGTTTGGACGTTCACGCACCCTTCTACCCAGCTCATCCCACATATGCTCGATTGGGTTCATATCCGGCGAAACTGCCGGCCAGTCCATGACATTGACACCGTTTTGTCTGAGAAAGTCCTGGGTTAGTCTAGCAGAGTGGGGACGAGCGTTATCTTGTTGAAAAATCAAGTTCTGATTCTGACGTTGACGTCGAAGGAGCGGCAAAAGCACGGGGTTAAGAATTCCGTCAATGTAGCGACGTGCAGTTAATGTTCCATCAAGAATGATCAAGTTACAACGAAACCCTGCATTTATGGCACCCCACACCATGACACTACCGCCACCGAATCTGTTACGTTCAAGAACACAATTGTCTGCAAAGCGTTCATTCCTTCGACGGTAACAACGAATTCTCCCATCAGCAAAACTTAAATTAAAGCGAGACTCATCTGAGAAAACGACTCTGGCCCAGTTCTGACGTTGAACGTTAAGTTTTTGATTAGCCCAGTCCACCCTTCGTTGTCTATGACGTCGCGTCAGAACTTGACCTTTATAAGGCCTACGGCAAACAATACCACGCTCTTTAAGTCGACCTTGAACAGTTCTAGGGTGAATGTGTCGGTGATGCCTGCCAACAACTGTTGCAGCCGTTGATACTGCAGATCGGTACCTGTCCCTAAGGTGACGTAACCGGATGAGATTGTCCTGACGTCGAGTAGTCACACGGGGCTGACCAGACCTAGGGCGGTCTTTTGTTGAGCCTGTCACTATAAACTTTCTGTTTAGCCGCGAAACAGTTGAAACATTGACTGCAAAACGTCTTGCAACTTCACGTTGACTTATTCCTGCATTTAACATTCCAATAATTTGGTTCCTTGAATCAGGATCCAGTCGCGGCATGGCGTTGAAACTTCCTGATGTTTTTTATCTTTATTTTGCAAACGAATAGCTATCATTTGAGCTATACATGAATCGATTCATTAATTTATGCATGAAAAAATCATGCAAAATAAAGGAAAATTCATTACCTGCACGTGCTACTGCCTCCGTCTACTCTATATGGTTCAGTGAACAGTAAACGGTCGAATAAACCTTCTGCGATGATGCTTATATACATTTAAGTGAAAGAAAATATTTTAAGATAAGTAACGTTTGAATTATTTACGAAATGAAAAAACGAATACAGTGTTGCGTTTTTAAAGTCCGTCAGTATATTAATAAATTTATTAACAATTATGTTAAAGGTTAACAAGTGCATGAAATGTACAAAATATGAAACCTGTGCAATTTCTTTCGATGGTGATAGCAATGTACAACTGACACAGGTATTTTGACCAGAGTAACTTTTTGGTTTGTTCTTGGACAACTTTTCAGAACATGAAAATATATGATTAGGCACTATAAAATGCAAAAGTTTTTTTCATTATTGAGAAATATTTCTTATTAACCCTATTTATACCCATGCTTTAATCGTCGAGTGTGACGGACAGTGTGTACAACATAGATACTGAAAAAAAAATGTAAAGAGGTTCTTTTGGCAAACATAGTCAGGGTTGGCACAGGTTTGAAAAGTACTTGAATATACAGGACTGTCTTGAAAAGTCCTTGAAAATTAAATTTGCCTTGAAAAGTACTTGAAAAACACTGAAAGGCCTTGAAAGTCCTTGAATTTTACCATTTACTTGAGGATTCAACACTGTCTTTGGAGAGTTAAATCAGTATAAAATTGTGGTGTCTTTGTTTGGTGCAGCATATGCTGCACCAAATAAGACACCACAATTTTATACTAATTTTCTAAATTTATATCTTTAATAATGCAGTCTAGCATTTCAATAATAGACTTTTAAAGTGTAAATCAGTATTTTTCATAAAAATTCAGTTCTTGAAACAGTAGGAAAGTCTTTAGAAGTCCTTGAAAAGTGCTTGAAGTTTACACAAACTTGCCTGTATGAACCTTGATAGAAATCCCAGATGAAACTCTGCACAAGTGGCTTTTTTCAGGGTATTTACTGTTTGCTAAGACATAGAAAATATCCCCAGAAACTGAAATACATCTTAATGTGGAAAATGTAATTTGTGACCCCTTCATATATACAATAATGAAACCATCCCATATTTAACCATTTGTATATGGGAAACTCGTATATGCGTACTTTTGCAAATAGTGAAGATCAGATGAAATGCAGCATAATTCCTGCATTACATCAGGGTCTATACTGTTTGCAAAGGAAAAAAAAAGATCTTCAGGCAAAATACTACAATATTTTTTGAAAATTAAAATTTAACACCCCTAAATATGTACACTGGACTATCCCAAGTTTAATGTATCAAACCAGAAGGATGAATCCATTAGTATACAACAGGTTGATGAATTTGAGCAAACAAAATACCCATTAGTATACGAAAGAAGATCTGAATTTTTTGCACACGGGATAAGGATATCTGAGATTTTACCCTGGGATAGAAAATCTTATCTTACCCAAGCTATCTTTACCCAGGCTGTCACGTGAGGGATATACACATTGGTTGTATTGGAACTCACGCACATGGTCGTCAAGTGACGTCATTGTTATGTTAAAGTGACATCATCACTTGAAATTGCATCTTATTGTATTCAGGGACTTCTGGAAGCTTATTTTAAAATCTAAAAAAAAACTGGTGAGCAAGAAAATAATCCATTATTCTTATGAAGATAGGATAGAAAAATCCGTCCCTCGGATCACAGTTTGTCATCACTCGGCAAGCCTCGTGATGCCAAACGGCAATCCTCGGGACGGATTTTTCTATCTAACCTTCACACTCATGATAGATTCTTCTATTCCTTTCAGGGTAATGAAGATTCTTCAGCAACAAAATTTGGTGCCACTGACCAGGATTTATCTGCAAGACTGTCCAGTGCTGACTCAGCTGGATGGAGAAGCTTTCACAAACATCAGACAACATTGGATAAAATAAGACCAGAAGTGGAAGGAATGTCATTGGAAAGTTGCAGTCTGGATTTGTATAGTAAAGACAGAGAGGTTAACATGAAAAGTGAAACTCATGAAACACAGAATTTTATACAGTTTAGTGGTAAAGATTTAACGCCTACTGATACTGGCTATGAATCTAAAGTGATACCTGATATTCATCCTGATAAAGGTGAAGCCTCAGATACATCAACTGTCCATTCAAAATCCGAAACAGACCTCAATTTTGACGATCATGAAATAAGTAGTATACAAGGTGACAGATTGTGTGAAAACCAAAACTTTGACAATTTCTCAACAGAAGGCTATGATAGAACTAGCATGGTTGACTTTAAATCCTCTGGTGCCATCCCAAAGAGGTATGTGTCCAATGAGAATGTGCCAAAAGTTATATCACCAATAGAACAAAAAGATAAGTCAGATCAAAATGATCTAGATGAAGCTTTATCAATGCTTCTTAATGATAGTTCAAATTTTGTCAATATTTCTGTAGCTTTCCAAGATCTTTCATCAGAATCAATGTCTTCCAGTAAACACTCATGTGTTGTAGTCAGAGAATCACTTTATAACTATAAAGAAGACAGAACTTTGGATGACATCCTGCCTGAAGCTGCTCAGAAAATGACTGATGGTCAAGGTGTGTCAGAGGAGAATGTTGGTGTTAATAAGGTTGTGAATCAAAGTGTATATGATGAAAATGAGGATGTAGATCAAAGTATTTATGATGAAAATGAGGTTGCTAATAGAAGCATACATGATGAAAATGAGAACGTAAATCAAAGTATTTATGATGAAAATGCGGTTGCTGATAGAAGCTTACATGAAGATGAGGCTCAGGGAAGTCTATATGATGATGATACTTGACAAGTATAGCTTTTAGAAAAATTAAGATTTCCATAGACACCACACGTTTTCAATGTGATGGACGTTCCATGTTGCCAACATATTTCATAGTACTCTGTAATTTGGTCAGAATATTTTTATTAGTTGATTTACAAACCCTCATACTGTAATTTTCCGAAAAGTAGAAATTTTTTTTTCTAAAAATATTTTTTTTATTTTATCCACCGAATCTAAATATCATTCGTTTCATTGAAAAAAATTTTTTTGGAGGTTCTGTCTGTGTATTTTTTGATAGTGACACTGTTTATAGTGATTGTGTTATCCAGATTTTTAGGACAATTATGTAATTTAAAGATTTAATACAAGCTGTTGGTTTACTTTACTAGTTTTACTGTTTGTTCTAGAGATACAAAAAAAAATAAAGCTCTGAATATGACTAGTCAACTGGTCATTTTCAGAGCTTTTTTTTCTGTCCCCGACCCTAAATCTGTATTTTTTTTTCCCTTCAATCAACAAATAAAAAAATTCTGGCCTTAATAGTGTTTGCACAGGCTTCAAAACTACCTAATCATTTTTCTGCAGGTCAATACTCTTTGTTTCCTCTCTTCTGCTTATATTCTTATACTGCAAACAATATGGACCCAGATCAGACTGCTCCCTTGGGAGCAGTCTGATCAGGGCTCATAGTGTTTGCTTCCATTTTCAAATTAAATCTGTAGTACACTTGAATATATGCTGCAGACCGAAAAAGCAGAAAACATTTTAGGGCAAAAAGCTATTGGCAGGATAAGGGTTAATTAAAGTCTTTCCTGAAAGTCCTACAAAAAACTTAATTAGAGGGTTTAGCCTAAAAATTAAAGTTGCATTCAATTTTCACCAATTTCTTCTGATTTGCTTAAAACACATGTTTGAATTTATGCGGCAAGAAAGTAGTAACAGTCTTGTGGTCACAAATTTGCTTACCTGAACCTTTGTATACAGGAAACCCCTAAATGGGTACTTTTACAAAGGGTGAAGACCAAGATGGAATGCCGCATTATGCGGCCTTTCATCAGGGTCTTCACTGTTTTTAAGGTAAAAAACATCTTCATACAAAAAAATACAAAAGTTTTTTTTTAAGTCAACCCTCTTTACAATGTTTTTATAAAGAGTTTTCAGTGAAAACTCTTTATAGTGACATTCTTTATAAAGGCAATATTCTTTACAATGTCAATTGTATTTGTACAAATGTACCAGTTTAGCTTGAATTTGAATTCATTACAACAGAAATTCAGTTTAACGTCAAATTATTTGGGGACAAACAGTGCCGTTGTCAAGAGGGTCGACTGTATAACCTAACACCCATAGATATAGCAAGTTTATTGTATCAAACCAGAAGGAAGAATCCATTGGTATAGAAATAAAATTTCAATTATCTGTATCTGAGCAGCTGGTCATAAAGTTCTAAGGCAGGTTTTCTCGTAACAGGGTCCATATAACGATGAAAGCCTTGTCCTGGGTTTCCACCACTAATGAGTTTTCAGATTCCTTGTGACTCGCAATACTGTGTGCCGAGTGGTCCTAAAATAAAATTGAGGGTCGTCCTTTGACTCACTCATCAAATCAATCAAAGGTTTAGATAAATGACATTTTTCAGTGTGGCCCACGTGGCGCAGTCAGTTGCGTATCTGTCTGCAGATCCAGGGGTTGCGAGTTCAATCCCGGCCCTGTCCCATACTTTCATGGAGATTGATCATGAAATAATTGTTACCATCATTCTCAAGCGAAAGTATGTGCATGAAGGCAGTGATTTTGCTACCTGTGCATCCTGCATTGTCATTAAAAATAGTGTTCTGGACTCATAAGTTTGCTGTTGGACTCATTGATATGGGAAACAGTGAGTCCCAGGACCAATAAGCCCAAAATTGTAAATGAATCACTGAATTGAAGTACAGGTTAGTCCCTTAGTCAAGCTTGCCCAAGAAAAAAGTCTGGTAAGGTGAACTGACTGTCCCGCCATAACCATAGCTGTTCACTGGGATGTAAAGCAACAAAACAAACAAACTCATTTTTTCAGCCTAAAATTGTGAATATTTTCTTACCCATCAGTTTTAACATATGCTTTGGGTGCTCATAAGAACCATCACATTGAGACTTTTTTGGATTACCCACAATGTATGTTTTTGGCAAGAAATAAGATTTTTTTGTTTTAGTACGCAATCTTAACAAAAGGCCTGAATAAATGCTGTCAAATATTTTAAAAGAGGGTTTAACTTCATTTAGAATTATTTTTTTAATCGCAAAATAAATGAAAGAAAATCAAATGATCTGTTATTTTTTTGTGACAAACTGTGAGATATTCTATATTCTATAAGTTGACAGAAATTTAATGTTTCTAGCATTTTTTTGTTAGTTGATTTACAAACCCTTCTACTGTAATTTTCCGGAAAGTAAAAAAAAAAATTCTAAAATAATTATTTTATCGTTGAAAAAAAATAATATTTTTTGAGGTTCTGTCTGTATTTTTGAGAGTGACACTGTTAAAAGTGATTGTCCAATGCAGATTTTCAGGAAAATTATAATTTTTTTAAAAGATTTAATACAGACACGGTTTACTTTGCTAATTTTACTTTACTGTTTGTTCTGGAGAAACTGAAAAAAAAAGCTCTGAAAATGACCAGTCAACTGGTCATTTTCAGAGGGTTTTTTCCCCACGACCCTTAAATCTGAAACAAATTCCAGTAAATCAACTAATAAAAAAAATCTGGCCTTAGTCGTATTCTTTTTCCTGGCTGTATTTTGGGGTCCCCCCCAGAGCTCCTTTTTTAAAAGAAGGCTATATTCTGTTGTATGGTAGGATGCCCACTTTTTGGCAGAGGGCTCTGGGACTCCTGTTTTAAAATCTTAGTGAGAGCTCTGGTACCAAATGATGCAAAGAATTTTTCAGACAGGATCTAGGGAGTCCGGGAATTAATACCATGAACCAGGAAAAACCTTGCGTATCAGTTTAGAGTGTTTGGGTTTAAGATGTTTCGTTTTTTTATAATTTCCCACAAGTGTATTAATAGACTTTTCCCGCACTGTAAAGGCGGTAACTTTAATATTCATATCTGGGCATGGTTCGGCTATTTCATCTGCTAAACAAGGGAAATCAGGTTCTATTTATAATTTGGTGAAGAGTTAATAAGTTGTTTGGGCCGTGCAAACGTGTGTGCATTTCATCTAAATCCTAACCGTATACACACTGAACTAACATTTATTAGCACTTAAAGCGCATAATCACAAAATGTATATTTTTTGTCATCCACTAAAATATTTGAAGCCTCATAGACAAACCATGTGGAGCAGTCTGATCTGGGTCCCCAATGTTCACCTCTATGCTTATGTTAAATAGACATTATCAGATGCAGTTATTTTGCTGGCGTCTTAAGGACTAAATAATGTGTTTTGCGTCTATACTGAGGTAATAATGACGCAAGATGATATAGTTATTTTAAATAATACCATGCCTCATTTTCAGCTTTTACCTATGTCTCAGGTTGACCACTCCTAATTACACGTTCATGAGGTGCTGCCTTTACAGTAATCAAAAGTCATATAATACATCATAATATTTCTACCAAACTGCACAAAAAGGTTTTGCTCATATGAAAACAATGGCTGCCTGAGCAAAAACTAATGATTTTTAAACCAAGTATCCTGAACCAGGACTCTGGTGAGTGCATGGGTGAAAGTTTTCAGGATTATCCCTGAATTCAGGATTTTGAGGCTGATTTTCCAGTCAGCCTCAAAATGCTGAATTAAGTGATTATAATAGCTTCTCTGATTTATTTTCAGTGTATCTTAACACAATTGACCATTAAAACTCGAAATTGCAAATATTTTGCAGGCGTACTGCAAGTTTTTCAATTTGAATTTCTAAAGTTCAGGATTTTGACCAAATTTACCGTAATTTAGAAATTTCTACCTGTGAGTCCTTAACAAAATTGGACTATCCTACACTTTTCAGCGTTTTAGGTTTTATGGGCAATTGAATTTTCATGCTCTGACAGTCTAGTTGAGCATGAAAAAAGTTTTATAAGGCTAAGGGCCTGTCCCTCTCTCCTGAGATGAATTTTAAACCATACAATGTAGCCCATTGTATAAGGGGTGCCCCTAAATGTGTACTTTGGCAAACAGTGAAGGCCTAGATAAAACCATATAACACTGTATTTCATCAGGATCTGCACAGTTTGCAGAGAGAAAATCAATCTGCAAAGAAAGAAATATAATATTTCACGAAAATTATAATTTGTGAACATCACATCCCAAAAACTAGAACCAAGGAAGAAAACGCATGCTTAAAAGAAGACAGTGACCCAAAAGCCCATTAATACCAATCAATACTATTTTAAACATATGTTTTGGCTGCTGAAGAGAACCATCTCATTGAGACATTCTTTTGAGTACCCACAATATATGTTAGGGTTGAACAATAAGCATAGGCGTAGCTTCCATTATGCAGTATACGCATGTGCGTAATAAAATAGTAACACTCTAGGGAGCGCACCTAATGTGGTAAAAGTGATTTCCCATAGCACAAGGAACTGCTCATAAAGGAAAGAATTTGCCCTGCTAGGAGCAAATTCTTTCCTTTATAAGAAGTTCCAAATCAAAAAGGGACAAAATTGTAGAGAATCAATGCTTGATACAATAGTCTCCCCTTGATGTGCGTAACTTTTTCAGCATTCTGGCTACGTCACTGATAAGAAAGATAATTTTTAATACACACTCTTATCAAGGGTGATTGCACATCTAAAGTGCCTCTGTCTCTCTTTCCCCCATATTCCATTCTCGAAAGTATTTGCTTTGTGGTGAGTGAATATGGGGTCTGGCTGCCTTAACTAGTGGAGTAGGCTTCGTTGATGACATCATTTTAGACTCTGCCGATGCGATCGCTGCATCCACAAATAAAACGTCACTGTCTTTTGATCCAGTCTTAGGCTCTCTAGCCCCAGTCTTTTCATAATTTGTTTTAACAGTGCTGGCGTCTATAAGCACTTTAGGCTTAGTCGTTGGTCCTGTGTCGTCAGTAGCAGGTGTAAATCTTTTTCTTTTTTTGGTTGTTTTTTCCTTGATTGTCAGAGTCGTGTCTTCTTTTGGCACTAAACCATTGTTTACTGTTGTTCCCTTGGAATCTTCTATTGACACGGACTTTGTGTCTTCCCCAGCTGAAACGTCAATCACGGCTGGTGATTCGGGATCTGTTGGCACAGCAGTCGTCTCTTTATTCTTTACATTAAGTGCAGCTTGGTCCGTTTGGGCACCATCTACTGGCTTTGAATTTGTGTCTTCCCCAGCTGAAACGTCAATCACGTCCGGTGATATGGGATCTGGTGGCACAGCTGTCGTCTCTTTATTATTTAAATTCAGTGCAGCTTGGCCCATTTGGGCATCGGCTTCAGCTTTCAACTTCTCCATTTCTACAACTGTAAGAAAATCAGGATTACAACTAGGCAACCACCAATTTAGTATTTAGTTCCAATGAATCATCTAGGGAGCACAGTGGCTCAGTGGTAGAGTGCTTGACTTGAGACCGAGGGGCAGCAGGTTCGAGCCTCGCCACCCCTGTCTACAGTCCTTGAGCTAGACACATTAATCCTTGCTTAGTACTGGTTCAACTCAGGAAGGCCCGTCCCAACATAACTGAAAAATTGTTGACTGGGACATAAAGAATCAAATCTAACAAACAAAAAATCCCAAAAACCGATGAACCATCTAAAGATGTGCTGTCAATAATATAAAATTGGCTGTCTATTATTGTCATCTAGGTCGACGCCAAACTACACAAAAACTTGTTCATTTCTACATGCTCATTACACTGAAACATAAAAAAATAGATGAGAAGTTTGTGGGAAAAAAATAGGTGAAAAATACTCATTTATAGAATGGACATATGTTGTAGGTGCACATAGGTGCCTCATAGAGGCAATTTCAATGTGCATCTACAACATATCTTACTGAAAACAGAACTATACACTTATCAAGAATCATGTCCATTAGCTTTGCCTCTAAACGTTTTTAAACCTCCAACCCCTCTATGCCCCCATTTTTTGAAAATATCCTATGAAAATGAAATAATTTCGTCTCAGTGAGACCAAATTATTTCATGTTCATGGGATATTTAAGAAAAATGAGATAAAATCAGCTAAGCGAACCCCCCACACCTTTATACATACACGTATGAACTCCCCTTCCAGAAATCCTGAATCAGCCCCTGGTGTTATGTCCTGGTTTTGGGATGTATTTTTATGTGTCATTTTAGTTTGGCATTGATCTCGCTATTTTTTCTGTTCTAGTGTATTTTCCTCTTGGTACCGTGGGTTGATCTGTCATAGGTGGAAAAAACAACAGCTGAGCGTAGAAGTGTGAATATTTTCTCATTCACCAGTTTCAACATATTTTAGGACCGCTCATTTGACATCCTACACCATATATTAGGAAGGAAACAGGAAAATTATTTAATAGTTATACCATGGGTCGCCGCCTGTACGTGCAGATAATCCACGAGCTTTAGCGAGTGGATTATCTTGCGAACAGGTGGACAAACATAGTTTAATTATTTTATAACACCAACATCAGTGTAGACCTTGCATATCACGAGATAGTTCGTGCTAAGTTAGTAAGGGCGGTATAAGGGTAAATAGCCACAAAACTGAGGTATTATCCAGCTCATATTTGAAAGATCACTAGCTTTCGCCTGGACCAAGGCAAACGTAAGTCCAATCTTTAAAAGCGTGATAACATGTATAGTATGCAAAGTGATGGAGCATATAATTGCATTAATCCTCACCAAACGCCTCGACAAGCACAACATATACGATCTTCAACATGGATTTAGACAGAAAAGATGTGAGACCCAGTTAATCCAACTTGTTGAAGACCTAGGAAGACTGCTCATACAAGATAAACAGACAGACCCAGTACTATTAGACTTTAAAATAGTAAAGCTTTCGACAAGGTAAATCACCTAAAATTACTTTTTAAACTCTCCAAACATGGGGTCAAAGGAGATACACTGAATATGATCAGAGCTTTTCTTTTGGGTGGAACCAGGACGTGGTGCTGAAGGGGGAGAGTTCCTCGGAGGTACCAGTGACATCTGGTGTGCCACAGGGTTCTGTCCTTGGACCTCTCCTTTTCCTGCTCTACATCAATGACATGCCGCAAAACATCAAATCACAGGTAAGGCTTTTCGCCGATGATACTGCAGTCTACTTGAAGTAAACTCAAAGATGCAAACACACTCCAGACTGACCTTGACACATTACAGGAATGGGAACTTACCTGGTATATGGAGTTCAACCCAGGTAAGTGCCAAGATATGCAAATTACAAAGTCATGAGTAACACTCCTATCCCAATACACCCTTCATGATCAGATCCTGGAATCACTAGACGGTCTATTTCGTCACAATATGAAACCTTTAATGTTAAATATACATTTATCTGTGAGTTTTCATTCAGATATAAACAGAAAATAAATAACAAGCCAGAAACCTTTTTTCCAATACGAACAAGGGCAATAATTATGTTAAAATGGACGAATTTTGCCCATTAACAATCCCATACCACTCATCCCTTATAAAAGGAGCGCGTTGGCTCAGTGGTAGAGCGCTTCACTCGAGACCGAGGGGCCGCGGGTTCCAGCCTCACCGGCGTCACTGCGTTGTGTCCTTGAGCAAGAATATTAATCCTAGCTTAGTACTGGTTCAACCAAGGAAAACCCGTCCCTATATAACTGAAAGATTGTTGAAGGGACGTAAGGAATCAAATCAAACAAACAAAATATTCCATTATAACAATATGTATGCAAAAATTAAAGAAGTTCCATGTATAAATACTCAAGATAACGGTTGGAAATGGTGAGTGGACTGACGGACAGACACTGACAGATACTGAAAGGTTATAATATAGGCCACTGGCTGGATATGGTTTACCTCCCCCCAGGGGGAATTTTGTAGACCATATTTTTCTTAAAGCCCAATGTCTTGCAAGGATTTTGCAACATGTTAGCCCTCTGACAATGGCAGCGTTAAGCTGTAACAGCCTGTTACATACGTTACCCTACAAAATATTTCTTAATTAAAATTCTTTTTAAGACTTCAGAAAAGTGCAAAAGATAAGGTAAGATTTCCAAA
Organism: Loripinus fragilis; assembly: GCA_964019695.1. Taxonomy (NCBI): domain Eukaryota; kingdom Metazoa; phylum Mollusca; class Bivalvia; order Lucinida; family Lucinidae; genus Loripinus; species Loripinus fragilis. The sequence continues at coordinate 10,121,502 of OZ026530.1, forward strand.
TTGGTTATATTTTCAGCTGTTACTGGGCCACAGATATTGACATTTGAAAACAAATATAGTCACCCCTGATGTAGTGTACGTTACTTTTTTTCACTGAACCCCCTTTTAAGTGATAAATGAATCTAATACAGTTTGTCTTAAATTTTATTGAAACCAGTTCATGTTCATTAATTTGGTATTATATCATAGAGTTTTTATTAACCTTTTCAAAACTGCAAGCATTACGTTTCTATCTTATATACTTTTTGAGTTATTAGATGTTGAACATGATAGCCCCATATCACACAAAAATGTATAATGTAATTCTCTAGGCCTTGTGCTGGCTATAGACCCCACCTCCTCCAAGGGGAATTTTGTACACTATGCTTCCCAGATACTACATTATATAAGCCACAAAATAAAATATGTTAGCCCTCTAAGAGTGGCAGCGTTAGCCGGTAACATTATGTTATGTACGTTACCCCCAAAATACCATTAAATTTTCCTGATAATGTCTCCAACATGACAAATTCACACTTTTTAATAAGTCTGGCACAGGTTTAAGAACTTTTTATAACACAGTTACATAATTTTAGCATTTATTCTATAAATGTCTGGAGTTTTTGCCGTTGTAAATGTTACTTAGTGTTTCATATGTTATTTCCAACTATCAGTATGGCAGGTATTGACTTTACATGTATTACATCCGTCAGTGAATATAGCAAATCCATAAGGCTGCTATTCAAATGGATTTATGTTCCTTATTAAGGTGTTTTACACTATTTTACAGCCCAGGTTACATAGGTTACTCTCTGAATACCATTAAACGTTCAAGATATAGTCTCCAACAGGACCTGCTGGTACTTATTTGCATGCTGGCACAGGTCCAAGTACTTCTTTTTACTCTGGCTCATTTGCTGAGAAAGTAACTCAAAACATAAACTTCCATAAATCTTTTTTTCTTTTATAGAGACATCAAATATAATTAACATAATACTCATTGAAAGTTTGTAACATACAGTACAATGTGCGAGTAACAACTTAAAAGATCAAAGAAACCCCATCAGGTAAAAGTTTTAGAGCTGTTTCTCGCCAAGCTAGCAACTCTTCGTATTTTATCCAAGGCTTTAAAGAATTTTCCAATACAGCTTATTAATTCTCAATCAAATTCATCTTGCAAGGGATTTTGCAATATGCTAGCACTCTGGTAATGGCACCATTACCTTGTAACAGCCAATAACATAGATTACACATCAACATCTTTGATAATTTTAGTAAATGGCATGACTTCTGAAAAGCGCAAGCCATAAGGGAAGATTTCCAAATTGGCTATAAAATCCAAGTAAGCTAGTTTTGCGTCACAGATATGGACCTTTGAAAACGAATATGGACCCCAAAGAGTTACTTATGTTACATTTTTTCATTATTCCTATATAAATAATTTATGAAACTAATATAGTTTGATATTTTTTAATGTGAATGTGTTTATTAATTCATTTTGTATTAAAGAATGTTTATGTACCTTTTGGAAGCTGCAAATATTATGTTTCTATCTTTTATAAGGTTTGAGTTGTTGAGTTTTGAACACGGTAACCCCATATCACACAAAATATGAAATATAATTCTGTGGCTCTTTTATTAGGGTACAATCAAGTTTTCTTTCACCTAGAGGTATTGGATTTCCTTCCCATTTATTTTCTGCACATTTTGTTCGTATCTGGAAAGCCTCACTCGTTTTCATGGGAAAGACTTGATAGTTCAATCTTTGTATGTACATCTTAAGGACAGAAAAGCAGGGTGGAGGTAAGCTCATGTTCATGCCATTTGAAATAGTAAGTATATGTGTATGGATTTGGTACTTTTTTCAGGAACATGTCGTACTGCAGCTTATTCACATTTACATAAATAGCACATGTTAGGGCTTCATGTCACTGATGATTGCCTAGAGCAATTCTTTGTTTGTTTCTCTATCCTGCTTAGAATGTTAATGAACTAGTGAGGGAGGGGTTCTCTATCAGTTTGATAGAAACAACCTTTCCGTGGTACTTAGACAACGGCACATTGGATGTGTCACAATCTGTTAAACAGTGTATAACTGTAGATTTCTTCCCCCATATTCTTGCCAATGTTGTTGACATTCAGAAGGTGCACCTTTTGTTGCATACACCATTGTTGAACAAAACACCCAGGTTATTCTCTGCGAGAATGTTTGTATGACTTTATAGACTGCTGCTTATACATTGTACATATGTATCAGTGACAAAACCAACATGCCCTGCCTTTAGTGCCTGGTTGAATTCTGGTGCCATCAGATCCTTGAAGGTGACAGGAAAAGCTATTATGCTCTGTAGTTACGGCATTAACATCAACGTTATGTGCAGCACTACATGGCCAATCTAATGATGGTTCAATGTGTGATTACAAGCCATGCGGAAGTTTAAACTTGTCAGTTTTGGTGGAATTTCTATCAGGAGTTGACTGAGACCATGGTACAATTCCCAGAAAGAATGGTAGTGTCAACTCAAGGTCTACATTATGCCCAATAGAAGAAGGTCATGCTGACCAGATACGCTCCTTTAAGCTCTCACCTGGCTGTTTGCATTTTGTAAATTGGACAATTTCTTCTTGCTTGGCCCCGCAGGCCTCAAAACTTTATTAGCTTGTGGCATTTTATGGGGTTGTGAAAGACAGATTTTTAACTAAAAGTGAGTCAATGAAGTCTGCAACAGCCTTCCTGCCAATGTCATCAGCCTCAATAAGATCCTTAGATATGCCAGGCTTAGCAGGAACACCGAACAACAAAAGTACAGTTCATTGTCTTCAAAACTAGAACTAAAAGGATTGGTGAAGCCTGAAACTGCCTCTAGTACTCGTTCTACTTTGCATCTGAGCGGATTGAATACATTTCTATTTCATTTCAGTGCATTGAAGAGTTGTTTCAATATATTGAGCTCTGATGTGATGAGTAATACACCATTCCATCTGTAGTACGAAACGTAGTTCTAGTTGCTGAAGCCTATAATACCTCTATATTGTTTGCCTGATAGTTATGTCAAAAGCTTTTCTCCAATGGTTGTGACACACTAAACACATTTTTTTCGAGAAGTTATTTGCATCTGCGATGTGTATCAGATAAATGTATGAGTGTAATCAGTAACACAGGTACATATTGTGCGTAGTTGTTGTGATCGTTTGCAATGAACATTGGGAACAAGACATACAGATAGAGCTGACATGCAATTCAAAGTTGTTTTCCTTGTAGCCCTAATCAGTGTCAACACCATCTGAATAATATACATATACCTTGTCCAGAACTGAGCAGTTTCACAGTGACTGTCTTTCAGAACTTCCGGTTTGAAAGCATGGTATGTACTGTTTAAGTGAGCAAACAGCAAAGGTTGATAGATCACATTATAATATTAGTTTAATAAGGAACTTCAGTTTATTTCTGCCTTATAAATTTTATTATTTCTCTGACAGACTTAATACATGTATAGTCAACAACTGCTACACAGGTACTCAGAATAACATATGTATCATTTGGTAACGCACATAACAGTTAAAGCCCAAGGCATTTATTAAATGAATACTTAAAATAGGTAAACCTTGTTAAAAGAAGTACATAAACCTGTGCCAGCATGCAAATATGTATAAACAGGGCTTGTTAGAGACATTAACTTGAATTTTTAATGCTATTTTGAAGGTAACATACATAACATGGGCTCGAAAAATAGTGTAAGCGACCATAATAAAAACCTTTAAATCATTTAAGTGGCAGCCTTATAGATTTACTATATTCTGTGGCAGATGTAATACAGGTAAAGTCAATAAATATCATACTGATACTCATAAATAACGCAGGAAACACTAAGTAACGTATACAACGGTAATAACTCAAGATATTTATAAAATTAATACTAAAAATATGTAACTGTGTTATAAGAAGTTCATAAACCTGAGTCAGCATGCAAATATGTACGAACATGTCATCGTTGGGACATTATTAGGGGCGTTTAATGCTATTTTGGGGGGTAACGTATATAACGTGATGTTACACGTTAACGCTGCCACTCTCAGAGGGCTAACGTCTTTTATTTTGTGTCATATATAATGTAGTTTCAGAAAATCATAGTGTACAAAATTCCCCCTGGGGGGGAGGGGGGTCTATAGCCAGCTCAAGGCCTAAATATAGTATCTAAGAAGTTTTAGATCCGTCTGTTCAAACGTGCAGTAAATGTGTGATCAGCACTTATGTTTTCTACTGCTTATAATGCCTCAGTCTACGATTCTCGGTACGATTTTTAGGCATCGTAGCTAGCTCTAAGCTACGACGTATGTGTTTACATTCTTTACGATCACCCTGTGATTTCTTTCGGCGACAGTACGAGACAGTCCTTACATAACCCTTGCGGAGATTGTACGGAAACCGCACAGAAAACTACAATATTATCAATGCAACTCGAACATTCTTATTTGGGTTTGTAGCGCAGTTGTTACACACACCACGGACCCTATATTGACAATATATGATACAGTAAAACCTGTGTAAAACGGCATCTTTCAAAAAGACCAAATATTGGTTTTCAATACTAATTATTGCTTAATGCCGGTCAAAAGATTTTTGCAGATTCTGCAATACTTTCGACCTTCATTAAGCTACCATTTGTCATAAAGATCTTTGTTTTTGAATGGCCGTTTTATACAGGTTTTACTGTACGTGCGATGTGAGTAGCGAAGGCTCATCTGGCGCAGGCTCGACTGATCCTTGTCTGCTCGCCGATACGATATATTCCAAAAGCTCGTGCTGGCTCAACTGAAGTTTTCCGGATTGAATCTAACCTACCATGTTCCATTGGCTTTGGTAATACTATCTGAATCCAGCAATTAGAAATCGTAATCACGAGAAAAATATATAAATCTTTCATCATTCACTTAATTTATCAAAACACTGAAATTACCTTGATTAATGTATAAAATCACGGAAATAACTAAATTAAATGTGTTTTTTTCCTCTAGGTACTATACATGTGTAAGTACATGCATAAAGCGAACATCATCAAAAAAGTCAGGCGTGACCACCCAAATAAGCATGCAAAAGCAGGCCACTATCGGCCCACTAGCGAAACGCCATTCGAATGGCTTTTGGCTGTTGTGCCGATGGTGGCCCGAAGTTGTACACGTATAATGGTTGCATGAGTATGCTCACGTGGAAGGAAAATTGAGCAGTCTGGTAAAGGACTATGGTCTTAATCATAAAATGTGACTGTGATATAACTGGCCGTAATCATAGAATGTGACTGTGATTTGACTTGCCGTAATCATAAAATGTGACTGTAATTTGACTGGCAATAATCGTAACCAAGAATAATGACCCTGCTTAATACCAAGATTCACCCAATGGATTCACATTGGTTAATTTGAGGGTTTAGTTGAGTAATAGCTCTACCAAGGCTCTATGGTGGAACCCTAGAGGCCAATGCCCTGTTCTTTATCTGCGCTATCACTCGGTTATCCTCGTAGGTGATGATCTTGATCCAGAAAATTTTGTCCAAGGGGGTCCAACTTTGACGTTTTTGATAAGTTAAAGAGAGGAGGGAGGGTCCTAAATACCACTATAAGCGAGCGATCATTGGCCCGCCCGCGAAACGCCATTTAAATGGCGTTTCGCAGGCGTGCTGATGATGGCCCAACATTGAATGCTGGCCTGGCAGCTTTGTGATTTTTCGGGAGATCTGGAGCAAATTGCTAAGAAACCCTATATTTTGTGATTTTTTGGGGGTGGGGGTGAGTCCTGACCCCCTGTCGCCCCCTCTGGATCCGCGAATGTGGCATAATATCCAGCCTTCACTTAAAAGACAAAGTAATGATCGATAGTATTGCAAAATCATAATATAAAACCTTAGGACTAGACTGGCCTCAGGCTCTGAGTTCAATGAAAAAATACTGCTACTGGACAAAACATTTCTCTGATATAATCTCCCTTCTTGGCTCAAACTAACTGATAGCCCTATTAGAGAGATAGACACTTTTAGAATAAAAACATGTAATAAGTTTTAGTAACATGATGAAATTATAAGTTAGACGGAGGCCAGTCTACCTTAAGACCACCAACGCGTAAACGTTGAGGTCGTCTAGGAATAAAGCATCCAAAATAGAAATGGGACCCATTTAGATGTTGGGACAATTTAAGTAATGCACACACTTAAAACGACCACAGCTTTCCAATTTAAGTTATTGACAGCCGTTCCTGTGAGGTATCATAAACATGGAATTCTAAATTATAACATCGTGTACGGAATATTTAGTTCACAAAGTGTCAGTGCACCTAAAGTAGCTATAAAGTAATCAGGGTTGTCTATGTAGATACAATACATATGTCATGAGCCAGTGCATGAGATTCCAACAATGTGGTATGTGCGACCAGCAAACGCTCAGACCAGCCTGCGCATACGCGCAGTCTGATCAGAGCCTTTGCTAGTCGCTTGAGTATTCTGTGAGTGTTAAGCTACTGACTGAACATCATTTGGAGTTTCTAAGCTTAACAGGAGGCTGCATAGGCTCGTCTGAGTCTACACTTGTCAAAATGTCAAATTGTTGGAAATCTCATGCCACGGCTCTCATGATAATTTATTGCTTTGTACTGTGCGAGGCTGCGTCATAAAACTGATTTCTCTTGAGGAAAGGCATAAACAGGAGCAATGTGTCCTAATTAATCGCAGATTTCGCGGTTGAGCAAGCATCAGACGCAGAGTTGTATTCATTGTTGACAATTTTGCCTATGGGAATCCGTGAGCTTGAACTGTTTATAGGTTGTCTCTTGAGTTTGTTAATCCTCTGCTATAATGTACGTGACACTAGCTTCGGCCACCAGTTATCCAGCTTCATATTTAACTATAATGTAAGGGACACCAGTTATTCAGTTTCATATTAAGCTATAATGTACATGTAACGGACACCAGTTATCCAGTTTCATATTTAACTATAATGTACATGTAACGGACACCAGCTATGCAGCTTCATATTTAACTATAATGTAACGGACATCAGTTATCCGGCTTCATATTTAACTATGATGTAACGGGCACCAGTTATCCGGCTTCATATTTAACTATAATGTAACGGACACCAGTTGTCCAGCTTCAATATTTAAACATAATGTAACGGACACCAGTTATCCACCTTCATATTTAACTATAATGTAACGGACACCAGCTATCCAGCTTCATATTTAACTATAATGTAAGGGAAACCAGTTATCCACCTTCATATTTAACTACAATGTAATGGACACCAGCTATCCAGCCTCATTTTTAACTATAATGTAACGGACACCAGTTATCCAGCTTCATATTTAACCATAATGTGACGGACACAAGCTATCCAGCTTCATATTTAACTATAATGTAACGGACACCAATTATCCAGCTTCATATTTAACTATAATGTAAGGGACTCCAGCAACAATTCTACAAATTTCGCTTTATTGTTAGCGACATCAATTACCCACCTTCATATTTAATTATAATGTAAGGGACACCAGCAACAATTCTACAAGTTTTGCTATATTGTAAGCAACATCGGTAACCCACCTTCATATTTAATTCTAATTTAAAAAACACGGGCAACAATTCTATAATTTTTGCTGTATTGTAGGAGACATCAGTTACCCACCTTCATATTTAATTATAATGTAAAAGACACAAGCAACAATTTTATATATTTTGCTGTATCACGCTTAGGGATGTCCGTTACAACGCAAGGTGGTTCTGGACGACAATTCGTTACGGGCCCATGACGACTGCTTACCTGTGCTGGACGACAAGTAACGGGTTTTAGATGACAGATTTAGGGTTTTGGACGACAGTGGAAAGGGGTAACACACAGAGACGTCGCAGAAAATGATAATATAGTGTGTTTGGCTATTTTTAATCATTTCTGTCATATTAGTGTTTGTAAGGTCGACATTAGAAGTACAAACGCCATAGATATTTGTAGTTAAATTGTAAAACTCCGGTCTGGAATAGAAACTTCAGAAATATGTGATTTATGATTCATTACTTGCATTCCCATCATGAAATAAGCATAAATGGTTAGACATTTGATCTCACATGATTTTTCAGTCAATTTAACTATGTCCTTGAAAGAAAACTGAAAACCTCAAAATTTCATTTTTTCTAATGTTACTGGATAGAGACGACTGTGTAACAGGCAATAGACGACGTCAGTTTTTCTGTAACAGGTGTGAGACGACATTTTTCTTTCTTTCATGAACACTTGAGTAGATGTAAATACTGTTCTGAAGCCTATTCAACGCTTGAAGGAGAAGTTAAGCACTGTGCGACCTCCCATCGAATGTGCATACCAAGCCCCAAGGTAATCAAAAGAATTTAAAGGTCAATACCATATATGGGATTGGCGGCACTTTGGTCTTCTGGTTCCAGAGAAGATTTAAAAGGGTTTTTACCTTATTTGGGCATGGCAGCTTCTTGGTCACAAGACAATAAAGTTAATGAGTATGATAAGGAAAAACAACAGTCATAAGCTCCAGACAAACCCACTACATCATGAGGAAAAGCCAATGGACATTTACAGTAACAAGATATCCATAAGACAATAAAAGCAAAGCAACCAGCTCTCTCTTCCTCTTCAAGATGGATGCAAAACTAGAAAGGGCACAAAGTAATGCATCCCAAAACAAAGACAAACACAGAGCCCCCATAATGAGAAGTACATTAAACAATAGATCAACAACAAGAGAACCACCGCCTCAGAACGGACAGCAGCTTAAGCTAGAGGGATAGGGGCTTGAATGCATTTTAAGATCATTCAAATAACTTACGTCCCTCCATCCTAAGGAGTCTGAAATTCGATTGACATGGTGGTTTCGGAGGAATGTTGATGAACAGACAGACGGATGGAGGCTGGAGTCATTTGTATACTATTAGCTCACCTCGGAGCCTTCAGCTTTGGTGAGCTTAAAACGTTATATTATTCGACCATGATATGTGACTTACACTTTGTCAGACCTGGGGCTTATTAAGGGCAAATGCTGGAAATACTTCCCACATTAAAATATTTTTAATTCTTTGCATACAGTTTGTTTTATGTATGGACTGCCAATTTATGAAATAAAAAGGATATGTCACCACACTCAATTTTTCATAATTTCACATGGAAGTTTTCAGCATTTCACAAATTTTCTGAAAAAATCCAAGTTCTTAATATTAAGCTAAAATATTTGTAATCGCCATCCAGCTTCTTTATTTTAATTTAAATTATTGCTCATTACCTAAAACTTTCTTGAAAATGTGAAAATGTACTTGTTTTCCCAAGCCATGTCAAGATACTGCATGATATATTTTGTTTATTCCCCCATAAAAGGATTTCGATTTTAAGAGCAGATTATATATAAAAAAACCTGACATTAAAAATCTTATTTTAGTGTTTTTATTTCATTGACTATCATTTGACATTTTAGAAAAAAAGATAAAAATCGGGGGTCACCAGACTAATTATCTTTCAGGAAGGCCAAAGTTATCCCCACCCCACAAATTTCGAGCATAATTCAATAAAAACGTTAAGGAGTGTGATTTTTGTCACTTTTATATTTCCATATTTCTTGTATGAAGTAATTTTGCATAACAAGGCGAAAAAAGAAAAAGCAAAAAAAAATGTAATAAGTGCCCACCCGGGAATTAGCCCTGGTCCTCTGGTTCCAAAGTCTGACATGCTAACCACTAAGCCAAGATGACAAGTCGTGCGCGGCTCGAAATAACAGTACATAATTTGAGTATCAGCCATATTCGTATTTGCATACAGGGTAAATGACATTTCGCCTCGGTCAAAACAGAAGATTCTTCAGTTTAAGATATATCTAATAAATTCATCACTGTCGTCTCCACCTGCGACGCTGTCGACAATAACCTGTAACAAAATATTTGCAGTCGTTAAACATCTGTAACATGGAAAAATGACTGCAGTACATTCGTTTCAGTTTTAAAAACGTGTTTGTCTAAAGTAAGCATATTGAAAAGAAAATTCTTTCTTGGTCTATGTGATGGACAATGCAATGTCTTATCATACCAAGTCATAAAATGTTCAAAGAAAACGAAAGTGAAAGTACTAAATAAGGATATGCGGACAAGTGTAGTAGTAAAATACAGTTTTATGAATAATAAAGTATCATATACGTGTTAACTGGATACAGTCGCCATGCTCTACAGGATTAATTAAGTTTAGATTAGTGTCATGGACAAATATACAAAGACAAAATAAGATACTTGCGGTTTATTGTGTCTTAAATATCCCAAAAACGATACACATTCAATAAAACAAACCTATATTTAGAAATATTTCGTCCGGGACCCGTAACCTACTGTCGTCCAGAACCACCTTGCGTTGTAACAGACATCCCTAAGCGTGTGTATTGTAAGCGATATCAGTTACAAATCTTCAAAAATTATAATGTAAGGGACACCAGCAGCAATTCTACAAATGCTGCTATGAGTGTAAGCGACATCAGTTACCCACCTTCATATTTAATTATAACGTATGGGACACCAGCAACAAATCTACAAATTTCGCTATCGTGTAAGCGACATCAGTTACCCACCTTCATATTTAATTATAATGTAAGAGACACCAGCAACAATTCTACAAATTTCGCTATTGTGTAAGCGACACCAGTTACCTATCGTCATATTTAATTATAATGTAAGGGACACCAGTTACCCACCTTCATATTTAATTATAATGTATGGGACACCAGCAACAAATCTACAAATTTCGCTATTGTGTAAGCGACATCAGTTACCCACCTTCATATTTAATTATAATGTAAGAGACACCAGCAACAATTCTACAAATTTCGCTATTGTGTAAGCGACACCATTTACCTATCGTCATATTTAATTATAATGTAAGGGACACCAGCAACAATTCTACAAGTTTCGCTATATTGATAGCGATACCAGTTATCCACCTTCATTATTATTTATAATGTAAGAGACACCAGCAACAATTCTACAAACTTCGCTGTAGTGTGAGCGACATCAGTTACCCACCTTCATATTTAATCATAATAGAAGGGACGCCAGCAACAATTCTTCAACAAAAACTTCTTTCTTTTCTCTTTCTTTAGATTCCGCAACACCCCCTCGCGAGGATTACGTGCAGGTTAATCACGCCTTACAGTCACGGTACTAAGTTTAAGAAAAAGAAAAAGGGTAGAGATAGTTGTTAAAAGTAAATGTACAAGAAGAGATAAAAACAGGATAAAAACAGTTTATGTTGAGTTATGGGATAAGATGGGTATGCGCCCGTACTGCCACACTGAACTGGTCCAGAGTGGGCAGAAGTACGATATGGGCTGGAAGCTGATTCCAAAATACAACAGTTGAGGGAAAAAAGGCAAATTTGTAATAATTTGTTGTTGTATGAATCTGACGTAATGCAAGGGGGTGGCTATGCCGTGTCGATCTCATTGGTTGTTTAAAGTATGGTGGCACAGGTATGGCAACGAGGCCATGTATAATTTTGAACATCATAATGACTTTAGCATCAACTCTTCTCTGTTCTAGCGTACTCAGATTTAGTTGTTGTTGGAGTTCCGTAACACTTTGGTAAGGAGAGTAGGAACTGAGAATCCAGCGAGTAGCCCTTCTCTGAACCATCTCTACCTTATGGATGTCTTTTTTAGTGTACGGACTCCAAACTGATGAGGCATATTCAACCTGCGGTCTTACTGTAGTTTTATAGGCTGCCTCGCATATACCCGGATGTTTTGTTTTAATATTTCTTTTAAGAAAGCCTAAACTTTTTGATGCATTTGATGTGACGCGGTTGATGTGATGGTTAAAATTTAGGTCAGATGATATGTCGACACCAAGGTACCGTGCATGGTCTATAGAGTCAAGGACTTGTCCGTGCATAGTGTAAGGATGTTTGATTGGCCTGCGAGACCTGGATATATGCAGGACTTGACACTTGGATGGATTAAATTCCATATCCCATGCTTTTTACCACTCTTGGAGAATATTAAGGTCAGCTTGGAGGATATCTGCATCTTCCTGTCCTTGAACTGTCAAGTACACTGCCGTGTAATCCGCAAATAGACGGACATTAGATTGTATATTGTCAGGCAGGTCGTTAATATAAAGCAGGAAAAGTATCGGGCCCAAGACTGATCCTTGTGGAACCCCAGATGAGACTGGAAGTTCAGTCGAACTGTCACCATCAAGGACTACACACTGTGTTCTCCCAATTAAGAAGGATTCAATCCACCCAAGTGTCTGGCCCTGAATGCCATGCAGCTGAAGTTTATAAAGCAATTTAAGATGGTTCACCTTATCAAAGGCCTTGCTAAAATCCAGTAAGATAAGATCTGACTGCTTACCTGAAGTCATGCCCCTAGCAAGGTCTTCCACTTCGCTGTAGTGTAAGCGACATTAGTTACCCACCTTCATATTTAATCATAATGTAAGGGACGCCAGCAACAATAATACAAATTTTGCTTTATTGTAAGCAACACCAGTTACCTACCTTCATATTTAATCATACCGGAAGGGACACCAGCAACAATTCTATAACTTCTGCTATTGTGTAAGCGACATCAGTTACCCACCTTCATATTTAATCACAATGTAAGGGACGCCAGCAACAATTCTACAAATGTTGCTTTATTGTAAGCGACATCAGTTAACCACCTTCATATTTAACTAAAATTTATTGGACACCAGCCGCAACTCTGCATTTTTTATTATATTGTAAGCGACAATGGATCCGGAAAGTTTTGTCAGAGGGGGTCCAACTCAACTCTGACTTTTTTCAGTTGGTGAGGGGATAGTGGAACAAAAATACCCTTTAATTCGGGCCACCATCGGTCCGCCAGCGAAACGCCATTTAAATGGTGTACCAATGATGGACCAAAATTGAATGCCGGATTGACAGCTTTGTGATTTTTAAGGGAATCCGGACCAGTACTGCTAAGAAACCCAAATAATTTTATGATTTTTCAGTGGGGGGGGGGGGGGCGTCCTGACAGCTTTTCTCCCCCTCTGGATCCGCGCATGAGTAGTAGAGTGTCGATTTCCGGACTGCGAGGCCGTGGATTCTACACTGGTGGGTCGTTCATCAACGACAGTAGTTATTAGCTCTTATTTAGCTTGACACTCAGTAGCAGACATGGCCCAATTGAACTAATCGTTTTGTTGGCTGAAACTGTGTTTTTACGCCAAGTGCCAACTTTGTGCTGATTTCTACTAGAAATATGCCATCCAGTGGCGGGCAATAACAAAGACGCATTGTAGTTTAGGCGCCTTTCTGATGCACACGGTTTTGCGCCAAAGTAAGAATCAGATTGTAGCATTTCCTTCCGTATGCTTTACAAGCCTCCAGATAAGAACTTAAAGAGGATTTTGTTTCTTCTCTTGAGCCAAACATATGTTGTGGGTACTCAAACAAAAGAACCGTCTCTGTATGAACCGTCTCTGTGAGACGAATCTTCTGAGTACCCGTAAAATATGTTTCAACTGATGGATAAGAAAATAATGCAAGTTTACACTCAACATATTTTCTTACTTGGGCTAATGGGCAAATATCCGGCTGATGGTCTAGTGTTAAGAATGGTAAAAATATGCTTAGCTTCAATCATGATTGAAGCTAAGCATATGAAGTCTGTTTTGGCAATAATCGTAAGAGCTGCACGTGTTTGTGTATTCTGTAAGCCTGGCTTTTGGTCCCTACTTTGCCAATAGAAACATATGAGCCGTGACATGTGATTCCAACAATGTGGCGTTTTGACAAGTGTAGACGCAGACGAGCCTGTGCAGCCTCCTTTTAAGCTTAGAAACTACAAATGAGGTTCACTCAGTAGCTTATCATTCATAGAATATTCAAGCGACATCAGACTGCGCATATGCGCAGGCTGATCTGAGGCTTTGCTGATCGCACATACCAAATTGTTGGAAATCCAAAAATTTATTATAGTTTTTTTTATCTCATCTTGAATGAAGCTTCAGCTCAGCTTTATGAGTCAGCAGGTGTATATCTGCCGCTCTGTCCGTACGTCTGTTCGTCCGTATGTTTAATTCTACATGTATTTTGTTTCAATCCCTTCACACGAGCCGCTGGACCAATAGGCATATTCCAGAAAACATTCTGTTGATATACTCTTCAATCATATAAAAGGGCAGGTTCAAAGAAAAAAATGCTAAAGAAGAATGCAGTGTTTGGAAATATAGCCATTTGAACTTTGGTACTAGGAAATAGAAACTTATTTTTTACATGGAAAGGTAGAGGTTATGGAAACTTTAACATCGTGAATTTGACCCCCTTACGTATCACTGACGTTGACTTTCAGGCTATTAATTTTGTCCTCAATTATGTTAATTAAATTTGTTGATATCGGTTTTCATAAAAAATAATGAATTTGAATTATTATTTATCCTCCAGACATGTTAGAAAAACTTAAGTATATATAAATTACTTTATAACATCTGTAATTGGGAATATTATAAATATTGATAATGGTTCTTTATACACATTTTCATGACACCAGGTTGACAAATACAAAAATTGTACGATAAATAACAATCAATTTATGAAAAGTTAGGTACAGTAAAACCTGTGTAAAACGGCCACTGAAAATAGACAAAACAAAGATCTTAATGACAAATGGTAGCTGGAAAGTATTGCAGAATGTTTCCCCTGGTCTTGAAAACCAATTTTCGGTCTTTTTGAGAGTAGCCGTTATACACAGGGTTTACTGTACAATGTACAAAAATGTACATGTAATATAACCTGCCGCTCTATGAGGGTCTGGATGGGATATAATGATGAGTGAATAATGGCCTTTTTATAATGAATAGTGAATATTGAGCCCAAAAATAATGAATAGTGAATACTGAGGGCCTAAAAATTAATGAATAATCCTTTTTTAATGAATTGAAGAAGAAAATAATGAATAGTGAATAATCAGATTTCTTTGCCACCTTTCTAACTTTGCATGAATAATTGGTCTTATTTTAATGAATAACCCAAAATTTTAATGAGATGAATAATGGGCTAAATTTTTAATGAATAGTGAATACCAGACACCCCCCATCCAGACCCTCCTCTATTGTTCTGTCACTTTCGCTGAAAATGTACAAAATGAGCCAGTACATGAGATTTCCAACAATGTGGTATGTGCGACCAGCAAATCCTCAGATCAGCCTGTTCATACGCGCTGTCTGATCAGAGCCTTTGCTAGTCGCTTGAGTATTCTATGATTGTAAAACTACTGACTGAACACCATTTGGAGTTTCTAAGCTTAAAGGAGGCTGCAGAGGCTCGTCTGAGTCTAAACATGTCAAAATGCCACATTGTTGGAAGTCTCATGAACTGGCTCAAATATATAACCTGAGCAAAATTGCACAGGTTTCATATTGTGTCCATTTCTCGCTATATTAATTGAAATCATGGACTCTGGACTATTGTACTTAAATGTGCCGTTTTCTCATAACGCGGCACTTTTAGGTCAGTTATAATACGGCCTAGATTTCTCTTCTTATCAAACGGTAAGATTCAACAAACCTTTGATGAAAATTTTGATTTATTATTTATTAAGTTTGCATTTGCCTCTTTGTTGGTTAAAATTGTACTTTGTATAAGCCATAATGTTGAGGCCAAGCTAAGCAAGGTCTGCGTTTAGTGACCACCCTATTGTGTTTCGAAAGAGCTATGCGCTTATTTTGCCCCCCCCCCCCCCTCCCGCATCCCCATTCGCCCTTTGTACAATGTGTGAAGCCAAAACTAAAAGTTGCCTTTCTTCATGTTTTATTTTCGGTTTATTTCGGAAAAATAGCCTTGGTGTAAAAGTTTGGTATCTATTTGGCTTCTAATATTCAGATATATGGCCACTGTCTAGCCACACTGGTTCCTATCTCCGTTGGCTTTACAAGAGACCGGGAACTTGCATACATATACCACGTGGCGAAATACAGTGACAGAATATATTATTGCCTGCTTTAGAACATAATCAAAATTCAAACTAATTATGGCCCCCACCTTTACTAAATATGGATAGGCGTAGGATAATGGCAGGCTACAGTCAGAACTCCTTCTTCAAAGTAAGAAAAAGGGCAAAGATCAGGAATCAGTACAATCAGTACAATCAAACACCACACCTGACCCAAGATACCAATGGGATCGTGACAACTTCACCTAGTGGGTGCATAAAACTGGGTTTGTCGTGTGGGCTTTATATGTAATTTTGCGAGGGGCCACGGCACACCGTCAATAAAACTGAAAAAAAAAACACCCAAGCAATAACAGTGGCAGAATAGTCGGTTAATAACATTTCAACGATAACAAAAAACACACCAGGTAGGCGGCAATCGAAAACGCCAATACTATCGAGGAACGTAGATCAAAAATCAATAAAAACAGTGTTTCCGATTGCCATTTGTCGCCCCCGCTGGCGACAAATGGCAATCGAAAACACTGTTTCTATCGATTTTGATCCGCGTTCGTCGATTGTTGATTACGTTTTCGATTGCCGCCTACCCGATGTGAAAAAAGGGCCGCTGAAAATTAACCTGGTCATACAATCTGCCGAAGGTGACCAGTTCCTTGGTTCCATAGAGTCAGTTAAGCAAATATTTTCAGCGTACAATTGCGATTATTTTCTTATCCATCAGTTGAAACATGTATTTTGGGTGCTCAAAAAACCGTCTCATTGAGACGTTTTTTTGAAAACCCACAACATATGTTTTGGTTGAGAAATAAGAAACTAATTTTCAGTTACGCGCCCTTACAATGCAGCTGGGACCTGCATGGTTCCACACATCTCCTTATGGCATCGGATACTTATTAGCACATGTTCAACACGGCTCGTGCATATTACTGTTGGTTTATTTCAGATGTAAGTTTGCACAAGAAACTAACAAAATTACAAATAAGGGAGAATAATACCTATAAATCGATCAAAATTTTAATTCGGGTAGATTCATATTGATTAAAGGACTATTTACCGAACCGCCCGTTTAATAGCAGGGTTTAAAATGAAACTAAGATTATCATATAAACTGAGTAAAAGCATTTTTTAAAAGTACCACGCTGCACAAAAACGACACAGATATTTAAGGGGCATAGCTACTCAATGCATTCAATATGGCTTGATGCATAATGCTGGATCTGCGCCCTGATAAAGTTCTATACAGCTTCTGTACCGATCTACAATGTGCTGGTTCATTTTTTCTAGAAGGAAAAGACACAAATTTCGATAATAGGTGAATATTAGAATTATACATGTAGCGGATCAAAGGCCACCTTCATCAATATGTAAAGTGCATTTGAAATTAAATAAAATCGACCTAAAACAACATTTGTTGCTCTTCGATATTCCCCCATAGAACCCATTTTTCACGAACAGAGTTATCTAACAATTATATCGGTACATAATCTAGTTTTGTAAAAATTAAATACAAATTAATTGTAGGCGTTTCAATAAAAATGATAATTCATATTTTCACCAATAAAGAAATTTAGTCAATGAACGAAAATATGTTATAACCGCAACGTGTAAAAATTGTCCATTGTACAAGTCCCCGCGGCTTCTTCGTGCACATGTCGTGTGCTACAAAATATATATGAACATGTCCCGAGCTGAGAAGAGGCTATGGCTACAGGTACTGTAAATGCAAAAATATTCGCGAGGATTTTATTTACGTCAATAGCGTTAAAAGACATATTTGCGATGTTGAAAGTTCACGGCTGCAACATGATTTATCGACACCAGTAAATGGCAGAGTGATTTCGCTATTTCGCGAGGTTTTCATTTTCGCGAAACTTCGCTTCTGCGAATTTAGAGTTGTCACCCATATGGCAATGTTTTCTCAACTGTAGACTGCCCCCCGTCTAACTGATAATTTTATCATGTTACAAAAATACAACTTATTACATTTTTTTATTCTAATAGTGTCTACCTCTCTGGTAGGGGTATCAGTTACAGCTCAGAGGGGAGATTATATCAGAGAAAAGTTTGGTTAGGTAGGAGTAATTTACCTTGAACTCAGGGCCTGGAAGCCAGGCTTCTTACTTTGTTAAATCATATATCTAATTGCCTTATTTTGACCCAGACTAGTGAATACACGCATTTCGAGAGAAAATGCCCCCAAAGATTTGTTCTGATTTAAATCTCTTCTTAATCGCTCTGTATTAAAACCTTATTTGCATACTACCAAATGAGCTTTGCCACCGATGGTTCTAATATGAAGAAAGATATATGATGATGGATTTTTATAACTTTGCTGGTTCGACCAAAAAGAAGCCTTATTCTTTGATTATCATGGCAATTTTGTGCAAGACAAATCCATGAGAACACAGTGCATATGCACTAATTGATAAATAAACTTCTTAAAATGTATTTGGAAGTTCTTCGGGGGTTGTCCAAGAAAGCTGTAGATTTTTTATGCTACAAGAAAACTATATAGCGTTTTGCAATCGAACTTTACTTGTGAACACTTAATGGCGGTTCGCTGGCGGGCCGATGATGGTCCGTTAATAGTGGTATTTGTATCCTTCCTCCCCTCATCAATCTAAAAAAACTAAAGTTGGACTCTCTCTGACAAACCTTTCTGGATCCGCACATGCGCATGAGGTTCCTTCTGTTTCGAAGAATACGATCTTCTAGATTAGGCCTATATTCGAAGAGGTCGCAACAGCTGTTCTTTTTGGTGGCCCGCAGCAGCTGTCCTTGGGTGTCCATGCGCGGATCCAGAAAGTTTTGTCAGAGGGGGTCCAATTCTGACAACGTTGTTTCTTCTTTTTTTTTTATTGTTTTAGTTGATGAGGGGAGAGAGAGGATCCAAATACCACTAAAAGCGGGCCATCATCGGCCCACCAGCGAGACGCCATTAAGATGTTGTTTCGCTGGCGGGCCGATCATTGCCCAACATTGAATGCTGGATTTGTAGCTGTGTGATTTTCCATGGGACCCAGACCAGTATTGCTAAGAAAACTTATAGATTTGTGATTATTCGGAGGGGGGGGGGTGCGTCCGGACCCCCTGTCCCCCATATCTAGATCCGCGCATGGCTGTTGTCTTTGGTAGTCTTCTATCAACGTTGTTCAAAGATTTCAATTCCATGTAAAAATTTTGGTTGCCATCTCAACCAAAAGAAAACTCTTTAAAATGTTGTCAAAAAACTATAGCTACTGACCGATTTAAAAATTAACCTTGAAATATCACAAGGTTGTACATGCAAGAAAGAGAGAGCATATGCTTATGAAACAAGTGGAAAAAGCTTTGCTCTGGCTTCGACCTTTAAGAAACATAATTAAGCCGCGACATGTGATTTCCAACAATGTGGAATTTTGACAAGTGTAGACTCAGACGAGCCTGTGCAGCCTCATTTTAAGCTTAGAATTCCAATTGCTGTTCAGTCAGTAGCTTAATATTCATAAAATATTCAAGCGACTAGCAAAGGCTCTAAGCAGACTGCGCGTATGAGAAGGCTGGTCTAAGCCTTTGCTGTTCGCACCTACCACATTGTTGAAAATCTCATGTCAGGGCTCATATGTGCTTGCATACTTGAGAAAAGGGGTACATGTCTGACATTTGTGGTAAACGCTTTACGCAGCAAAATGGTCTCAATCAACATGTGTCAAAGCACTGCACGAAAAACTTGAAAGTTTGAGTAATCTCGGGAAAGCCATACAGAATTATACTCGGTCTGTGGGTAATGTTTTATTCAACATTGATCAGTCATAATCATTGACTCCAGAGGGGTGGGGAACGGGGTGGGAGCCAGGTATTTATATACATGTACTGCCCTACCAGCCAAGAGTGACAGTGACCTCATGTTTTGTTTACAAAGTTATCAGGGGCTTAGAATCGATAGATCACTTGGGTATTAATCCTATCCGCAGGATAGGGTTAATACACAAGTGATATATCGATTCGCATTAGCTCAAGTGGAGTTTACAAGTTAATGTTTTACTTAACAATTGTAGACAGAACTCGACGTCACTGTCACTCTTGGTTGGCACGACAGTAGATATGTTTTTGGAAAATGTGAGTCTCCAAAACTTTGGCTCGGTTTGACAATAACTTGGAACAAATAGTCCTAGGCTTACCCCCATAATTTCTTAGAATGTTTTTTTTTTGCCGAAAAGTAGACATCTT
This sequence comes from Loripinus fragilis, assembly GCA_964019695.1. Taxonomy (NCBI): domain Eukaryota; kingdom Metazoa; phylum Mollusca; class Bivalvia; order Lucinida; family Lucinidae; genus Loripinus; species Loripinus fragilis. Next base: position 10,141,648 of record OZ026530.1, read on the forward strand.
TTAATATATCGCTACTCTAAATAGTAGGCATCTTTCAGGAATTAGGTTTACTTATCAGACCCGTTAAGCTAACTTTGTCCTAGACAACTGAACAATGACCAAGTATATTAATTTTGTCGCCCACTGAATTTGTGTCTTATTACGTAACAATTAATCAATCATTTTCTGTTACCCCATTTCATCCGAAGGTTGCATCAAAACTTTTTTTTAAATTCAATCAGCGTTGGCTCTCATAAACTACACAAGGGTCAATCAAGGTTGTTTTTACTGTATTTGTGTTTGTTACGTATGCAGGTAGACGGTGCTACTTTATTTTGCATCGACTGGTTCATTATGATTGTTCAATCATGCTGTTGCCCGGCTCTGAAACCGCTGTGGCCCGGCTCTGTTCATTACTGTCTTGCTTTCTGATGGAAGTTCAACAGCCTACAAATTGAAAGGCTAATATAAAACCAGACCAAATTAGTCCGTTAATATAGGAGGAATCATGACCAATTTTTATATTTTTCAGCTTACTTTTGAAAAGCCTTAGGAATTCAGCCAATTCCATCATCGTTTTCTCAACCGTAGACATACATGAATGAAGATATATAAGATGCTTCAGTAACGGTTACTAAGAAAATATTCTGGGAACGTTCTATTTATATATATGTTTCTTTTTATATATAGGTTATTTTTTGTGGATTAATCGATTCGTAAACTCTAGAGAATCACTCAAAAACTGGACAAAGTGCAACAGAACATATTGGCCCTGTTTTACATTTATGATATACACTGAACCGAAGCTATACTACAATGCAACTACCAGCTTAGCAAAAGCATAGTTCATGAAATCGAATTTGGGGATATCATGTCATGTAAATATAAACAATGTGCCATATAGTGACAGGTTGGCAGTTTGAGATGTTTAAAAGAGGAAAGCCAATGAACATGGTACTTGTTAGTGTATATTTCAAATAGGTTTCCTTAACTTCAGTAGCATATGTTGTTGGTACATATGTAAAGGCAATTCCAATGGACACCTACAACATATGTCCATTCAATAAATGAGTGTTTTTCACCATAAAACAGGTTTTTCACTTCTCGACTACTTTTTATGTTTCAGTGTACTGTAGAAATCAACAAGTTTGTATGTAGTTTGGCATGCACCTGGGTGACACTAATAGATAGCCAATTTTATATTATTGACAGCTTATCTTTAGATGTTTCATTGGAATGAAATGCTAACCTGGTGGTTGCCTGGTTGTCTCGATGCGTAAACTCTGGAGAGCCCCTCAAATCTGGACAAAGTGCAAAGGAACATATTGGCCCTTGACCTGAACCGAAGCTATAAGTGGCCAACCTACATTTTTTAATGTTTATTCGAAACGTCAAATGCATTGAGAAAAACATTTTATATTCTTTCGTAGAAAAAGCAATCTCAAATATCATGGTACAATTTTCGTAAGGAAATTCATCTTGATGCTCACACAGGGTAGGCGGCAATCGAAAACGCTTAAAAATCGACGAACACGGATCAAAAATCGATAGAAACAGTGCTTTCGTTTGCCATTTGTCGCCAGTCGGGCGACAAATGGCAATCGAAAACTCTGTTTCTATCGATTTTTGATCTACGTTCGTCGATAGTATTAACGTTTTCGATTGCCGCCTACCCGGTGTGATGCTGCTGCGGGAGATACCAGAGTAAATGTATCCTTCATCTCAAAAGTCACTTTTTGTCCAAACCATGACAACTATTGTTCTGATCTTACTTGGTGTGACCACTCATGCTTTGTTTTACCAAAACAGAATCTAAAACGAATATTTGGCACCAGTAAAATGCACTTAAGTCCTCCAGTGGCTTAAACTGCTGTCCGTTCTTAGGCGGTGGTTCAGTTGTTGTTGATTCCTTGTGAAGGACATATGCTGCTAAATACTTCCCATGTATAAATATGTTCAGTTAGTTTTACGTATGGGCTGTCTATTTATGAAATAAAAATGACATGTCCATGCGCGGATCCAGAAAGTTTTGTCAGAGAGGGTCCAACTCTGACAATGGTGTTTTTGTTGTTGATGTTATTTTGCTGATGAAAGTGACCAGAATGCGCTTAAAATGATCTTTTCGGTCGAAGTATTTGTAATGAGGTCTATAGGAATGAATAAGTACCGTCACCCCGGTAGGGAGACGATCAGTTCTGATAAAAGATCAATAGATATTTTCGTTACTTGTTTTGTCTTTAAAATGTCGAATCATCGATCTGACATAAAAGTTTCTCAAAACTGCATTGAATTAAAATCGCAAATGCCCGAAAGACAGGACCCAGACAACTTTCCCTGATTCCCGACGCAGGAATGGTGCGAATGGGAATTAGCCGCATATATCTTTAAAGAGCTGACGAAAACCTCAAGTTGAGCCACGGTGGGCCCAACCAAAGACACACATCAGGCGCCAAACAACCGATTAATTCTTAACGCCAGAGATGTCATTGAGTCTGAGGCCTGGCCTCGAGGTTATAAAACTTTTTTCATGCTCAACTCAGCTGAGCACGAAATTTATCCTGCTCATAAATGTTACAATGCCAACAATTGTTGCCATTTTAACATTTATTAGCATGATAAATACAACATCTTCGAGACAAGAAACTTCTTCAACGATCGGTATTTTAGTTTTAATGAGCAGTTGAAATTTCGTGCTCAGTTGAGTTGAGCATGATAACCGAAGGTTTGTAACCTGGGAGTCTGACCTACCCTCATGCAATTAAAGAGGATACCATAGCTATAAACCACGATTGTGTTTACAACATGTCGCATGATATCCATGTTATACGCAACTTTTTTTATAACATTTGATTATCGTTTTGAATTGATCACTAAAAGGGGTACGTGCATTAAGAGGCTATTTTGGCCCCCCTATGAGGTCAAAAAATGAAAGTTGCTCTTCACATGTTTCTTCTTATTAGTTTATTAGAACAATAGCCAAAGTGTAAAAGTCTGGCATTGATTCAACTTTAACGGTTGCTATGGTAACAAAACTGGCCGCCAAAATAGGCTGAAAATAGGAAAATGACCATTTTGGAGCAAATTTGAGACATGTAACAGAAGAATTAATATAGAGCACAAGCAAATACCAAACAAAATATTTTAACAGAGGATGGGAATTATCACGGCACACAATATATTAAAAGGTATTTTGGTATTTGCTTTAGCTGATATCAAATTCTTAAAAAATCGGTCTCCAAAAGCCTCAAATTTGGCCTAAAATGGCAATTTCTCAATTTTAAGCCCATTTTGTCGGTCATTTTGGTTACCATAGCAACCAGTAAAAGTAAAATAAATGCTAGAATTTTACACTTGGGCTATTCTTCTAATAAACCAATAAGATGAAATTAGTGAAAAGCAACTTTCAGTTTTTGGCTCTAGAGGGGGCCAAAATAGCCCCTTAATGCACGTACCCCTTAGATTTTCCAAAAATAAATTTCGAAGCTCCAAAATGAAACCCATGATCACAAAGGACAAGAAAATAAAATCTACACTATAGTGAAGGACAGGGAGACGTTCCACCGTCGCCACACAGTCCCAGTCACCAGCTGTAGTGAAGTCAAATATGTTCTTAAAAGGGTGCCCTTTGGAAGCAAAGACTGCACCAAAGAACTGAAACCAGAGTGGGCAATTAGGGTATTTCCCGGGCCAGACTAGCTAGTTTCTGCCATTTAGGCGTCATCAGTGACCCTCTTATAGTTTCAAAGCTCCACAATGAAACCCATGATCCCAAAGGACAAGAAAATAAAATCTATACTATAGTGAAGGGCAGAGAGACGTTGTACCGCCGCCACACAGTCCCAGTCACCAGCTATAGTGAAGTCAAATATGTTCTTAAAAGGGTATCCTTTGGAAGCAAAGACTGCACCAAAGAACTGAAACCAGAGTGGGCATATAGGGTATTTCCTGGGCCAGACTAGCTAGTTTCTGCCATTTAGGCGTCATCAGTGACCCTCTTATAGTTTCAAAGCTCCACAATGAAACCCATGATCCCAAAGGACAAGAAAATAAAATATACACTATAGTGAAGGGCAGGGGGACGTTGTACCGCCGCCACACAGTCCCAGTCACCAGCTGTAGTGAAGTCAAATATGTTCTTAAAAGGGTATCCTTTGGACGCAAAGACTACACCAAAGAACTGAAACCAGAGTGGGCATAATTCCTGGGCCAGACTAGCTATTAGCTACTAGCCCGAAGTATTCATGATTCCATGAACTTTCCAAAAAATCGAAATTCATTTCTTAAATGTCATCAAACAACTACATGTATGCACATATGCAAAACTAACAATTCAGCACTACAGAAATTCAAATCCCAAGAAAACACGTCACTTACATTAGCTTCTCGATTTACATAATATGGAATTTAAAGCGAGAGCATGCCCTTGCCTCTAGAGATTATGTAATATTCAAGACATTTGCATTTAAACAATGTACGAAACCGGTGACAGAATAGAAAAGGCGGTTTTGTGAACAGGATGTATTTCATGGTACATGTATTCAACTCTATATTTACATTTTCGAAGCAATCCTTTAATGAATCTCTAGATTTTTGCAACCGTTCATAGCCTAACGAACTACATAAATTTTGATTGACAGCAGCCAAGCTCACTTGCCCGCGCAATACGCCTCGAACATGTTGGCATTTTAACATTTATCAGCATGATAAACACAACATCCGAGAGACTTAAAGCAAAAAACTTCTTCATTTGTCGGTATTTTAATTTTTTTGAGCAGTTGAAATTTCGTGCTCAGTTGAGTTGAGCATGAAACAAGTTTTATAACCTCGGCGCATGGCTTTCAGCATTCTGTCCTCCCGTATTTCCGCTCCCCTAAAGTAGTAGATACCCTATGTACGCATCTCCTCCTACCGTTTTATATAGATTCAGGTGTTTTGGTCATGGCCTGAAGATGTGCATGTGGTTTTTTGTTTGTTTTGTTGCTTTACGTCCCAAGTCAACAGCCATGGTCATGGCGGGACGGTCATTTCAAGCAGTTTACCAGTACTTCGTGCACATACTTTCGCTTGTAACTGACAAAACCCCCTCATGAATGATTCAGCGGAAGAGAGTGGAAAGACCGTAGAAATTATTTCATGATCAATCTCCACGGAAGTATGGGACCAGGCCGGGATCGAACTCGCGACCCCTGGATCTGCAGTCAGACTCGCATCTGTTGCCAGACACTTTAACGACTGCGCTACGCAGCCCGGTACATGTGGTTTTTGTATAATCCTCAGATGATTTAAGTCATGCGGCATATTTGAGGAAAAGAGGATCAGCCTTCTTGTATAATAGCGCTTTTGGGTCACTGTAAAGGCGGCAAAGGACTACGTGCATTAAGAGGCTAGTTTGGCCCCCTATGAGGCCAAAAAATGAAATTCGCTTTTCACCAAATTCTTCTTATTAGTTTATTAGAACAATGGTTCAAGTGTATAAGTCTGATATTAGTTTGACTTTTACCGTTGCCGTGGTAACAAAAATGGCCACCAAAAAAGGCTAAACATAAGAAATTGACCATTTTGGAGCAAATTTGAGACGTTTGACAGAGCGATTAAATTAGAGCACAAGCGAATACCAAAAAGATATTTTAACAGATGATGAGAATTATCAAGGCACACAACATATTAAAAGGATGTTTTGATATTTAGCTGCGCTGATATCATTCTTAAAAATTCGATCTCTAAAAGCATTAAATTTGGTCAAAATTGGCAATTTCTCTATTTTATGCCTATTTTGTCGGCCATTTTTGTTACCATAGCAACGGTAAAATTTAAATAAATGCCGAAATTTAACACTTCAGTTATTCTTCTAATAAACAAATCAAAATAAATTGGTGAAAAGCAATTTTTAGTTTTTGGCACTAGAGGGGGCCAAAATAGCCCCTTAATGCACGTACCCCTTTCGTATTTATATCTGGGCCTGGTTCGGCTATTTCATCAGCTAAGGATGATAGATTCTTTATTTCCTCCTTTCAGGAGAGCACATAATAATACATACAGAACAATGACAAAACTATATACATAGAAATACAAACGACATGAAAATGAACAGATAAGTATGTGAATTGTGTGTATACGGCAAACAGCATGGACCCGAATTAAGTCGCTCTATATGGAGCGATCTGATTCTGGTCCACACTGGTTCCCTATATGTAGACGACTGGCCATAACGTTTAATGCGAATAGCAGGCGGCATCAACAGCCTTCCTAATTAGTTGCGTTGTCACTTACTAGCAAGACTGACAACACTTAAGCAGAATTCCTGAGACTTATAATTGTGCTTCTCTGCTCAATGAGCATATGAGCGTATTTCATGAAAATCTTGACCCTAGACACTGAACTCTCATTATTAACCCTTAAAGCGCCGATCATAACGAGTCGTCTGCTTTCTTCGTTTGCAAAAATGTTTTGAATCCTCTTTGGCAAACAGTGTAGATCCAGATCAAACTGCTCCTGTGAGCAGTCTGATCTTGGGTCCACACTGTTTGCCTCTTTACTTACGATAACCAAAAACACACATTTTGCTGGCGTATTAAGTTTTAAACAAGAAAAGATATGGCATTAAGTGCCATATCAATGAACTCGGCTTTAGCAGATAAAGAGTTCGTTCTTTCATTACATCACAAGCTACATGTGAGTACATATATCAACAAACATCATGATGTACACAAACACAATCAATCAATTATTCACTCAATCAATCAATCATTTTTACATAAGCAACAATGAAACCTCCCTCCGTGATGAAACTATCTCCAGGTATTTATTCAAAGAAGGAGTCTTATAAGACAGAATCGCATAAGGCAAATCTTACCGTTTAAATTGAGGCCTTTAACTGCTCATATACGCATGAAAGGAACTTATAGAGCATGGTTTTTGGCTCTGTATTTGAAAACAAAACAGACCTTGAGATTATCGAAATTTGCTTCATTTACCAGAAGCCTTTATTATGTTTTAAGCCGCGAGAACCCCGACTTTGTTAAAAGCAGGGACCACCCTTGGCGCCCGCGGTGTCTCATCGTCGCCCTTGTTTTTGCATGTAGATTCAATTGTATGATAAAAGAAGTCAGGAAAACCGTCAGGTTTGATCAATTTTAAACACTTTGTCGGACCAGATCTGGGACCAAACTTTCTGCTTATGTTATCAGCAGAGGCTCGCTGATAGCAATGTTTAAGATCAAAGAAGCCGCTATGGGTTCTGTTGCACGACGTGGTAGCAATGACCAGTGACCTATATATCGGTCACTGCCTTGACGCTGGAAAGCGGATGTAGCACATTCATTAAACATAGGTTTCCGGCCGTGGGTAGTTTCGACTGGGTTGTTATCGGCCTGGTTTTAGGGTGGGTCGTTTCGGCATATTCTGATAGGATCTGATTGTTTTATAAACTTGCCAAAGTTCCGACTGCATTGATTTTTCCACGAAATCGTCCATGCACGCATTCTCGCAAGAGCGTTCACAAGTACAAAATAAACAGACAAAACTGGGCTCTTTTCTGAAATAATTATTGTGTACACAATTAGGTGCTGACTTTCTTTATTTATTTATCTTTTATATAAATTTCCGTCTGCATTAAACACTACCCAGGCCGAGTACCGAAAGCTCAAGAACAGACTGCACATGCGTGCATATTAGCAAGAACACTTTCAGGGAAATAACTAACAACAATCGGGAAAATAATTTTGTGGACAAAAATATGTAGTGAAAAGAGAGCATTCCAAATCCGACTCTATTTAAACACTTGAACACTTGGAGTTTGCCTCTGTACTAACATAAGCCAATAAAGTTATCAACTATGTGCAGCAGACGACTTAAGCAGGCACCATTTGGACGAACCTATGGGCCGAAAATTAGGTGCATAGACCCACTTGATGGCTGTGCATGCATGATTACTTCACGCATGTTAAATGCATTATGGTATCGCCGCATTTATGTTTATATGAACAGCGTACACACGCAGGAAGAATACAGAGACCGAAATATAGTGGATAGCTGCGCTTTCATGTTTAAAGGGTGTGATAAATTAAATGAGCTGGCCCAATACTATAACATTTACAAGAAATCTAATCAAGGAACGATGTGAAAGCGCCAGGTCATTCAGTTTATGACATGTATGCGTGACTGAGATATATCCTTATGCAATGACCAGAAGCGGCACGTGCACACTGCTGTTGGTTATACATGTAAGGTATGATAGCTCAACTTGCGACATCAAATTTCTGAGAACTAACTATAAGCTCTGTATTAAACAGAGTAGTCTTTTAAAATTCTGAAAGGCAGGTTTTATCATGAAACGGCTTATTTCCATTCATTGGAATACACTACGAGGTGTGGTTGACCTGATTAACAGCGATATTCATACGCGCATCACGCTGGTTTGCAGTGTCCATTCATAGAAAACAATTCAATAAGAGTTACTGTTCCTGAAATGACCGAATAACCGTTTAAAAGTGACAGGGGAGCTTCCCAGTTCGCAAATACACCATTAACTCAGTTAAAGTTCAACTTTCGAATGAAAATCGGCAAACAATTACATATTTTTGAATAACTGCACTGTGGTTTATGTTTCACTCACTATCATTTCAAAGCAAACAGCCATTTTAACACGAACTATTTCTTCAAAGTGTAGAAATTTCGAAAACAGATATAACTCTCTAGAATAGCTGATATTGAACAGATCCCGAGTTCCAATAATAGGTTTGTGTCTCTACTAAGGTGTTATTGGGCAAGATGATACAGTTACTTTCGAATAAAATCAAGCCTCGTTTTCAACTTTTACCTAGGTCTAAATTAGGTAGATCAGTCCTAATTACGCATCCATGAGGTGCCGCCTATACATTGGCCCAAAAGCCTTATAATACCTAGATATATCTGCATTTAACAGTGCAAATAGATCCAACAGGCAATTTGTAATTAATTTACAAACATAAAGGATCCAGATGCCACATCTTGTTAATAATGTGAGTTACATCGCTTATTTACAGAAGAATAAAACTTAATTTGCTTTAATTTTGTTACATCTGTTATTTCGCGGATGGATATGCCACGCTCTCCACGAGGTTATAGGAGAATTAAGGGCCGCGTTGCGAGAAATGTGACCCCAGGGTTGATTTCCGACCAACTGAGACTTGACCTCGCATGATCTCCCCCCTCCCAGTCGACGTTGATGTGTGCCTATTGGTACACAAGTCTGCTCTGCTAAAGATACCAAGGAACATGTAACCTAGTATACTTTCCAGAGGCCGCTGATTAAACTGCGCGTATTGTGCATTTTCTCGCGTCAATCCCCAGAAAAACGAAATATTCAAAACATCCATTTCATGAGTTTTATTAGAGCTGCTGTACATGTAGCCACCGTACCTTTTTTTCTTTCGTGTGTTTCTTCAAATGCCTATATCTTGACAATCACTAAACAAACAGAAAGTATCCACATTTAGAACGTGGGTACTTGATACGGCGATGTTTTGCGATTCTATAATACTGGCAGGCCTTAAGTTAAAAGTGCGTAACAGATATTTTTTTTATTTCTCAACAAAAGCATATTTACAATTTTACGCTGAAAAGTTCTGTCTATCTAAACCTGTGACTTGACTCCTGGGATCATGCCCCTGGTTGGGGCTGGTGTCAAACCCTAGGATGTCTTCATAGCGTGCTAGATTTCTGAGTAAGATTTTCGAATGCTCATATATTCAATTGTAGGAAAGTAATCATAATCTGGAATATCCATACCAGTTAGGGCCCTATTAAATGGGGCCCTTGGACAAAGCTAGCTGTGATAGTAAAACTGTGATAGCAAACCTTTGAGCTTACATGGTGACCTTGACCTACTTTTCACTCTCAAGTGACTTTGACATAAATCCTGATATACAGAACTATGCGTACAGTATTAAAAGCTTGAATACCTTTCAAATGCACTGCCACCAGATTTAGAACTATTTTGCAAAGAATATTTTCAGAAGTAAAATATTGAGCAAAATATTACCCTTTTACCAACTAGGTACTCTATTCTGTGCACTCATCGACTGCAACCAACACGCGATGACTGCGCGGTTCGAGTACATGATTCTCTAGCGTGGTTTTACACAGGTTGTATTGTGTACCCATAGTCGACATGAGCTGTCAAAATTATTCAACTATTAGGACGCTGTCTGGCCACGCCCCCAACTGCTTCCTATCTCCGTTAGCTTTACCAGAAACCGGGACACTGCACACCACGGGGCGATACAGTGACCTTATTTCGTTATAATACAGTATTCGACCTCTCATTTAGCCGCACTTGTTAACCTGTATTGGTGTTAATATTTCGGATCATCAGTTGCAGGCACATGCAGGATGTCAAATCCAGAAATCTCACACTGATGAGTAACTCTCTGTCACCAACACATGTATATAATCGATCACAGCGCGTTCACTACATTATTTCAGATCGCTCTTTTCATGTACCCCCTGGAAAATAGATTTCCTTAAAAATACTGGCATAGACTCTCTCGAGAAGCAATCAGACCCCTCGAGGGAGGTCATGTACGGCCCTGTGTTATATATGTTGATGGGCTTTAATTCTGCCACTTTATGTAAGCATCCTTGTTATTGGGTTTGTCTGAGCTATCAGAAAATGCTGTCATTCATAGTAGGGCCCAGACCTGTAAATGTTTTTTTCCATATGCCTCCATATAGCTTTTAATCAAAACTCTTAAATCACAATGAGGCTGCCACAGAAATACAGACTGGACCTATCTAGTTCAATCAATTAACAAGAATGAGATACCCTGGTGACCATCATGTTTTACCACTTTTTATCCCTGAAAATGAGCACCCTACACGAGGGAAAAAAATTCATTGAAAAAATACCAAAATGCAAGGTCCGTTTTTCTAAGCCACACCAGTAAACTTAATCAACAAAAGCAATGAGATGTTGTTTCAAACAGTGCAGCAAATATATATCCGTCTATTAAATTTGACTTCTTTCCCGCAATTTTATCATTGACCAATCACAAATCACTTTACATCTTAAATATTCTGCTGAGCTTCCACCCACCGTTTGTGCCAATCACTGCCTTTTCTACAATTACAGGTCTGTGACCTTTTACTAGTCCAAAGGAAAGCAGGGTTTGCCCTATTTGTACGCTTACTATTGAGTGATTGCCATGTAGAGTTGGGCTTAAGCTTCAGAAGAAGGCCAGGTTAATCATGTATGGCAGGAGGTGATGTAAAGAAATGATTAAATTAATCATGTATATATACTGACGGCCAAAAGAAACGCTACAATAAATTTTGTCATGTAATGCATGTGGCTCACAAAGCTTACCATGACCGGAATATTGAGTCAACCCCCAGGGTTATTTTGATTTGTCGATTTTGTTTACCGGGTATGTTGGCTAATGTACATGTATATATTTTAACTGCTGTCGCTATTATCCCTTCTCTTAGTCATTGATTTTGTTGTTGTTTGTTTGCTTGTTGTTACTCCCATTGGGTGAAGGGTTTTCTGTAGTTCCTAATATTGTCATGTGGTTCTCGGTGTCCCTTCTGTATACTAAAGCAATCAACTTGCTGATGAAGACATAAATACTTAACAGCAAAAGAAATGCATATTTTGCATATTTGTTATTTTGTAAAATTTGGGTGTTAAATACTGATCTAATGATATGATAGGTATCGATGATGTTTGGAACATGTGTAGAATCAAATGTATCTCAAACCGATAGCTCATTAGAATAATGCTTTAAAGGGGGGACTCTGGGCATAATGAAATAACTCATAATTATGGCGAACTTCGAGGTGTTGTATGCCTAAAACCACTGAACAGATTTTAATGGAAAATCCCTCAAAGGCCACAATCAGGACATACAGAATTCTTTTGAAGGTTAGGTTGTCAAGAATTCATCCAGGTGGACCAATGTGAACGAATTGCATTATCAGACAATTAGCCGGAAGTGTGTATAAGACAGGCACGTAAGAGTTCAAAAATTATTTTAAACGGTTCTGTTGGACAGTACCATACTTTACATCAAGCATAATGTACCAGCTTTTCTTACAGCCTAGAAATTCCGGTGGTTTTCACGAGCAATGTAAAAAATGAAAAAAAAAAAAGATTTTTGTATCTGCAGTATAATTCCTACAGCAATGATTTTTAAAAATTTTCGGCTGTTTTCTTATTTGTTGCATTGTTTTTCGAGATATCCAGCGAAATCGGATTCAAAACATGTCTCTTCCAATGGCACTGGTTTTGTGTTTTTTTGCATTAATTAACCAAAAAATAATTTACTGTGTAATGATGAATAAAATAGCCAGGAATTAACGCATGAATCCGGTCAAACATATTTATATAATTCTGGGAAAATTTTGATTATGGTGTTTGGTATTAAATGGATATTGAATAATATGCGTTTCTTTTACTGTCAAGTATATGTAACAATTTTACTATTCGCGTTATGGCCGTCTGTGTTCTGTGTCTCTTCCTAACGGTACCATGGGCTGGTCTGCGGTAAGTGTGTGTGGCATTTTCTGGCCATACTCACTTAAGTTCCAACTCTGTACAACTAAAGTGTCTGTCAAAAACTGCCAAAGTAATGGTAGGTTTAGGACCTATGCAGCGAATGACAAAGGCTCAAACATAATATTATCTACAACAACAATAACAACAAAACAGTATCTTTATTGCCATCACTATCTAGAAAATTACACAGGTTTCAGCATAAAACTGTCAAGTTTACATAGTTTATTGTGTGTTGTAGAAGGATTACAAAATGATTAAAGAGATTGAAACCTCATAAATATCACATTCCGTTTATCATGTTTATCTTCATGCTTATCTAGAAGATTAGCTCGTGCACGATACTATACTTTTAGACTTTTAGATGTCTGAGTAAGTAAAACAAAGGTTCGAACGCACTTACAAATGCAACGCGACGTCTGATTGCATAACGTCATAAATTGGCGACAGTACATCTTGCGATATACTGTCGCAAACCCGACGTCATTACGTAACGTCGTTTTTCATTGGTTGACAAGTGAATATATGCAGCTGGCAAGCGCTTTTATGCAGCTGGTAGCCACTGGACGTTTTGGTGCAACAAAGTACATTTTCACTGTCTTTTTGATAGTGCATTAGAATGGATATAACCATATTCAAAATTTTCATTTTGGGAGGTATATCGTCGCCGTTAAACTAAATTTCCGACCGTATATCCGACGATATACCTCCCCAAAAGAAAATTTTGAATACTGTTATCCCCTAATGAATGCAAAATATCAATTATATTTTTGCACATCGGATACATGTACGTTCATCTGAGATTTTACTCTGTGATAGAAATTCTTAAATTAGTCATCTTACACCTCAGGTGTGTGTGTGTGTGTGTGGGGGGGGGGGGGGGGGGTTAGTACTCTGATATTTACATATATGCATAGGCTCGAACCATTTTTATGGGTTCAAAATTTTGAATTTCAATAATTTGTTTGGTTTTCAGAAAAAAGAATATGTTTGAGGGTATGGAGATTTTGTGGATGTTTTGGGAGGTTATCACAAAACTGGCCTAGTTTTAGGGGTCATTTCTATGCGTGTCCTAAAATATTTGAAATATAAGCAACCCAAAAAGATATGCGGTAGTAAATGGTGAGCAAGAAAAATAATTTATTATTTGTGGGAGGATGAGATAGAAAATCCATGTGATGCCAGGGGATGGATATTACACTCATGATATACCTTGCCTGAATTTCTATGTCAAAATACACATATTAGCGATCGATTGCGTAGATCTAACTACCACGCAACTACCAGCTTAGCAAAAGCATAGTTCATGAAATCAAATTTGGTGATATAGCTGTCATGTAAATATAAACAATTTGCCATATAGTGACAGGTATTTTAATACTGATAGGCAGATTTAGATGTTTAAAAGACGAAAGCTAATGTACATGATTCTTGCTGAGTGTATATCTTAATATAGGTTTCTTCAATTTCAGTAACATGTGTTGTTTTGGTAAGCATTGCCCCATAGAGGCAATTCCAATGTGCACCTACATCATTTGTCCATTCAATAAATGAGTGTTTCCACCATAAAACAGGGTTTTCACAAACTTTTCAACTACTTTTTATGTTACAGTGTAATGAGCATGTAGAAATGAACAAGTTTTGTGTAGTTTGGCATGCACCTGGATGACAATAATAGATAGCCAATTTTATATTATTGACAGCTTGTCTTTAGATGTTAGATTTGAATGAAATGCTAACTTGGTGCTTGCCCGGTTGTATATAAATGACCGCCTTGCATAACAACTGAATGATTCAATGTATACTTCAGCTTGCGAAAATACGTTTTCTATGAATATTCCGACATTAAACGGTTTACGCTTTAATGCTAGAAAGTTAGTTTTGCATGCAAATTCTGGCAGACCAGACGGTTGAATGATGGAACAACAATTTTATTCAGTTTGAAAAGGTGATACTTTATATAACAACCAGAATCGAATTAAGAAATGCCGTCTCCATATTCTAACCATTTATGAGTTGCTTAACAAGTGAAAACAGCTCTTGCCTATGTGGTAACGCTTACATATGTCATATTACTTGACTTTTCGCTTACTGTAAAGGCGGCAACTTTGATATTCATATCTGGGCGTGGTTTGGCTATTTCATCTGCTAAACAAGGGAAATCAAGTTCTATTTATAATTTGGTGAAGAAAAAATAAGCGGTTTGGGCCGCGCAAGCGTGCGTGCATTTCATGAAAATCCTAACGAACTCACATTTATTAACCGTTAAAGCGCATTATCACATAAATTATGATTTTCTCGTCCACTAAAATATTTGAAGCCTTATAGACAAACAGTGTGGACCCAGATCAGACTGCTCCTATAGGAGCAGTCTGATCTGGGTCCACATTGTTGTCATTATGCTCATGTTAAATAGACATTTTCAGATGCATTTACTTTGCTGGCACACTAAATAGTGTGTTTTGCGTCTATACTGAGTGATACAGTTACTATTGAATAAAACCACGCCTCATTTTCAGCTTTACCTAAGACTAATGTTGACCAGTTCTTATTACGCATTCATGAGGTGCCGCCTTTACAGTAAGCGAAAAGTCTAATAATACTACTGATATCGCCATGCACTGACTCATATACATGTACATGTCCTGCAACCTTGCCTGGGATCAGATTTATGGCTATCATGTAACGGAGATTTGCCATATATAGTGATACTGATTGGAAGCTTGAGATGTTGGCACTTGATAAATGTTAATTTCAAAATTATTTTTCTATTTTTTCCAGTAGCATATGATGCTTGAACACATTCGATGACCTCATAGATGCCATTGTCATAGCGAGGTCACTGATTTCAAGCTAACACCTGAATAATTTTTCCTGAAATTCACTTTGTTTGTTTGTGTTGATACTTTTCGCCCAAATCAGCAATATTTAAGTCATATCGACACGTTTTCATGTCTTTCTGGATTGAATCAGTACTAAATAGAAGATAAGTTTTCTTGCTCAAGTACCGACGCAGTGCATCCAGTGCTACTATGAGTCGAAAAGATTCCAAAGTAAGTAAGGGTGCAAAAATCAGGAATCAATACAATCAAGTACCACACCTGACCCAGGATACGAATGTTTTAGGTCTTACACTCTTTACCACTAGGTTACAATCGGAACTGCCTCTGCCAATTCCGTGAAATTCCGTGGAATCAGACCACGGATCTACTTTGATAACGCGGGTGATAACGTGACGCTGACTTTATATAACAATGCACCCAAAATGATTTTGTATATGGTGAATTGGGTCGCACATCATTGTTAGTAGATCGCCATCTCCGAATTATAAAATACTGGTTAAAAATATGTAATGCTAATAGAAATAAGTATATATGGCATGTTTATAATGTATTATTGTCAGATATCAACCAGCATCCAAATTGGGTTAATTGGGTTTCATTGGTAAGGGATTTGTTGTCACGTCTAGGATTTTATTATGTATGGATACAACAAGGTGTAGGTAACACTAACGCTTTTATGAGTGAGGTTCGACAAAGGTTAACTGACAATTTTGTACAAAACTGGAATTCACGCTTACTTGATTCAAGCCGAGCTTCGTGTTATAGAAATATATCACTATTTGGTCATAAATTATATTTGGAATGTGTGACTGTTAAAAAATTTAGAATTGCTTTGTCCCGTTTGAGAACATCTTCTCACCGTTTGGAGATTGAGGCAGGCCGCTGGTCGAGACCTGTACGGAAACCAATTTCTGAAAGGCTATGTTTTCTATGTAATACACTAGAAGACGAGTTTCACTTTATTTTAGAGTGTCCAGTTTATAGTGATTTTAGATCTCAGTATATTAAGAAGAAATTTTGGAAACGACCAAATATGCTAAAGTTTATAGAATTAATGACATCTGAAAATCAAGCAGTCTTGCAAAAATTGGCATGTTATGTCCATAAATCGTTTGAATTAAGAAACGAAATGCTGTATAAACGGTGATTTTATTAATTTCCTACATGATAACTCTCAAATTGTGCCTTCTCCCAACACAAGATCTTCTTTTTGTATGAAAATTGTATGCTATCCTGGTTGTCGAACATTTTATTATGAAATAATAGCAAAACAAGTCTAAGAACTCTGTAAAACCTACAATTACATCAATTTCATCAAGTACAATACTGTATGTACGCGTAGCTCTGGAACTATTATATGTAGATAGCACATGGGTGAGTGCTATGGGATTATTACTGATTTCAGGATTCTGAGACTGTCATTCCCTAGAAAGCCAGCCTCAGAATTCTGAAATTGGCAAAAAGTTAAAGCGTCTATGATTAGCTTTCAGTATCTCTGATTAATTTTCAGTCTATCTGAAGACATTTCATCATTCAAAAATTTAAATTATTGGTATAAGTGTTTTGGTATAATTAATCAATACATGGACGAGAGATGTATGGTTATCCCCAAATTCAGAATTTTGAGACTGATCGTCTGTAGAAAGTCAGCCTCAAAATACTGAAATTGGCAGATGATTATAGCTTCTCTGAATAATTTTCAGTCTGTCAGAAGACAATGTACCATTCACATACTTAAAATGGTTTGTTTTTTGAGTAATTTGAGGTTTTAGTGCCACTAGTTCATGATGTCTGAAGTTTTAACTTTTGCCCATGACATTACGATAATTTGAGCCATGGGTTAAGAAGTGCGCCTACCATGAGCGAACATCAAAGGCGCATATCTCAGAATACGTAATGCCTAGTCTAGGTATGCAGCTTTGATGTTCAATAATGTCGACATTCAGTGTATGTGTTGATTTGAAGATACCGTTCTCAAAAAGTGGCCGAACAACGGTACATGCATGAGGTTTGAGTGATGCTCATTGGTGGGATGCACAGTGTCTTCAAACAGGTTATATTGTCCTACATATATATGTACATGCTCGCCAAATGTTCTTGAATTTGTACGTGTTTGCTTTCATGTCAACGTACTCAAATATTCTCTGTTTGTGTATTGTATGTAGCTCATAGGCCAGTAGGCCTTTTGCGAATAAAATTATCTATCTATCTATCTATCTATAACTTGACGCTGACGTCACAGAAACAACGTTAACACATTAACAGTCTGATGGCAAAAAACAAAACAAAAACAAATGGCTTAAATGAAGCTTATTTTTTTTTCAATAACATAAACTTCATTTATTCTGCTGATGAAAACTTTTCAGATAATCAGAATAATCGATTTTAATAGAGCTACAGATATTTCCATACGCCAGTTCTGGCTAACAAAATGGAGCTTTTTGGTACATACTACTACGCGTAATGCTCCTACGCGTAATGCTCCTTACATACACCCGAGCCATGATTCGATTCTCGAATAGTGGCGGATTTTCACGAATGCACTGGATCACTGTGGTCCTTTTCTAAAATGAACCCACTCTGCGATTAAACAACGTTAAAGGTAGGAGTGACCTATACTTATAACTGACTTTGACTGCTGCCTGTGGGGCCCGTTGGTTCGACCTCACACATCGGATTAGAACCAAAGAGTCAACATTAACTCTAGAAACCTGTATGATATCTCTGATTTGATTGGCTAGTGAAAAATACCTGTAAAATAATGGACAGGCCTTATCAAACAACAACAAACTTACTTTTATTTGCGCCCCGATATCATGTTAGTGAACCTATATAATATACACGTGTATGATATTCTTATTAATAATAATAATAATAATTCTTTATTTCCTCCAATAAGAAGAGTACATAATACAAAGGAACATATATAATGCAATGTGCAGTAGAATATAATTAGAATACATGTAATATGTCTTTGAAGCTTATACAAATGATGTTCATAAAACTGAACGCTAGTGTATGCACATGCGATATTAATGTGCACACAAGCATCCAAAACTAATGCGCACTTACTTGGACAATTACGCATATGCGGAATTGTCCAATCAGTTCTAGGCATTTAAGAATAATTGCATATTCACATAGTTTCCAAACTACAGACTATTCAAACGTATATTACAAAGGCAATATGTACACACACGACTGAAAACGTGTAGAGAAAGACAACTGCCGGGCATACAATTTCAAATGTACATGTAACATTATCACCACAATGCGCACATACAAGATCAGTTTGACGACTATATATCACCGACATAAAATCGGCCTTAGTTTAGCGTGTGTACCTACTCACTTTTGACCATATTTTGTGTAAACCAGACATGCATAGATTTTTAAACCTTTGAGACTGGTCGCCAAGCAACAGGCTAGTCGCATCATCTGCAAGACCAAGAAGTACCAAAGTAACATAAGTAGAATCCAGATTCATCAAATGAACATACGCGTCATCATTTAGCTGCAGTATATTGTTCCATAAACTGATTCTCTCTGCATCAATATACGCCAACAGTGAATATAATTGTCAATTATATTAATGTGGAGGTCTCTATTGCAAAATTGATAGCATGCATGGCTGAAAGCAGTTTCAGCCATCCATGCTATCATTTGCAGGCAGGACCTACTCATTGGGAATAAGTGACAAGACTCCTGGGTCAACATTCATTCTACGTTAAATGGACAAAATATGAAAATACACTGTCCCACGCGTGTAAAATATTCTTATTGCATGATATGTTAAGGCATTGGGTTTTGTATAACTCATCTTATACCTGTTTGAGGTTTCTTACATAAAAAAAGTTTGATTATGAATAGAAAAATGTAATTTTTTAATAGACAATGCTTCTAAATCAACCAAATTCTTGTGTCCCTGGTTTATGTTCTTCAAAAGTAGTTATTTTATAGGCCCATTTACATGTATTTTGTCAATAAAAAGTTTTTTTGTTTAAACCTAAGATACGATTAAATAGACTGTCGATACTCTTTACCTGTTTCAGATATAGAATTTTTGATGAAAAATTATAATAACTTGTCCCTATTTTTAAAGTAAGATACGTTACAGTCTTTTTCTGGGTCTTAGCATGTCCAAATTCTGTTTATTTTTAGTATGCAACTGATTATTTTAGATGCAAATATATCAGTATAAAAGATTTAAACCACAAAACCGTACTGTGATTTATCTTAATAAAAACAAATACAAAAGTTTCATCCAGGATACGAAAGCACCATTTTTTTTGGTAAGATACGTGACAGTGTTTTTTGAGTGCATTCCAGTCTATTGTAAAGCTTTACCCTAACCCTTGCCCGCACAATACTGCCGAGTGTTTACTTAAGGGAAAGTAATAAAGCATTCGTGGAATACAAGTTAAACCCGGGCAAGATGGACTTTAACATTTTGTTGGAATAAGATACGTTAAAATAAGATACGTGACGCTCGATTAAAAGGCTGCATCTCTATGCTGATAAATCAAGTTTACCCCTGTATTCAGTTGTGCTATGTTATTTATATTTTCAACGGAAGTACTGCGCACTATTTTTACTCATAGCTTAAGGTAATGAAGCGGGATAATTTGGAGCTTTTGAATTTTACAAAATCACAGATCTTTGAGAAACAACGGTACAATATCGTTGAAAATATTATATTGTACAAAAAGAAGCAATTGAAACTATTTGATATATGAAAGTCTAAAAAACAATTAGCCAAGCAAATGACCTTTTGGTCAATTTGAAAAAAGAAAACATTGCCTACAACAGATCCTTTCAGCGTAACGTATCTTATGAAAAGTCACGTATCTTATTGAAAACAAAAATGAAATATTTTGTCATAGCAAGAATTAATCAGTCATATTTTGTTATAAAATTGAATTAACAGCACATGTGAATATTTTGTTTCAAAAAATAGTATACTGGGCTCTTTGAGTTCAGATTATTTTGCATAACGTATCTTATGTTTTTGTAACGTATATTATGAAATCAGCGCTTCCTGTCATCTGAAGTCACAACTTCAGAAAATATTGACGCAAAAGATGTCATGGCGGGTTAAAAGTGATGTTGTCTTACGTCACAATATTTCCTTGTCAGTGAATTGAAAATAACCCAATTTCTTCATATGAATCTTTTGTATTTCATGTTAATTTTAAAGAGTGTAAAATAGCCTATTTAAATGTAATTGCAAATGTAACTCAACGTCTGATTAGATAATGTCCTTAATTTGCAACTCATGGTTAAGTTATGTGTAGCATTGTCAAACATGTTGCAACTGGAAAGTGTCAGCGTCAGTTTAGGGTATCAAAATCTGATATTGAAATAATCAAGGTGACATTTGAGCTGAAAGCATAAGATACGTTACAATCCCTTTGTAGACACTTGCTGGAATGACCGTTGGAATGATTGGTTTAATTGTTTGA
This sequence comes from Loripinus fragilis, assembly GCA_964019695.1. Taxonomy (NCBI): domain Eukaryota; kingdom Metazoa; phylum Mollusca; class Bivalvia; order Lucinida; family Lucinidae; genus Loripinus; species Loripinus fragilis. The sequence continues at coordinate 10,162,464 of OZ026530.1, forward strand.
CTTTGGATAGTTTAATAATAGTTTATGAATTAGCTTGTGTTTGTTCTGATTCACAAGGGTAACTGATAATATTTTACATCATTTTCTATAAATACCGCTTTTACTCTGCAATTATGCACCCTATCTGTTTTGTGTGCTCTGCTGGTTTTGAATTGATTGTTTAAATATATATATGATAAACATTTCTCATCAGCTATTGTACTAGACTCACTACTAGTCAATTTAATCAAACAGGATGATTCAGGGTATGTCATAAAAAGGATGTACATTGTATAAACAAACGAGACTCCATATGTGTAAGATACGTTACAAAATGGTTTGTTTTTCAGAGTGCGTATTGTGGTTATATAGAATATATAGTGTGTATGAAACCAAATTGATATAATCATATAACATTGCATCTTAGAAATTATACGAAAATATCATGTGTTAAAAGGGATATTTCATTTTTATCGACTAAAAAAGAGATAAAGTTAATAATATAACAATTTCTTTCAATTTGACATTGAATTTCTTGCGAAGTACCACATGATGAAGACCACTACTATTAAACACTTATTATTAAGCTATACATTATTTACGAGGGTATTTAAAACACATAGTTTGCATTCTCTAATATTCAACTACACTGAGTATTTTATCCTTATATATACTGTAACGTATCTTACGCTGTGTAGATAGCACACCTGTTTGCGTCAATATTTTTCTTTCAAAAAAGCTTTATTTGGGTACACTGAAGTTTGTTTCCGTATATTAAAACGTTATTCTATCAGATACAAACTACATATTTCAAATCTAAAGTAGTCGATTTTCAATTTTTCTGATTTCACAATTGACCAAATTAACGTAGAATGAATGCTAGATCTAGACGAGGTCAGTGGTCTAATTATATTTGACAGTAGCTCAACTCCGCCCACATATGCTTCATGTACATAGCCACCCCCGTTTTTGGGTACCAGTAATCCTGTCTTAAAAGGTAGGAGTGAGGTATACAAGGAAATTTAGGCTTCTGTCTTCACACTAGAACTCTATATGCCAAGTGCAGGGGGCCGCACAACGACGACATAACTGTTTTACACTTTCTGGATTGCAGAAAAGATGTGAACATCTCCAGAAGCTATTTAGGCTTATCTCTAATTTGATTGGCTTATCTATGAAACTATGAAAATGATTGACACCTCTTATCAGCTGAGTGGCCATATGGTTTTGTCATATGGGACATTCTGCAAACATTATCGCTTTTTAGGAAACTGACTCAATATAATTGGAATTTTGCAAGAATACATTTAGATTATATATATATATATATATATATATATATATATATATATATATATATATATATATATATATATATATATATATATATATATATATATATATATATATATATATATATATATATATATATATATATATATATATATATATATATATATATATATATCAAATTTTAGAAAAGCAGATCAGTATAGACAGCTAGACCAAATTAGAAAAGTGGTCTGATCTGGTCAGAAGCTAAGCTCCAACTACTGGCCATCTTATACAGGTCATAATTTCCCTGTCGGGGTCGGGGAGGATTCCTGCCTTTAAGCATCAGAGCTGGAAGGACCGCTTATCCTGGTGCGGCTCACATATGTTATATGTCTGCAACAGACGCCAGAAGACCAATAAAAGGAATCAATTAACTAGCTTCAAATCGAGATAGTGCTTCCTTTTTTGATTTACTTAATGTAAGTCCCCATTTTTATGAATGTTTATGACATAGTAAATATCATTTTCAGAGTATATAATATATGATAATTTGGCCATGTCGTGAGAAAACCTGATTTCTTTGCATGCGAACAACAAAGGCGCTGACCAGCCTGCGCTTCTGCGCAGTCTGGTCAGTGCCTTTGTTGTTCGCTCTCTAGAATGTATGGTAGAATAACTTGCTTCATGCAAAGCTATTCGCCGTAACTAAGCAAACTGGTTTGAGTATCTCTTTGTCGGAAGCTTGAGGACAGGTTTTCTTGTGTAGCGGCCCAATTACGAGAATTAATACTAAACTGGTGCCCTGTTATCGTCTCAATTCGAGATCAAGGGGAGAGAACCAGACTATATTAATAACTCATAAATGAAACCCATCCATATATTCTCCCACTATCTATATATTAAAGAATTGGCGACAAAAAGGAGAAATGCGAAATCAGCTGGCGGAAATTTAATAATTGATAAAATCAATGAAAAAAATCAGTCATAAGGAAAACCTTGATAAAAGAAATAAGAGGCGATAAAAATTCAAAACAAAGTCAAAGATAACAAAAAAAAGCTAAAAAGACAATATGTATGTTTTTTTTCTTCTAATTTGTTTCCTTTATTAAATGTACTTCCAATAAATTTATACGGGAGTTGATGGTTCTAAAAAGCGTAGTACCACCAGTCTCAGTGTTAGTGTACGTTCTAGTTCGAGCTAACGAGAGCCTGTTGTGAAGTAAACAGTTGCAACAGTCCGCTCTGACTGCAAACGTTTTTCAATGACAATTCCATTCATTAGTTCGTTTGCTCCCTGCGTTTTGTTTGTGAGGAATACGATAAAGGTAAAATGAGCCGCGACATTTGATTTCTAACAATGTGGCATTTTGACAAGTGTAGACTCAGACAAGCCTATGCAGCCACCTTTTAATCTTAGAAACTGCAAATGATTTTCAGTCAGTAGCTTAACATTAATAGAATAATCAAGCGACTAGCATAGGCTCTGATCAGACTGCGCATATGCGCAGGCTGGTCTGAGCCTTTGCTGGTCGCACATTGGAAATCTCATGTTGCAGCTCAAATGATTCTGTCGTTTGTACATGTATACATTGGAATTGCATCTTTGTGGCATTATCAATGTATGCCAACAAAATAAGGATGTCCTGAAATCTCCCTAAAAGTAATTTGTGAAGAGTCAAATTTTCAAATTCGTGACAAACTGTGATGATAAGCTGCCATGAAAATATACATACACTGGCATTATATTGACAGCTACATGTACTTTGATACTGACAAGCAGCTTGACTTGTCCAATGTTTTCAATGTCCGTGTCAAAGTAGCTGCCAATGTAGTATATGTAAATTTTCATGGCAGCTTATCACAGTTTTATGTCTAAAATTACAAATTATGCACGATTGTCACGTGCTACATGTAGCAGTGCTAAAACCCAGTTAATTCACGACAATTATATGTAGCTTATTCTGTAACTTTGTGATAGCTACATATTATCATTATAAAGCTATAATGGAAGTCTTAGGGAAAGCATTTACAGGCCAGTATCAACATTGATAATATTTACTTTAACACTTGCAAATTATTTACTAATAGGCCTTTAGGCCAGAGGACTGTAAAATTGGCAGTGACGGTAGATGGAAGGGGAGTGAAGAGCTCCGTAAACAAGCGGAAAACAAATCATAATTTATAGACGGAAATATATTGTAAGTTTTGAAACAACATCTCATTGATTTTGTTTACAAGTGTGGCATAGAAAAAAAAACTTGCATCTCGATATTTTTTCAATTAAATTTACCTCCCATATAAGGTGGCCACCTTAAGTGGCAACGAAGAGGTAAACATAACGGTCAACATGATATCTGTTTCTTGCTTATTGATTAAATTGGGTCCACTAGTACTGAAAGCTACAGTTGAGGTCTATTGAAAAATACACGCCGGGGTCCTTTTTGACGCTAGACGCAACAGCTTACACACACGACAGCTGTGCAAATAGAATAATTAAAGGCAAAATTATGCTTATTTCTCGTAACATAAAAATGGTTTACGCAACAAATACCACATTAGTGTAGCATTTCGCAAAAATCAATCCTCAGCAATTATTTATATGAATTAAAGTTTGAATACTAGTATATCATATGTGAGTATATCACTCATAACAGACCATCTTAAAAAAAGAAGGGTCCAACCAGGCATGTGGCGTCGAAACAGCGTCGTACCAACGTCGATGCGACGTCATGACGTCTCAAGGACGTTGATACGACGTTGTTTTAAGGTTGTGTACCTGCTGGGGTGTAGACAAATGTAGGATTTAGCCAATATGGAGACGTGTCCACCAGTTGGCAAATGGTGAAATGAAAAAAAATCTAGTTAGAAATGAGCGTAGGTGGGACCTCATGTTAATGAGGGGCACTGATGCTAAAAAGCTAGTTCATACATTGCCTTGAAAGGATTAGGCTGGTGCATTTTTTTTTTATTTTTAAGTCATATTTTAAGGTACCTTTTAGGTCCAAATTTAGGGCTACCAAAAATAAGCAGGTTTTACGAAAATTTGTTAAAATATGCCCTATACTTCTAATATCATCTAATTTGGCCTTTCTAGCACCCTTAGGACAATTTCAAACGGATAACAAATTGCTCCTTGGGACCCCCTAAATACGAAAAATGTTCTTTAAAGATACACATTATTGACTTTGTGAAAATACATAGTTGCCATGGCAACATGTAATGCGAATCTTAAGAATAGGGGTGTACCTACAACATCAATTATATCTGGATTGTTGCTTACCACAGCCAACTAAATTTGGTACCATATAAAAACTTATTCACATGCATTTTATCTTGTGTTCAGATATTTACATTATCTAATTTGTGGGATGAGACTTTAAGCCGTTGCCCCGTCTTCTGAGACGCTTTAAAACCAGAACCACTGCCGGTTGAGCCTTCGGGAGTTCCTTGACATAGAACCACAAAAATCATAAACCCACCCGGCCAGTACTGGTACAGCCAAGGAACACGGCCACAAACAGTAATTTGTATATTCATTAATATTAATGATATCCTTTAAACATAAGGGGGAACCGTGAGAAACACTGTGAATAAAGTGATTTCAGCCCCAAACGATCACCAAGTCACCACCCTTGCATGTTTTTTTTTTATATCATCAATGATACAATTCGACAAGTCTTTCATCGAGTGGTGGTATACGAAATTACTTCATTTGCATATTCAAGAATTTTAATGAAACCACTATAAATAAGCTGAAAACATGAACAAACATCATGAACTGATTTTGGCGTCAAACCAACTACCCCAGGATCTAATTTGACATACCTTGCACCCCAAGGACAATTTTGAATTGGTGCCAAAATGTCCCCTGGGACCCCATTATTGCGAGAGAGAAAAATTCTCATAAATAAATCAGTTTGGGCTATGTGAAAATGCATGGGAGTCATGGTAACCCATAACGTCTTTTTCAAGGATGGGGATGTACCTACAAAATCAATCATATCTCAGCTGCTACTTATCATAGACTAAATAATTTGGTACCAAATTAAGGTTAGACATGTGCCTTTAATTCCATGTCGGTAATGCAAATGATCTAACTGGCCTATTCACGAATACTAATGAACACCTTAAAAATAAAGGGAAATCATAAAAAAAAACAATAAAAAACTAATTTCAGCCTAAAACACTCACCAAACCACCATTGTTGCACATTCTATATAATCAATGATGCAATTTGAATGATCCTTTCATCTTATGGTCATATATATATATATGAAATTTGAAAATCTAGGGCTACTATCAAGTGAGACATGAGTAATTTTGAAAGTATACCCTTGACTTTTTCACAATTTGTACATCAGTTTCTAATGTCTTTATTTAAATTCATGAATATTCAAATACATTTGTTTTCAAATCTGCCCATAAGGTCAGAGTACCATGTTGTATGATTACTTTGATATAATGTTTGCTACTCTAGGGAAATTATCAAGTGAAATATGAGTAACTTTGCAAGTATATCCCTTGACATTTCCGCAATTTGTTCATTTGTTTCTAATGTTTTTATTAAAATTCATGAATATTCAAATAAATTTGTTTCATATCTGCCCATAAGGTCAGAGTACTATGTCTGGTTTTATTTCTGGTGATTCTACAGTCAATCAAATGTAGATTTATATAATAATTTTGTAAAGCTCCGGATGAAGGCAAAGAAGTCAATGCTGTCTTTTGCGATATAAGTAAAGCCTTTGACAGGGTTTGGCATAAAGGTCTTTTGAACAAAGTCAAAACAGTTGGAATAACAGGATTTCTCCTCATGTGGTTTAAAGACTACTTGAAAGATCGAAAATAGAGAGTATTCGTGCCAGGTGGCTCTTCACGTTGGACTTCTATAAAAGCAGGTATACCTCAAGACTCTATATTAGGCCCACTTCTTTCCCTTAAATACATCAACGATATTGGATACAACGTGTTAACTCTTCAATAGGACTCTTTGCTGACGACACAAGTCTTTATATTGTAGTGGAAACCCAATCATGTCATCTACTTTCCTTAATTCTGACCTCACTAAAGTACATGAATGGGCATCCAAATGGCTCGTCACTTTTAACTCTAATCAACTGAATCTGTTCTGTTTTGTCGAAAGATTGATAAACCAGTTAATCTTCCACTCTTCATGAATCACCAATTAATCAACGGAGTAAAAAAATCACAAACACTTGGGTCTTATTTTATCAAATGACCTTTCATGGCACAAGCATCTAGATCATATTAACACAAAGCCTTGGAGCCATATCAATGTTATGCGCAAGCTCTAAAGGTCCGACTGGACAGAAATTCACTTCAGATACTATATATGTCATTCATATGTCCACTACTGGAGTATGCAGGTGTAGTATGGGACAATTGTGCACCATATGAAATAAATGAATTAGAAAAATACAAAATGAGGCTGCTCCTGTTGCTGCTGGTGTATCAAAAGTAGTATCAGTTGAGCATTTATTAAGCGAAACTGGTTGTGAAAAACTATCTTCAAGAAAGAAGAAACATAAACTTCTTCTGTTTTTTACAAGATGCAAAACGATTTATGCCCTGAATACCTATCCTCCCTTACTCCACATATTGTAGGAAATAACACAACAGTTACTTTTAATCTTCGCAATTCCATAAACCTATAAACAATGCATTCAAATACTTAATTATATTAAGAATAATTTTTACCATCAGTAATACGAGACTGGAATGATCTCCCACAAGAAATCCAAAACTCAAACAGTATCTCTACATTTAAATATAAACTCAATGCTGACTTAAATATGCCTCTTACATACTATAAGGAAAGAAAGCGTCTTGGCCAAATATATCATGCACGACTTAGACCACAGTTTAGCTCTCTTAATCACCATCTCTACCTAAAATATTGTAGCAAGCCTTTAATGTGAGTTTGGTGCAGTAGCAACTACGAGACACTACCAACTAGAATGCACTAGGTTTGATCATTTCCGACAAAGTATGCTAAACAACTTGTCACATCTGAGTCCGACATCACTCAATACACTTTTATTCGGCAATCAAGAGTTATCAGAAGCTATTAATAAACAAACCATCGACATTGTTTATGACTATATTTTAAAATCAAAGGGATTTCACACACACACACACACACACACACACACACACACACACACACACACACACACACACACACACACACACACACACACACACAACGTCATATTAAACTCCTGATGATCTGTATAACAGTGAAACCGGTAGAGGAATAGATAATTATGTTTAAAAAATTGTGTAATCGGACTTAATCTATATATATATATATATATATGTGTGTGTGTGTATATGTGTGTGTGTGTGTGTGTGTGTGTGTGTGAGTGTGTGTGTGTGTGTGTGTGTGTGTGTGTAGAGTAATGATGTCAAAACATTGTTAAATAGCCTTTAACTCTGAAATAAGATAACAAGCCACCACCTCTTGTTGATTAGCTATATATTGCATGGTACCAATTACTCCATTCCCCGTGGAGCTATCAGAAAAAGAAGTGAATCTAAAACATTTCTTTTCACAGAGATTTTTACATAGAATCTTTGAGCAAAGACACATGTTAGTAGTATTTCTACTTTCTATTGAACCAATTAAATAGTAGTATTTCTTGCTATTGAACCAAATCATAAACTTGTACGACTAAATCTTAGACTTGAATGGGAAGACTTCCTTCTGAATCCATTTATAATGCTATTTAGAGTTCATATCATTGTACAACTGTACTTATGTTAATGTATTAAAGCTATAGAAATGAAATACGTTTAAACCAAATAAGCCAATAAAGTCGATCCCGTGCAGCTGCTTCTGAAGATAAAAATATATATTGCCTATACACCTTGATTCAAGTAGGACAGGGTTACATGTATCATTGCATAAATTCAACGTTAAACATGTATCTACACATGTACTTCACACCAGGTAAGAGTTTACTTACGAAACAGATTTACTGTTAGAAATATGAAATATATACATACGCTGAAGGACTTAAAAACGCAAAAACTGAAATCCATAAAGTTTTCTTATTTTTAACGTGTCAATTTTATTGAGACTTGGCAACATTGAACATCAACATGTCATGTTTTTAGATTTCATACCAAAATAATAATTAATTTTAGGGCAACAGTCTATCGAATAGCAATATCCCTAGATTCTAAAGTTGCAATTTGAAATTTGTCTAGAAATCGGACGCAATTTAAAGTAATTGTATTAAATATTTTTATATAAAATCTGAACATAAATTACCCTCGGAACCCTACTATTCGTCTTGCACTGACGGCAGCCAGTCGAAATGGATAATGTCGATGCAAATATCGTCGATATAGTCGACGTAAGTTGCCATCTTAACAGCGGGTCGTCATTTGGTTAACCAGACCTGCGTCGATCTTTCACTGTTTCTGTAGCCTGATAACGATCTCTTGGGCGCTGTACAGTTAACGGATGACAATTAAAATACATGTATCACGTGACGTCGGAAACACGCACCCCAGCTTCCAACATACCAATTGCGCCAAATTGTTCATGTTCGGAAAACCGTGGCATGATTAATAAAGTTGTAAAACTACAGCTACAGTGTTTTTATACATGTATATGTACACGCTACATTTGAAATGCTATAATATGTTGCTTCATTGATTCATAGGGACGCCACGTGCAAAACCGTAGTAATGCCGTAATGCACAGCTGGTGTTGGCCAGTGTTTGTAAAATTGTTGGTTTTGGTTTTTAATAGCAGCAACTTGTCGCTACCAGTCCATTTTATCAGTTAAAGAGAAGGCTAAAAAATTTCTGGGTGCAAATAATATAATTTTCATTTTTTGTGTGTTTTTAAAGTCCTTCAGTAAACTGTACATGCCATGCCTTTGTCCAATCAACTGACGAGAGCAGTGCAACGTGACACATTACGTCACATCACTCTAACCGCGTGACTATTATACCTTATTTACGAAAATATGACACTATTAACCCATTTAAGCCGAATGGAATTTTCCACTCTTGTCATTTGGGGCAGTCCATTTCCGTTTTAAGCGTCATTGTGTGGGTTTTTTTTTTATTTCGTCAAGTTTTAATAGATAATACTGTAAGCAATCGGTGAAGACCCTGAACAGACACCGCGTTCTGCGTCGTCCGGGTAGGCACTGTTTGCCTTGTCTCACAAAAAGGATGTCATGCTTACTTTATGTCCATTCTAATTTTGAAATCATCTTAATGGGGAAGAGAGAGCTGGATGCTTTACTTTATTTGTCTTCCTGGTGTCACGTGATTAGATGTATCTAGATTATAGATATCATAAAATTCGAAAAGCATCTTTTTAAATTTTACCACAGACACTCAGAGTTAATTGTTAAATACAACATTGGGCTAAAAACTCTTCTGCAACGAGGCATATCAGAACCAATAATTAATGGTGATTTAGTTTATAAATTCAAACGAATTGTTGGGAAATCTAATTTTAGGGATCAATTCAAATAGATTGTAAAACGTTATATAACGGTTGGATATAACTTGGATATCATGCGACAGTCTGCATGTCTGGTTTTAAACCAAATCACGGTTTATAGCTATGGTTTCTCTTTAGTTGCACGACGGTTGGTCAGGCCTCATACTCTATGACGGCTCTTACGTAAAGCTTTAACTGGTGGGTTGGTGCCTGATGCCTATCTGTAGCTGGACCCACCGTGGCTCAACTTGAGGTTTTCTTTAGCTCTGACTATCTGTGAGTCATTAGCCTTTTTCTTTGTTTCATCATGGTGTGTTAATTTGATTAAAGTGTTTCTCCATGGTGATTCATTGCGTGAGTTAGAAGGCCTCCATGCGAACTGAACATTTCTTGTACTTCAACAACAGCATAATCTAGGGCGATCATTTGGTACCAGTAAAATGCATTTAAGCCCCCCGGTGGCTTAGGCTGCTGTCCGTTCTAAGGCGGTGGTTCTGTTGTTGTTGACTTTTTGTTTATTGTTACTCCCATTGTGGGAAGCTGTTCTATGTTTTGTTGTACGTTGTTTTATGTCCATTCTAGTTTTGCAATCATCTGTGTGGGGAAGAGAGAGCCGGTTGCTTTACTTTGTTTGATAGATATAGATCGAGATAAAGGGATGTGATGTGCTTAATTACACTTTACTATTTGGCACACAAGGATGTTCCAGCCCGACTGGCTTATGCATCTGTACCAGGTTTTTCATTAAGTCTCAGGGGATTGCTACGCGTACATGTTTAAAGAATACCTTTCCATATTTGCGACAAATAACAAAATCTCATCGTCTGTCCTAAAGAACGTTTTTATGTACTATGTGCTTCATAATAAGGCCCATTTAACTAATTTGTATATAGATTGAAAAAAGTTAATTATTCCGCCTTTTTGAATATTCTATTCACCTAAATATAACTACATGTCTCAAATATTAATAAGACCTCAAACCTCAATGGAATTAGTCGCTTTTTTGAAAGGTTTATTGACAAATATACTGTTCTCTTTGACTTGACGTAAAATTGATCATCAGTTTATCCCGCTACATGAATCTGAACGCATACAAACGTTCGTTCTCTCACCAACTCACGTTATGCACACCCCAACACCCTCACACTCTTTCACTCACACACTTCCTCTCAGACTCTCACTAACTCGCGGAGGCTCACTCCCACACCCCCTCACACTCTCACTCTTTCTAACACTCGCGCATCCTCATGACTTACTATCTTTATATCATTTACTCACATACTTACATATTCTTACTCACGCATCCCATGCACCACTGTCTCTCTCTCACGCACGCACGCACGCACACACGCACGCACGCAGGCATGCACGCACGCACACACGCACGCACACACACACGACTTGTATGTGGGAATCGAGGCCAAGTGACAACTGTAAGCTCCAACATTAAAGGTAGCTAAATTGTTTCGTTTGTTTGATTTTTTACGTCCCATCAACAATCTTTCAGTTATGTAGGGACGGGTCTTCCTGGGTTGAACCAGTACTAAGCTAGGATAAATGTGTCCTACTCAAAGACCACAACGCAGTGGCCCCACTGAGGCTCGAGCCCGCGGCCCCTCGGTCTCGAGTCGAGCACTGTACCACTGAGCCAATGCGCTCCCTAAAATTGTTTTGTAAAATTCGTGTATAAACGTACTGTCGTGCCAACCTAGAGTGAAAGTGAAATAATACTTTGTTTACAATTGCTAAGTAAAACACTACTGTAACGTGTTCACTTCGCTTGGGCTAACACGAACCGACAGATCACTTGTGTGTTAATTCTATCCTGTGGATAGGATTAATACACAAGCGATCTATCGATTATAACTCACTGATAACGTTGTAAAACATGTCTTCACTTTCACTCTTGGCTGACAGGATAGTACATGTATTACTAAGTGAAAAAAAGAAGATGTTGCACCTTTATTGGTCGCAAGTTATAAATAGCAAGAGCCGATTTCTCATTAAGACCCTTTTTCAGGACACTTACTCTATGGAAAATGAAAATGTGGGCAAAGCGTATTGTTCCAAGCGTCAGACAGCTCTGCACCATCGTTCTACGGTGCGGATCAGTCGGTTAGTAAATTACAAGTCCGTATTTTAAGTAAACTTCATTTAGCGCTTTCTCTTGGCAATTATGACAAAAAGAGAGAAACAAAAATGAAAATGTGGACATATCTTAATGTCTCAAACACGAGGCTGATCTGTACTTTCGTTAATTGTACTCATATATCATAAGAGTCATTTTCTCATGTAATCTCTTCGTTTAACACAGACTCATGGTGGTTATGAGAAAAAGAGAGAACAATGAAAAGAAAAATACATTATTTTTTTTGTAAAATGTGTGTATTATCTCAATCAGGAAGCTGTAACACGTACTCGTATATCACAAAAGCTCATTTCTCATGAACACTCTTCATTTAGTACTGAATCTTGGTATTCATGACAAAGAAAAGAATACAAAATGAAGAAATTCAAACAAACGAAAATATGGAAATAGCGTACTGTCTGTCTCAACAAGAAGCTGATATACATCTTTGTTACATGCACTCTTACATTATCGTATGGTCTGTGCGGCTGTACGGTAGGATAATTCACGAGCTATATTGAACTTCGTATATTGACAGGGTTCATTTTTCAAGGAAACTCTTCGTTAAAAACTCTTGCTAATTATGACCTGAAAAAAGGAAAGGAACAAGAAAAAAATACAAATAAAACAGTGAACAAAGCGTATTGTCTAAATAATATGAGAAGAAATACCAAAAGGGTCCATTTACAACAAAAATTGACACTTTTATAAGAAATAACACGTTTACCATAATTATTTTCCACGATTCCGCCATGGCAACGTCACAACGGAAAGCGAGTTTCAAGTATCAAGTATTTTTTTACATTTTAATTACAAATGTCCATCATTTCTAGGAAAAGAAACGGGGAGCTCAGTTGGTCAAGGGCTCGACTTGCATGGGCGTACTGTAGCTACCATATACACATAAAGGCATTTGCGTACACTTTTTAAACCCAAAATATGGGATTATTTTATCCCAGTTCTTAAAGTTTCTTGATGGTTTATATACAAGCAATTCCCATGAGTCCTTTTCCAATTTTGTTAAGGGTTATATATTATGGCATTCTCCGCTCTAAGTCCCAATGCCATCTAAGGGTTTAGCACCCCATTAACGACGTGTAATAGTCTAATCAGTAGAACTGATAAGGTTGAACTAATTGCAACAGAATTTTTTCAGCAATCCTGCGACTGTTTGAGTTATCTTGAGCAACATACTAAAAGTTGCAAGTCCTATCTTGTGGAGAAGTATATATATTTTCGACTTAAAAATGATCACTTTTATGCTTAAAGTGGCCATTGAAGATTATTGTTAAGTCATTTGGACACTTCGTTTTTCAGTTGTTTTTAGTCCGTTATGCTTTGATTATAGAAATTGATTTGATTATATGAGTATTACACATGATAAAAACCATATCAAATGAGCCGAAATGTTAAAAATCAGGGGTTGAATTACCCCACCCACCATATAACAATTATATTAAGATTAGAAACATAATAGTTCTCTTAACTTTTCTATTACAACATATAAGTATTATTTTAACAGTGTTGAGGTTGTTGTGATTGGACTTAATGACCGAACAACATATCATATGGTATTACAGTTATATACGTTACTTACTTTCAATTGTATTTATATTTAATGCAGTACTATCTTTAGACCATAGGCTGCAAAAGGGCCTCTTAGGAATCAGGTTTGCAGACTTTATTTTCTAAAACCACATTATACTAGTCACATAATAAAGTATAATAGCTCTTTTGCGGTCGAGACGTTACCCTGCAATAGCACAATTCACTATGTTACACTAAAATAATAAGATATCCTATAGTGTTATTATAATAATCAAATTAATCCTTATTCTTACATATCAATGTTATCTATTAATTGAAAGCAAATGATTAGCAATATGATTATACCTAATTTAGACACCTATTATTACAGTTATATACGTTACTTTCTATTAAATACAATATTTTAATGCAATTACCACTAAATGAGTTTACACTACTAATGTATGTAAATTACTGTCATGAGTAATGAGACAAATTATGATTATTGTATTATTTGACAAAACAGGTAACTAAGAATAAAACCCAACAAAGCATTACTGATAAAAAGGAAGATACTGGAACCTTAATCACATAAAATGCCATTTCAAGCCAGAGTGTTAACAGCATTTTTAGAAACTACTTATATTTATGATCAAATTATGTTTCTTAAATGCTTACATAATATCTTTTTATCTCTCTGAAACACTTGTGTTTCCTTCTTTTTGTCTTTAGAATGATATATACAAGATATTTTTAACTGGCTACAGCTTAAGTTAAAGGAGACATTGATATAAAACAATTGTAGTTGCCTTGTAAGCCACCAAAATACATATAATTATAGCTTATCAGCTATCAACTACAACAATTATATTGATAATGTTCAGGGACAAACGCGAACTCAAAACTCCTAAAATTACCGTTGTCATTTCAAACAAAAAACTTTTTTATCGTAAGGTACTGCCCCATATATGGCATACCTATCCATATGGTTATAATCGCTTCATGTCCTAAGCATATCCAGTTTGGTGAAGAAAGAATACAATTTTTTGGTAACATTTATAAAAAGAGTGCTTACGAAAATGGTCACACTTATCATATGCTTTGTCTGGTTCTACAATGTTGTGAAGCATTGCAACAGGACAGAATTTGTTCCAAAGCTTTTTTTTGGTAATTCATTTGAAAGATCTAGGCTTATTATCTAGAAAAACTCTCTTGCATTGTAAGTATTATATTGTAGCCATTGCAAAATGAATGGACTCCAATACATTATTGGTAGTTTTGTTTTGCATTATTTCTATCAATTAGACTTAGTCTTAGCGTGACATTTTGTTCACATAAAATCATTTTGATATTTAGCATGTCAAATGTGAACATAATCATTCATAATCATTCATACAAAAATTACACCCAATTCATCCTTGCACGTTTCAAACAAACTAAATTGATTATAAATAGTAAACAAATAATAAATCAAATGAGCAAGCACATTTGATTATGGTTCATAACCCAATGTTGAGCAATGAAGGGGCAGGCGATCCTGTAAAAATGTGTAGTTAGACACAACATAAGCTTTTCTGCTCTTATACACAAAGTAAGTGTGTAGATGAAGACACAGGCAAAATTTTAGAACGCTATCTCCGCTGCATCGGTATGGGTGATTAAAGATGCATTTGCCATGTGCGATAAGAACCCAAATCTCTTGTGCTGCTCCAATTTTCATTTGAGCTTGTATAAATTACATAAAAAGCGTTCAACATTATTTTTTCATCTAAAGGCAACAAAATTTATACTAATACTACTGTAAGAGAACAAATCAACATTGTATTGAATATTTGATATACTGTATCATACACACATAGCACAAATGACAATAGAAACACAGTTTTATCAACCTCTGAGATTTATAATAACCTTAATACAATGCACAAGTAAAATAAATATGATTTCTTATGTTGATGATTGAACAAAAGGAAGCATGGCAAATAGATATGTCTATATACTTTCTAGACATTACATGTAAGTCTATCATTGGTGACAATGCCTGTACTGAATTAAGGGCCCTCTTAATGCTAATGCTTGTTAGAACAGTTGATTTTTTTGCGTGTCTCTATTAATCAATACCCTCAACATTTTTTGGGCGCTTTTACATAATTTCCTATTTACGAGATGGGCAGTCTTATTAAAGCCTTTGCTGCTCACATGTAGTGCATTTGTTTACTGTCTGAAGAAGGAAAACAGTTCTGATACATATTACAGTAAAAAAAACTGTGTTGATTTTGATTTTATTCCACTTATTCATTAAGTCAATACACTGGTGAGTTTACAATTCATTCTAATGTTTTATTAGCCTGGGTCCAGTCGTCAATATTTTGGCAATATTTTTTAATGCTAATATTCTAAAAATAAGAGAATAAAAAATACCACATCAAAGGTATCTGTTGTCCGCTATTGGTTTCGATTAATATTGACATTTTTGACCAAGGAACGGAAAAATAAAAAAGAAGAAAAAATGATCAGAATGGAACCCAGGTTAATGTTTTATATGCATATAAATCTTTGCTATCAAGGATTCAATTTACAATATATCTGTATTCATTTGGCTATACCACATTCTGTATAGTGGAAATTAGGATCAGCTATATAAGCATTGTTAGCTAAATCTAAGTAAGATCTCATGACTGCATGTTTTTTAAACTTTTAACTTTTCCTTCTAATAAAAGTAAACTGTTACTGACTATGTTTGTATAATGTGAACAACAGTAAACTGGGTACACAAAAATATTTTTTAAATAACTGATTAGATTTTTTCAATTAAGATATTTTTTCAGATAAATATTATAAAAATCTACATCAACACATATATAAGCTTTTCAGGCCCAATCATATACTGCCTTTAACAGTTTGGACAAACATAGGTTCCTATGATATATTTTATAAGGTTATATATGTTACTTTGATATATTTGACAGAAAATCGGAATGTATTCTTCTACTGTAATTAAAGAACTATCCTTTTCTTTGTTATGAGTTTTAAAATCTTTAACTTTGGACAAATCAAAATAAATATTTTGTAGATAAAAAACGCCCCAAAATTTACTATTTCACAAATGTAAATGTGTGTAGATATATCGACTTAAGTGTATAGATATAGTTTCTTGAGAATAACTGATAATTATATTAGGACAAACTGGTATCTTGTTATGGATTTAACACAAAATCTGTTTTTAAATGAAATAAAATACCATATGATCTGTAAGATAAGGTATTTAGCAGTATATATAGCATGTCTCAAAGTTTGTAATGTATGTTACATATTTCCGTACAAGCAACAGAATGCTACTTTACACCAGAAACGATGTTATGTATAGCTTTTCAATGTGTTAATCCATCAAATGTTCATATATGGGTTTTAAAAGTTAATAGATTACATGATAACTTTAAAAGTGAAAAGTTTCTTACTACATTCAACATTTAATTCAGGATCATCATATATTCAACAGCTTATAATTATATTTATGATATGAACAAGCTACTTGTAGTTTTGAAATAGTCAGTTAATTGTCGTTTAGGAAAGTTGTATCTAAAGCCAAAATACTCTTTATAAAGCTTATAAAATGAAACTATTGAGCACATTTAATGATTTCAATGGGTGTAGTTGGAAATGTAACGTAAATATCATGAATAACATGAAGGTGTGTTCCTGGAAGCAAACAATTTATTTTGATACTTGTTTAGGCCTCAAAGTGAGCTGTCGGTAGCAACTAATGACTGTATGCATCAGTTGGACACCACCTGGATACCATTTCTTATTTAAATGTCGCAATTTTGTTTTAAAAGTAAAAAAATGGGGTACGTGTATAAAACTTATCCTGAAAAAGTGCTACCACAATTTGAGCGTACAATGTGTCTAGAAATTTGTAGAAGGCTAGTTTTAACTAATAAAGTCAACCCTTTTCTGGCAGGAAAATTGCGCCAATCAAATTTTCAAATATTTAGCTCCTCGACTAGTAGTGAGTCTGATTGATAATCTGACTTTTAAATGTATGGACAGCAATAGAGGGGATGTGAGCTTTAATCTTAATAAGGTTACATACTTTCATAAAGATTATTCTCTCCCTGCCACTGATTTTCAGTTACTGATGACAGTACACAGTGTTCACTAAGTTCTGGTAAACGACTTGTGGAATGGGGCAATGGTAACTTACCATCATGGTAGGATTGAAAAAAAACTGTTGAAAGCGAAATCGTCCAATCACAACAACAACAGCAACAACAACTACTACTACAATAGCAACTGGTATATTTATTGTGAGAGTCACTATGGGTTATCAGTTTGTTATGAATGTTAGAATAATACTATTATATTGTAATAGAAATGTAAACAGAAATAATTGTTTTTCCAATCTTAATATATTGGTGGGTGGAGTAATTCAACTTCTGATTTTTATCATTTCTGCTCATTTTATATGATTTCATATGTGTTTAATAACATATGTATAATGTGTATGACTCATATAGTCAAATCAAATTATATAATCAAAGCATAAAGGACTTTAAACAACTGCAGAAGAAGTGACCCATTAAATAAAACTGATCTTCAATGGTCACTTTAAGCATAAAAGTGATCGTTTTAAGTCGAAAATATGAACACTTCCCCACAAGATAGGACTTGCAACTTTTAGTATGTGATCACAGACATATTAATGCAGCAAATAAAACTAATGGCATTTCTGTTGCAATTAGTTCAAGGTTAGCCTATTTTTGAAGCCCCACCGACTAGTCTATAAGGTCCCGATTCATTTAAGATTTAATATTGTCCACCTTTACCAGGAACGTGTTTACATGGCAAATAGCGCAGATCCTGATGAGACGCACCTTGCGCAACGCGGCGTCTCATCTTGGTCTACGTTATTTGTAAATGCTCCCTTTATATATATTTTTTTTTTCATAGATTCATTAACCACGTCCCCCAATTGCGTACATTGAATTTTCTAAAGGCAAGCTACGCCCCTGACTTGAGTTCAAGAGGTCCCTATTCCGAGCCTCGTCGGAGTCATTTTGATGTGTCACTGAGGGGGACGCTTAAGCCTCACTACCCGTTACAATCCAGAAAGACATCAGGAATTACTGGTAACTTGTTGATTGGGTCGTACTGTAAAGCACCAATTCAAACAAAATGGAAAAAAATGGCATGAAGCAAAACTTGTAAGAAAGGTGACTTTCGTTAGCTCAATGTATATTTGACCACAAAAACTCACGTTGATTTATTAATAGTTTGAGTAAAAAGGGGTCACCTATAAAACAATTTGCTGTTTTCCCCACCAAAATATTAGCTGTGGGTACTACTATCACGCTGGATATTATTATGCACATTACACTCTTACCCATTTAACTTGCATGAACGTTATTTTCAGAAAGATTTTGATTCCGATCAGCTGGCTTCTCTCTGGATCTACAGGCCGTACCAGTTTGTGTAGTAAAGGCTAAGAGGTATAAAAGCTTGCCATTAAGAGAAAAGGAAGTCCGTATTAAATGAAATAGAGTCTGTATTATTGAGAAATGAGCAACGTTCTGATGCCGGTTTCGAAAATGTATACAAATTACTTGCAACATTCTTGCAAGACGGAAGATCATTCCCTATATAAGCGCCAAGAAAACAATGCATCTGAAAATGTCGTCTGCTGCAAATAATCGACTAACACTACTGACGAATTAAGGATAGAAGCAAACAGCGTGGACGCAGAACAGACTGCTCCAATAGGAGTCTGATCTGGGTCCACACTGTTTGCCATAGAGACTTCTTAAACATTTCAGCAGACGAGAATAGCAGACGACTTTTGTTGCGATTGGCAAGGATTAAAGACACTTTTTAGACTCAACTGAACTGAAATGGCATTTCAATTGCTCATAAACACTAAAAAGCTGGAAAATGAAGACTTTTTTTCATTGTTATCCTTTCAGTGGTTGTATTAGTCATTGTTGACATTTTAACATTTCAGAGCATGATAAGTTGTGTGTTTAACTTAGTTGAGCATGATTTTTTTTTGTGTGGATGGTATCAAATTTCTCTGTACATTTGTAAATACTTAAGTAACGCCATGTTGATTTTTAAAAGCAATCCTTTTCAACTGTTTATAAACACAGAAATGCTGGAAAATTACGACTTTTCTTATTATTATCCGTCCAGGGGTTGTATTAGTCATTTTTGACATTTTAACATTTAAGAGCATGATAAGTTGTGCGTTTAGCTGAGTTGAGCATAAAAGAAGCTTGTGCGAATGGCATCCAATTTCTCCGTACATTTGTAATTACGAAAGTAACATCATGTTAATTTTTAAAAGCAGTCCGCGTTTCTCGCAAAATGCTATAAACATATGTTCTTAATGACAGAATCACCGGTACCCGTTGTATATGTGACGCGACGTTCAAATAGTTTGTATAGTCTGAAAAGACAGGCATTTGCACACGTACAATTTTAGTGCAAACTTGATCAAAATCGGTTGAGAATTAAGAATGTTATTAATAAATGAAGTTTACATAACATCCTGTCACAGCCGCCATTTTGAATATATAATGAGATGCTAATGAGATGCATAAAAAGTTATTAATATGCATCAAATCTTTATTCTTGAATGGGAATTCGTTACGCGAAGCTGTTCGAAGCCGCAAAATCCATGTTCAAATCATAAAATTCACGTGCTGTTTGAACATGGCTTTTACTTGAAAAAGCCTAAACTGGGCCCTGATTTGCATGCATGACGTTACACTGGAATGTGTTGCGGCCGTTACTGATCATTTCGCCGATGCTTCGTTCGCGAAAACATTGCACGCGTATATATGACGTTGTGGCGACGTAATGACGTTCGAAAGTTGACGCTGACGCCATTTTGTTTTGAGAAATCAAGTGTAAGAAAAGGGATATTTGATGTTTAAGCGGCGTTTTCAGCGCTGTTTAAGCTAAAATCAGGTAAAATATGCAAGAATAACGATCACACATGTTTGTGTCATTGCATTTACACTTGCCGGGTCCCTCGGACGATGTTTGAAAACTTGGCCTAAAGGCCTCGTGTTCAAACAGCTTCCTCAGGACCCGGCAAGTGTTAATGCATGAAAAAACATGTGTGATCCCTATATTTTAGCATATAATCACACAATGTCTTGCATGTATAAATGATATCTTATTGGTATATTAGAAATTTACATACCAGTTTCATTTTTGCAGATATAATTAGGAGGCTATGACGTCATACACATAAACAAATATAGCGGCTTCCTTAAACTTCAAATGCATATAACTTCTTTATTTCTTATAGAGTTTGATAAAATTTGCAGCAAACTGATTTGATAGACAAATCCCTTCTTTCAACATGTTCAAAGCCCATTAAATATATGGTGAACGTTTCCCTTTAATATGCACTTAACTACTATTTACGTGAATGAACCAAAAACATTTATCACAAATATGGTTTTGCTAAAAGGTTTTGCATTTTTATACATGTTTCATATTTTGAATATTTTTTTTGCGGTTGTACCTCTTAACCCTGTGGTCTGATACAATATGAACCAATAAAAAGGCACATTCATGAAACGAGACTTCTATGAAAGGGATAGAAAGCATATAAACTCAAGTATTTGTAAAGACTATCTTTTACAAATCACTTTCTCTTAAAATCTAAACCTTAAAACCTTGTCCTGCCGAACCCGAATTTCCCTTTTTGAAAACAGTGTGGATCCAGATCAGATGGCTTCGCTAAGGGCCATCTGATCTGGATCCACACTGTCTTCAGCTCTGATTACAACTTGAATGCTGCAGGTTTACAGGATAAATTTGGGAGGAGTGTAGTCCATTTAAATGTTCAGCATGTCAAGAGTAAATCTTAAGCCAAGATGAAGAAAAAAATGCTATTCCAAAATCAGGCATTTTACATTGATTTGTTCAACGAGTAGCCCAGAATTACACAACGTTAACAGAACACATGTAATGATGTTCACAAGTATAAGTGGTATATTGAGAAACCGACGGATCAGTATCTACGCAGTTGGCGAGGTCAGAAAACGTCAACGATTAGCAGTTTTGCAGAGCTTTACAAGTTTAGCACTTATCATGATGAGTAAGGGTATATCGTATTTTGAAGACATTGTAAACACAGATCATCTAAGATCGGAAGTAGCAATATGATCAGATAATGGTCTACACCGTTTTTCACATAAACCTAGCTCGTGGACCAGTTGTTTTAATAAGAATAAAAAAAACTTGGACAGGTACATTTAGGTATTTGAAATATCAATCAATTCATTCAGTAGTATACAGGTCGAAGTCAAGTGGTAAGGTAAAAAGGTACATAAAAGTATTTTAATTGAGTACGAAATTGAGACGGGCGAATTTTAATGAAGTACGAAATTGAGGTGGGTGAATCCTATTGGTGTTGCCTTTTGACACAGGATTTAGGCCCTCCCATGGGAAAATAGTACGTATCACATAGACAGCTTCTTCATTTTTTCTTGGATGCTACACTTTCGAAAAAAACATGAGTGTAAGTTAACACCAGAAATGGTTACAGCTGAGCTGCCACCCTTTTTGGTGCAAAGTGTATACTGACACTTAATTTCATTACTTAAACAACCTGAAGCTAACATTTGTCCATTGATTAATGTTAAACATTTCTAACCGTTAGTGTTGTAGCATTACACATACTATGAGTGTCAGTTAACATCAAAAGGTGGCAACTGAGCTGCCGTCCCTTTTGGTATAAACTGGCACTTAATTCCCTACTTAAACAACCTAAAGCTAACATTTGTGCAATGATTAATGTTAAAACGTTTCTAACCGTCAGTGTTGTAGCATTTCACATAAAATGAGTGTAAATTAACAACAAAGAGGTGGCAGCTGAGCTGCCGTCCCTTTTGGTGTAAATTGACACTTAATTCCCTACTTAAACAACTTGTTCAATAATTAATGTTAAACATTTCTTAGCGTTAGTGTTTTAGTTATTCCTCGGGTCATTACAATCGAACCGAACATAGCTTTTAAAGCATTTGAGAAAGTTAGTGACAGTTCATCTGCCACCACATTCAGTGTGAAGTTACACTTATTTGTTACAGAATTCGATCATATCGCACTAGGGAATGATAGTCAGTGCCCGGAATTATAATGCCTCTCTAAAGTTACGGAAGACTTAAGTAAAGTATTGATATTTCAACAAGCTATATTAAATGCTAAATAAATTGCCTGGATCGATGTGATACGTGCGGTCAAAGATATCATCGTGATCTTCGGAAAAATGAAATTATTTTGATTATAATCAGGTTGAAAAGTTGTTTTTCGCATCCTTGAAAATCAATACTTAACTTATGTCTTCCTTAACTTTAAGGAGGCATTGTAATTCCGGGCCCAGGCCTCCAGGTAAGAGTGGTATGGTAATTGAAAATTATTATATATTTTTTCTCAACCAAAACATATACTCAAAAGAATCGTCTCATTTGAGCATCCAAGAGATATATTTTAGTTGACTGATACGAAAATAATGACAATTTTATATGAAAATAATGACAATTTTACGCTCAAAAACTTTGCTTAAGACATATGCAATATGCCAGCTTTAGACCAGACAGTACATGGGATCGTCTTGGTGTATGCTGATCTCATGTGAAATCATGAGCTGATTTACACGGAGATCAATACATGCTTATTTTACCCTTATCCTGATAAATGGATTTATGATATTCATTTTTATCAGACATTAACGCCGCTAAAGTACAATCCCTCTTTTTAAAACTAGCCGAAAAAAACATACATCAATATATATGATAGACTTGATTTCAGTTTTAAATTGCTTAAATTTATGATAAATTGGATATTAACTGACAAGTGACTAAAGAGATGATATTTATTATACAAACGGGGTATCATAAAAGTCAAGTTCGGTGACCCCATTAATACCTCTTTACATGCTTAATGTAAGCAAACCACATTTCATGTTGAAACACCTAAGAAATACCCCAACCTGGCAAAGACGCTTTTCATCCCACCCAGGGGTACGAGGAATGATCAAAAAGTTCTCGCTTCCTTGCACTTAGGGCTACAAGGGAATGAAATTTGATCATTACTTTTTAATATAATCTCCATTAAAGGCAATGCACTTAGCCCATCTCTGTTCGAGATTTCTTTTCCCATCAAAATAGAGGGCCTTTGCCTGGTCCCCCGAATACTCGTTTACTGCCTCTGTGACACCTCCATTGCTTTCATGCTATGTACCACGAAAATGGGATTTCAGTTTTTGGAACAGACATAAGTCAGAAGGAGCAATATCAGGAGAATACGGGGAGGAGAAAGGATTTCAAATCCATATTCAGTCGCAGCAGTCATGGCAACTTGTGACGTCTGGGCAGGGGCGTTGTCCTGCAAGAGCCGAACACTGCGAGTTAGTTTTCCTCGCCTCCTTCTTGCAAGTTCCCGGCGTAGTCGCCTCAATTCGCCTGCATAATACGCACCGTTTATTGTGCGACCTTGCTCTAGATAATCAATCATGATCACCCCTTGACTATCCCGAAAGATTGAGGCCATTACCTTCCCTGCTCAATGAAACCCCTTAAAGTTCTTAGGAGGGGAGAACCAGAGTGCTTCCATTGTTTGCTCTGCATTGTTGATGCTGGGTCAAAGTGCTGAACCCATGTCTCATCTTGGGTTACAACTTGCTCGATAAAATCACGGGGATCATCTTCATTGGAAATATCAAGAAATATCGTGACGAGTCCTTTTCTGATCATCGGTCAATATTCGCGGCACCAATCTTGCCAAAACCTTTGACATACCTAAGATGTAGGTTAGGATTGATTGTACAGCCTCAAAGCTTATGCTCACTTCGCTAGCTATGCTTCGCAGGTTTCACCTCCTGTCACACATAACCAGGGTGTGCATGACCTTGACATTTTCATTAGTCGTGGCATCTTTTGGGCGGCCAAACCGTCCATCATCCGTAACGCTCTATCTCCCCCTCTTTAACTCTGCTGCCCATTTTTTCATTGTGCTATAAGAAAGAGACTCTTTCTCAAGGTATTCCATGAAGTGTTCATGAATTTCCTTGGGAGGCATTCCTTTCTTATAGAAGTACTTGATAACCGCTCTGATTTCAAATTTTTCTATTTTGCAAATGTATCGCACCCTCCTCTCGTAAACTGCCTTTGATATAAGCTTAAAGACATAAGTGGTAAATTTCTAAATGCAGTAAAATCATTGTACAATAACTTATCAAGTACTGTCAGAGTTACTAATTTTGAAACGGACTAGTTCAGTGTAACGCAAGGAGTTAAGCAGGGTTGCTTTATCTCACCAACCATCTTTTCCATTTACATCAATGATCTAGCAGTGGAAATAGATAATTTGAACTATGGTGTATCACTTCAAGAGACTCTCAATACTTCAGTTCTGTTATATGCTGACGATATATCTATTTTTTTCAGAAACGGAGGCTGGAATGAAATGTTAAATAAGTTAGACTATTGGTGTCGTAACTGGCGCATCACAGTAAATGAAACAAAAACAAAAGTATTGCATTTCGGACCCAAAGCTATGACGGCAACAAATTATGTTTTCAAATATGGTAATCAGAAAATAGATATTGATACATGTAGTATTGTTTTGGATGAAATAATGTGTAGATATGAAATTTTCCATACGATAGGTAGCAAAAGTAGACAGTAGAGCTCTTGTTACAATTTATTTGAATTTCTTGCGCGCTGGTGGCATAACTATTTCTGTTTGTACTAAGTTGGTAGAGACTATGGTGGAACCTGTGTAGTTGTTTTTTGCTCAAGTATATGGGGCCATACAAACTTTTCAGAAATTGAGTCTGTCCTGAATAAAGCAGGTCGATATTTTCTAGGTGTTACATATATATACATTGGTCAAATGTTCATCGAGGGGTGACTTAAAATTAGACTGGGTCTCATGTGAAGTTAAGCAGAAAGTAGAAACAGTTCGCTTGTGGTGCAGACTAAGAAATATGCCTGGGCACAAATTTATATGACATGTTCACGAATGGTCTGTACCTAAGAGCAGAATATGGGAGCGAAAAATGCAAAACTTTAGTGAAACACACAATATTGAGGAGCTTAGTTGATTAACGCCCTAGAGATTGAGAATACTAGGTAAGTGTCTTTTGATATCAAGTTTACCAGGCAAGGCTTCGAGAAGGCTTTTTGACATTGCGAGGATTGCCGAAACATAGACAATACTAGGTGGGTTTCTTTTGATATCAAGTTTACCAGGCAAGGCTTCGAGAACACTTGTTGACATCGCGAGGCTTGCCAAGAGATTCAACATGCCTTGTAAACTTGATATCAAAAGACGCAAACCAGGTATTTTGTTTATCAGTTTACTCATTGTTTCACTCTTCAAACTAGCGATTATGGCTTATTTTTTTATTTTTATGTCCAGTCAGTGTCATTGGCGCTGTCTTTCAAAAAGTACAACGTCATCATGACCTGATAAAGGCACATGCCGTGAGATAGACAACGTTTATCAGGCAACGTGCAACAATGCAGTTAATATGAAAGGCAATTGATAAAAAGTGGTATCAGAAGCTCTGATCAGAAGGGTGGTCAAAAATGATTCCAGAGGTAAACTTATCGAAAATTTCATTACAAAGAATGACATATGTATTGGGAATTATAAGTCTTACACTTATTATTCTCCACGTACAAAATCTTTTACATCTATTGATAAACTTTGGAAAGAATGATTATTAAAAGGCTGATATGGTATTAAGAATCAAACAATATTTTATTACGGTATCAGTTAGGGTTCCGAGCTGGCCGTAGTACAAATGGTAGTTTAGTTAGATATGGAAACTTTCATACGTGACGCCTTTATTAAAAAGAAGCACGTGGTAGCACTCCTTTTTGACTTGGAAAAAGCATATGATACAACATAGAGATATGGAATTATGAAAGATATTCATAAACTTGGAAAGCCTCCAGTGAATATTTTACTGACCGTTTCAAGGCGGTGCTTCTTCCGTGGATCGTGTATGTTAGTTTTGCTTCATGTTGGTGTGTGGTGTACTATCGTGTCTGTTAATTGCAGCCTTATGGTCACCTGCTGTGAAAGAGCTGACCCTCTTGGATGTTGTGTGTGTTGTGGTCACTTGTGTTTTGTCACTTTCCCAAATGCGTCTTGATCCACATCTGAACTAAGGGTGAGGTTGGCGTGCCGTGAAACCGGTTTAAGGCCTCCAGTAAAATATGTTTACTGACCATTCCAAGGCAGTGCTTCTTTTGTGGATCATTTAATTATGTTATTTCTGTCTTGTTTTTGTTATGCTTTCGTGTGTGTCTGTTTTATACCTTGTGGTCACCTGCTGGGAAAGGGCTTACCCCTGGGCTCTTGTTTGTGATGTCTAATTTTGAAGTTGTCAATTTCCCATTGGTATCCTGGGTCAGGTGTGGTGCTTGATTGTATCGATTTCTGATCTTTGCCCTTTTCCTTACTTTAAGAAAATTAGTTGAGGGTCTCACGATTCTTAAAAACCAATGTGGCTTCCATAAACTTACAAACTGGACATAGTTAAAAAAATAAACAAGAATAAAATGCCATGGTGACCACAATGTTTTTCCACTTTTGGCCCACTTGAACATTATCAAGTTGCAAGGTCTTTTTTCGAAGCCACACTTGAAAATTAAACCAACAAAATCAGTGTCACTGGGATTTTGGTTCAGAATTTCCATCTAATAAATATGATTTTTCCGTTAGTTTATTATTGACCAATCACGGAGCACGTTACTCTTTAATAGAGCCCTGAGCATCAATCCATCTTTTCGGCCAATCACTGTCATTTTTACATCTACAGGTCTGTCGTGAAACCAATACGTGGGTATACAACTGCGCTATGCAATGGCAAACAAGATTTACTTTTCCAATATCTTTGAGAAATAAACTGCTTAAAATGAAAGTGTTTGTTTTGTTTCGTTGTTGTTACAATCGTAGGAAATGTACAAACTATGAAACCTATGCACAATTGCACAGTTTTTTTTATATTTCTGTACATTTTTCTCGGTTGTATACCTTTAAGTCATGTATAACAGAACAGAATAGAATAGTACAGAGAAATTCACAGGTGAAATAAGAGATTAACCCATGCATAACATGCATTGAAGACTGAGTGTAATATGAAATACAATACTATAAACTCAAACATGCAACACCGAAAATACAATTCCTTTGAAGTCAAATTACTGATCCGACCCCCAGTATACAGACTGTGCTGAGCGGCCTGCGCAGTCATTACTCGGCGTCTTCTCAGGTTTAGGTACCAATATCTTCAAGCGTATTGTGTTATTTCACCAATATAAACGGCCAGGCCAGCGGTATTGGTATTCTATAATATTTCTAAAATCTTAGTGTACTTCGTTTACCAAAAAGTGTCATTTATATTGTATAGATAACAGAGTTTGCTGTTTATTGGAATAGGATTATAGTATAACTTATCAGTTATAGATTCGTCTAAAATTGAAATACTTTCTCTAGCATACGAGCCGAGCCACCTGAAAAAAGTTTTTTTATAACTTTTAGTGTTTTATTCTTCCGATAGTATCACACAAGTGTATAGGCAAGCCTTAAATCAGACTGTGCGCATATATACGCGCACAAGACAACGGGTCATAAAGTAAATTGAGTATATTATGTTCAGACTGCAAGGATTTTAGCGCACAGGCCAAGACACTTGAAAAGCGATCCAACAAAAGAGCGAATAGGCAAGCCTTTGACCAGACTGTGCGCATATGCGCACACAGTCTGGTCTAAGTGTTCACTATTCGTTCTAAATGTACTTTATATTCCTACAGGTATTGTGTATCGGACACAAATCAAATGGGATTATGGTCAGACTGCACGGATTATCACACTTATTGGAGTTCGCATTCTTTGATCGCGCAACATTTGTGACTTTTCATGTCGTGCACAGCCTATCATCTGTGCGACGTCTGTCATAAACACTCGCAGGTTTTTCGATCAATAACCAAAAACGGTGTATTGATAAACGCCAAACGCTTTTTGTACAAATAGCGAGGCACACATAATGCGAGTTAATATGGAAATTATACGTAATTCGGATGCTATTATCATGTAAACCGTGTCTTTTCTAAATATCGGATATAATTTCTTATGTATTATATAAATAAGAGATGTGCA
This sequence comes from Loripinus fragilis, assembly GCA_964019695.1. Taxonomy (NCBI): domain Eukaryota; kingdom Metazoa; phylum Mollusca; class Bivalvia; order Lucinida; family Lucinidae; genus Loripinus; species Loripinus fragilis. Next base: position 10,191,050 of record OZ026530.1, read on the forward strand.
TTTAATTTGATATGAATATCCCGTTTATAAGCAAGGCTGCTTTCAAAAGTGATTTCAATTAAAAGATATAAGGTTTTAGCGCTTATGTAAACGTATGTATATGCTAGGCTTTTATGTGCACTAACTGTGCGAAACTTGCAAATATAAATATGTGAATATGAAAATTTCTTCGAAAGGAATATTTCTGAGTTCTGGATTATTTAAGGAATATTTCTGAGTTCTGGATTTATATTGTAACTGAACATCTGCAAGCTGGGTGTGATTGCATTTTTGTTGTCTGCTATTTTTTTCAAAATATTTTTTATCTAAATTTTCTTTCTTGCATACCATCGGAGTGTCAAACGGTTTGGATCCTGATCAGGCCCGACGTAATGTCGGGCCTGATCTGGGCCAAACTGTTTGCAAACGGTTATCAGCACACGATACTAGCAGGCAAAGAGCAAAAACGTATAATTGTTTTGCTGACTCTTCCGCCCAGTTCTAATAATTCTGGAGTGACTTGTTATTTTTTGTGGATATTCTGGATGTGTGAACTCCGGCGAATAAGGCGTTGAATGCTTTAATGTGGATAGTATTGTGAATTTTAGGAGTCAGTGAATAGATCTATTTTTGAGATACCTGATCGCGCAGTTGATCTGAGTGTACACGTTTAAATCAGGCGAATGAAATGGTTTAAAATAAAGGCTGATGATTTGTTGGAATAAATTAAATAGATAAATGAATAAATAAAAAAAAATACATGTAAATATCGCAAATAAATCAATAATAAGTAAATCCTTGTAAATAAATAGATAGATAAATAAATAAATAAATAAATAAATAAATAAATAAATAAATAAATAAATAAATATGCTTGAAATGCACTAAATAGCAAGGAGAAATAATAAATAAATGAATATTATAATTATAAATAATGAAATTGCTGAATACGTTAAATTGCCTAAAACTAGGAATAAACGTAAAAAATTTCGTCTATTGAGGATCTTACACCTGTACGCATTCGGTCTGTATTCAAACAGTGCTGACCAAGATCATACGTTCTGATGTGGGTCCTCACTGTTTGTTATACACACAAGAAGATGACAAAGCAGATGGCTTTTGATTCATTACGCCTAATACTGATTATAATCAGCTTGACATACCGCACTTAACCGAAATCTTCGTTAGCTTAACGCCTTACTAGATTTGTTCTAAAGATTTAGCGAATACATTTGACTTTCTGGGGCGATATGTAAACGGTATAGTCTGGTGTATGGGCTCGATTTTTTAAGTCAAAAATACACCCATCGTTAGAAAGGATAAAAGTGGTCTCAAAATTTAGCTAATCATGTCTGCTTTAAATATCCGCCTGTTGACACTTCGAAAAAGTGTAGCGTCATAGTGTAAAATGGGCAGATAACTCTGTACCATGCATATCTGAAAATTACCAAAAATTGATTTAAAAGATAAAATCGACATGTTTTTATTCTTATTGTACTCCAAATGTTTATATTTTCAAAAGTAAAATCAATTTTAAGGAGATTTGTACTTTTAAAAATATAATTTAAGCTGTTTTGACGTTAATGACGTCACGTTATGTAACTTGACCCTAAAAAATCGTTAAAATAAACTTTTTCACATTGTTTCCTGAGCTGGATATTCAATATTCTATCAAATAAGTTTCATTATCAAATCCCAAAATGTCTTAGCTTTGCAAATATATAAACAGTTGTTTCTATTATTTATACGCAGAAAGTTATACTGCTTTAAAGATACCAACCCCTTTGCGAGCAATTTGCCATATTTGACATGATTTCAAAAGTATATGGAATTCAATAGGGACAATTTAGGCCATAAGTAATGAGAAAAATACACCACTCATTCGAAAAGATGAAAATGGTCTCAGTTTAAAGCTTATCATCTCTATTATCAATATCCAAGCTTTGCCACTTCGAAAAGGTGAAGCGTCATAGTGTAAAATGGGGAGATAACTCGATACTATGATATTCGAAATCTATGAGGGAAAATAATGCAATATTACATACCCATTGTAGAACTTATGTTGTGTTTTGGGTTTTTTTCCATAATAAGAATAAAAACTATACTTGTTTTATCTTGCCTTAACCCATCTTCCAAAATTCAAAAGGGGTCAAAGTCAAACATCTGTAATTTAATTGGCTATTAAATTCTTAAAAACTATATTTAAAGAGCTCCTTACAAATAGTCCAGGGGCCAACTTAGCTTACCTTGTACTCCTGGACAACTTTTCATTGGTACCATTTTTTTAATTAGGACCCTCTGAATGCGAAACAAAGTTGTCAAAAAAAAAACCTGTTTGAGCTATGAGAAAATGCATGGTTTCCATGGCAACCCATTACAGATACAATAATGGGGGTGTGCCTGCAAAATTACTCATATCTCAGCTGATACTTATCCTAGACTGCTTAACTTTATACCACATTAAAGCATAGACATATACCTTTTATTTATTTGTCGCATATGCAAATTATCTAATTTGCATAGTCATAAATATTTATGAAAACATTAAAAAATTGATTCAATAATGGGGATGTACCTACAAAATCAATGATATTGCAGCAGCTACGTATCATAGACTACTAAAATTGGTACCAGATAAAAGCTTAGACACAAGCCCTTTATTTCATGGTCAGATATACAAATCATCTTATTTGCATAATTTGCGTATTCATGAATGGTAGACTTAGATAAACAAAATTGTTGAGCATAAAATTGTATATAATTATAACCTATCAGTTTAAAGATATAATTGGAGCGCTCAAAAGAATAGTCTCATTGAAACGGTTCTTTTGAAAACCCACAACATATCGTCGCTTCAGTGCTATAGTGTTCTAAGTGACATTTTGGTCAAAAATGAGTTATGCATACCGTTGGAAAGGGGATCAAATGTTCTATCTACTGGTGAAGGTTTCATTTGCCTATCCCCTTCCAGTAAGCTTAAAATCGCTGTGCTTTTATGTTCTATCTACAAAAAGACAATTTCGTTCAGTGCTATAGTGTTCTTAGTGATTTTTATCGAATGGCCAATAATGATTATGTCACGTGACTGTGTGAGTTCAGTATCATACTGTTCTATCTACAGAAAATCACTTCCCTTGGAGAAATTGGTAAAATTTGCAGTTACCTCCCTTATATAAACTTAAATTTTCTCAATTGAAGCGTTTTGACGATGTAATGTCAACGTGATGGCTATATCTGCTACCTTTAGCTCCAAATAATCATCTCAGTCAAAACTATTATTCAAATTGATCCATGGACAGAATAATAAGCTGTAGAAACAGATTACCTCCCTTACACATATTTAAACTGCTTTAACTGAAGTAATTTGTCGGTGTAATTACAAATCAATGGTTAAATCTGCTACTTTAAGGTCCAAATAATCAGTTCAGTCTAAAATATTATGCTATTTGACCCAAATGACAGAAAAAATAACTGTAGAAATATATTACCTCCATTACAAAAATTGTGATGGCGTAGTCTGTGTGGTGTGTTACTGTTATGCCAAACAAATGACTAAATCTGCTACTTTTAGGTACAAATAATCATTTCTGTTCAGAATAGTATACGAATTGACTCCATTAACTGAATAATAAGCTGTAGGAAAATATAGAACACTATAGCACTGAACGCAGAAGGCGATTCTTAGGGCATAATGTTCTATCTGCAAACTTTAAAAGGCCCATAAATTCCATATTACTGTGAAAATTTCTTCAAACCAAGGTCATTTACACTGTATGTATATATTCTAACCCTCTCGTATGATTCAAGGGTCTGTGATAAATGAGGCATCAAAAATTAGGATACTAAAATTTTCAAACTCATTTTTCTCAAAACTTGTGCAATGGTAGATAACTATAGCACTGAAGCGACGATATGCTTTGGTTCAGAAATAGGAAAATTACTTTTTGGTACGCACTCTTAACTAAAGGCCTGATGGATATAAGAATAAAAAAACGTTAAAAATTAGGAAGCATCATTAAAAACATAAACAGGTTAATTTTACCCCCACAATGTATCATTGTTGCATGTTTTTTGTCATCAGTGATACAATTTTGGCTAGTCCATTCATCCAGTGGTCCTATTTGAATATTGACTTATTTGCAGATTCGTGAATATATATAATGAAATCTAAAAAAAAGAGAAAATCATATAAATCTATAAGCCCTGGGTGAGGCTGTTGGTTATTAGACCTAACTTGCACCCTTAGGGCATTTGGCATGCATGCCAAATGAGAAAAAAAGTTGTTATAAAAATTAATCTGTTTGGGCTTTGTGAAAATGCATAGTTTCCATGGCAACTCATAATGGGATTCTCAAGATACTCATATCTCAGCAGTATCTCATAATTGAACAATATTCATGGTACCAAATTAAAGCTTAAACTTCGTTCACTCATTGCTCAAATACGCAAGTGTTCTAATTGTATATTCGTAAGTATTAAAGAAAACAAAAGAAATGAGAGAAAAAAAATGCAGAAAATCTAAGGGGGTGTACCTACAAAATTACCTATATCTCAGCTGCTCATTATCCTTTACAACTGAACTTGGTACAAAAGTAATGCTATAAAATGGCACCTTTAGTTAATAGTCTGATGTGCAAGTTATCTCGTTTACATATTCATGAATATTAATGAAGATTAGAAAAAAGAGGGAAAACCTGAAAAAATGAAAGGGGTATGCTTACAAAAACAGCTATATCTCAGCTGCTAGGTATTATATACTACCAATTTGGTACCAGATAAATGCTCAGACAACACAATTTATTTAATTCACTTTTAGTAGTATTTGATAATTAGCAATTGAGATCTTAATGATATTGTAAGTACACTCCCATTAAATTTATTTCGAATATTTTCTTACGTTTTCATTAACATACATGAATATCTAAATCAGATAATTAGCACATCAAATAACAGAGAAAATTACTTTGACTTTATTTAGGTACAAAGTTTTGAGGTTTATGATATATGGCTATTGAGATATGAGTAGTTTTGTAGGTACACCCTCATAAATATTTTCCACGATTTTCTCTAATTTCTAACGTTTTCAGTAATATTCATGAATATTATAATTAGATAAATTGCATATCATATCAATAGATAAAAGGTTGGTATCTAAGCAACTGTTTGGTACCAACTTTGGTTCTCTAAGGCAATTACCAACTGAAATATGATTAATTTCTAGGTACACCCTTACTTCTTTTCCAATTTTTCTCTAATTGCTCATGTTTTCATTAATTTTCATGGACATTAGAATTAAATAATTTGCATATAAGTCCATTGGGTAAATGGACTATGTCTTAGCATAAATTTTAGGACTATATGGCAATTAGCAGCTAAGATAATAGAAATTTTGTAGGTGTCTCCCTTTATTTTTCTGCAAGTTTTCCTTTCATTTCTAATGGTTTCATTAACATGCATGCCTTTTTTAAATTAGATAATTTGCTTACCAAATAACAGAATAAAACAAAATTGTCTAGGCTTTAATAAGGTACCAAGTTTTGAAGTTTGTAAATAATGACAGCTGAGGTAGGTTTAGTTTTGTAGATACATCCTCATTTCTTTTATGATTTTCTATCATTTCCTATGTTTTCATTAATATATATATATATATATATATATATATATATATATATATATATATATATATATATATATATATATATATATATATATATATATATATATATATATATATATATATATATATATATATATATATATATATATATATATATATATATATATGAATATGATATTTAGATAATTTGCATATTTTACCATTAGGTAAAATGGTTGTGCCTTAGCATATATTTGGTACCAAGTTTGGTGCTCTGGGGCAAAGGACAATAGAAGACATTTTGTAGGCACACCCCCTCACTGTCCTCAAATTTTCTTTATTTTCTCATATTTTCATGAATAACAATGATTATAACAGTTAGATCAATTGCATATCAAACCAGTGAATAAAAGTGCTATAACTAAGCATTAATTTGGTGCCAGGCTTAGTACTCTAGATTAGTACTCTAGTCTAATTAGCAAATAAGATAAGGGTAATTTTGTAGGTACACCCCCCCCCAATTGTTCTGCTTTCTTTCGCATTTCAATTTTTTCATTAAAATTCATGAGTATTCAAATTATTAATTTGCATATCGTACCATTTGGGTAAGATCGCAATGCCTTTGCATCGATTTAGTTCCAAGTTTGGTAGACTGTGATGGTTAGCAGCTGATATATAGGTAATTTTGTAGGTACAAACTTTTATTTTTCTACAAGTTTTCTCTCATTACTAATGTTTACATTACATTCATTTATATGCAACTAAAATACTTTGAAAATCGGCCCTTAAGGTAAAAGTACTACGACATAGCATTAATTTGATACCAAGTTTTGTATCATAAAATGCGTTGCTGGTGATCTATGATTATTTTTGTAGGTATACCCAATTCTTTAAGATTGTCTTATTGATTACCATGGAAACCACGTGTTTCAACATAAAGTTTCTTTTTGTTGGTCCAATTGAACAATTTGACATCCGTAGGGTGTGCAAGGTAGGTCAAACTACCCCCTTCTACCTCCGTTGCAATTGTATCATCTATGGTGTAACTAAATTCATCGCTCAATGCTTTTTTATGATTTTTCCACAATTGCTTTAACGTTTTCATTAATATTCATGAATATACAGATTAAACATAAAAATATAAATTGCATATCTGATCATGCGATAAGAGGCCTATACATAAGCTTTACTTTGGTTTCAAGTTTTGTTGTCTAGGATAAGTAAGTTTTTAGATATGAATGGGTTTGTAGGTACAGTCCCATTCTTGAGAATCGCATTAGGGTTTGACATGAAAATTATGCATTTTCACATAGCCGAAACAGGTTTATTTTTAGGACAATTTGGCACCCATGAAAAATTGTCCTGGGATGCAAGGTAGGTTGAATAAGCTACAAGACTAATTCTGTTTCTGTGGAAATATAATATGAAAAGGCTTGAAAACAGGAATTGCTGTTTTGGGTAGACATTCTTCCTGATGATATAAGTACACCGCATATTGAGACATGACCAGTTATGCGTATGCACGGACGCATGCGTATGCGTATTTACCGACAGACATAAATGCGGACAGATCATTATACAAATAGTATATAATGAACCAAATGGAATTTCCCCTTCATGTTTAATCAAAATGAGAACAGCAAATTCAAACGATGCTCAACTTTGGAAATCAACAGGTTACTAGTTGTGTTACGTCATATTATACGTAGATATTTGGTCAGAATCAGTAAGCTCTGTATGGGCGGTTCGCTCTATGGCACTTTTGTATTTTAACGAGAATTCACTTCTCATATGCTGTATATTCCAGTCACAATCTGCACTAAGCAAATACAGGAAAGCTGCTATGGAATTCGTTTTCAGGCTTTTATTTTTATTTAACTGACGTTACGTTATATAACTTACGGTTAAGTTACGTTAGTCTTCCGTCGTACCGTGTAGTCAGAAACGTCATAACGATGATCTTAGATGCTCGTGAGAGTTTCTATAGCACACAGCATTTCTGTTACTTTAAATATTAAATACTTGGCGTTATTATGCAGGATGGTTGACATCACCAAGTATTGTCTTTTATGCAAACACGTCAAATATTGCGTGTCAGTATCTTTAAAGCGTCATGCCTTTTTGCGTATAAATAGTAGGAATCAACCGTTTATATATTTGCAAAGCAAAGACATTTTGGGATTTGATTATGAAAAAGTATTTGATAGTATACTGAATATCCAGCTAGGAAATTAATGTGAAAAAGTTTATTTAAACGCTTTTGGAGGGTTGAATTACATACCGTGACGTCATTAACGTCAAGACAACCTCAATGATTATTTTTAATTGTGAGACTACTTAATATTGATTTAACTTTCAAAAAATATTAACATTTGGGGTTTGATAAAAATGAAAACGTGTCGATTTTAACTTTTAAATGACTATCTGGCAACTTTTTGACATGCATGGTATAGAGTTATCTGCCCATTTTACACTATGACGCTACACTTTTTCGAAGTGTCAACAGGCGGATATTGAAAGTAGTGATGATAAGCTTTAATTCGAGACTGTTTTCATCCTTTCTAATGATGGTGTATTTTTCTCCTTATTTAGGGCTTATTTGAATTCCGTATACCTATGAAAAGAGGTCAATATGGCAGATTGCTCGCAAAGGGGTTGTCATCTTTAAAGCGATATAGCTTTCTGCGTATAAATAGTAGGAATCAACCTTTTATATATTTGCAAAGCAAAGGCATTTTGGGGTTTGATAATTACAAACATTTGACAGAATATTGAAAATCCAGCTGAGGTATCAATGTGAAAAAGTTTATTTGAACGATTTTGGGGGGTTGAATTACGTAACATGACGTCATCAACGTCAAAATAACTTCAATGATTTAAATAAAATATGAGTCTCCTTAAAATTAATTTAACTTTTGAAGAATAATAACTTTTGGATTTTGATAAGTATGAAAACATGCCGTTTTCATCCTTTAAATGACTGTCTTGTAACTTTCTGACGTGCATGGTATAGAGTTATCTGCCCATTTTACACTATGACGCTACACTTTTTCGAAGTGTCAACAGGCGGATATTGAAAGTAGTGACGATAAGCTTTAATTTGAGACCATTTTCATCCTTTCTAACGATGGGTGTATTTTTCTCCTTATTTGGGGCCTATTTGAATTTCATACACCAGACTAGTAGCATTTAAATAGTAAACAATGAAACCCTTAACCCTTTTCATTCTGAACACTAGTAGTAATGGATGGCACTCTGGCACAACTTTTATTAAGCCTGAAAAGAACTTTGTTTTTCCAGAGATGCCACCCTTGTATTAGCTTGAGTGACTAGCTGTGAATAACTTATTTTATGGGTATTTTGGTTGGGCCTATGATCGTGATAGTTTCCTGGGCTATTGAGAATAACTAGTGTATTTGAGGCTCATTCTTTAGTAGTAATGGATGGCACTCTGGCACATTTTTTTAAGCCTGAAAAGGCTTAAAAAAATTGTGACAGAGTGCCACCCATTACTACTAATACTAATAACAAGGTATTTTAGCTAACAGTGAAGACCCAGATGAAATGAAGCAGTCATATCAAAAGGTCCATGGTCAAGATCTCACTGAGGGCACTGTCTGTACATGTATGTTGTGGCCTTGAGCATAGCATATTATCCTCCGCCCAATAATGGTTCAACCCAGAAAACATCTCGACATGACTGAATATTTGTTGATTTGGACGTGAAGCAAACATAGTGTCCATCTGGCTTGATACAATGGGTTTTGGGTGGTTCCTAAAAGTGCACGTGGGTAACAGGTTAGAATTTCAAAATTAAGATGTACATTGTACATGTATTTGATAAATGCATTTAAATTGTAACCAGAACACACGTTTTTTGTATGATCAGCGCCTTTGCCGTTCGCATGCATGTATGGCATAACCGTGTTTCGAACAAAGTAGTTTAAATATGATTTCTTATGCATCAACGTTATCAAACTTTATGGGAATATATCACTACATTCGTCCAGATTGCCTATTCATGTATTGAAAATAACGAGAAAATTGGTTATACATTTTATTGTCGTTTCATGGAGGTTTATAAAGCTTTTATTTAGGGAAGTAAAAGAAAACGTAAACTTTAAAGCTCTCCCATTTCAATGAGAGCTGCATTCATTTCTGTGTTAACTTATATTATTCTTATTTATGACGATGTGTAAGATTACAAAGTTTTACGATAGAGGGGGGTTTTGAGGCAGCTTGTCAAAATGACACTTTTCACCCAGTCACGCGAGTCTGCGCATTTGTGCAGTCTCGCCTGAGCCGTCGCTATTCACCAACACAAAGTATGAAAGTATAGAAATACCTATTTGATATATGTAGCAGCAAATGTATGTCTATCGTAGAATAATATAATTATGGAGGACAAAACGTGCCGTTATCTTTAAACATGGCTCGTGTATTTGTTTACCATGATAGGGAAGTTTAAAAACCTGGATGTAAAAGAATAATGTCAAGGAAATGTAATAAACAAAGAATTTAGGGAAACCCCATCAGGTGTTCTTTCACTGTATGAGAAAGCACAAGATTTTGGCATTGTCCGCATACCAAAAGAAGGGATGTAGATGGAAACTGACCAAAAAGTAGATCTGTTGCCACCAGGGATACGTAAACCGTTTAAGCGTCTTTTTCGTGGGATTTAGGCAAACATTGCAAACCCAGATCAGACGCATGCATTTCAAAATCTCAAGCACATGCCTATATATATATATATATACATGTGTATTACAGTAATCCGACTTTAGCATCAGCGGATCAAAAGGTTAAGGAGTCTATATTGTACATGTATCATGCGAATGGAAAATTTTAATCACTGGATTAATACATGTATATCCCACCGTTCTGTTCTGTTCTTTTCTCTTCTGTTCTGATTGGACGATCAGCAGGTATTCATTTTAGAAATAACTGTTGCAGTCTGTTAAAACGTTCACATACAACTAGCCCAATCGTTGATCCATCTGAGGTCAGAATAAGACAGTCACTATAATTTTAGCGTTACATGATAATGTCACAATTCAAGATACAGTTAGCTGCCAATAACATAAACTTTGCAATCTATTTTTACAACAACGTAACTAGCAACCCATGAAACATCTCATGATAAGCTGTCAGAAACATAAAATGACAGTCTATTATTGTCATCCAGGTGCATGACAAAATAAAAGAAAAGTTGTTCATTTCTACATGCTCATTTCTTTGAATAAATGAAAGTGGTTGAGAATTTGTTCAAAAAAGCTTATGGTGAAAAACTCATTTATTGAAAAGACATATGTTGTAGGTACACATTGGAATTGCCTCAGTATGTACCTACAACATATGTTACTGAAAATAAGGAAGACAACTATTTGGAAATTTACATTTTCAAAGTATCATGTCCGTTGTCTATACCTCTTTCAAACATCCCAAACTGCCAATCAGTATTAAAATTCCTGTCACTCTATTACAATTTGTTTATATTTGCATGACAGCCATATCTCTAAATTTGAGTTAACAAACTATCTCTTCGCTAACCTGGTAGTTGCCTGGTTGTATCACCCAGAAACTACGCCAAAACAGGCCACTATATAAGAGAGCTTAGGTAAAACATAATTTTCTTATTTCTTTACCAAAACATGTGTTGTGGGTAGTCAAAGTGAACACCCAAAACAAATGTTAAAACTGACGGATAAGAAAATATGGACAATTTTACGCCGAAAATTTGTCAATCTGGATCTATGTGAAAACTAGAGCATTTCTACATGCTGATTATACTCAAGAGACAAAACAAATTGTTCAGATGCTTATGGAGAAAACAGATAAAAGACTAAACACTTTCTCATTTCTTCAAAACGTATATGTTGTGAGTATATTGTGAGTACATACCTATATTGTGAGTACATCTTCGCATTGCATCATAGAGACGGACGCTTATTGGGCGTAAAATGGAAGAAAATGAGTTTGTCAAGACAGATACCTATTAATTACCTGTTAATTAGACTGGATTCAGTACTGAAACATTGAAATATTCTATTCTATTCAAGTGCTGTTCCGAATACTCACGGTACCTTCTAATATCCATATAATTCAGAATAAGGCTATCAGATTGTTCAGTTTGTTTCGTCTTAGGTAAAAAATATCATTATATGCTGAGAGAAAAAAGTTTAGCAATATACTTTGAGGATTAAGCTTAGAAGAAATAGCACTTTTAATTTCATATTGTCAAAAAGATATGCTGACAAACGTTCAAGAGTACGATGACATTAACAGGTTGACATTTCACGTAATGTAAAGACTGATTTTATGCCCGCATGCTAAAACAGCTTATCTGTCAATAGTGCGAATTCGACTAAAAGTTTCTTTGTTCTGTCAAATGTTTAGATCCAAAAGCAAGAAAGTGAAAAAAAAGTTTAAAACTGAATGTTATGTTCACCCTTTTGCGTACAGTTTTTAGTTGAAACTTGAATTTTTTCAAATTATCTCCCTTTCAATTGAATAACGTTTGAAATTAAAATGCTCAGCAGAGCAAATCCTCACTATGAAATCGGATTTTGCTTCTTTTGACCACTTTCGGGTAGCCAATAGATCATTTTCAAACAACTGACATGTTTGTGAACCTGCCAATTAAAAAGGTATAATGCTTCAAAGGTCGCCTATGGGAAACCCCATTATAAATAATTGCTAAACTTTTTCCCCTCAGTATAGTATTTTGATACAATAGTTAAGTCATATGCAAGAAATAATAGCAATATGTTGCCTTGCTTTGATTTATCAGCCTATGCATGTGTTTATACATAATTATGTCACAAAATGACCTCTAGACATATACTTTAGATATTGCTTGCCATGTTGAAGATAACAATGGAGAATTGCTAACTCTTGTACTGTATGGACTGTTGCCGACTTTTATTGACTATATTTACACATATGCACAGAAAATACAGATTCAATAGACCAGAAAGAACCATTGCAGCAACAACTGAACAGCATTGTCAACTACATGTATGTCTAACAAACCAACTACAACTACAACTCAATGTATATTAAACCAAATAACAGCTTAAATTTTCAATAGGCAAGTATTGACTACTATTGACAACTTTAGGGGTATTTACCAGGACGGGTTTGACCGCCGGACCTTGCTGTAAAACTCGACTGTTTTCACGCTCTAAGGCATGTCTCCGTTTATCTAACTTTTTAAAACTCGACTCTATATCTATAATAATGTATGGCTAGACGAACTGTGCAATCGTTTAAGCAAATCTGTGACCAGTTTGATCAATCGAGAATGCCAATAGTTAAACAAAAAAAATTGTAACCATATGGCGTCCTTTGAAAGCATAATTTCTCTGATATACTATTTATTTAGTTTACAAAGACAAGCAGTTTTGCATTGATATACATTAGAAAACAAGTTTCTCGCACACCACAATGGGATTTCCGTTGTTTTTACCCAATTGCATGTGAGATAATTCTATCTCACATACCCGTACCAGGAGATAATTCTATCTCACATGCCCGTACCAGGAGATAATTCTATCTCACATACCCGTACCAGGCCGTGGGATCGAAAAAAAAAAACGAACAGTCGCACGTCGGCCGCACGTCGATCTGTGACATCATTGTAATGTTAAAATGGCGTCACCATGTCGCATCGCAGCGTATTCAGGACTTTCTGGAAGTCTTTTTCATGTTTTTTTCCCAAAATAAACTGAGGTATTGAGTGGTGAGCAAGAAAAAGAACCCATTACTCGTGTAAGAATGAGATAGAGAAAAATTCGTCCATCGCGACCACCCTTTGTCATCTTTCGGCAAGTCTCGTAATGCCAATCGGTGATTCTCGGGACGGATCTTTCTATCCCAACCTCAGACTCATGATATATTCACACACAAAATAGCCAATGGGTCAGCCTTTTCTCTGCTGGTGATCACAAGGCTGCAGGAACAGACAAGATAGCATAACAAAGACAAACGTGAAGCACAGATAACAAAATCGATTCACAAAAGGAGCATCCCCTTCTTGGGGAACGGCCAGTATTAATACATACTATGGTTTACTCCGCCCCTTCCTGTGCTTTACAACCAATCAGTTTGCAGAGAAATTAATTTTTTTGGCCCACTTAATTACATATTTTGTTAATATGTGTAATATCAATTTAGTAAAATCATGAAATAAATCCAGAAAGTGGTCAATGCGGCTATTTCCAATGAAATAAGCAATTGAAATGGATAGCAAAGATTTTAAACTAAAATCTCCTTTTTCATAAATTGTATTTGTTGCTTGAGTGAAATTCGTATGCAAAATTGACCACGATTTAATATAGTTAGGTATGCTCAATAATGGCAATAATAAATTGCTAATTTTCTGTTATTGGCAGCTTAACCTGTGTTGTTTCACTTGCATGAAACGCTACAACGACGCAACTAGCAATTTAGCAATATACCTCCATGAAACATCTCAAGATAAGCTGTCAGAAGCATAAAATAGACACTCTTTTATTGTCATCCAGGTGCATGACAGACTACATGATAAGTTGTTCATTTCTACATGCTCATTTCTTTGAATAAATGAAAGAGGTTGAGAATTTATTAAAAAAAGCTTATGGTGAAAAACTCATTTATTGAAAAGATATATGTTGTAGGTACACTGTGGAATTGTCTCATAGAGGCAATTTCAATGTGTACCTACAACATATGTTACTGAAAAAGTAAGAAAACTATTTGGAAATTTACATGTTCCAAGTATCATGTCCCTTGGCTTTCCTCTTTCAAACATCTAAAACTGCCAATCAGTATTAAAATACCTGTCACTATATGCCAAATTGTTTATATTTACATGACAGCTATATCACCAAATTTGATTTCCTCTTTAATTGCACGCCGGTGGGTCGGACTTCAGACTCTATGACGGTTACGACCTAAAGACTAATCTATTGATGAGATGGTAGGGGCCTGATGCTTTTGGCTATTGTCAGGCCCACCGGGGTTTACCTGGTGGATTTCTTTTGCTCCGGTATTCAGTTTTATTTACTGTTGGGTCCTTATCTTTGCTTTATCTCCTTTTCATAACTTGATGTATGTATTCTAGGAGATGATGCATTGAAAAGTTAATGGGTCTTTCATTCAAACCAAACATCTATGTATCTTGATCCACATCCGACCTAAGGGTGAGGTTGGTGCACCGTTAAACCAGTTTAAGCCCTCCAGTAAGATATTTTTACTGACCGTTCCAAGGCGGTGCTTCTTTTGTGGATCATTTATGTTATTTCTGTCTTGTTTTGTTATGCTTTCTTGATGGGGAAGAGGAGGCTGGTTGCTTTGCTTGGTTTGTCTTCTTGGTGTCCCGTGATGGTTGAGCGGCTCTTCCTCGCGGTGCCACGGGGTTGTCTGCAGTTTATGATTGTGGTATTTCCTGATCATACTCACATACTATTTTCATGCACGCCTGTTTGTTGATGCATTGTGGGAAAGGACTGGCCTCTTGGCTCTCGTTTGTTATGTCTAATTGTGACGTTGTCACTTTCCCATTGGTAACCTGGATCAGGTGTGGTGCTTGATTGTATCGATTCCTGATCTTTGCCCTCTTTAGTTCTTTAATGACCTATATATTTGCTAAGCTGGTAGTTGCATAGTAGTAAATTGGTGCTTGCGAGGCTGTATGTTGTAGTTTACAAACGTTATTTCAATACGAACGCAGTAATCTTAGTCAAACCAAAGACAGCATTATCAGTTAATGGGGTTTCTTGGAGAAAAATTAGCATATGTTGTGGTACTCACTGCTTAAGCTTCTCTCAACACTTTGAATGAATACAAACAGCATAAGTTTAATTGAGAAAAAACAAGGGTTTACCTTGAGGCATTTTTATCATTGATTGGTGATCATAACAATGCATATGTTATCACATTATTCATTTACATTGCAAAATGAACACTTCCTGCCAAGACGAGTGGGCATTAAGGACATATGCTACTAAATTCTTCCCATATTGAAATATTTTCAATACTTTGCATACAGTTTGTTTTATGCATGGGCTATCCATTTATGAAATAAAAAGGATATGTCACCGTGCTTATTTTTTCAGAATCTCATATTGAAGTTTACAGCATTTGACCAATTTTCTAGAAATATAAAATAATAACACTTGTCCTAATTATTGAGCTAAAACGGTTGTAATCTTCAGCCAGCTTCTTTCTTTTAACTTAAATTACTGCCCATGACCTCAAACTTTTAAGAAAATGTGCATGTTTGCTTGTTATCCCATGCTGTGACAAGATACTGCATGATATATTTTGACAATTCGTCAAAAAATGGAATTTGTTTTTAGAAAAAATCATGTATAAAAAAATCTGATATTGAAAATCTTGAAAATTTATTTTTAATTCATGGACTATTATAATACCTTTCAGAAAAAAGAATAAAAATCTGGGGTCACCGAACTAATTCTCTTTCTAGAGGGCTAAATTTAACCCCACCCCCATAGGTTTCATGCGTTATTCAATGTAAAAAGTTCGGGGATGACCATTTCGTTCGTTTTGATGATGCCATTTTACTAGTACATGAAGTAATTTAGCATTAAAATGTTAAAAAAGAAGAAAAAACACACTGAAAATATGTGCGCATCTGGGAATCGATCCTGGTCCTCTGGCTTTGTAGCCAGATACGCTAACCACTAGGCCACGACGTCAGGTCGTGCGCCGCTCTAAATAACCATACAAATAGTATAGACTCGGCCACTATCGTATTCGTAACCAGGGTTATTGTGTACGTCGTTTGATTTCGACTGAGCTACATTTATCTGTCTTAAATGCTGAGACGATCAGTTCTGAAAAGATGTCAATAGATATTTCGAACACACTTTCATTAGTTATTTTGCGAAGAAAATGTCGGAACACCGATATGACACAAGAATATCGGAAACTGTGTTGATCCGAATCCGTTAAGGGTCGAAAGACAGGACCCAGACAACTTTCCCCGTTTGCAGACGCGGGAAAGGTGCGCATTGGAAATAGCCGCATATGTCTTTAAAGCAAAATTATCCCCAAAACAACATCAACAACAGCAGAAATTTGCTTTTCATCTAAAACAGTACAGTTAACCTTTAGTATTGAGGCTCCCATGGGTTGTAGGGAACAGAGAAAATGACATTTATCAGAGAAACAAAGCTACATTGGCTGAAATCTGATGATTCTGAATTTATTCATGATAAGCGTAAGCTGAAACAAAAACAAAAAAATACAAATTCACTGACAATATGAACGCCTTTCTATCCGTCATTGCTGTTAACATATAAAATATACAAAAGACTTATTAACTTTTCTTAAAAGTGTGCCGATTGCTTCATATCTTGGATGGTTGTCGAAATATTTTTTGTCTGAACTTTAAGGAACTTCATGGTAGATTGATAAAAAATGTATATTGGGGGACAAGGAACACAAAAAACACGTTTTATCTGTAACAGGGACAACCCTGGAAGGGCCTTATTTATGTTTATGACTCTACTACCTCTACTACATCGACTCTACTATAAAACCTGTGTAAAACGGTCACTCAAAAATAGAAAAAAAGGGTCTTAAAGATAAATGGTAGCTTAATGAAAGTCAAAAGTTTTGAAGAATGATCTGCAATACTTTTGACCTTCATTAAGCGATAATTGGTCTTTAAGTAAGTTAGGGTGCAAAGATCAGGAATCGATACAACCAAGTACCACACCTGACCCAGGATACCAATGGGAAAGTGACAAATTCACAGTTAGACACCATAAACGAGAGCCAAGAGGTCAGCCCTTTCCCAGCAGGTTACCACAAAGCACATATAAACAGACGCGCACAAAGACATAGCAAACACAAGACAGAACAAAAACATAAAAGATCCACAAATGAAGTACCGCCTTGAAAACCAATTTCTGGTCTTTTTGATAGTGATCGTTTTACACAGGTTTTACTGTACCTTTATTAGCCGTTGTTACACATGCATGACTTTTAGAATGTAACATTTATGTTCGAACAGTAACAGTTTGGGTGAACCGCTTTTATGTTACACAAGAACTTTAGTTAAGAGTGCGTAACGAAAATTTAATATTCTTATTTCTCAACTAAAACATATGTTGTGGGTACTCAAACGAAACGTCTCTATCAGACGGTTCTTCTGTGCACCCAAAACATATGTTAAAACTGATGGGTAAGAAAATATTTACATTTTACGCAGAACAATTTTTTTTATCTAAATACCAATACACCTCGTCCATAGCACGAATCCAATACTATGTTTTAAATACTACCATGTAACTTACCAGCTTATCAAAAGGATAGTTCATAGCTCAAGTTTGGTGATATATGCTTTTTTTTTGGAATGTTCACTGAATCATGAATACTTCGGGTCTCTTGAAAAGTTAACGTGGGCTTCACTTCCATGAACATTCCACAAATTGAATTCATTTCTTAAACGAAATCGTAATTGGCGCTTCGATGCTTCAGCAGACTTTGTTAGAGCCTTGTAGCCTAGATATTTTGACGTGATTTATAAGGTTGTTGGGGGGGGGGGGGCGTTAAGGAAGTATATTTCATGCGAATGGCCTGGTAAAATATTTTGCATGAACAGTATCACTAATGTTGACACCCTGGTACACAAATATTGCACATCATTGGGTAAGGTACATGTCATCAATAGTTTGAGAGTAAACTAATCTCGCTTTCATAAGCATGAATTCAAACGTGTGGTTGAGGTGATCCTAAGTAACGTCTCAATCAGAAGCAACAACGTATGCTTTGGTTGAGATATTCTTATCTTTTTAATGCGCCTTATTACATATATATACTGAACAAAAAAAAGTTAAGGAAATCTCAGAAAACCATGCAACATAAGAACTCCAAAGCAAACAATTATTCGTTTTTTATTAATTTGGTTAGATACATGTCATCGGTTGAGAAAAATGTTTACTTAAGTTTGCTAGCACTAATCCCTGGGTTGTGACACAGTGTCAAGTAACCCAGGGGTCAAAGTCATTTTTCGCAAAAATGACTGCAGAGTATTCCCTCATAAACACATGAAAAACATGTAAGTTTTCAAAACTTGAGATGCAGTTCCTTTGAATGTCACATGAACTTAACTTGATAGCCTTAAACATCACATTTGAGAAGATGAAATGCCTTCACCAGAAACGAGTACGTCCCATGTCAGCGACAAATTAGGACTAGAACTGGTTTGGCATAAATACTGGTGATTTGGTGCTCAATATCTCCTGCAACACTGCATCGAGAGGCGGGGCTGGGGGTTTCTTCATGCCAATATTTTGGGTGGGATCCTCTGTCCAAAAATGTCATAGACATGTTAAAATTGTAGACATGCCTGATGAGCGAACTGACCAGTCAATGCGCACAACATTGCTTTTGCTGATTCTAGCGAGGTGTGATCTGGCATTGTCATCCTAGGTCTGGTACTGTCACTGGTTTTCACACAAAAGGCAGGACAACAGACCTCAACACCTCTCATCCATGTACACTTGACTGATCAAGTGTCTCTCTATAAACACCAGGTCTGTCGTCCTAGGTTCTAAACATCTCCATCTCCCGAGGGACCTGGCGAACGTTAACATGGTTAATGTATGAAACCTATGTTTGCTCCGTAAATTGAATTTTTTGCGAAAAATGGAGTGAAGACCAGTCAACTTTGGCATGGATTTGCTAAGCTGCTATGGGCGCTACGGACCCAGATAAAGCGACATTATAAAGAAAAATAGTCGCATTATATTATTGTGAAATTCAAAAGTCTTTAGATATCTTAGATCTTTTGGCATAGCCCCTCAAACACAATTTCCTTAACTTTTTTTGTTGAGTATATATATATTTGAGGGAGCGCAGTGGCTCAGTGGTAGAGTGCTTGATCGAGACCGAGCGGCCGCTGGTTCGAGCCTCACCGGCGCCACTGCGTTGTGTCCTTGAGCAAGAACATTAATCCTACCTTAGTACTGGTTCTACACAGAAAGACCCGTCCCTTTATAACTGAAAGATTGTTGATTGGAATCAAAGAATCAAATCAAACAAACAAAAACAAACACATGTATTTGAAGGCCTGTGTATATGATCAACCATTCTGTTGATTCACATACGAAACAATCCCTACTATTTTAGTGCAATATCTGATAATCCATTTTTTTAACTTGTGAACAAACCCATTGTGGTCATGTTTCTATGTCAACGCATGCACTGTTGGAACGCATTAGAGGTGTGGAAATTCTGTGCGATCCGTGTGATTTGTGTTTCATTCACGAGTGAGGAGCTAATTGTCTTTTGAAAATCTATGAAAAAAATGTGATATTCATCAAGTTTTAGGAGATTTTATGTTTGTTATGGTGAACAGAAAGCTAGCTAGTGTGTTATTAGCAAAGGATAGTACCCTATGACATCCTGCCTGGTGCATGCTGTGTTAACGACTAGTGAGCTAATAGTCACAAGCTTTGGTGAGCCAGACTCCAGTCCAGTTAAGTTTAAAGGTAAGTTTAGTCTTATGGTATTTCAGTAGTTATAGTGCGTACAGGAATTCAGTGAACATCGCTTTTTTGCGTTTATTTTTATATGTGCAGACTAATCGCAGACTAAAACACCAGAATTTAATACATATATACACCGCCTAATTGGTGATATTTTTTTCGTTGCAAAAGGTATTGCCATATAGGCTGTGATATGATGTAATTTGTCCTCATTTGAGCATCTGCATTTTTTTAATTTACCCTAAACGCACCTTTGTACGGGTCATTGCCTTTAGTTGACTATCGATGAATAAATTTACAGTTTTGTAAGACGAAGTACGTGTTAGAAGAAGGGTTTCTTATCCTATCAAAATAGTTCCACCAAATGCAAATTATGGCCATAGTTTGGACTCATTGAAAATTGGCATACATGAAAATATTGAAGCCTTCCCAGTGGCTACGCTTGTTCTTTTGAAATGAATTGCTGTGTTCCGTTGTTCCTCAATTCAAAATCTTGATTTTCTGTGTTCCCTGCTCCTTGACAGCTATATCCCTTTGATCATCAGATCACCATTGTTTTATTAAATTAATTGAGCTTTCTATCTGTTTATTCCAAATACTGATTTGTTGACACCAGTCAATGCAAAATATGAATCGTAATTACGGGCAACTTTAATTGATAAGAGAAAAAGTTGACAGTGCTCACCCGGTAGGCGTGATCCAAGTGAAAATAGACTTATCCAATAAAATAATGCTTGTTCAGCCCTTTAACAGTTGAGGTCAGAAAGAGAAACTAGTGATGGGGCGGGAATGTACTTGGAAATAGGTTGAAAAATATTTATCAGCGGATGTCATATTTTGTGTTTGGGGTCGATATATATATATATATATATATATATATATTTTTTTTTTTGGGGGGGGGGGGGATGGCTGAAAACTCAATTTTCATGTGAAGTGCATCATAAGCTATAAATTATGCACCAGTCATTTGTAACCACTGCTTCACCCAAGCCCCTGAGCAGGGCGGGAATTGCCTGGCAAATGTGCTGTGATTTTACTTTTACATTGTTTCCATAATGCGGAGGAAATGTAGGTGTTTGATAGACATAGGCAGCCATGACAGTGCAGCATAATGACAGACTGCGGGGGAGAACTGTCATGGTTTTGCCAGCTAGCTGTCCCCACAGTTTTATGGTAACTATGGGGAACTGCAGACACAAAATCAAAGTCCTCGATACTCCCCTGGGCCGAGGGGGGGGGGGGGGCAGTGGTCACAAATGACTAGTGCATAAAGGCGAAATAAATTATGCCCACCAGCCATTTGTAACAACGCCCCAGTCGGGCAAATGAGCTGTTATTACAGGGTCATGCCATGGACCTGCAACCGGAAAATCAAAGTCCCCGCCGTTCCCCCGCTCTGTGGGCTGTAGTTAAGAATGACTTGTAGACGAATGATGTAGGGCACAGCCAAATGATGTTACTTCCGTTAACATATCTGATGTATAGCTTCCTCATTATTATCCCCCGACGAAGTCGGAGGGATATAGTTTTGGCGTCGTCCGTGCGTCCGTCCGTCCGTCCGTCCATTCCGTCCGTCCGTCCGTCCACACTTTTTGTCTGTCCGGAACCATATCTCAGTACCTATTGGTCAGATTTAATTCATTCTTGGTACAAATGATAAGTACCATGAACTCTCGATATCCTATAAGTTTAATCAAAATCGACCCCTTAACACTTGAGTTATTGCCCTTGTTTAAGTATAGGCAATTATAAGGCAAAACCTATATTAGCTTTTTTGTGTGATGATCTTCACATTTCATCAAAGCTATTATATTTAACAACTTCTCGCTATAGATCATGATTGCCAAAAGCCTGTAGATAAGAATGGCAGTGTCAAAGTTTTACCCCACCCCCTTTGACCCCACCTAAGGGGTTAAAGGTCAAATATTTAAATTTTGCAATAACTAAGGCAATTATTAATATTTTTTGCTGAAATTTTGCATGCAGGTAGAACAGCAATAGATATGAAACATATCAAACGGGATTTCAGTTTGAAGGCCTAATTTCGAGCCCCTTGGGTGGACTTAGGGGCTGGGGCCGAGGCCAAAATTAAACTTTTTCAGAATATGGTCATGTTGCATATCAAATTAAAGCTGAAGACGCTGGCAGCAACATGGTAGCAAATATTTTGCCCACAGACACACCCTCGACCCAGGGGGTGGGGTCAAAAGGTCAAACTATATATTTTTCTGAAAGTAGTCATGTTGCATATCAAATTAAAGCTGACGACGCTGGCAGCAACATGGTAGCAAATATTTTGCCCACAGACACACCCTTGACCCAGGGGGTGGGGTCAAAAGGTCAAACTATATCTTTTACTGAAAGTAGTCATGTTGCATATCAAATTAAAGGGAATCGAGCACAGAGAACCATGAAAGCAAGTATGCTGTCATTACACACACCAACGACCCCTGGGGTGGGGTCAAAAGGTCATTTTTTGTTCTTTTCTAAAAGTGGTCATGTTGCATATCAAAGTAAAGTGAAAGAAGTGTAGGCCTACATGCAAGGTAACTCTTTGAATTTACACACAATCTTGACCTCTGAGGTTGGGTTTAAAGGTCAGATATTGAAATTGTGCAGATGTAAGTATATTTTTTATTGAACTAAGCACTAAAACATACTTGACAGGCGTTTGTTATGATCTGAATGATACTGTAGGTGAACTAAGGGTTAGATAAACGGGATTGATGTTTTGTGATTTACATGTTTCTCTCAAATAACCCTTCGTCGGGGGATATAAATTCGTCGAATTTGCCTTGTTTTCATATATTATTATCTGTTGCACTTGTGATATTTGTCCTAGAGCTGTCGAGAAAGCAACAGAAATATATGAGGCCACGACGCGAGAAAACCTGTCTTCCGGGTATACGACAAAGCGAGTCTCAAACCAGTCTCTTCCGCTTAACAGGCTAGCAAGAAAATTGAAGTTTCGCTCGAAGCGACTCTAGATATGACTTCCAAAAAGCAGATAACAAAGTTGCTGATGAGACTGTGCGGATGCGCAGACTGATCTGCGCCTTTGTTGTTACAAATCACCGAAGACAGTTTTTCTCAGTCGCAGTCAAATTGCTATATATGTCATTTTACCATGAACGCTTAGAAAGCGAGATGCGAAATTTGATTTTCGTGAAATATGATATAACTCAGACGGAATTGTTATTTGCGCAGTCTCTTCAAAGCATTTGCAGTGTGTATGTATACAAACCAAGAGTTATCCTGCTGGTGACGATGTCCACTGAATTTCTGACGGCACAGTAGTATTACAACGGTGATATATCGATTCTGAGAATAATAGTTAGGTCACAAACCTGTAATTGTAAAAAGGGCAGTGATTGGCTCAAAAGGTGGGTGGAAGCTCAGCACAATATTTATAAGTTGTAAGGTGTTTCACGATTGGTCAATAATAAAACTACAGAAATTTATTGTATATATTAGACGGGTATTTCTCCCACCTTTGCCCATATAAGATAGTCTGTCAGCTCATGTAAGATATTTCTTTCTCACATACCAACGCATACGAGATCGAGTGATCCCTATGTAAGCTCGCTGTCGGAAAAATCTGTCCCACATCGCTACCCATGTGAGATAAGCGTAACTAATACGAGATAAGCCACACGCGGCCGGTTGCTAATGTGAGATAACAGTTTTGGCGCATGCCTGTATTCCTTCGAAAACGAAAGTTGAATTGTTGTCAGTCAGGAAAAAAAATCTATGTTGAATTTTCAGCGATTTAAGTCGGCATTCAACTTGGTTTAAAAGTAAAACGGCGCATTTTACTTACAACCTTTATGCAATGCTTTGAACATGCTGTGTGCATTGCGATTGACATATTTAACCTGTTGTGTTGGGCATTGAGTGACTGAATCCACCGGGACGGGGAGCCTTGACGATGTAAAAACACACCACACACACACATTTTCCTCAACAAAATTACTTACTCGAGTTACTTTGGCTGATAAGCTAGTACTTGTAAATCCATTTTGATGAAATAACCATTTGTTCATTGTTCAACGCGCTGTTTATTCGCTATTTCAAGTTGAATTTACACAGCGCGCGTCATTGACTGTAAACATCGATCTCAGTGACGTCACCAACAAATATTACACAGTACTGTACCGTACGGTCGTGGTATATGAGAAAAAGAATCGATCATTGGTGTTCAGTGGTTCCAGAAAAATCCCAACCCTCGGGTCCACCGTTCAGTGGGAAACTCGGCAAGCCTCGTTTCCCACTGGAACGGTGGGCCCTCGGGTTGGGATTTTTCTGTCCCCACTGAACACCAATGATGGATTCTATTTATCTTACATGACCACGTGACTGCTTTCTTACATGGGCAGTGTTAAATATACTTTTATCCCAAAAAAGGACACTTAAAGGACCAATATATTGCGCCTAGGTAACCCAAAGGCACCAAGCAATGTTAAGCGTTACTTACTGACGTCATATAACGTTAATGACGTCACCGAACGTGCGCCGCATGACGAAAACGGCAATGTTACGCTAGTGGCACAGGGAGCCAAGCAGGAATTTATTTTGCATATTGCAACTTAACTAATGCTCCAAGGGTGTTTTCCTGACAATATCAAGGTGCAAACTACGTTTACACCCATTTTTATGCCCGATAAAAACACTCGTGAACTCAGAAATAATGTAAACCAAACGAGTAAAAAGTTAGAAATTTCAGGTTTTCATGGAGTTTTTATGTTCTGACAAAAACCCTTCGAAAAGTGGGAGAAAAACGATCCATCATGAGCCTGCCCATGTAGAATAGAGAAATCTCACCCTCGGGGTCGGAATTTAACCAGGGACTCGGCAAGCCTCGTCCCTGGTTAAACATCCGACCCCTCGGGTGAGATATCTCTATCCTACATGGATGCTCATGGTGGATTGTTATAATCTTTGCTGTACTTTATGAAATAACATCTCCTTGCTTTTGTTGATTAAGTTTACTGGTGTGACTTAGAAAAAAGGACCTTGCATTCTGGTATTTTTAGTAGAATTTTCCTCTCATGTAGGGTGCCCACCTTCAGGGGCCAAAAAGTGGTAAAACATGGTGGTCACCAGGGTATCTGATTCTTGTTTATTGATTGAACTAGGTCCAATCTGTAACTCTATGGCAGCCTCATTATGATTGAAGAGTTTTGAGGACCACAGCCTACTTAAAAGCTATAATGGAGGTCTATGGAAAAACAATTACAGGTCTGGGCCCATTAGTTGATATCAAAACGTTTCTTGCACACCAGATTAAGATGTTTTATTTGCCTTTGTTACATGTATTCACTACACTCGAGACTAACCGTTGGCAATGCGCTCTGTTCTTTATCCTCTACTTACATCTGGTTCAACCCCGGAACAGAGGAAATGGTTCTGGCATGATTGAAACATTATTGCCTGGAGCGTTAAGCAACAACACAAACAAACATACACATTGGTTGCATGGATTTACTGTCATGCCAACCAAAGGTGACAGTGACGTAATATTTTGTTTACAATTGTTAAGTAAAATTTTAACTTGTGCACTCCACTTGAACTAACGCGAATCGATAGATCACTTTTGTAGTAACCCTATCCTGTGGATAGGATTAATAAACAAGTGATATATCGAATATTAGTCCCTGATAACTTTGTAAGCAAAACATGACATAACTGTCACTCTTGGTTGGCAGGCAAACAATGTGTATAGATAAGACGACATAAAGCACATGCAAATATTAAGAAAAAAGAGAATCTTAAACAGTGTTCAAGTAATAGTGAATTTATTAAATGTGTTGATGAAAAGGGGTCAACTGCGAGGCTTACCAAACATTTCATCGCTTTGTCGCAGAAAAGCGTTGTTTTAAATCGCGTTTTAGCGTGAAAACGTCTAGATGTCGCACTATATACGCGGCAATGTTATGGGCGTTATTTCATAAAGTTGCCAAAATATAAACAGTAAAACGGCAACTCAAAACAAACAAAAGAAAGGTTCATGTATTAACGACACATGGTAGCTTAATGAAAGTCAAAAGTATTGTATAATGCTTCCATTGAGCATTCTGAAATATTTTTGACATTCATTAAGCGATAATTGGTCTTGAAAAAACCAAATGTGTTTGGTATTTTGAGAGTGGCCGTTTTACACAGGTTTTACTGTAATTCACTAGTGGTTTATCGATTTAATACATGGCGTTGACGCGACGTCATACTACTGCATGCATGGTTGAAAGTTTTCAGGATTAATCCTGAATTCAGGATTTTGATACAGACTTTCCATAGAAAGTCAGCCTCAAATGCTGAATTAGGGAGATTATAATAGCTTCTCTAATCAATTTCTACACTCTTCAAACACAATACATTATTTGAACTTGAAATGATTTGTTTTTGTAGGTATCTTGCAAGTTTTAAACTTTAAATTTCTAAAGTTCAGGATTTTGGAAATTTCGATTTTTCACCCATGTGCATGCTATAAAGTCCCCTCTACCACTTGCCTTGTGTGCAAACACATGTGTTGCTAAAAAATTATCACTGAAAACCATTGTCAGAAACATAAACAAATGAGTTAAGATATATTCATATGGCGCTTTCTACATTGAATTGACATTCTTGTTAAGCTTTACATGTTAAGTAATCAATCATAATTAATACAAAAAACACCAACATAGCCTTAAATCAATGATTATCAAACATAATCTAGTCTACATGAATCAAGCAGCGCTGGAGAGGTTAATAACAAAATTATCTACTAGACAAGTTCATTACATTTCGATCCCGATATGGCAGACTTAGAATTCCTCATTGCGTGTTCGTATCAGTCTCAATATCTCTATAAATAGAAAATCTTAATTTGTGATGGCAAGTTTTAGACATGTTTGGCAGCACGTGGCATACTGCGGTCAGCCAGTGGAATGTTACTTTTCACTTGTCAAGTAAATTGCTGTGCATACTTTTTCGATAGTTTGCAGCTCATTCGTTTTTGTTTGATTTGATTCTTTACGCCCCATCAACAATCTTTCAGTTATAAAGAGACGGGCAATCGTTTTGTGAGGGTATGTTCTAATGTTAGTGACATCAGCAAAATATATATTATTTTTTGACTGCTAAGTTTCTAAAACAAGTCTATCGCTGTCATAAACTTTGTAAAGCATTTTATAAGTTCTATCAGAGTCACTCGGAGTTAATTGTATAATACTATGTTGGTTTTAAAAATCTTCTGCAACAGGGTACTTCAGAGCCAGTATTTTATGGTGATTTGTTATAAGTTCAAAATAATTTATGGAAAGCCTACTTTTTCTGATCTATATAAAAAGATAAACAAATGTCATAAAAACAGAAGGATATAATATGGATACTATGCGACTGGCGGCATGCCTGGTTGTAGAACCAATCACGTATATACCTGCTTTCTTAACCAATGCCATCCTCACTTTGTCAAGTCGATTCCTACTGAACCTAATAAAATCAATATTATACTCTTTGCGCGATTCTAGAATGGCGATTCTAGAATGTCCGGTACAATTACGGAATCCGTGGACAAAGTAGGAATGCTCACTTTGCGCAGGTATAATTCCGGAATAGTAGTGATTCTCACTTTGCGCTGACGGCCTTTAAACCGCTACACTAACTTCCTGCTATATCTTACAAAAGACAGTTGAATGAAAACGTTCTTTGCTTCGATTTGTAATCATGAAGTGGCCTCTTCAGTCAATACTTAAGTTTTTATTGTACAACTAAACTGGACGACGTTATTGTTTAGTAAAGTTTTCGTCACTGAAACATTTCTTAAGTAGCAGAGTTTTTAAATCATTGAATGAACGGGTAAACACAGATTAACGTCAAAGAAAGCAGAACTGTTGTATCACAGACCTGCCAATCAAAATAAAAGCCATTTCTCAATGACTTACAAAGTTCACGACACACATTTGAAGCTTCTGGTGTTTCTTGATTTTAAGAAATAGGGGATCTTTCACTGGTAAAATTTTGTAAAATTAAAGAGTTGACCCCTATCTCATAGAATTTACATTTTAAATGCTTTAAATTAATTTGAAGTGGACAAATATTTCAAGTGTTACTCATAAATGCACACTCTTTAATATACAATCAAATTGATTGTTTTGCATTCCTTTTTGAGACATACATTAAAGCTGCTATCCTAGTGTAGCGTTATTAAAGCCCGTCAATATATATGTAACTATAGTTTCCACTTAAATCGCACAACTGTGGGCAAGACAATCAGAATGAATGGCAACCCTAACCTAAAACTTTCATCAGTGGGCTGGTGCATGATGCTGTTTTTTGGCTCAGCCAACTATGGCTTATCTAGAAGTTTTCTCAATTTCTGAAGAGTCATTTTTTGTTTCATTTACAGTAAAACCTGTCTTAAGCGGCCAATCAAAAAAGGCAAAACATTGGCATCATCTTACTGTAGACGAAATTGTTTACTATAATCATATTCTTGCTGTGTTGTGAGTGTCTGTGCTCTGTGTCTCTTCCCCGCTGGGAAAGCCGATTATTTGTACTTCCATGGTTTTCACTTTTGATTATATCTGCTACAGCCAGTGAATTTTGGATTTAAAAACTGTTTCCGATTGACCGACATATAGTTCAGGTATAAGAGCATGGACATGTTCAAACAATGTACAGTAAACTCTGTCTTAAGCGGCCACACAAAAAGAAGACAAATTTTGGTTTTCAAGACCGATTATTGCTTGTTATCAGTTACCTCTCATATTAACTGCATTGTTGCACGTTGCCTGACAAAGGCTGTATATTTCACGTCATGCGCGTTTATCAGGTCATTATGACGATGCAATATTTGAATGACGTCGCTTATGACACTGAATCAACACAAAAAACCGTAATAATCGCTAGATTGAGAGTGAAACAATGGGTTAACTGATAAATAGAATACCTGGGCCCGGAATTACAATGCCTCCTTAGAGTTAAGGAAGACTTAAGTTAAGTATTGATTTTTCAGGATGCGAAAAATAACGTTTAAAACTGATTAAAATCAAAATAGTTTTGATTTTTCTGAAGATTTCAATGATATCTTTGACCACAAATACCACATCGATCCAGGCAATTTATTTAGCATTTAATATAGCATGTTGAAATATCAATACTTAACTTAAGTCTTGCTTAACTTTAAGGAGGCATTGTAATTCCGGGCCCAGGTTCGCGTCTTTTGATATCAAGTTTACCAGGCTGGGCTTTGAGAACTCATGTTGAATCGCTCGGCAAGCCTCGCAATATCAACACGCGTTCTCAAAGCCTTGCCTGGTAAGCTTAGTATCAAACAATCACCTAGTATTTTCTATAAGCTGGTAAAAAGTATTGCAGAATGCTGCTGCATTCTTCAATACTTTCGACCTTCATTAAGCTACCATTCGTCGTTTAGACCTTTGTCTTGTCTATTTTTAGTGGTCGCTTAAGACAGGTTTTACTAAAGGAATTCAACTTTCTTTTACTGAATTTTGATATCAGTTTTGTCATCGTCTGAGATTTATGAGAGAGTATATCAATGAAAAATCTCCGTGAATGTCTCATCTACTACTACATGCTTATAAATGCCCTTGCCACTGTAAAATGGACCAAACACACAGTACTGCAAAACACATATTCACGGCATCAAAATTTGGCGATTTCTTAAAGACTGTTATACATGTATAGGCGTAGTTTAATTTTGGCGGTTTCTCATTTTTGAATGCCCATTATAGTTATCTGCTATTCCCATTGGGGCTGAATATGCTCCCCAATATTCTTGCCATAAAAAGTGACCCCATTTAAGACGTGGCTTTCCTAACATGGAAACAGACTCTACCGTTGAAAAGTTGCTTTACTGATACAGGGACACTTCGAATCGAACTATAGTTCCTTCTATAGTAACTTTAGTTTGATTCGAACATCGATAGTCGCTACTATAGTTCTACTAAAGATCAACGGTGAGTCAGACCACCGTAACTCTAGTAGATTGTCTGGTTCCCTCCTCTAGCCCTATCGAACAAGATGGGTTCAAGATCTGTCAGTAGCCTCAAAATTATTTGTTTTTGAAAAAAATACTCGCTGTGCTCTTTTTGCGGTCCGTCTTATTTGTAATTGTTAATCAGAGTTGGCTGTGCAGTATATGAACATCATTTTTGTCTGCAATGAAGAATTGAAAGGGGGCATGCAAGGCTATTCACTTTGTTTACTTGGCAACCAACTTAAGTGCCAACTGCAGCCGTTCGGATGTAAACGTGCGCGCGCACCTATTACGTAAGAACTATAGTAGGCACTTTAGTTCGATTCGAAGTGGGAGACAGATGCCAACATACTAAGGATGTGTGTCACTGAATTCGAAACTGCATTTCGCTGTCTCATAGTTTAGCGTTTTTTGTTTATACCACCAGGAGCTCCAAATAAAAATGCCCGCCAACAATAAATGTTTTACAGTATGCAATTTTCTCTCAGCTTCATCACCTCTAATTTATCAACATGTTTGTCATTTACAACCGCACACGCACCTGTTTAAAATCTCATGATACAACCGACCAAGTACCAGGTTAGGAAAGAGGAAGTAAATTACTCTTTCTGCATTGTTCGTTGTTGTCGATCCATTGTTTGTTGTTGTTAATTCATTGCTTGTTGTTGCCCCCATTGTGTGTAGGGATTTGAGTTTGGTCCTTGGTTTTTATGTGGTTCTTGGTGCCCTTTTAACTTTAGCCATCATCTTGTCGAGGAAGAGAGAGCTGGTTGCTATGCTTTAATTGTGTTGTGGCTGTCTGTGTTCTGTGTCTTTTCCTCACAGTGCAGTGGGCTGTTATGCAGTCTCACTTACTTTTTGATGATATAGCTGTCATGTAAATATAAACAATTTCCCATAAAATGACAGAAGAAAAGATTTACCACTTTCTGTAATAATTACTGCATTGTTTATGAGAAACTTCCAAATGTTACCCATCAAGCTGCAAGCAGCTGAAGGAGAAACTCGTTCAGGGTATTTGGTGATTTAAATAGATATATATCAACGCATCTGTTTATATTTTCTCGAATACATCGAAATGTCTAATAGAACATTTTAGCAATGATGCGACGAATTTTTCTTATGAGATCAAATCCGAAGATTTTTATTTGTAACAGCGATTGACATGTAGTTTAATTAATACTTGTTGGCAGCTTGACATATTGTACAAATGCAAATACATTGAACATATTCATTGAAATATTTAAATCTAAATTAATTTCCTTTATTTGATAGCAAAACATACGTTGTTGGTACACAATGTAATTGCCTCAAAGTGCAGTCTTTGCGTCCAAGGGATACACTCTTATGAACATATTTGACTTCACTACAGCTGGTGATTGGGACTGTGTGGCGGCGGTAGAACGTCTCCCTGCCCTTCACTATAATGTAGATTTTATTTTCTATTAGAGGGTCACTGATGAAGCCTAAATGGCAGAAACTAGCTAGGCTGTTCCAGGAAATATGCACACTCTAGTTTCAGTTCTTTGGTGCACTCTTTGCTTCCAAGGGATACACTCTTAAGAAC
This sequence comes from Loripinus fragilis, assembly GCA_964019695.1. Classification (NCBI taxonomy): domain Eukaryota; kingdom Metazoa; phylum Mollusca; class Bivalvia; order Lucinida; family Lucinidae; genus Loripinus; species Loripinus fragilis. Next base: position 10,222,669 of record OZ026530.1, read on the forward strand.
ATCTTTGACTTCACTACAGGCGGTGACTGGGACTGTGTGGCGGCGATAGAACGTCGCCCTGCACTTCACTATAGTGTAGATTTTATTTTCTTGTCCTTTGGGATCATGGGCTTCATTGTGGAACTTTGAAACTATTAGAGGGTCGCTGATGAAGCCTAAATGGCAGAAACTAGCTAGTCTGGTCCAGAAAATATGCACACTCTAGTTTCAGTTCTTTGGTGCAGGCTTTGCTTCCAAGGGATACACTCTTAAGAACATATTCGAATGTGTATGAGAACAGTGTCTATCACAGAGAACATGGGTTGGGGTCAACATATCTCTGATATCTCGTCTAAAGCAACTAAGACTTTAGGTTTCCTTCGAAGGAACTTGGCTTTTGCACCTAGAAGTACTAAGGAGGTTGCATGCAAAACTTTGGTACGCCCTAAATAGGACTATGCAGCACCCATTTGGAGCCCTTGTTGTAAAACTTAGGTTTAACAAGTGGAGAAGGTACAGAGCACGGCAGCCCGCTGGACCTGCAGGAGGTGGCGCAACACTAGTAGTGTTGGCGCAATACTCGATGAGCTGCAATGGCCAACTCTGGAGACCCGGAGGGATCAGTCGTCTCTGCTTTTCTTTCACAAGATTCATTGTGGGATTATGTCTATTGATAGAGACAAGTACTTGACCACGTCTCAGAATACAAGATCTACCACGTCATCACACAACTCACAGTATTGCAGGACCCAGACTTATAGTGATGCCCTGAAGTATTCTTTTTTCCCAAGGACTATTCTTCATTGGAATAGTCTGGCTCCATCTGTGGTCGCAGCTGAGACCACTGAGGAGTTCAGGGCACTTATTTAGATGACTCAGCCAGAAGCCTTTTTTTCTCAAATTTCTAAAACACTCACCTTAGATAATGATCATATATGATCGCCTAAGTAAATGAAGATAGCATTATAACACTTTGATGATAATACACTGCATAAGTTACATGTAGAAAGATCTTCATGCGAGCCAAACATTTATTTTGTTTTAACAACAACATAATCTAGTGCGAAGATGTGGTACCAGTAAAATGCATTTAAGCCACCCCCACCCACAGTGGCTTAGGCTGCTGTCCGTTCTAGGTCGATGGTTATGTTGTTGTTGATTCATTGTTTATTGCTGCTCCCTTTGTTTATGGGGGTATGTGTTTGGCCCTTGTTTTGTTATTCACCAGCGCGTCAGCGCTGGTGATATACGTTAGTAAACTTCCATTGGGCGCGTGTTCGATTCGGGCCTGTTCCATTAGCAAGTTACGAAAATGGATCAGGTGTTAACTCCCCAACAGCAGTGTCTTTTACAGTTCTTCCTCTTAGACTCCCCGTCGACCAAGTTACTTCCAAATTTCCATCATTGCGTGAGCGATGTTGATATACTTTGGATACTGGATTGCTTCTAAAAGCGAAAAGGCCTATTAGAGACCTTACCACTGAGCGAGAATCCCGATCAAACATGGGCATTCTAGACTAAATGTGACGAACTATCTAGATGTAGATGGGTCAGTTTCAATATGCCTCCTATGCATTATGTGCATTGACTTCGATTGAGGAATACAGTTGAATGACATAATACATACTGCTGGGGAGGGGGTTAACTCTACAATTATTCAGTGTGTTCATGAGTAGAGTCTTACTGGAATATGCATATTTCATGTCTTTTATTTGCTTCCAATGGATCACCTATGTACAAATCGTTAACTAAAACAAAAAAATACTCAGAGCATGAAGCCTATGAAACACTGAAAAGAATGGCTTCAGCAAATGCAATAATAAAACACTATTATAATAAAAGTTCTTCTTTAATAACTGTAAAATGCCATGCGATGGTTCTAAGCTTTTTTTAAAAGCTAACCTTGTGTTGTTATATTATCATTTGTGGTTTTGCAATCATATTGATACAGAATAGAAAGTTGGTTTCTTTACTTTGATTGTAAAAAAAAACATGTTTAAGGTAGTACCGGACTCACCGGCATATGTCCAAAAGTGTTTTATCTTTTAATATATTATAATATAGGCTTATACTTATAATCTAAGACAAAAAAAACAATACCTCACCGTTCTTTTTAAAAAGTTATTTGATGTCAAAAACTGCAAAATCGCAGGTTTTTGAAATAAACAAACACAGATTTTGTTAACAAATAAACAAGAAACGCAATACAGTTTTTGTCAGAACAAATACTACTCACACCAGAGATATAAATAAAAACAAAAAATAGTGAAATAACATGTATTTACACAATTTATTAAGCAAAATCCTAATTAAGTCAAACGAATAAATGCCAAAAAAACATTAATATTCAAAATAAACATATCAGAGAATGTAACTGGAACAACAAAAAACATATTTTTACAAAGATATTTCCATGAAGAATCTAAGGATTGAATAAAAAATATGTGTCACCGTGCTCGTTTTTTTGTTTTGGTGACTTTTCTGAAAAATCCTGAAAAAAATAAAAACTTTAATAAGTGTTGTCTCCCCTTTCCACCAATTTTTTTGTTTGTCTACGCCCCTATGTATATCACTGGGCGGATACATAGCTATTATTGATTAAGCACTGACAAATGGGCGTAGAAAATGACAAAAAAGATTTTGACCTAGCATATGTGACCCAGCACATTACATTATGATTCTCATTAAAGCATGGCTATAGCATGTCTTGATACTTTATTCTTTTCCTTGTATTAATGTTTGGCAAGCCTGAATGTGATGTGTTGCAACCAGAACCACACAGCGGTGAGGCTTGCAACACATTATCGCACAAGGGCCTGACAAACGTTAATATACAGAAAGGAATGTTATATTGTCATTGTTATATATTATAGGACTTTTTGGGTACTATAAAGGTGGCAACTTTAATTTTATTATCTGGGCGTGGTTCGGTTATTTCAACTGCTCAAGAATGGAAATCAGGTTCTATCCATTGGTTAAGCGTTTAAAAGTTACTTGAGCCGCGCAGGTCTGCGTGCATTTCATGAAAGTCCGGTCCGTTAATGCACTGAACCCACATTTATTAACCCTTAAAGCGTATATTACAACATAATCGTATTTTTTTTTATCGTCTATTGAAATATTATGAAGCCTCTTAAACAAACAGTGTAGATCTAGAGCAGACTGCTCACCTAGAGCAGTCTGATCTGGGTCCACACTGTTTGCCTCTATTCTAATGTTCAACGATAAACAAACACTTTCGAATGTAGTTATAACGCCTCATTTTCAGATTTTACCTATGTCTAAAGTAGACTAATAAGGCAGTCATGAGCTGCCGCCTTTACAGTATCCAAAAAGTTCTAGAATACTTTCATTTCAAGCAAAAGCATTTAAAAAAAAATGTCCACTATAACATCGTGAAGCATACAACAAAACCACACCTGATAGGCGCAATCGAAAACATCAATACTATCGACGATTATAGATCAAAAATAGTTAGAATCATAGTTTTTTTTATTACCATCACTCATCGAACAGGCGACACTTTGCAATCAAAACACTGTTTCTAGCGAGTTTTGATCCGCGTTCGTCAATGGTTAAGAATGTTTTCGATTGCTCACTATCCGGTGTGGAAACAAACTTTTTTTCAACAGAAACATGACTGAAAAATGTAGATAACTCCTAGCTCTTGTTTCAGATTGTTTTGGTTACGTATTCATTGTATCAATACACATCCCGGATAGGTGGCAATCGAAAACTTTGATGCTATCGACGAACGTAGATCAAATACCGTCAGAAACAGACTTTTTGGATTGCAGTTTGTTTGCCTGACTGGCGACAAATGGTAAATTCTAGCGATTTGCGATCCACGTTCATCGATTGTTCAGAGCCTTCTCGATTGTCGCCTATCCGATGTAATAAAGTAGCGTATCTTATGATAATTGAATGTTTTGGTCATTTCTCAATAAAGCATAAGCGACGGTATCTTAACTCGCAGAGGATATCCGTGAGCAGGTTGAAATGGCAATTCATGTTATATCGGAAATAAAGCCCGCGGTCAGTGATTGGTCAACGATCAACCAAAATATGACACATTATTAAATAAAATGTACAATTATCAGCGATTGAAACACCTCAAGTTTCTATAGTAAACACTTATTATAAGGTATATTACAATAAAAGGATGATACATTCTTCTGTCTATTAACGTTTGCCAACCCAAATGAGATAACGTTCTGTAGCCTTAACCATGAAGCTGTGAGGGCTGCGCCAAGTGCGGATCCAGAGGGGGGGGGAAGGGGGTCCGGACCCCCTCTGGAAAATCACAAATTATATGGGTTTCTATAGGGAATAAGCAATTGGACACCCCCTGGAAAAGTTGGACCCCCTGGAAAAAATTGGACCCCATTTGGAGCCTTGAAAAACGATAGATTTCTTTGAAATTGACCATTTGACTTCTGTAAAATTAGCTGAGGACCAAAAACACACTAGATATGCGGCAATCGAAAACGTTAATGATATCGTCGAACGTAGTTAAATATTGTAAGTAACAGAATTTTGGATCGTTGTTTGTAGTCCGATAGGCAACAAATGGCAATCACAAACACTGTTTCTAGCAATTTGTTATCAGCATTCATCGATTGTTTAGACTGTTTTTTATTGCTGCCTATCCGGTGTGATAAGGTAATTGAAATAGTTACGTCATTTCTCCATAAAACATTAGTTACCATGTACCTCCATGGGACCTAAAACAAGAGAATGTCACATACAAGGCATGTGCACGTCTACAACCCCCCCCCCCTCTTTTTGGGGTGGGGGCGGGTCTTAGGTTAGTTGCAGCATGCAGAAATAGCAACCGAGACATGTATATAGTATGTATTTTTATACGGTCCGCAACTTTTAACCATCAAAATACTGAATGACTTCATACTCTGGGTGATGTTTTTAAAAGCTAATACTTGCATTCTTTCTTTTTGTGAAAGCAAAATACTTACTGAATTACGTTTCAAGCATCAAAGAGTTGTCAGGGGAGAATAATATCTACCGTCTTAAAAATAAGTATTCTCTTTTAAAAACAAGATTCAGGAACGATAACTCTTGCACTCTTACTTTTAAGTAAAAGTAAGGTTATCTTTTGACATGGGTCCCGCACTACCTTAATCCAGATAATTGCTAATTGGGTTATCTAGAAAGTGATCGTGAAACGGGCAGATTTTCTTTCAGTTTTGACTTGTCAAAAAACATGTTTGATCCCCATGATTGCTAACACCTATATTGAGTTATCTAGAAAGTGATCGTGATAGCATCAGATTTTCTTTCAGTTTTGACTTGTAGACCGTCTGACAGAGTGACAAGATAATCGATTACGACGGCGTGGGCATGCTTGATTCCACAGATGATTATCTTTTTGCTCCTTTGACAGTTCGGATATATAACTGGTGTTCTGAATCAATGGCAATAAAAGTACTAATTATGCTGTCAATAATATTCTTGATGCTGTCGCTGAACTCTTACCTCTATTATAACTTCTATAAGTTAAAATATATATCACTTGAGGAAGTTAAAATTGTGCCTTTTCAACAATAATTTCTAAGTGATGCTACAGAAAGTAACTTATTTAAGTTATATCTGAAATTATTTAGGCCAAGGTCAAATTACAAGCCGTCAACAATATAACTTATTCAGGTTAAAATGTAGCTTATTTTCTGAACTTCATTGACCTCGCGTACTTATTTATAGACGATGCGTACAAAATTTTATTGCATAATCGTAAAGTTATGTAATAGGTCTTTCAGATAAAATTACCCACCTGGCCGTGAAAATTGCGGTAACTCGGGAATATGAAGATGAAAAAAGACACGTCCACTCAAACAGGTTACTTTTGTTTTTGTTGCAAAAAAGTTAACTGCTTTAAGTGATATATTTTTTAACTTTTGGAGGTTATGCACCTATGGCTATCGGGAAAGTCCAGCACTATTTGAGATTCGAATCAAGCCTCGGGTGTACGTAAGGCGTACATGTATTACACATATTCCTACAAATGTACGCACGAAAAAGCTCTATCTTATTAGCAGGAACTGGCCGCCAGGGAAGGAAACTTAGTTCTGTATCATGTGGGTTCAGCTCTATTAAAATCCATTTTTCTGATTACACTAAAAGTTTAATCAGCAGAATAAATGAAGTTTATATATATTTTCAATAAAATGTCGCTATCGCTATAGCGATATTTTATTGAAAAAACAAACAAACAAAAAAAACCCTATAAAAACAACAGCACATAAACTTCATTTATAACTGCTCACACTTGTTATTGTGTTGGCATGATTTCTGTTGTGTCATCGTCACGTTATGTAACGTCAGCGTCACGTTATCAAAGTAGATCCTTTATTTACAGTTGATGAGAGGATCCAAATGCTACGATAAGCGGGACAACATCGACCCGCCAGCGAACCGCCATTAAATGGCGTTTCGCAGGCGGGCCAATGATGGCCCAACATTAGCTTTGTGCCTTAGAAATTTCAGTATTGAAAGCCAAACACGTTAATGGACAGTAATCAGAAACATGATAAAAAGAAAAAGTAAAATAGTCATTCGTATGAAAGTAAATCGTCTGTATTTTGAGTTTATTTTGGGACATATGCTAGGTCCATCTTATCAATTTAAATTCTGATCAAAACCAATTAAAACCATTTTTCTATTCTTTTGTCAGACGTTATGTGGTACATATTATTTGTTATATCTGATAACATTGTATTCAATATTTCGTTAAAAGTTACTATATGTTCATATTATTAAAGAACTAAATTTACTCTGATTTTTACGAGGCTATAATTGGGCCTTTGTGCGAGAAAACCTGGCTTCGTGATTTGCGACAATATCATGCTCTAACCAGCCTGTTCAGCTACATAGACTAGCTACATGTAGAATGATAGAATTATTGTATGAAGACAGTCTGCATGTAGCTATTATACTTTGCGGGGAGCGAAAAAACAAAGGCGCGGATGCGCAGGCCGCAGTGGGGAGGGGGGGGGGGTACTCTCATTTTTTCTTCATACGTAGGCTAGGGCCCAGCATCCGCCGTTCACCCCCTAAAAATATCAGGTATTTCAAACACCCCAAACAAATATTTGAGATTTTAGCAACCCCAAAAAACATCCCCCATTCTGTACCTTGACCTTAAGAAAAGACTCTAAAATGCATAGAAATGACCCCTAAATTTAGTCCAATTTTGTGATGACCCCCCAAAAATATCCACAAAATCTTCATACCCCCAAAAATATTCATTTTTCTGAAACCCCCCAAAAATAATGAAATTCAAAATTTTGAACCCCAAAAGTGACCCGAGCCTATGTATGTATGAAAATATCAGAGTACCTCCGGGGGCGCAGGCTGGTCTGCGTTTGTGTTGTTTGTATGCGACAATAACAGGTTTTCTTGTGTCAGGACCCATATTGGCTAGCACACCAGAATTTGGTGCTTCAAGTTTCAAATTGAGCCAGTGCATGAGATTTCCAACAAAGTGGCATTTTGACATGTGTAGCCTCGGACGAGCCTCTGCAGCCTCCTTTTAAGCTTAGAAACACCAAGTGGTGTTCGGTCAGTAGCTTAACAATCATAGAATACTCTAAAGACAAGCAAAGGCTCTGATCAGACTGCGCGTATGCGCAGGCTGATCTGAGGTTTTGCTGGTCGCACATACCACATTGTTGAAATCCCATGCACTGGCTCAAATTTATTATTATATTTTTCTCAGGTTTACAATAGCAAACAACATGAGATGCATTTACAACATTCAAATATATATTTCAGCAATGCGGTAACTTTGCAGTTGGACTACTGACATTCGTTTACTTTTATTGGATTTAATTCCATATCATGTCTGCAACTCTCACCAGTCCAAATGTAGTTGTTGTTTTACATGAAAGAAATACTAGCTCACAGCAGCTTTCATAAATTCCCATCAGTGCTCTGAGAGAGTACAACTGATTCCCTTTTTTAAAACACTGGATTCTTTTCTCTCTTTTCAAGTTTTTTCTATTTACCGATTTTTTTCCATTAATGAATGTTAATATTTTGAGGCGACTAATTTTTGAAAAATTAAGTCGCACATATTTCGTCCAATACCAGATTTTATAGCTAGTAAAAAACATCCCCCATTCTGTACCTTGACCTTGAGAAAAGACCCTAAAATGCATAGAAATGACCCCTAAATATAGTCCAATTTTGTGATGACCCCCCAAAAATATCCACAAAATCTTCATACCCTCAAAAATATTCATTTTTCTGAAAACCCCCAAAAATAATGAAATTCAAACTTTTGAACCCCAAAAGTGACCCGAGCCTATGTATGTATGAAAATATCAGAGTACCCCCGGGGGCGCAGGCTGGTCTGCGTTTGTGTTGTTTGTATGCGACAATATCAGGTTTTCTGTGACAGGACCCATATTGGCTAGCACACCAGAATTTGGTGCTCCAAGTTTCAAATAATAATAATGAGCCAGTGCATGAGATTTCCAACAAAGTGGCATTTTGACATGTGTAGCCTCGGACGAGCCTCTGCAGCCTCCTTTTAAGCTTAGAAACACCAAGTGGTGTTCGGTCAGTAGCTTAACAATCATAGAATACTCTAAAGACAAGCAAAGGCTCTGATCAGACTGCGCGTATGCGCAGGCTGATCTGAGGTTTGCTGGTCGCACATACCACATTGTTGAAATCCCATGCACTGGCTCAATTATTATATTTTTCTCAGGTTTACAATAGCAAACAAAATGAGATGCATGTACACCATTTCAAATATTTCAGTTATATTAGTTTATGTAGTTAATTTAAGTTACTGGGCTGCATCCCGGAGCTCAATTTCCTTCCACCCAACCTTTTGCATTTCCAACCTCTATCTTTATTATCTTCACGATATATTTCTTTTCTCGAATACTATCTCATATATTCTTAAATCCTCGTTACTATATTGCTACCACTTCATGTTAGAAATATTAAATGCCATGTATGTACTACAATATATTTTATGTCTTAGGAGATGAACTAAATAAGCTCTAGCTTTCGTTCTAATCCTATTTATAATGTTTGTAATATTGTATATGTATGTATCTATTTGATAAATAAATATGTTTAAACCAATTATTTCACCAATGCGGTAACTTTACAGATGGACTACTGACATTCGTTTACTTTTCTTGGATTTAATTCCATATCATGTCTGCAACAGTCTGTCACCATTCTAAATGCAGTTGTTGTTTTACATGAAAGAAATACTAGCTCACAGCAGCTTTCATAATTTCCCATCAGTGCTCTGAGAGAGTACAACTGTTTCCCTTTTTTAAAACACTGGATTCTTTTCTCTCTTTTTTCTTTTTACCGATTTTTTTTCCATTAACAGGCTTTCAAGTGCCATCAACAGAAAAGTAGGGAAAAAGAAGGGATAAAATTTTGGAAAAAGTAGTGAAAAAGTAGGGATTATCGGTGTAAAAAAGTAGGGATAGTAGGGCTTTTCCAAATATAAAATTCATTACAACGAGCTGTTTGAAATAAGAAATTTCAGATTAAATAAGCAGGATAATACCTGTGACAATCGTACTAGCCAAACAGAGAGGCTTTTAAGCTAAACATTAAAAATTGAGGTGTTAAGCGACGCACTCCCTCAATGAACATAGAAGTTAACCTATAAAATCCGAGCGAGCGAATTTCTGGATTTTTACGCGTAAATGACATTTTAGAGTGAAAAAGTAGGGATAGTAGGGCATTTTCATCAAAAAAAGTAGGGAAAAGTAGGAAAAATAGGTTCCGCTTGAAAGCCTGCATTAATGAATGTTATTATTTTGAGGCGACTAATTATTGAGATAAATACGTCGCACATATTTCGTCCAATTACAGATTTTTATAGCTAGTATCAGCAGAGTAGAAAAGACGTATCTTAACCTTCATATGGCAAAAGATAGAAGTATCGTGGTAGAGTATGTATGTATAGTTGGTCATATTCAGTTACTTACATGTTACTTACATGTTTATATGGTAAAATAGTAAAAATGATAATAATGATGATACAAATGGTTAAAAATGTGGTTAAGGGGTGATAAAGATAGCATCATAATAACATTTCAGGGTTTCAAGATAGTGGTTGCTTTCTTTTTTGGCACTGGCAAAACTTTATTTAATAACACTGAAAGATATGCAAAATGATTATAAAAATGTAGTATATAAATTGAGAGATGTTTATCGCTGCAAATCTGCAAAAAAAATGTATCAAAAAAGCAAATACACAGCGGTCCACGATTTCTGCCAAAAATGGCTTGAAACCTGTGCAACTGCACAGCTTTCATATTTTGTACATTTTACGCGATATCACGCCTTTAACATAAACAATCTTAAATTCAGAAATTTTAGCGAGGGTATAATTTTCGCGAAATAAAACCCTCGCGAAAAGGCTATATCACTCTGCCGTTTACTGAAGTGGGTTAATCAGGCTCCAGTCGCGAATGTTTGTCTTTTAGTGTGGTCGTGAAAATAAAGCTATTGCGAAAATTTGTGAATTTACAGTAAAATAAAGGCATTTTTCTATTGCAACGTTTCTGATTTACATTCTCTATCTTTTAAAGTAAATAAACTAAAGCATTAAATTTAAATATTTTGTACGTTTTGCTTATCATGTATAAACAAGGTTGATTGACATCGTGTATACACGTTTATACATGTAAATCACATACATAATCATGTCACATGTCTTAACATACTCAAAATCATGAACTCTTTTGATACGGAAAATGACGAGAAACATACCAGCCCAGGGTGCCGCGAGCGGCCACTGTTGGTTATGATGAGGGGAGACTTGATGAGGGAGGGCGGATCCAAATACATTTGTACCACTTTAAGCGGGCCATCATTGGCCTGCCAGCGGAACGCCATTTAAATTGCGTTTCGCAGGCATGCCGATGGTGACCCAACATTGAATTCTGGTTTGGTAGCTTTGTGATTTTTCAGGGGATCCGGACAAGTATTGCTAAGAAACACTATATTTTTGCGATTTTTCAGGCGGGGGGGGGGGGGGGTCCTGACCACTGTGCCATCCTCTGGATCCGCAATATGCAGTTCTTATTAAGGACTCCTTCAAGTGTTAAGCTTATGCACTCAGTGTCAATGCACGCACGCATCGACTCTCTGAGAGTGAACGCGATTGTTTTTTGAAATTAGTACTTGTGCAAGTTTTTATCAAGGGAGGTTACTAGACGATTATAATTTTCGACGGTGGTTTTGTTTGGTATGTAGGGTTTAATAGTTGTTTATCATATTCTTTCCGTTGCCATGCCAAAAATATCGGATATAAAAAAAATTCTAACGTGTGACGTCTAAGATCAAGTTTCCTTTGATATTTTCTAAGTTGTATTTTTATGAAACCAAAAATCTTGCAAAAAGACTTTGTTTAAGACCTTTTAATGCATTTGCTAACTCATATGCTACACTTTAACTAACTTGCTCTCAGAGCTGAGAGCTAGTGGTTTGTTTATAGTTCATTTATGTGAAATTTTTAAAGTTCTTCACATTTTGAGGAACAACATCAGGAGCATGCAGTAACTACACAATTATGATAAAAACAAAACCTACAAAATGTAAGCAAAAACAACAACCAAAAATCAATCGCAGACGCAGTGCCAGAATGCACTCGTGTATGCCATTTAACCCAAGATATAAGGACATTCCAATTCCTTGATTTTGGAGCTGGAAAAGTTTTCATTACAGTGCCTGACTTGGTAAGCTTCGTTATAAATACTGAAAGAATTGGCCTAACGTTCGCTTAACTGAGAGAGGCCTATATATTTTGACATTCCGAGGCATGTAGCATGCGCGGATCCAGATTTTTTTCAAAGGGGGTCCAACTTTCTTTTTCTTAGCTAATGAGTGGATCCAGATACCACTAAAACCGGGCCATCATCGGCACGCCAATGAAACGCCGTTTTAAATGGCGTTTCGCAGGCATGCCGATGGTGACCCAACATTGAATTCTGGTTTGGTAGCTTTGTGATTTTTCAGGGGATCGGGACAAGTATTGCTAAGAAACACTATATTTTTGCGATTTTTCAGGGGGGGGGGTCCTGACCCCTGTGCCATCCTCTGGATCTGCACATGCAGTTCTTATTAAGGACTCCTTCAAGTGATAAGCTTATGCACTCAGTGTCAATGCACGCACGCATCGACTCTCTGAGAGTGAACGCGATTGTTTTTTTGAAATTAGTACTTGTGCAAGTTTTTATCAAGGGAGGTTACTAGACTATTATAATTTTCGACGGTGGTTTTGTTTGGTATGTAGGGTTTAATAGTTGTTTATCATATTCTTTCCGTTGCCATGCCAAAAATATCGGATATAAAGAAATTCTAACGTGTGACGTCTAAGATCAAGTTTCCTTTGATATTTTCTAAGTTGTATTTTTATGAAACCAAATCTTGCAAAAAGACATTGTATAAGACCTTTTAATGCACTTTCTAACTCATATGCTACACTTTAACTAACTTGCTCTCAGAGCTGAGAGCTAGTGGTTTGTTTATAGTTCATTTATGTGAAATTTTTAAAGTTCTTCACATTTTGACGAACAACATCAGGAGCATGCAGAAACCAGACATTAATGATAAAAAACGAAACCTACAAAATGTAAGCAAAAACAACAACCAAAAATCAATCGCAGACGCAGTGCCAGAATGCACTCGTGTATGCCATTTAACCAAAGATATAAGGACATTCCAATTCCTTGATTTTGGAGCTGGAAAAGTTTTCATTACAGTGCCTGACTTGTAAAGCTTCGTTATAAATACTGAAAGAATTGGCCTAACGTTCGCTTAACTGAGAGAGGCCTATATATTTTGACATTCCGAGGCATGTAGCATGCGCGGATCCAGATTTTTTTTCAAAGGGGGTCCAACTTTCTTTTTCTTAGCTAATGAGTGGATCCAGATACCACTAAAACCGGGCCATCATCGGCACGCCAATGAAACGCCATTTAAAATGCGTTTCGCAGGCATGCCGATGGTGACCCAACATTGAATTCTGGTTTGGTAGCTTTGTGATTTTTCAGGGGATCGGGACAAGTATTGCTAAGAAACACTATATTTTTTGCGATTTTTCAGTGGGGGGGGGGGGGGGTCCTGACCCCTGTGCCAACCTCTGGATCCGCACATGCAGTTCTTATTAAGGACTCCTTCAAGTGATAAGCTTATGCACTCAGTGTCAATGCACGCACGCATCGACTCTCTGAGAGTGAACGCGCGATGTTTTTTTTTTAAATTAGTACTTGTGCAAGTTTTTATCAAGGGAGGTAACTAGGCGATTATAATTTTCGACGGTGGTTTTGTTTGGTCTGTAGGGTTTAATAGTTGGTTATCATATTCTTTCCGTTGTCATGCTAAAAATAACGAATATAGAAGAATTCTAACGTGTGACGTCTAAGGTCACGTTTCCTTTGATATTTTCTAAGTTGTATTTTTATGAAACCTACAATCTTGCAAAAAGACGTTGTATAAGATATTTTAATGCAGCTGGTAACTCACTACATGCTGCACTTTTTCAAACTTGCTCTCAGAGCTGAGAGCTGGCTGTTTATTTATAGTTCATCTATGTGAAATTTTTAAAGTTCTTCACATTAGGAGGAACATCAACAGTAGAACACAAGTATAATCCGTTTAATGTTTACTGTCGTGAGTTGGCTCCCGGTACCGTTAGTTTAACAGGTGACCGGGCCCAGGGCGACGACAGTAAACATGATTCGCACTATAACACACAACAACGATCAAAAACAGAACCTACAAAATTTGAGCAAAAACAACAACTAAAAATCAATCGCAGACGCAGTGCATTTAACCCAAGATGTAAGGACATTCCAATTCCTTGATTTTGGAGCTGGAAAAGTTTTCATTTCAGTGCCTGTCTTGTAAAGCTTCGTTATAAATGCTGAAAGAATTGGCCCAACGTTCGTTTAACTGAGATAGGCCTATATATTTTGACATTCCGAGGCATGTAGCATGCGCGGATCCAGATTTTTTTCAAAGGGGGTCTAACTTTCTTTTTCTTAACTAAAGAGTGGATCCTACCACTAAACCTGGGCCATCATCGGCACACCAATGAAACGCCATTTAAATGGCGTTTCCCTGGCGTGCCGTTGACGACCCAACATTGAATACTGGCTTGGTAGCTTTGTGATTTAAAGGGGATCCGGGCCAGTATTGCTAAGAATCCCTATATTTTTTTTTATTTTTCAGGGAGGGGGGTCCGGACCCCCTGCCCCCCTCTGGATCCGGCATGCTCGGGGCACCGCGAGTAATAAGAGACATGCAGAATTGACAGCCATGACAGCAAGAGCAACATTGGGAAGCAAAAAGCAGTAACTCTCTGTTCATCAGCAATATGATATCAGAACAAAAAAGACATTAGGCCAGATTTTTTATTAATTGATTTACAAACCCTATTACTGTAATTTTCCGGAAAGTAGAAAAAAAAACAATTAATGTAATAATTTCTTTATTTTATCCGCCGACTCTTAATATCATTGGTTTCGTTGAAAAAAATGAGGTTATGTCTGTGATTTTTTTTTTTTTTGAGAGTGACACTGTTAAAAGTAATTGTTCTGTCCAAAGTTTTAGGAAAATGATGAAATATTTAAAGATTTGATACAGACTGCTGGTTTACCAGTTTACCTTACTCTAGTTTTACTGTTTTTTTTCTGGAGATATTAATAAAAAAAACACACTGAAAATCTCTGAAAAGGACCAGCACAGTATTTTAGGTTTTTTTCGCCCCTCCCCCCCCCCCCCCGACCCTAAATCTGAGACAAAATTCCCGTAAATTTACTTATAAAAAAATTGGCCTATTAAAGTTCACCACAAACCAAAGACAAAAAAAATCGCACACAATGAGAGTAACAACATAAACGAATAATAACAACAGATTCGCCGCCTTAAAATCGAGCGAAAATCGCCGGTATAGCGAGGCTAAGGACCTCTGACAGGGGTGTTGGGAGTCAACATGTATCGCTGCCTATGATTTCAGAAAAAAATGGTCAAAATGCTTTAATCTTCATTATATACGTTCGCTGTTAGTCCCAATTTTATGACACTGCTTTTATTTCAACAAATTCACAGCCTTATATTTGGGGTAAAATGTTCTTTGGTTAAATATTAAGAATTAGAAAATTAGACAAATATTTGTAATATCTACCTTTCACACAGTCTCAGCAAACATTTTGCAGGTAAACATGGTAAATGCGTTCTCATATTTTACACATTATATGTGAATAACGTGTACCACACAAACAAAAATGTTTGTCAGAACATAAGTCATTAGTAATTGTTTTTGTATTCACGTTGTTGATGGTATACTTCCCTTACACATGGAAATATTGAATTACTAAATGTTTGAGGAAGTCGAATTTTTCACCACTACATGTACCCCTTTTGGTTGCCATGGCGGTCTACATGTACCTGTCTAATTATAAATCGTATCCATTTCTAATACACCAAACGTCTTATTCAATATAACAGTTTCTTTTTAGCATAGGGAAGATTTGGCATCTGAAAAATAGGCAGATATCCTATCAAAAAGGCAAAGGTCCTTCTTAATCTTTTATTTTCTTGACTTATAAGGTTGAAATGCATATTTGCTATGTTTGATATTCGCGACTGGTGCCTGATATACCTACATCAGTAAACGGCGGAATGATTTCTTTGTTTGCAAGGGTTTCATTTCCGCGAAACGTGAAAATAAACCATCGCGAAAATTTCCCAGTTTACAGTAGCTCAAGATAAACACATTGTAAAACTTTTATTTCCCATCAGTATTAGCATATGTTTCTGGTGCTCAAATGTAACACTTTCGTTGTTTTAAAGACACATTAAATTTACATGTACCTTTATGAGACTTTTATAGGGGTGTATCAAATATCCCATACCCATACCCTTTGAAGTAAACAGGCAAGTATCCCTTATAAGCTGGCAAATATCCCCATAATATAATTTCCTAAAAAAGTTAACAAAATATTGAATACAGTACATGTATCCCATGTCACTGGAAGTAAAATGGATAGAAGCCCATATCTTTTAAGTAATATGGCAAATATCCTGTGTCCCTAAAACCCCAAATACAAGCCTCCTTCTCTGTACCTAGACCACTTCCTCCAGGCTGTCTATACTCCAAAATACTAGTACTGCCTTAAGTTTAGTCCGGAAACAGTACACGTCTATCATGTTAGTCATGTATGACTAGCTGTATCACATGCACCTTTTTAAAAGAAGTTCATTTTTTTCATACATGTTGTTGACGCATTCTTGCTACTATTGGTAAGTTGCATTTGAAGTTCCTCTTCACAATTTTATAAAAGGGCCGGCTACGTTATAGTTATACCATGGCGTGTCCGCCTGTATGTGGAGATAATCCACGAGCTTTAGCAAACATGATATATTAACTATTTTATACCACCTACATCAGTGTAGACCTAGCACTTCATGAGATAGTTCGTGCTTAAGCTAGTAAGGGTGGTAAAAAAGCAAGTAAACTAGTATGCAATTTCGAACATCGTATTTTTTTGTAAAAGAAAAACGTATTTTTGGCGGGAAATACGAATACTAGAGGAGGGACAGGAGGTCCGGACCCACCCCACCCCCCCCCCCCCCAAAAAAAAAAAAAATAACAAATCTATAGAGTTTCTTTCTATACTGGCCCAGATACAAAATTAAAAGCTACCAAACCAGCATTCAATGTTGGGTCATTATCGGCCATTTAAATAGCGTTTCGCTGGCGGGTCGATGATGGTCCGCTACTAGTGGATTTGAATCCTCTTCCCCTCATCAACTAAAATAAAACAAAACGTTGTCAGAGCTGGACCCCCATTGACAAAGCTTTCTGGATCCGCGAATGACTTTTTGTTCTGGAATTGCGATCAGAGAATCCAGTGTGACACACAAAAATCCTGGTTACAAATTGACGTCCGATTGTCGTACACATGTAAGAGTATTCCCCTCGATATCCAGACCATGTCACTTAAATGTAACTGTGCAAGCTTCCTGTTGAAATTGACATGTTCCGGAAGCAAGGTAGTTAGCTCTTGCAGTAGATTGGATTAGCTTGGAATACTGTATTCTCTTGAAACATTGTACTGCAGAACCCGAATATATCATTATTAGAAAACGCTGAGGCTTTCGACAAGCTAGTTTCTAAGAATTTTATTGCTTATTCCTGACAGACTGAGCATTTTAACAATGAGATGTTCTTCAGCGAGACCGTTGATATACAAGAAAGTAAGAAAGACGGCAAAGATCAGTAATCGATACAATCAAGTACCACACCTGACCCAGGATAGAAGCCACTGCATTGCCAGGGTCAATACAGCTGACAGAGGGCATGCAGCTGGGTCACGGTTTCACGCGGCTATCAAGTGGGTTCAGAAACCTAGATTTTGATATTGACATATAACCATATTGTATATGTGCATGTACGGGTAGCGAAGGCTCTGGCGGTACTACGCATGCGCACAATAGCCGATCGAATATTCGAGAAGAACCGAATTCCGATGCGCATGTCATAATAATTACAATTTCCATATTTGAGCTTGTTCAAGAGAATCTTTTACATACAATGCATATGTATATCGTATACAAGCAGCGAAGGCCCAGACGAGCCTGCGCATACGCGCAGTCCCGTCAGAGCATTCGCTTCTCTCATACATAAAATATAGGAGTCGGAAAAGACTCAGACCAACCATTGGACCTCTAGCCAGCATGGACATATATAGGGGGCATTAGGGAGCGCAGTGGCTCAGTGTTAGAGAGCTTGACTCGAGACCGATGGGCCGCGTGCTCGAGTCTCACCGGTGTCACTGCGTTGTGGTCCTTGGGCAAGACACATTTATCCTAGTTAAATACTGGTTCAACGCAGGAAAACCCGTCCCTTTTTAACTGAAAGATTGTTGATCAAATCATAAAAACAAACAAAATATAGGGGGCATTTGCGCATGCAGTAAATACCAAAATCTTATGTGATGGTCTATTTAAAATATCTTGCCAGATTTCTTCGCAATGTATATATTGAACGTATTAAATGGAAAAAGACACACATGTCACATGCCCGTTTTATGTTTATAAACTTACATGTAATGTGTTATATTGAAGAAAATTTCTCCCAACTTCATGCAATTTTCATTCAATTTATTGACGGCTGTAACAGCCTGACTTAAACATGTCTGAGAAAAAAAATCTGAACACTTATACATAGACATTAGGCCTCGAGATAAGAGTGCGTAATCGAAAATATTTTATTTATTTTTCAATAAAAAACATTTGTTGTTGGTACTTAAAAGAACCGTCTCTACGAGACGGTTCTTTTGAGCGCCCAAAACATATGTTAAAACTGAAGGGTAAAACAGTAAATTAAAATTTCAAGCTCAAAACTCTTGCTTATCTGGACCTTTGATTAGTATTACTGTTATGGATTTTTAAAAAAATGCTGTATGGGCAAAGTGGTTTTGTTTTGACACTTGGTTCTGAGCATATATACGGCGGTACTGCAGTGTGTCCTTGGGCATAGCACTTTATCCTTTGCTTAGTACTGCTTCAAACTAGGATATGTCTCGACATGACTGACAACAAGTTGACTAGAACGTAAGTTCCAAAACAAATAAAAAAGAATCTGCAAGGAAGCGATCCAGAAACCAAGTGGAATAAGCAGGAAACACACCGGGTAGGCGGCAATCGAAAACGTAATCAACAATCGACGAACGCGGATCAAATGGCAATTGTCGACAAATGACAATCGAAAACACTGTTTCTATTTTTTTTTGATCTACGTTCCTCGATAGTATTGGTGTTTTCGATTGCCGCCTACCCGGTGTGAGGAAATGCAACAATAAAGCATTCACATATCTAACCATGGAGCTCGGTGATAAAGGCTCTAGAAGGCGGCATTTCATCAGTGGCAGCACTTTTAGCAAAGACAAAAACAAATATACATGACAAAAAACGCAACATTTTCTACAAAAATGAGCTTGGTCAGGTGTGGTTCTTGATTTTATCAATTCCTGATCTTTGCCGCCTTTCTAACTTAAACCCCATAAAATTCTAAATGGTCAATTCTATACTTGTCCCATTAACTTGCATGAGGAATTTCACCAGACTAAAAGGGATTTAAACTTACATTGTTAGTAAAATACAATACAATACAGTACAGTATTGTACATTGTTAGTAAAATCAATTACATGTATGCATCTTTAAATGATCTATTTTTAATCCACGAGTCTTTCCTGTCGCGTGCTTTTTAAAAGAATAGAACAACTCATACCAGGTCAGATTTTTTTCATTGGTAGATTTATAAACCCTCCTACTGGAATTTTCAGGAAAGTAGAAAAACAAATTAATTTCTATTTTTTTTAATTTCATCCGCCGACTCTAAATATTATCTGTTTCGTTGCAAAAACATAATATATTTTTGAGGTTCTGTCTGTGTAATGTTGAGAGTGATACTGTTTAAAGTGATTGTCCTATCCAGATGTTTATGAAAATGGTGAAATAATTAAAGGTTTAATACAGACTGTTGGTTTATCTTACTAGTTTTACGGTTTGTTCTGGAGATATTAAAAATAACCTCTAAAAACTCTGACAATGACCATACCGGTCAACTGGTCATTTTTAGCCAACTGGTCATTTTCAAAGCTTTTTGTCCCCCCACCCCTCGGGCCCAAAATCTGAAAAATATTTCCCGTAAATCAACTGATAAAACAATTCTGGCCTTAAAAAGAGGACATTTGAACTTTTCAGTTTAAGTGTTTGTTACAAGATTGTTGTCCCATATTTTAATCTGTGTCGAGACAATTAGTTTCTTTTCGTTGTTCGAACTAATTATAAACGAGCATGTCTGTATACAAAAGCAAGACACTCCAGCATAGTCATGAGAAAAACGATGGCTCTATCGGTCCTCCTTAAACATGTTAATTCATTCACTGTAATGTCAATGAATCTTATATGAGCCATCCCCGTCTGCGCCCATGCTTTTTGTTTACACTGATCAGCGATGGCTCGGGCGTGACTGTGCAAATGCACAGTCACGCCCCAGCTTTCTCTGGTCAGCCTTCTGATAATTACTATTTTGAAATGAGCAGGCTGATTCGGGAATTCAATTCGTAGTTTCATTCCTTCTAGTTAAAACCTAAGGTTTCAACACGCGCATTTAAAAGCGTAATCTTTGCTTTGCGATACTTATAGGTGGATATAACCAGCAGTACATGCAATGTGCCAATAGTATACGCTTGGGTGACCAGGAGAATAAAAGCTGAATTTTGATTGGCCAGAGGCGACACAGATACAGGCTATCTTTAAATTGACATGTCATAGCTAATGGGACGTTTCTATGTGGAAGGTAGAATTGTTTTGCAGATTCGGTAATCGATATATGCATATGTATGTATTATACCTCATATTACATGTTAACATGTACTGAGTGATTTGAATAAACTTGTAACTTGGTAATCCTTTAGTTTTCGATCATGCAACCTAATTCCCCCTTGAGGTTCATTCCAATAATTATTCAGGCAAAATAATTCTTTGAGAGTACAATGTAAAATGGTTATTGTCAAAATGGTGTTCAGAACAAAAGCCAGAATACAGATTGTTTTGGCAATTATATCTCTTTCGGTTTCCTTGTGCAAGATCGATGTAATAGTAATTTTTAAGAAATAGTGCACCCTTTAATGAGCAGGGCCCGGAATTACAATGCCTCCTTAAAGTCGAAGAAGACTTAAGTTAAGTATTGATATTTCAACTAGCTATATTAAATGCTAAATCAATTGCCTGGATCGATGTGGTACTTGTGGTCAAAGATATCATTGTGATCTTCAGAAATAAATGAAACCATTTTAATTTTAATCAGTTTAACCGTAATTTTTCGCGCCCTGAAATATGAATACTTAGCTTAAGTCTTCCTTAACTATAAGGAGGCATTGCTATTCCGGGCCCTAATCTTAAAGTGATGTCTAAAATGCACAAGATACTAATCATGTGCATTTAAATGCACAAAATATGAAACTAGTGTAATTTACAAAGGTTAATATTCTGTATATTTCACGTGTGTCATACAGTAAATTAGAATTATAGTAAAACCGTATGTTACCACGAAATATGACTGAAAATTGACGATTGTAACGTAGGACCTTAACTATAAAATATCTCGTAATATTGGTAAGATTTGGCGATGTGAAGCTCTGTTTGGCGAAAGACAAGTAACTAGATATTAGGTTTGTTTGTTATCGGGCATTTATTTCAATGCCAAACCCTTAAAAGGGTAATCAACAATATTTCTCGTGCAATCGTAAGAAAAAATAGCACAATTTTCATAGTTAACCAATTTGTAGCCAAATCTGGGCGAAAAAACCGCCCCTTCTTACTAACCAAATAGTAAAAATTAGCCAATTGATAACATTTTGCAAACATACATTATACCACAACGTACCAACATTAATCAAATGATTCCTGCAAAAATATGGCGGAGGCAGGGGAGGTGGTGGTCTACAAAACAATCTCTATTTAGTCTTTTCTCGCTGTCTGCCGAATGAAGAATGTGAACGTGGTAACAGCACTGTTCGCTCATGCAAAACATTAGCTAATATTGGAGGCTCCAGACGGGTAAAAGGGGCGACACAGGGAGTGTTTTCCCATAAATAATTTTATGTCCCATAAAATACATTTATAGTAAAACCGTATGTTACCACGAAATATGACTGAAAATTGACGATTGTAACGTAGGACCTTAACTATAAAATATCTCGTAATATTGGTAAGATTTGGCGATGTGAAGCTCTGTTTGGCGAAAGACAAGTAACTAGATATTAGGTTTGTTTGTTATCGGGCATTTATTTCAATGCCAAACCCTTAAAAGGGTAATCAACAATATTTCTCGTGCAATCGTAAGAAAAAATAGCACAATTTTCATAGTTAACCAATTTGTAGCCAAATCTGGGCGAAAAAACCGCCAGTTTGGGGCAGCTGCAAGCAACCCAAAAACGCCCAGACGAACATCGCCAAAACTTAAGTTGAACCTCTGCATAAGTCAGTGGAGCAACTAAATACTAGCTTGAAACTAGCTAATGACCTACCCGAATTTGAAAGCGTTCCTTGCACCTGATACACTTAAATACGGACCCACACGTCCAACGCAAAATCAGACGTAACCCAAACAGTGCATATAATATTCTTCAATTGTGAAAGTATTATTTTAAATCAAACCTTTATTTATAATGATATCGTAAACGAGTGAAGGTACAATACTTTCTACAAAACCTTGTTTTCTAAATCAAAATTCGACATTTTGCGAAGAAAGTGAGGGTCAGTAAATATAGCTCTTCTCTTGACAACCACGCTTTATCACATTTTACCATAAGATAATAGCGTTGTAATAAACAACACAACGTCACTTCACTACACAATGTTCTGTTTGAAACTAGTAGATGCTATCTTAAAAGATCCTACTGTGAAATTGTATACCCATTATCGAACATTTCAGGGAGCAGCCACGAATATTATTTACAACAACCGCATAAGACAGTTGAATTCATTCCACGAATACCAGCTAGAATTGATTTTTAAAATGAAAACATGTCCGCTATATAACAGTTTATACGCCAGGACTGCAAATGCTAAATATACCGCTTGACCAAAGCATATCAGTAGTAGCCGCATAAGACAGTCAGGTACTGACATACTTTGAAAAGATACGGAAAACTGAGTTATTAACAAAGCGGCACCAGATGCAGCTGCACTAGACAATCTGAACCTGGTCTGCCCTGGAAATACCTTTCTTTTGACAAATGACCCCAAGTCCTCTATCCACTTCGTATAAGTAACTGTTAGCGAATTTTGTTACATTAAAATCATTTCTAAATGTAAGCAGCCACGAATATTACTTACAACAACCGCATTGAATTCATTTCATGAATACTGGACAGAATTGATTGATTTTAAACGAAAACATGTCCGCTATAAACCGTTTATACGCCAGAATATACCGCTTGAACAAAGCAGAACAGTAGTAGCCGCATAAGACAGTCAGGTACTGACCTACGTTGAAAAATACGGCAAACTGAGGTATTAACAAAGCAGCACCAGATGCAGCTGCGCTGGACAATCTGATCCTGATCTGCCCTGAAAATAGCATGTTAACCAATTACTTTCCTTTTTAAAAATGAACCCAACTTCTTAATATACTTCGTATAAGTAACTGCAAATTCCGTCGCATTAAAATCATTTCGTAATATAAGCGTAACTCACTTATTAATCACACAGACAAGTTGCAGCCGCATAAGACAGCCTGCTTTTGCTATGTTTTAACAATACTGACTGTGGTTTTAACAGGATGACATGGGGATTCGTATGTAACGCTTGTAAGAATCTGAGTTCCACCGACCCTTCTTTAATCCTCGAGTGCGACATATTCAACTGATGAGCATGTGTTGCACCGCCGATTCTAAGGCTGTGCGGTTTGTATTTCCTAGGGTCCAAAAAGGTATCTTGAACCAGTTGTTGAAAAACTTTGTAGAACTGATAAGACGAAACTGGAGATCCGTCCCTATTTATAAAAACTGGACCCTGTGCGGGACCCCCATGCCATGGTATTTGTACAAAGCCAGTGCTGGGCAAAACGCGTGTTTGTTACTCGCTTGAATTGCTAAAGTAATAGGTCCGCGAGAATGCTTATAATGTGCTAATGTGATGTCAACACCATGGTGCACTTATTTTACTATCTTTGAAAGAAAATTTTATGTTGTTCCTTTGTATGACATGGTTATCGACCCCGCCCCTGACAGTGTACTCCCCTATTCTCAATAAAGCATGGAATACTATTAGAATCCTGGCAGTGTAAAGCCGTTTTTCATATTTGTCTACAGCCTAACAATGGCACGGACAAAATTATGTAACATATTAAGTGTGATGGGTAAGCGTTATACTACCTTGTGCCCCCCTTGTGTTATTAGGGCCTGTACTCCCTTGTGACAGCGAACATTGAATTGCAGGGTGTGGACCTCTGCATCCCCTGCATTTGTGGATGTATTTACAGTCTTTTTTGATGCATTTACCAGATCTGTTGAAGGCCCAACAGACATTTCCGAGAAAGGGATAGCTATTTTCCCGGGTTATGTCCTGATTGAATTGGCGTTTTGGTTTCATGTGACCTTGGAAACTGTATGTAGCCGCTGGCACCCAAAGATCATAATGAATCTTGTCCCACCTAAGAGATATTGATTCCCTCAGTTGTCGGAATTGCATATCATAATGGTACCATGAGAACCCAGGACCCCTGTTTGACAAGTCCCTAATAACCTCCCCATATTTCATCAACTGTGCGGTTTCGTTGGGGAATTTTTCAGCGTACACTGCCACAAACCTTAAGAAAGCCGATGTCCATTGACTGATATGTGTAATCCTACGTGTTTGAGTTTCAGGGACTATGTTAAATGAATTATTTTCAAGCTGCAGTGTGTATTTTTGTTGCAAAGGCTGAATGTTGTAGCTAGGTAGTAAAGTGGCAAAATCTATATATTTATTTGACCAAATCTTGCGTTTCATTCTAGCTGGTATTTGTGAAGAAATTGAAACTGATATCGACACCCCAAAACTAGGAGACTGTACGTTAAGAATCTGTGGCTGCTCACCTGTCAAACGATCAATATGTGCCCTTGTAGCGTTAGGCAAATCGTTTTCAGAATCAACTTCTCTGACTGGCTGTGGTAGCATAACAATTTCTTCCTCTGGTTCTGACTCTGTCAAATATGTTGGAATGCGCAGACGCGGGACTGATGGTGCTGTCACTTCCTTTTGAACAGGAAGAACCTGGACGTGATCAGAGTCCTGGTCAGAATCACAAGAATCACTATACTGTTCTGCCCTGCTCGCTGTTGTGGACGCATTGCCCCTTGTACTGAGTGAACTGATATTGGTTGACTTTGAACACCCCCCGGAGCGTGACGTGACAGTGTTTCGTAGAGTTTTCCTTTTGTTGACTGATATGGGGCGGGTACATGTAACTGACTTTCCCGACCTGACTGGTATGTTCTTTACACCTTTCTGTTTACTGATTCTTGATAACTGCTTGTTGGAAGATCTCGACGGTATTGGCGACACATACGTTGTCGTGCGCACCCTAGCAGCACGAACTTTTCTGTTTGAACTTCCTCGTGAGGCGCATTTTGATTTGGTATTACGGCTGTTAACTACCGTTTGTGTAACCTCTGAATCTGAACAAGACTCGCTTGATGAACAATCATGAGTTATCGTTTAATTTCCTATGTTTGACGGTGTGGAACAGGAGGCTGTTACGTTATTTAATGCACCGTTTTCCCTGGCGTCTGTTTGTCTCTGTGTCAGCACGTTGAGATTACGATTGATCATTTCACGCCTCTTCTTGGCACTGACAGTGGACGTGCCATCTGACTGCCTTTTCCGGGTCATATTGTCCTTTTCAGACATAGTAAACCAAGGTTTGAATCTGTAATGAATTAAACAAAAAATCGAACAGTATCGTACGTCTTAGACATATGTGCTAATGAGTGCTTTGAACAGCTCTGAAGATAAATACTGCGCCTAAACAGGATACAGACAATACACCATAATGACAATATCACTGTGTAGACGATACACCACCTAATAATAAAATCTACTCCACAGAGCCATTAAAGCACCCATGCGCACGACTATTATTATTATTAATATTATTATTATTATTATTATTATTATTATTATTATTATTATTATTAAGTGTCGCGTGTGTGTGTGTAATGTGCGAAGGGGACAGCGTACATTTTTTCTTGTATTAAAACCAGGACCTTTGAAATGTGCTTTGTGAACATCTGACTTAAAACCTGCATCGTTAACTCTGGATAAAATAGCAAATAAGACGATGCATTCAAGGACACTGATGATACGGCAACGCGATCCGAAACAGGCAGTTTACACGTTTCATGTTTTTGTCTAAAAACACATATAAAAGGTCCCTTATACCGTAAACGCTAGCACAAAGCACATGCATTGTTCTATATTCTGTTATTTTTGTTAAACCTTTGTGCGACCATTAACTACCGTAGGTAACCTTTCCCTCAATGACGGAAGAGCACATGCGCATACATTATTATTAAACCACTATGTGACCTTTCGCCTTATAAAGACAGTACACATATATATAAAATACCAATCATGTAACCACTCACCACCATAAGACGCACTGCAAAAGTGATGTGTTCGTCTTATTGACGGTATAAACATGAAAATAATATAACCACCATGTGACCTTTCGCCTTACCAAAGACAGTACACATATATCAAATACCAATCATGTGACCATTAACTACCATAAGACGCAGTGCCTAACCGACATTTTCGTCTTATTGACGGTAGAACACATGAAAATAATATAACCACCATGAAAATAATATAACCACCATGTGACCTTTCGCCTTATAAAAGACAGTACACATATACAAAATACCAATCATGTGACCATTAACTACCATAAGACGCATTGCCAATGTGACATTTTCGTCTTACAAAGGCATTTACGGTTTAACACATGAAAATAATATAACCAACATGCGACTCTTCACTATCCCATTGGGACATTGACAAAGAAAGATGACCTGTTGTCTTTAAACGGCAGCGCACGTGTATGTTTAAGATCGAAACATGACCATTCAATGCCAGAATAAAACGTGCTGCCTTTAAAACGGACTTTGCTGCCCGATTCGGATGCGCCGCCCAAAATATATATGAATGTGTATATAAATCGTTAACTCTAAAATAACTGTGTCACAGACCTCTAACACAGTATTAAAATGACAGCACATGTACACCTTAAACATATTTACTGCCTACATGTATAGGCCTTTTCTTGCAGATACAATTGCGGCTCGTATATTTTTGAAATATTTGGGATAACCAACTGAATGATTTAAGTGGGTTCCATCATCCTGTAGCGCCTCACTCAACTGCTCGAGCTCAAACATACCCTTATGTTTCCAATATACACTACCGCCCATCTATGTTCGTTACCCCGAACCAATTACGCAGACAGCTTATTAATCATGTCACACCTGTCATTAAACCAAGCCACGTCAACAGGGTATCGAACCGGCCGTGTCGGTTCTAACTTATGTAAAATCTGCATTATTATTACCCTAACGACATTATAATCAGTCACCAAGTATTCTGCAAGTGCAAATAGCTGACCGGCAATGTATTCCTCCCAGTACCTAGGGGTTTTGACCCAACGTCATTCGAACCCACCTGCAGGATACAAATATGTGGCTGGAAATCTGATACCACCTTGAGGTTCGCCCGTGACCGAGAGATGGAAGCTCCGCGTATCCCTTTGAACTGAATCATGAATTCTCGCGGGGATAAATTAAGTGCCAGGTTGTGAGTGGCGAATTTCTTTCAGAAAGCGTACAAACCCCGCTATGAAAGAGTGACCCAATATCAAAACTCTAAGCGGACCCTCAGTCCCATCCCCAGGCCAGCCGTCCGGACCTCGAGGCATACTGTGAGCCATACTAAAAACCAAATACTCACCTAATATACACGAACGAGTCTTTAAAAATACAAAACAATCTCTATTTAGTCTTTTCTCGCTGTCTGCCGAATGAAGAATGTGAACGTGGTAACAGCACTGTTCGCTCATGCAAAACATTAGCTAATATTGGAGGCTCCAGACGGGTAAAAGGGGCGACACAGGGAGTGTTTTCCCATAAATAATTTTATGTCCCATAAAATACATCAATAAAGCTAAAGTTAAATCGTTTTTGATTTCAGTAAAACCTGTGTTAAACGGTCACTCTAAAAACGAAAATTGGTTTTCAAGACCAATGTTTGCTTAATGCAGGTCAAACATATTGCAGTATGCTCCAAGGGGAGCATTCTGCAATACTTTTGACCTACATTAAGATACCATTTGTCATTGAGATCTTTGTTTTGTCTATTTTGTGTGGCCGTTTTACACAGGTTTTACTGTGTTAAACCGTATTTGACCTAAAAAAATGTTGCAAGCTCATTGTTGAATGTCTTGGTAAGTTGCAACTGGAATTTACTTGGCACAATAACTGAAACCAGTTGGTGGGCAACATTGATTTGTATTGTTTTATAAGTAGCAGTTTTTTGCGGGAAAGTTGGGCCGCGATTTGAATGTTCAGAATATTAAAACTACATGTACTTAGTTATTTAAAGAAAATAACTGGTCATAGCGATTTATTGAAAAGCGATTTATTTAGCTTGTATAGCTTTAAAACTTCACAATTACAAAGTAATTACATGTTTTGCTACTCATTTTACACAAGGCATGCAACAGCTGTTTGCTTTATTAAAAGATTGAAGCGTAATAAATAAGTACAATGATTATCTTAACCAACCGAAAGTTACGGAAGCGTTAAAGGGCCACCGTCAACGCAATAATTATCTCCAGTGTTGGCTCAAATTACTTGACAAGATGCGAAACATACGCTCTTCTTGAGACAAATATGTGAAAATAACATAAACTATTTGATCTTATTGATAACTATATATCTCGACACAAAAGATGTAAGTGCATAATTCAATAAAATTTATTGGAAACGTAGATAGAATATTAAATGAAGAATATAACATGGATAAAGAAGAAAAGTTATCATTCTTTACGACATTTTTTTTTATAAAATAACAAAAAAATACTATCAAGTTGTATAATTTATGTATAGAACCGTGAAGCATTTTCGTTTTAGTCGACAAATATTTGTTGAGAATATAGAATTGTAATATTTTTATCAGATAAAACAGAAAAAATCATTGCTGACGACAATAACAACTCAACTGACTGTAATGTGCGCGACCCATGGAAAACGTTGATTAATCAGTATCTTTTGCCAGAAGAAATGTGCGGAAAGAAAATGAATGGACTCACACATTGCTTATTAAGCACACCTGTAGGTTGCACAAAATTTCGATTCCAAGTCTTTAAAATATTATTGTTATTGATGATTTCGCCCATGATTTGCATATTTTGTAATTTAAAATAGATATTGTGAGTTTCAGCAGATTTCTACGTTTAAACGTTTCCCAGCAGCCTCGTCACAGTTTTGCATACCAATGGCTGGACAATGTTTAATTAATCACGTATGCAATTTCATCCAAATATACCATGTGGTTCAAGAGTTATGAGCATTTTCACTAACTGTCCATGACCGACTGGACTGATGCTCAACAAAGCCTCGTCCATCATAAAAGGTTGTTATGCATACCAGTGTTTATACAAATGTTGACATGTTGCATCTTTGTGGTCACCTGTTGAGAAAGGTCTGATCTCTTGGCTATCTTGTAAGAGAAGGTTTTGTCACATTCTCAAATAACACACCTGACCGAGGACACAATATGGGAAACTTTGTGTGGTATTTGATTGTATGGATTCCTGATCTTTGCCTTCTTCATTACTTTGAGCAAATGTATACGTATGCAAAGTGTGATCAAAATATACCGTGCGGTTCAAGATTTACTCAGTAAGCATTTTTACTAAAAGTACACGACCAGCCAAAATGATGTTCCGCAACACAGTGTCACATTTTTGCAACTTTTCACTTACTGATTACGGACGGACAGACAGACGGACTCACATAGTGATTATAGTGCAGACCCAAGAGTCATGTAACACATAATAGAAGAAACTATCTATTGTCTAACGCTTCCGTACCTATGTTCTAAACAATAAATAGCTTCTCCTATTATGTGTTACACACAAAGAAGGCAAAGATCAGGAATCCATACAATCAAATACCACACTTGATCCAGGACACCGTATGGGAAAGTTTCGCATATTGTGTCCTGGGTCAGGTGTGTTTTTTGAGAATGTGACAAAAAATCACACACAAGATAGCCAAGAGGTCAGACCTTTCTCAACAGGTGACCACCATGATACAACATGTCAGCATTGGTATAACCACTGTCATGCATAACAACTTATTTTGCTGAGCATCAATCCAGCCGGTTAGTGAAAATGCACATAACTCTTGAACCACATGGTATATTTGGATCAAATTGCATACGTGTTTAATTAAACATTGTCCAGCCATTGTTATGCAAAACTGTGACGAGGCTGTTGGGAAAAGTTAAAACGTAGAAATCTGCTGAAAACCACACTATCTATTTTAAATTACAAAATATGCAAATCATGGGCGAAGTCATCAATAACAACAATATTTAAAGACTTGAAATCGAAATTTTGTGCGACCTACAGGTGTGCTTAAAAAGAAATGTGTGAGTCCATTCATTTTCTTTACACACATTTCTATTGGCACCGGAAACTGATTAATCAACGTTTTCCATGGGTCGCGCACATTACAGTCAGTTGAGTTGTTATTATCGTCAGCAAAGATTTTTTTCTATTTTATCTGATATTACAATTCTATATTCTCAACAAATATTTGTCGACTAGAACGAAAATGCTTCTTGGTTCTATACATAAATTATACAACTTGATAGATTTTTCTTGTTCTTTCATAAAAAAATCGTAAAGAATGATAACTTTTCTTCTTTATCCATGTAATGTTCTTCATTTAATATTCTATCTACGTTTCCAATAAATTTTATTGAATTATGCACTAAACATCTTTTGTGTCGAGATATATAGTTATCAATAAGGTCAAATAGTTTATGTTATTTTCACATATTTGTCCCAAGAAGAGCGTATGTTTCGCATCTTGTCAAGTATTTTGAGCCAACACTGGAGATAATTATTGCGTTGACGATGGCCCTTTTACGCTTCCGTAATGCATACTTTGCTGTTCGTTATTTTTTAATTGAAATGAAACGGAAGAAAATCCTGGAACTGTTCAGAGATCACTTAGGTTATTTGCTTTGT
This sequence comes from Loripinus fragilis, assembly GCA_964019695.1. Taxonomy (NCBI): domain Eukaryota; kingdom Metazoa; phylum Mollusca; class Bivalvia; order Lucinida; family Lucinidae; genus Loripinus; species Loripinus fragilis. Next base: position 10,253,526 of record OZ026530.1, read on the forward strand.
CGTTTGCTCGTATTTCCAGCACGACTCAGTAACAAAACTTAACAGTGTGAATTCCGATCAGCCGCTCCACGTGTACACGTTTGATTTTGACCAAAACTGTTTGCAAGATAAAACAAACCTAATTAATTGAAAAAAAAGTATAGCAGTCGGCAACAGCAGGAAACTTTTTCAGTTGCGTTTGAAAGTGCAGTTAAACCTGTCTTAAGATGCCACTCAAGAAAAAAGACTAATAATTGGCTTTCAGAGCCAATTATTGCTTAAAACAGGTCAAACGTATTGCAGAATGGAGCATTCTGCAATACTTTCGACCTTCATTAAGCTACCATTTGTCATTAATATCTTTGTTTTGTCTATTTTTGAGTGGCCGCTTAAGGCAGGTTTTACTGTATTATAACTCGGAAAGAAAGAAAGTATGGCCAGGAAAAGCTACCATTACAGAAAACAACGCAACCCATAGCACCGCGAGGAAGGAACACTGAACACCATCATTCACATAATAGCAATAACAGCAACCAGCTCTCTTTTCACCAGCGAGATGATAGTAAAACAAAACAGTGACACAAATGACTGACAATTCTGCACAATCAGCTAGTGGGGGCAACAATGAATCAACTACAACAGAACCAGTGCCTTATAACGGACAGCAGCTGAAACCAGCTGGTCTGGGGTTATAAAGCTCGCATGAAGAATTCCTAACTAAGCACTGCATCATCATTGGAAATCAATCACATTAAATAAATATACTGTGAAAGAACAAAAATCCCTAAAGTTGGGCCATTGTGGGCCTAGCCAAAGACAAGCGCCGGATACTGACTCACTGATGAAAGTATTGCGTCCAGGTCGTAATTGAGTCTGCATTTAAGTATACTATCCTATGGGCTATCCCATTTGTTTGTCCTGCCGTGGTGCTTAATTAAAGGGTCAGAATATGTTTTACAGTTGACAGTTTCGGCTTTATGTTTGGTACGTTACGTATCAGAGTATACATGTGTGCGCAAGTGTTATGATTTCCTTAGGGAGGGCGTGCGGCTGTTCCAATTGTCATTCTTATTAATGGGAAGGAGGTTAATCATTCTATCTTCAACTGTTCGACACGATATTTTTTGTGTGAGGTAAGAGTGTAATTTAGCTGGTGACCAACAGAAGGTACAAGATGGTATGTGCTCACATCGAAGACACAGATCAGTCTGCGCGGATGCTTTAATGAGCGCTCTTTGGGTAGCCAAGGGTCCAATATTTATCAAAACAGAACATTAAGGATCTGATCAGACTGTGGGTCTGCGCAAATTGATCTGAATAATTGCTGTACGCAAATGCCAACAGTAAAGGCTGACCGATTTATGTTTATTAAGGCTGACTAAAGTAACCCTTGGCTAAAAGAGAAACCCAATAAAGTGCGCCACGCTGTAGTAGAATCATTTTGCTTCCAAGAGGGTTTAAAACATCCCATCATTATCTATGAATCCATGCCTGTAGGAATAAGTTTAAAGGTTGAAAGCTTCGAAAAAAGTATCGGCTAGAAATCTAGTATTTATTCTGTATATTCATCTTACATCATAAGAATATATCGTGATTGTGCGGGAGCATTTTGCATCGAGAGGCTTGTCCATGGACGTTATATTACCAAGTATACATCCCTGGCTTGTCAAATGATCACGAGTTACGGATTTTTCTATCCAATCCTCACACAAAAAATTGATTTTTTTTTTCTTGCTCATCATTAGATATGTTAAGAAAGGCTCCCAGAAGTTAATGACATAGCACGATGACGTAACACGATGACGCCACTCTAACGCTACAGCATGTGTAATATAACATGGGTTTGATAAAGAGTTTATCCCATGGTGAAATATCAGATGTCCGTATCCGGTACTCATACGCCCTGAGCCTTTATTGTGGTTTTATACAATAAGAACCATCTTTACATAAATGCGCCAAACTGGTTGCATATGTAGCTTTTACTGTATCAGTCATCACGAACTTTCACACATAGTCGACTAGTGACGTCAATATTGCGTCAAAATGACTTCATGATTTACTGCATTACTTCAGCATACTCGGGAACACCAGAGGACTTATTTTAAGATCAAAATACAATAGTGAACAGGAGCAAAAGTTCATTATTTGAGTGAGAAGTGAATAGAAAACCCCGTTTCGAGGATCGCCGTTTGACATCCCTCGGTAAGCATCGTGATGCCAAACGGCGATCCTCGGAACGGAATTTTCTATCCCACGTTCACACAAACAACTGGGAAACAGATTTACAAAAGTCGATAGACTTTCTTCTGAATCCGTTATTTGTATTTCGAAAATATCTGTATGAGAACTTATTGTATATGTACACATGTTGTTATACAAAAATGAAATTAAAAGTTTAATTTTTTCTTGCACAATGACATGATTACGTTACAATTTCTTTTATTAAAAAAAAAGGTCCATGAATTTCCCTGATACGCTTATATGCGTCATAACATGCCAACTTTATATTAACTAGACAGGCTGAGATAGCACGGGCGAGATTATAAGAATCTATCATGAGTGTGAGGGTAGGATAGAAAAATCACGAGGCTAGCCGAGTGATGACCAACGGTGATCCCGAGGGACGGATTTTCTATCCTACACTCACACGAATAATGGATTCTTAATCTTACCACTATTTTTTTTATCTATTTATTTTAAAATAAGCTTCCAGAAGTCCCTGAATACGCTAAGATGCAATTTCACATGGTGACGTTAGCTGACGTCCTGGATAAGATAGCATCGGCACGATAAGATTTTCTATCCCAGGGTAAAATCTCAGTTATCCCCATCCGGTGGACAAGCAGATTTTTTTTATCCCAGATGTCCAAGTAAAGTATTTACTGGTCCATTTTACAATAAGTACCATTCGCAAAACTGGTTTAAACAGGCCTCCAGATACGAGTGCGTACTGGAAAATTATTTTTCTCTATTTTAAACCAAAACATATGTTGTGGGTACTCAAAAGAACCGTCTCAATGAGACGGTTCTTTTGAGCACTCACAACACATGTCTAAATTGATAGGTTAGGTTACAAGTGCAATTTTAGGTACACAAACTAGCCTTCTCTGGACCTATGTCAGGTTAGCTATTACTATTTCATTTATCACTTCATGTTTGCTTATGACAGCTCGTTCCCTTATCAAAGCCATTGCGATCAAAAGCATTGAGGATTTCAGTGAAGAAATCGAATCTTAAAATATTAAAGCGCATCGGAAGCCCGATGAGGAGAAATTAATTTGAAAGGCATGATGCCATGTATCGAAATTGAATGCGCCGTTTTGATTTTAATAAGCATCCATGTCTGAGGATTATATCTTAAAAGTGGATTGAAATTGAAGTTGTCAATATTTTAAAATAACGCCCTGGTATTGTTATTATCGGTGATTTGTTTGTGTAGGTGATTCACGTCCCCGTCAACAATTGTTCAGTCATATCGGGACGTTTTCTTGTCTTCCTGGGTTGAAAGAGTATTAAGCAGAGGACCAAATGACTGGCTCAAGGACACAACTCGGCGCCACCGGTAAGTCGCGAACTAGCAGCCATTCAATCCCAAGTTTATCTCTAGGGTTAAGTCGGGTTACTTCGGACATCGGGTAAATTCGGACATGCATTTGCAAATAGTGGAAACTGTTTGCTTAGTTAATCTATTTCTTTATTCCATTAATTAAAACATGAAACAAACAAGATCGCTGTCCGAATTTACCTGACGTCCGAAGTTACCTGACTTTACCCTACCAACTGTGCCACCCATTGTTCTTTGAAAATGACCGTTAATTACATTAAACATGCATTTGACATTGCTTACCAATCTAAAATTGTGATGCTTTCGTAGTTTCGTCTTCATAATGTGATTTCATAAACGATGTCGATGCGCTAATAAAAAAAGGCCTCCGAGAACAAGGACAGTAACTGTTGCCTACACGGTTTTCAAATCATCTCCCTTACTCTGAATTTAATGGCAAAGCTGGATCATAATATGAGCCAGTGCAAAATATTTCCAACAATGTGGTATGTGCGATTAGCAAAGCCTCAGACCAGCCTGCGCATACGCGCAGTCTGATCAGAGCCTTTGCTAGTCGCTTGAACATTCTATGACTGTTACATGTAAGCTACTGACCGAACATCATTAAGAGTTTATATGCTTAACATGAGGCAGCACGGGCACATATGAGTCTACACTTGTCAAAGTGCCACATTGCGTGAAATCACACGCTCAGGCTCATATAATCAACTGACCTTCTTGTGCAGGCCCCGTGATTAATGTAGATTAATCAGTATCTGGTGCCAGAAGGAATGTGTGGAAAGCAAATTGGACGGACAGACGGACTCACACAGTGAGTATAGTGCACACCTGTGGGTCGTGCAAAATTTCGAACTCAAGTCCGTTTAATATTGTTCTTATTGATAATTTCGAACTGCATATTTTTTCAATGCATCATAGATTTTGTGACTTCCGGCAGTTTTCTTCGTTTTAAATTCTTACAGCAGCATTTTCATCTTTTTGTATACCAGTGGCTGGACAATGTTACATGGATACGAATAAATATGCAATTTTATCCAAATATAACATGTTCCATGTGGTTCAAGATGTTCCATGTGGTTCAAGAGTTCTGAGCATTTTAACTAACTGACCACGACAGCAGCTAAGAAGGGATATTATACATGCCAATGACATGGATACGTATGCAATCTTTGATCAAAATATACCAAAGGGTTAAGAGTTATAAGTATTTGTACTAACTGCTAATGGTTGGACGGACAGACAGACAGAAAGCACATTCTGATCAGGGCGATAATTGTTCGCATAAAAGAAACGGTACTTTTTCTGGAAGCGATCTTTAGGAAGTGTTTAGATTGCAGCATAAAAACTATGAATCTTTTTCGAGCGACACCACAAATGTAAACGAATGTTACGAATGTTAACCTTAGCATGATGAATATGTTTAAGTACTGCACTCTTCCCTAATCATTTAATCCCGTTGACATCAAGCATTCCAGTTATACGCGTGTAAATTAGAAACAAAGTAATAAAGTTTGTGGATCCTAATCAATTGGCTTCGGCAGAAGCCAACCGATCAGGATCTACACTATTATTTAAAGAGGGTATATCCGTGGCCAGCGGGACAAGGGTTAATATAGGTACATCGCAAGCAAGAACGATGTATCTTTTTTCTCTTATTATTTTCTATAGAGAAGAAGGACTAAATGACATGATGTTTATTATTTCTAAATAAATTATGCGTAATCCAGACGCCTAATTGATCAAACATTGATGAAGGATTAACCTTTAACATGCTGGAAGACTGATATGGATCTACACTGTTTTTTAAAGAGGGTATATTCGGGGCAAGCAGGACATGGGTTACTATAGGTACCTTGTAAGCAGTAACGATGTACCTTTTTTATCATTTTTTTTTGTAGAGAAGAACTTAAAACTGACATGATGTTTATAGTTTCTAAATAAAATATGCGTAATCCAGACGCCTAATTGATCAAACATTGAAGAAGATGCTGTTTTTTTATGTCAGCTGATCTTTTTCAAGAGTACCTTTGCAACATTTTTCAAACGTTTTTCGTTGCATTTTTAGGCCTGAGAGTGTATATTTAGTTATTCTAATGAAAACAAAATATTTCAGGGAGGTGGGTCCAAGATTATCCAGGGGGAAGAGGTCCTAATGCCTATTACTATAGAATCCTGTAGTATTTGTGATTTTCCAGGGGTTTTGGATCCCTTCTACCCCTCTAGATCTGCAAATGTGTCTCAAAAAGTAAGTGAGCATAATCAGTAAATACAACAATCACAAACTGCAGACAAACCCACGGCACCACAAGAAAGAGCCACGGAACATTTATAGTAACAACACATCTGTAAGACAATAAAAGCAAATTAACCAGCTTTCTCTTCCTCTTCAAGATGATTGCAGAACTAGAGAGGACACAAAGTACTGCATAATGCATAGCAAACCAAAGACATACACAGAACTCCCACAAATATGGGAAGTACATTAAACAATAGATCAATAACAACAGAACCACCGCCCTAGAAAGGACATCAGCCTAAGCCACCATGGGGCTTAAATACATTTCACAGACGCAAGAGTACAACAAATACACTGGGTAAAATTCTACCATGCACCTACCAGCTTAGCAAAAGCATAGGTCATGAAATCAAATTTGGTGATATAGCTGTCATGTAATTATCAACAATTTGCCATACAGTGGAAGGTATTTTAATACTGACTGGCAGTTTGAGATGTTTAAAATAGGAAAGCCAAAGGACATGATTCTTGTTTAGTGTATTTTTCAAAATATGTTTCATAAATTTAAGTAACATATGTTGTAGGTACACATTGAAATTGCCTCATAGAGACAAATTCAATGTGCACCTACAGCATATGTACTTTCAATAAATGAGCGTTTTTCACCATAAAACAGGGTTTTCACAAAATTCTCAACTACTTTTTATGTTTCAGTGTAATGAACATGTAGAAATGAATAAGTTTTTGTGTAGTTTGGCATGCACCTGTATGACAATAATAGATAGCCATTTTTATGTTATTGCCAACTTATTTTAGATGTTTCATTGGAATGAAATGCTAACTTGGTGGTTGTCTGGTTGTAAGAGAACATCCAAAGTCAAGCAACCTACAGCGCACAGGCATAAGATGATCACTAGACCATAGACGGCATAATACAACCACACCACAAAGATAAAACACTAGCTGTCACACAAATGAAGCAGCAACAACTAATGAATTAACGTCAACAAAGCCACCGCCTTAGAACAGACATCAGCCTAAGCCACCAGGAGAAGGGAGGCTTAAATGCATTTTACTTGCGCCAAATCTTCACCCTAGATCATGTTGTTGTTAAAATACAAAATTGTTTAGCTCACATGGAGGCTTCCTAACTAATGAAATGCATCATCACACAGAAACGGGGCAAAGATCAGGAATCGATACAATCAAGCACCACACCTGACCCTGGATACCGGATACCTATGGGAAAGTGACAACTTCACAATTAGACATCACAAACGAGAACCAGGAGATCAGCCCTTTCCCAGCAGGTGACCACAAGGCATCAATAAACAGACATGCACGAAAGCATAACAAAACAAGACATAAATAACATTAATGATCCACAAAGAAGCACCGCTTTGGAACGGCCAGTAAAGCTATTTTACTGGAGGGCTTAAACCGGTTTCATGGCGCGCCAACCCCACACTTAGTTCAGATGTGGATCAAGATACATAGATGTTTGGTTTGCATGAAAGACCCCTAACTTATCAATGCATCATCTCCTAGATCATATAAATCAATATATAAAAAGGAGATAAATCAAAGATAATGACTCAACAGAAAATAAAACTAAACTGAATACCGGAGCAAAAGAAATCCAACAGAATAACACACTATGATGATAAAAAGAAAATGGCTTATCACTCACAGATAGTCAGAGCTAAAGAAAACCTCAAGTTGTGCTACGGTGGGTTCAGCCAACGACAAGCATCAGGCACCAACCAACGGATTAAAGCTTTACACCCGGGCCGTCAATATGGCTGAGGCCTGACAACCGTCGTGCAATTAAAGAGGAAACCTAATAGCTATAAACCGTGACTGGGGTCACAACCAGGCGTGCAGACTGTTGCATGATATTCATGATGTATCCCACTCTTTTATAACGTTTAATAATCTTTTTAAAGGACCTCGGACAGTCTTAATGAAGGATTGCCCATAAAATGACCAGAGAAAAGTTTCAAAGAAAATGATATTTTTTCAATGAAAAAGATAGCAGGTTTAACCCTCGAATTATCCACAAAAGCCTTTTTTATTATTGGACAAGTACCAATTGAAAAATATTGGTAGAAACTCTGTTTTTGCTATTTAAGATATAGAAAATAGAAAAAAAAGTTTTTCCTAAAGTGCTCCCCCCGTGACCAAAATAATCCTTTTGCATACAGTTGTTGTTTCACATTTCACACACCATATGAGAACGGCATGATTGGTCACGGGGGTGGGGGGGGGGGGGGGCGGACGCTGTCAAATTGCTCAAAAACACTTTATGATAAAAACTTATTAGAAACTTATTTTATACAAACCTGTAGGTAAATATCAATTTACAGTGGCATGAATCAAGGCTTTAGTTATAAGTGCGAACCAAGTAATTAATTGTCTCATTTCTCAACCAAACATAAGTTGTGGGTTCTCAAAATAACCGTCGCAATGAGACGGTTCTTTTAAGCATCAACTTATAGAATAAATATGATGTTTTAGAAAATGTTAACAATATTACGCTCAAAAACCCTGTTTATCTAGACTATGATTTATACAGTATTCAGATATGATACACCTCAGTGCGCAAGTCAAACTGGTTAAACTTGAAACATTACAGGTAATAGTCAAAAGTCATTGACAACACACTTCTTTAGATGAAACAATGAAATCTTCTCAATCCGGATTTTATAAAAACGCATAGCTTTCGTCTCAAGTTCTATGCCTCAAATATAATATTTACATGACTGTATTTAAAGGAAAATTCGACGAAACTTTGACTTCCTGTGAAATAAAATTTGGTCATAAAAATACCCCACACCCCTAAACCCTTAAGTCCTGGCATACTTATGCAATATTTTCATTTTTTATTTTGCTAGGTGCACTAAATGTAAGGGTTTGAGCACAAAAATATAGTTGTCAGTTATGCAATAGCCTAGCCACAGGCTGTCAGAATTTGGACAAATTGAATAGGAAACTGTCCTAGGTACATGAGCACATAAATTAGGCTGTCCAACAATTCTTATAAATTTATAAACTAAATCGCCATAAAGTACAGGTTCTGATATGTCTTGTTGCAGAAGAGTCTTTAAGCAAATATTGTATTTAGCATTCAATTCTGAGTGTCGGTAATACAATTTATAAAAAGCTTTAGGGAGTTTATGGTAGCCATAACCTTGTTCTAGTAACTTAGAAGTCAAAACTTTATTTCTATTGATTAAGTCATCAACACGAGAACAAACTCTTGCAAAATGAATAAGTTGCGAAATGTATACACCATAGGAAGGGGAGCGAGGAACATCTCCATGCTGTAAATCCAGCAATTTCGGCGAGCACGCACTTAAATGTATATCCCCCTATGAGAAACCTATTGATATATATCAAATTGAAGGGAATGATGTGTAGGTCAATATCAAAGCAAACCGATGAGCCAGAAACAGAATCTACTATTTGTGTGAGGATGGCACAGAAAACTCATCACTCGACAAGCCTCGTGATGCCAACCGGTGATCATCGGGCCGGTTTTTCTATCCAATCCTGTTCTCATTTTCTCCATTTGGAATGAAGGCTGACCGACCGAGGTTCCATTTTATGTGTTTCATTTTTCTTATCTTTATAAATTGGATATTGAATTAACTGCAGAGCGGCACATTATTAAGCCCTCCATAAGTTAACTTAATGTCGATTTAATTAGAACAGATTCCTGTTTCGCATGTCAATGCTAAATATAACTTTGGCTACGCTAATGGCAAATGACAAACCGCAAGAAATACATGGCTATGGAAGGAAATATAAATATTGAGCATATAATTATATTGTCAGAATTTGTCTTACAAAAATATTACTTTAGGGGCATTTTATGGATTCAGAAGCCCCATATTATTCAACTCTTGTACCACATAAAGAGACCAATCCGTCTTGTCAAGAGCCTTTGTAAACAATTTATGAACTGAAACAGGTGTTTCAAGGGGTTGTCATAATTATTTTCTGCTTAAATATAGATTGCAGCACAATTTGGATTTGGCTCATCGATAATCATCTGAAAATGACTCATTAGTTATTTTTCTGAATAATTTATGAATGTCCATTCATAGTCACGGGAATTATTGCAAAAATCACATTTTGAAAATTGGACTTTTTTACAAATTACTTTTAGGGAGATTTCACGCCTAAACAGGGTCCAACAGGACTTCAAACCATAGCTATTTTTGCGATTGGATGCTTATAGTCGCATATCCCACTTTTACAACAAAAAGTCAAAGTCGTGATCTGACGCCAGTGTGTGAATAAAAGCTGGCACCAACTTTGCTCGAATTTACATGTGTATCAAGCTGAAATGAAGCATTGTCCGTTTTCATATTAAAAGTTAGAGTGGGCCATAAAAGGAAAAAAATAAGCCTCTGTTTTGTCACTTTCTCATACCATCTACAATTGTTCTGAGGCATATCTCTAAATTTGATAAGCTTCTGGCAGATAAATGGATTATAGTTGACAGGTTTATCAGCGCAGTGACCATGTTGCTGATCAGCCTAATCAGGTCATTGGTCTTATCTAATCTGCCAATAGCTAAGCTCCGCCCACTTACTGTCTCATATTGAAGTCACTCCCCTGCCAAGGGTCCAGGTTCAGGCCTGTAAGTAATTGTTATACCATGGGTTGTCCGCCTGTACGTGGAGATAATCCACGAGCTTTAGCGAGTGGATTATCTTACGTACAGGTGGACAAACATGGTATAACTATTTTATACCACCTACATCAGTGAAGGCCTTGCACATCACGAGATAGTTCATGCTAAAGCTGATTAAGGTGGTATAAGTTGAATTATATCCGCTTTGTAAACTTCGACAATTTTCTTCAGTTTGACTATATTTGCTTCTGACTCAAATAAATCACAAATCATAAACAATCATTAATTGTAATAGGGGGTCCATTTGCTAGATAGCGGTGTTATTATTGGTTAATTTCACAGACTGAATGTCGCGCAAACTTGTTATAAATGCAATTTAGCCCCAAAATAAGATGTAAAATGTTGACACACAGTCTGCCTTATTTAAAAAAATAAATGCAAACTGTATTTTCCTACCTTTGTTTTGAAACAGAAATCACCAAACAGCATTTGTAATTATTGTATGTAACCAAATTATCACTTGAATTATTGCACACAGTTAAGAGGTGAATAAAAGCTCACACAGCTAATGGCATAAGGTTCATAATTTAGCACCGATCGCTTAAGCAAAAAAAAACTGATGAAATTTTCCAAGCCATTTTCCAGACAATGCCGTACGTGTACACTATGAAGTCGTGCTTATATTAGTCTGTTTCCTATATTTTGACAAATGAATGCAAAAATATTTGGCAATGCGTTTCACTAGTGTTTAAGTGGAGATTTAAATACCATTTTTGTTCAAAGTGTTTTATTTGTTCTGTTTTGTTTGGGTTTGATGCTTTACGTCCCAGTCAATTGCTAAGTTCATGTCGGGACGGTCAGTTCACCTAACCACACTTTTGACTAAGCGGTTAACCAGTACTTCGTGCACATACTTTCGCTTATTCAAATTGTGTCAAGCCGCTGGCTTTTAAGATATTTCTTGTTAAAGTTACTTCATTTTTATCATGTCTGTCGACCATGTCCGTGTCCAGAGGGGGGACTAGAGGGTCCGGGCCCCCTTGAAAATACAAGCTATATGGGTTTCTATAGATATAAGCATTTGGACCCCCCTCCCCTGGAAAAAAGTTGGACCCCCTCTGATAATTGGAAAATAATAGTTTCCTTTGAAGTGACCATTGAATACACTCTGTAAAACTGTAAAATAAGTTGAGGACTATAAACGAAAAAACTAAAAGAAAAAAAAAACGTTGTCAGAGCTGTTTTTTTGGCAGTTTGGCCTGGACCCCCCCCCCCCCCCCCCCTGGCAAAAAAATCCCTGGATCCGCTTATGGGACTCGAGAAGTGAATGTTGTGGGCGTTCAGAGTATAATCTATATATTGACACTAAAGAAGTACAACATATTCGACACTATGCGCAATAGCTATCTCAAATGAATATGAAAACAGTGAAGCGACCTTTTCCCAGGTTGCCTCTTATATCAATTCTAGCAGTAAGTTTATTCGGAAATCAAATTTATATATGCACCAAATGAAATTGCGCATCTCAAACGCTGCAGGCTTAGACATCTGTAATGTCCCAGTAAAATCCATTTGTCTGCCTTTCGCCTTGATCGGACGGACAATGATTTTCTTGTTACAGACACAATTCTCATGTTTATTTCTTCTAAAAGGTGCCTAACTCAGTTACCTCTTTGCCTACTGTGTACTTTTCATGCTTTTTTTGTCTTCCGCTGATTTTTTGAAATCATTTTTGTTTGAAAAATTCTTTCACTAACACATCAGAGTGTCAAACAGTTTGGATTCAGATCAGGCCCGACATTTTGTCAGGCCTGATCTGAACCCAAACTGTTTGCAAAGGTTATCAGCAGACGCCAATAGCAGGAACAGGGTCAAGGCAATTCACTTATTTCATCTTCAGAAGTGGACAAATCTATTTTGCAGTTTAAGTGTTTTAAGCGGAATTGTGGCTGCAGGCAGATTCAGTTAGTGAAATCGTCGTCTAAATTCACTAGAACACCGCTTTTTAAGACCACTTGTACGGCTCCTCCAAAGTGCTTCTATTAGTCGCTTGTTTTTTTTTTTGTTTTTATAGTGTTGTAGGGCTTATTTGCATAGTTAAAGCCTCCAAATAAGACCGAGATGCTCCCAATGTTTTGTGGGGCTTTGTGTTTGGTCCTTGGCTCGTTGTGCAGTACATGCAAACCAAATATCTATATGTCTTGATCTACATCTGAATTAAGGGTGAGGTTGGCGCCGTGAAACCGTTTTAAGCCCTCCATCAAAATATTTTACTGACCGCTCCAAGGCGGTACTTCTTTTGTGGATCTTTTATGTTTTTTCTGTCTTGTGTTTGTTATGCCTTTGTGCGCGTCTGTTTATACGTGCCTTGTGGTCACCTGCTGGTGAAGGGCTGACCTCTAGGCTCTCGATTGTAGTATAACTGTGATTTTGTCACTTTCCCATTGGTATCCTGGGTCAGGTGTGGTACCTGATTGTATCGATCCCTGATATTTGCACCCTTACTTTCTTTGAGGGCTTTGTGTTTGGTCCTTGGTTCGTTGTGCAGTACTTAGTGTCGTTTTAAGTTTTGCAATAATCTAGCCGGGGAAGAGATAGCTGGTTGCTTTACTTTAATTGCCTTTTGGTGTCATGTTAGAGTGATCTGTATCTTTTCCATATGGTGACTTGGGTTAGGCCGCAGTGTGTGATTGTGGTATTTCCTGGCCATACTCACTTACTGTTCTGTGTAATTGAATATATACTCAACAAAAAAGTTAAAGAAATTGTGTTTGATGAGCTATGACAAAACATCTAGACGGATGGCTGAGAATGGATTTGCTCCCCCCCCCCCTAGGAAAATTTGCAAATATATCCAAACTTGTAGAGAATTGAAAGCCGAGTCTTTTAAGAGATGTTTGCACTCTGTGCTCCGGGGCGTTATTCTGTAAGAGCCTGTAACATACGTTACTTAATCACTCTAAGAAAAAGTAAATTGAAAGTTTGGGCTACAAATTAAAGACATTAAAATATTTATTTTTAAAAATCATTCATATAGTCTGCATACTGGATATCTTAACTACGTATGACAGCCATTTGAACAAAATTGCGGCTTCCTAAGATGGCATATGCGTTACATAAATTAGATCACCCATTAAAATTTGCAAGTGTGGCTAACATCATTTACATTCACAATCTCTCTGTGTGTTTTGCAAAATGTTTTAACCATGTCTGACTATAAAGTTTGTTTCCCTAGCTTAACCATTTTTTTCTGAAATAAGCAATTAAAAAACCCTACCCCTACCCAGTTTTAAGGTGAAATGTTTGGTATTAAAACTAAAGTCAAAATAGTTAAAAAATGTTTGCAGTTGATGAATGGGTTTCATTGTTTGGGATTTATTTGTTTATATGAAAAAACTCATAAATCTGCAAGTTTGTTGCAAAATTTTTAATATCAGAGGCTGTAACATATGTTACCTGATGAAATAAATGGGCAAGCTCATTGTCTATACGTAAGATATGCCTAAAATGCTTTAATCTCCTCGAGGGATTTTGCAAATATCCTTTTTATAGTACAACTCAAGCTGCATCGAATAAGGGATGTTTGCACTCTCTGTGTTGGGGCGTTAGTCTGAAACAGCGTGTTACATGCGTTACTATATCAAATAAAAGAAATGTTGTTTGAAAGTTTGAGCTAAAATTGTGAAAAAAACTTGCAGCTGTTGAATATCTTACATTGTTTAGGGATTTTAAGCTGGCTCCTATGATAAAGACTTATAGATCTGCTAGTTGTCATCAAGTTTTAAAGATCAGAGAGCGTTACATATGTTAGCGTGATAAGTAAAATCATCAAACAGTATTTTGACATCAAGCTGAGTAAGGGCCTGCTCCATCCTAATCCCCTTTGGAATTCTGCAGACAAATTACATCTTATGTAACCATTCAAGGTGCATTTAATAAGAAATGTTTGCACTCTGTAAGTCGGGGCGTTAGCCTGTAACAGCTTGTTACATATGTTACTATATCAATTTGAGAATAAGAAATTTGAATGTGTGAGCTACCAAAAGAAGACATTAAAATTATCTAATAAATTGACATTCTTATAGTCGTTATACTGGATGTCTTTACTACATATGGAAGCTGTTTGACATTAATACGGCTAACTGTGGTGTTATGTGCGTTACATGAACCTAATTATAATTTAAAAGCTATAATTGTGGCTATCGTCATGTAGTTAAACAACTACTATGACTAATGGTTTCAAACTGTTTTATTAGATTATACAAACATATACTCAATTGATGAATAGGAAAAACCAAGTTTGCTTTTCTATCTTAAATATATTGTCTTATAGGAGCTAATACACAGCCCTACTCCCAGTTTTACAGAGAAGCGAATTTTGTTATTACCGTTTAAGTAAAACACATGAAAGCGATTACACCATGTGGATATTTTTCATTTTCTTGGTCTGTCTTGCTCATATATCTACAAGATGTCATTAAGTTAAAGATCAGGACACTTAATGTGTACTTATAAGTCTTTGGTGCCAAAACACTAGAAATTATATTCATTTCTGTTTATCAAGCCCATGGACTGGTGTTACAGATGTTATCAATGACCTTTTGGCCACATTTCCTAATACTGTGCATATAATGCTAAATATAGAGCCACAAATAGAAAAGTTAGTTTTACATTTTTACAAGAAAATACAATAAATGAAATGGTCCAAACTATTTCTCATCGATTTAACACTCATGTTAAACGTTTGTCGTTGTCTGCTTCTGTGGTAATCATTATTGTCAGACGCCTCCTTGCAACTAGTAGAATCATCACACAATATTTCAATCATTTACTGTTATTCAATTTTACCACCAGTCCACTCAAAATTGATGAGCCATTATCAACTTTCAAATTTTGCCATTTATGGCTTGGAACATTTGGAAACTGATATGAATTCCTAATAGTTGGCTCTTTGAGTATGTGTTTCAAGTGATACTCTGCAAGTAGGAGAAAGACTAAAGCTTTACAAGGATGAAAATATGCCATTAAGAGCAATGAGTACCTGGGCTGATGTACCTTGATATTTCTGTGATAAAGAATCATATCTTAGCTGGTTAATTTTTATAAATGTAGCCTTTCCTTACATGCAACCCACATATTTTCATCTAATAATGTCTCTGCACTTATTATCTTTCTCCAAGCATTCACAAACTTATTTGAAGTCTTAGTACTTCTGAAGTGCTGAAACCGAGGTAACTCTTTCTTTTCAGATAAACGAACTAGATGTATCACAGCAGGTAAAGCAATGAAATGCAGGATGAACAGAGCGCAAATTAGACCCTTTCAATTCAATGATTCACTAAGTTTCTAAGATAAGAGCGCTTATTAAAGGATGTTACATAATTATATAACTCGTCAAAATAAATGAGCAAGGGCATTGTCGTGACATCTTTTTTGATTACACGGTCAGAGGCAAGTGTTTTCAATTTCAGTGTTTTCAATGGATCATGAAATGAGGCACCTTATTAACTTGTTTACTCTGTATAAATCATCCATAGAGCATAATATAGAACTACTGGTTATCCCATTCTACCTATAGTCCACTTTCCTTCTTGTGAATGCAACAGCTAATGATACGGCTGCAAAACCTGATAAATCATAGGTTTTACATTATTTTAAGACATGCTTCAATGTACTGACATCAAAAAACAACCAACTGCAAACATAATTGATGGTAATGTCCAACTTCATATTCTTTCTCTTATACCAGATAACTTTCAAGATGTAACAGAAATTGTTCCAGACGGTCTGCCAAAACCATCAAGAGTCAACATTGTAACTAAAGAAAACTTATAAAGTTCTTCGGGCGCAGCAAAATAGTATTGATCTAAGACCTGAGGACTTAAGCACCAAAATACTGGATAGGTTCCATGGCAAATGATGCAAAAAACAGTCTATCAAATTTCTGTTTGACCAATGTCAGAAATCTTAAAGTATTCTTAGAGGTACATGGTAGAGACATAGATTTTGCAATATCAGAGCAAAGTTATCATTTGACTAGCACGAATGCAGAGACAGCTGCAGTTAGATTGTTCTTGCCACTTCACAGGAAGAGATATATACCAGAGTCATACTCCATTGTACGCATATATGTGAAATGGCATTAAACCCATATTTAATCAGGTGTTCGATCCCATGACACTGACATGCTTTTTCTGCTTTTGAAGAATGCTAAGGATTCAAGTTTGGCTGAGTCAAGTTGTTTGACGCTGGTACTGGCAACAAATACAAAGAAAATTAAGTCTTTTGATGGCTAAAGAGGAGGATCACACAAAATGCTTATAAGTGATGTTTGTCATAATTACCAATTTTAAAAAGTAATCTTAATTAATGTAACACATAAAACACCATAGGAAGCTGTATATTTGTTAAAAAATCTTTTCTTATGTTACAAAGGTATTCAGCATGCAAACTACATAAATAATTCAAATAAATAGATAGTTTTATGTCTTCTTTCTGTTTCTCAGACTTCCAATTCATTTATTCTTAAATTGATATGGTAACATACGTATCATACCATTACAGGCTAATCCCCTAGTTAATAGAGTGCAAACATCTCTTATTTGATGCAGCTTGAATTGTTCTTTAAGATAGAATATGTCAGCACAATTCCCAAAGGGGTGGAGAGGAACAGGATTGTACTCAGTTTGCAATTCTTATACAATGCCATGATTCTACTGGTTGTAATGAAATGGGTGATTATTTTGCAATAGAAGCAGACACAATGATAGACATTGTGAGGGTGACTTGAATAAAGATTGTTTTTGAATAATTTATTTAATAGGAATATTTATTAAATTGTGTCATTTAAATGAGAACTATTATTTTCTATCTATATGTCTATATATTTTAATGTTATAGGCATTAGGAAATATGTGATTAAAACGGCTATATATAACATAGGTACACAATTCCATGGGCTTGTTATCAGAAATGACTGTAATTACTAAGACTAAGGCACCAGAGGCTAGAGATTAATAGGAAAGCATGTGAAAAACGGTATTTTTCTGAAATATCATCTCTTACTTCCAAGAAAAATTTCCTAGCCCATTCATTATGCCATGCAACATACGTTACATACTTTAATAAGTGCTCTGATCCTGATGTCAAACTTGCAAATGTATGATTCTTTATTGCATTAGCAAGACAGTGCCAAAAATGTAAGATATCCACGAGCGTCAAATATTTTCATATATTTTTCTTCAATTATAAATACCAAAATTGGATACTTAAATTTGGGGTAATGGTTGTTTAATAGCTCATATAAAACAATGTATTTGAGATAGAAAAGCAAACTTTGTTTTTTTTCTATAAGTCAAATGAATATTTTAGTAAACTAAGATTTAAAACACTTGTAAAAATGCACAAATCGTCTGTAAAATGAATGATGTTAGTCATGATTTCAACTTTCACAGGGAAATTTAATCTATGTAACGTATATAACACCATTGAAGGCTGTAATTTTGTTTAAAATGCTGCTTTCATGTAGCTTAGGCATCCAGCGTGCAAACTACATAAAAAATTTGAATAATTAGATGGTTTAATGTCTTCTTTCTGTAGCTCAAACTTTCATTTTGATTTTTTCCTTAGTTTGTTACAGTAACATATGTAACAGGCGGACAGAGACTAACGCCCCGGAGCACAGAGTGCAAACATCTCTTAAAAAGATGCGACTTGAAATTTTCTTCAAGATAGGATATGTCTGCAAAATTCCTTAAGGGGGGAGCAGGACCATTTTTAGCTCCAGATGCTTAATTTGGGTGTGTAGCACATATAGTGGCTTAAAAAATCAATATCAAAGTTGACTGGTCTTCACATCATTTTTCGCAAAAATTCCATATTCTGGTCAAACATGGGTTTTCATGCACTAACGTTTGCCTTGTCCCTCGGTATATGTTAAAAACCGAGGGCGACATACCTGGTGGTTATAGAGGGAACTTGATCTTGATCAGTCAATCGTACATGGATGAGGTGTTGAGGCCTGTTGTCATGCCTTTCCTGTGCCAGAACTAGTGCAAGTTACATACCTAGGATGACAACGCCAGAACACATCTCGCCAGAATCAGCAAAATTTCTTTCATCAGAACAATATGTTGTGAGCATTGACTGGCCAGCGCTCATCAAACATGTCTACAATTGAACATTTGAAAGACATTTATAGCCAGAGGGCCCGACGCATAATGCTGGCACCAAGAATCCTCCAGGCTCTTAATACGGCGTTACAGGAGGAGTCGAGGCTGATCCCTAGGTACCAAATCACAAGAATTATTCGGAGTATGCAAAACCAGTGCAAGTCCTAATTTCCAGCTGACGGGGGATACACTCGTGACTGAATGCATTCGCATCTTCAAGGCTATCATGTTAATTTATGTGACATTCCAAGGAATTGCATTTCAAGTTTTGAAAACTTACAGCTTATTCATGTGGTTTGCGTCAATAAAGGGAATACTCTGTAGACATTTTTTATTTTTTGCGAAAAATGACTTTGACCCCTAGGCTACTTGGCACAGTGCCACATCAAGGGTATTAGAGTTAGCAAACTAAAGGCAGCATCTTTTCAGCCGATAAAATGTATCTAAACAGATAAATACAAATTGAATAATTGTTTGCTTCGGTGTTCTTTTGATCCATGGTTTTCTGAGATTTCCTTATTTTTTGTTGAATATGTATTTTTTAATTCAGTCCACAGAATAGCAACACAAAATTTCCAAAACAACAAATAATGTCAATGCTATTTAAGCACCCCATTACATAATTATGTAGAATCAGATACTATTCATGTTAATTACACTATTAAATATTTGAATGCATGATTGCCAAACTTAATGTCACAAGCTTAATCAAGATTACTTACTGTTGGTTTTGACAGCAGTTTGTTATTTGTGACATTTGCATATCGCGTGAAATGATAATTATTGTTTCATTATTTGAATATGAAAACGGCTGCTGCGAATTTCAATATCTCAACTTCCGTTTTTATAATTGTTTTGATAATAGCTAAATGTCGCCTAGCGACTCCCATATGCTTTAATAGGTACTTGTTGAAAAATGCTGAAAATGTTCAGACTTTGATGATAACAAGCATATTAACAGCACAATAAATGTTCTGTTTATAGAGAGGTGTGCATACTTGTCATTAAGCGATGAATGTGTACTGGACTAGTCGCAGAAAATTGACAACCCTGAGAAAGTAGACTGTTTATGTTATCATATGAAGCTGCATAGTCTGTAACTTTTGATCTTTAAATTTTAGAAATAATGTTCCTATTTTTCAAGAACACAGTAAAAGTACTCAAATTCAGGTAAACATTTTACCTTTTTCGTAAATCTTAAAGAGACCATGTCTATAACTATAAAACATTTTTCGAAAATTTTATTTTCTTTTGAAATCATTTGTAAAAACAGAGTTAAGTTATGTTTTCACAATATAAATGTTCAGTACAGCTAAAAACTGCATGCAAACGTGAATTATCTCATAAAAACATGTGTTTTTACTCTTGTAAGTAATTATTTACGTCCCTCCAATAATTCTAGACAGTTGATTTTTACCATAAATGCTGTTGTTTTGATAGCGATAATTTATTGAGATTTACAAAATATAAAGGTTTACCTGAATTTGAGTATTTTTACTGTATTCTTAAAAAAAACACAACTTTATTTCTACAATTAAAAGATCAAAAGTTACAGGCTATTCAGCTTTAACAAATTATCACTATCAAAACAAACGCATCATAAAGTTAATTTACCAGATAAATAATACTTCATAATAATTCATAGCTCTAAACAGTGACGTATATAAGTCACTGCTCTAGATAACCAAACGTTTTAAGCGTAAAATTGTGAATATTTACTTTACCATCAGTGTTAACATATGCTTTGGAAGCTCACTGAAACGGTTCTTTTGCGGGCCCACAACATACGTTTTGGTTGAGAATATGAAAATTAATGTTTAGTTACGTAGTCATGACTAATCACTCAGATACATAACCACCAAAAGATAAAACAAAACAAAAATACTTGAAGCAGTCATGCCTTGTCAAATATAACCTGTTTGAGTCTTCAAATTCTGGGATTATGTATTTTTCATGATCATATTGGTATGGCTCTTAAAAATTATGCAATACACTTCAGTATGTATCATATATAAATTCGTAGGCAAGGTCATTGATGATCAGAATACAAGCTACATGCTGAGGTAAAACAATGATTTAATTTTTTAGGTTGCAAATTTGACCATGACCTATATAATTTCAGACATGACCTAAACAAGTTACTTTCTGTAGCCTGACATTGAAAGCATTGTTGGAAAGCTTGAGGCACAATTGAATTCTTCAAGTGATATATATTTTAAGCTAAATGCCCGGATATTTTTGATGCCTTCATAACTTTATACATTACCAGCAGTCTAAGACACGCTAATATTTTCTCAAAATGATGTAAAACAATACCATAGCTTTATATCGATTATCGTGGTCATCGTTGTCAAAAAGCAATTAAGAGATGAGTAAAATAGTGCTAGCCGTTGCCTGCTAGAAGGGACTTTATTGCATTGAAAGAACCATCCAGCATTATAAAACGTCAGTAGGAATTATCCCATGTTGTCACATAGGGGTCCATGTCTTCTGGAGTTTGTGAACAACAGAGGCGCAGACCAGCCTGCGCATCCGCGCAGACTGATCGGCGCATTTGTTATTAGCTTATTGGAAAGAATCATATCTAGACTTGCTTCAAGAGATATTTCAATTTTCTAGCTAGTCTCTGAAGTCAAAGTTAATTGTATCCACCCAGCCGAGTAAGACGTTTATTGACCGATTTGGGCTTTCATCTCGTTAATCTTTCATGTGTGCGGCCAATGAATGCTCTGGCGAGACTACGTAGTTGCACGAGCTCACGTGGAGATTTGCTGCTCACGTAAATGATACGTTATATCTAACTATTGGTTTGTTCAATATATTTATTTCCGGAATGTTACGCCATGTCATCTAGATCTAGATGAGGTCACTAAGAATCGACATATGTCGGTGCCAAGAATTATCTCAAATTAGACTCATTCAAGGTTTTCGTTATCCGCCAATGATCCCAGCCAAAAAGCCTCAGACGAAGAAATGAGCCGTGACATGTGATTTCCAACAATGTGGTATTTTGACAAATGTAGACTCAGACGAGCCTGTGCAGGATCTTTAAAGCTTAGAAACTCCAATTGGTGTTCGGTCAGTAACTTAACACTCATAGAATAATCAAGCTACTAGCAAAGGCTCTGATCAGGCTGCGCGTATGCGCAGGCTGATCTGAGGCTTTGCTGGTCGCACATACCACATTGTTGGAAATCTCATGTCCCCGCTCATTAATAAATTGAAGCCTAATAATTACATCTTATCAATATACATTTAATTGGGAAACTTATCAAACTATTCTAAGAAGTTTTTGAATTGTATTTTTGCTTACTGACCAGGGATGGACGTACTGAATCTGGGGTACCCCTCCTATTTTTAAGCATATTATATCCTTTGATTATTGTGACCTTTTATTATGGATGACAAGAAAATTGAAGTTTCATGCAACGTCTGTTGAGACAAATCTATTTTTACCTGGAAGTACATCGTAATGTACAGTTTGAGAGCTCTAGAATTTGACTTATGTTGTAGATACGTCTTTGCATAGTGAACGCTCCTACTGTTTCCATAGATGTCTTGTGGACCATATTCTTTCCTTTAATAGTAATCCTCATTCTCCTACGCTGAGTTATACTCTACCATTCAAAAGTTGGCTTTTGATGATGCGGATACCAACATTATACATGTAAGGGTGTGTATCCATTTATTGTTTATTATGTAACTGAATTCTAAAGTATACTTTGCGGTTTCATTTTTTGGCGATTTTTGATTTTACCGCCAATATCGCGGATTAAGATACCCGCAAAATATAAGTGTTTTACAGTATTATGAATACCTAGACCACGTGACATTCATCCCTCCAATCTGAAATTAGTCCTCGAATCTCTGGGTACAGAAATCAGGAAGACAAACAAAGTAATGTGACCAGCTTTCTCTTCCCCAGCAAGATGATTGCAAAAACTAGAAAGGAGACAAAACAATGCACAACGAAACATCGAAACAACACAGAATCCCACAATTGGAGCAACAATCAATGATAAAATCAACAACGGACAGCAGCCACAGCCACTGGGGTGAGCTTAAAGACATAAATTCCTGTCAAGTAGATGGCATAAAAGGATTAACTGATAAGGTGCAGTTTAAGAATCTCATTGGACTTGGGGGCCTCAAGAGGGGACTTACCTGCATAAAACCAATTTCCCTCACTTAGATAAATATCATTTTTATCAGAACATACATAGACCCTTCATGGGACCCATTTATTACCCCCTGAAACCCTTCATGGGACCCATTTATTACCCCCTGGAAGGAGGTCATAATCACTTCATAAGTATTAGCCTTTGATCTATATGGAAGAGCCCCCAGGCAGTGGTACCGCTATTATTGTCTTAGAATCTATATATTTAAGTGCGTTTTACCAAATCTTCTACCTAGACTATGTTGTTTTTAAAAAAGCTCGCATGGAGGCTTGTTAACAATTGCAATGTATCATCACAGAGAAACAACCTATAACTATACTATATACTAACCAAATTAACACACTATGATGAAACTAAGGAAATGGCTCACGGCTCACAGTTAGTCCGAGCCAAAGAAAATCTCAAGTTGAGCCTTGGTGGGCCCAGCCAAAACATTCTACCTCGTCGCTATAAAAGTCGGCTTCTAATAAGTAAAGAGGATATTGTTTATTTTATGTCTAGTGTGTATACGTATCTCAAGTAGTATACTGCATGCATTTGGAGTCAGTATTCAAGCTACAATATGTTTCGCTATAACGTAGTTGATTCTTTTCTTAAGTTCGTGTTGCGTTTTCAAAGTCCTTTTAGAATTTCTAAGTTATAATTTTCAGCATCAATTCTTATATTATTTTATAATTTATTAAATATTCAAAATGCCAATAAACTTCTAAACTATTCTAAACTCAATGTAAGCTGAATATGTCTCTCTCACATTGGACTTCATCTTTCTACTATGAAGTCACGTGATAGAAGCTGACCATAGCGCCACCTAATGACATCATCATTAACCAATCATATTTTAAGTTTATTATAAAGCACCCTCTACATACATAAGCTTCCATTTATATCAACCAATCAGAAGATACAAAAGTTACTTATAGGCATACCGGTTATGCAATTCCCCAAAGGTCACATGACTATATGTATTGTGCCAACCCTGCCAATCAATGTCAGAACTGGCATGATCTATTTATTGGCTTATGTAATGTTAATTAACTAAGTAACATTTATCATCACAATCTTTCCAAAGTGATAAAACATCCCATCAGATTTGACAGGCTTATCAACATGACCTTTAAGAAATAATAACAAACTGGTGTCTAATTCCCAATATAGCATAAACATGTCAATCACAAATATCAACGGCACACCTGGCATTAACATCTGTGTCCAATCTAAGCCAATCATACACAATTATTGTTAATCCCAATGGGTGATTCACAATTATTGTGAACCCTATCAGACGAAGCCTGCTAAATTATATTGCTTCTTATTAGCTAAACACTTGCTTTTATTAATGTATAACAGTATAAACAATTATCAACTTTGATACGGCAATATACGAAGGACAACCACAGGTGAGTGACATTATGGGCTACAAAGATATATTCATGTTTATTTTTGTTATACTGTCTGGTCTGTTCCTTTCTGTCTTGCGATAACCTGCTTGGAAAGGGCTTACCTCTTGGATCTCTTGGGTGTGGTGTTTTCTTGCGTTTTTATCACTTTCCCATATGATGTTCCGGGTCAGGTATGGTACTTGATTGTATCAACTTCTGATATTTGCCTTCCCTCACTTCTTCGACTCATGCAGCCGCGCTGAATGGTGGTTAACTGAACAACAAGACATGAATCTTGGTGACTGGTGTGGATGAGGCAGTGGAAATATATCCAAATCTTTCATTTCATACCAAAGTCTGACAAGGTGGGGTATGACGGAGAATTTTTGGGGCAATAACTTGGGTCATTACATTTTGAATCGTCCAATAAAGAATGTGTAACCATCAAAGAAGAATAGGACAGATATCTGTTGAATAACAACACTAAAGTGTGTTAGTTTGCTGCTGAATTTGTGTCCTTCGAAATTGCCTACCCCTGCTTTATAAAAGCCGTTATTTCAATACCTTTATTTAATTCTATAGCCATGAATTTTCTAGGGCACACTAAGAACTTGTCCGACTTTTGTATGATATAAAATTTATCTCTCTGTCATCATTAGTCTTTGAGTAATAAATGATTAAGTCTGGATGATGCGTTTTCAAAGTCCTTAAGTACATATATTACTACAGGCCTATGAATTTATGATACTGTCGCTTTTTCGCAATGAGTTTGATAAATTCAATAATGCAAGAGCAGTTGAGCCATGTACTATGTTCGTTGACTGTGTGTCTACCAACGATTGGAAACAATGTTGTAGATTATGCTAAATTTGCTCATCATAAAACCCTATAATATACTACTATCATGTTGTCTAAGCAGGTTGTACTGCGTCGTTATTTGAGAATAAAAGTTGTAAAACTACACTGATTGTGAGGGAAGCTATAAAACACAATAGAGCCAGTTCAATAATATGCTGAAACTTACCGAATATGCGTAATGCCATTCTTCAAACACACATGCACAGATATCTAGTGGGACTAGAAAGGTATTTCATCGACCAACTCTTCATCTGCAAGAACTGTTGTATGTGTGCGAGCAGTGAACGCTTTGGCGAGACTGCGCAAATGCGCAGTCTCGCCAAAACCTTCGATGCTCGCATATGCGATACGCTCCAAAGTCTCACGAGTCGTCTTCAATTATGTATTTGTTTTATGATCGAATATCTAATTCACCTCGCTGATTTTTATTTTTGGTTTCCGTTTCTATTTTCTTTTATATCGCATCGTACACGTTTCTACAATAAAACAATACCACAATGAAGATATTGACTTCATAAAACGTATCTTAACCCTTAAAAGGCCAATGAAATTTCCATAATGTTTGATACAAATAAGTCAGGATGCTCCATTGTATATAGTGGATAAGTGTGCTTCCAGGTTTTAAGTGAGCCCCTTTTTTTCTTTTATTTAACAACTTTAATCCTTACGAATACGATCGACGTTCAGCATGTGCATGTAAATGCACACCGCGGAACTAAAACTTATTTTTTGGGGCAGCCCTTATTTTGAACTAAAGCCCAAATGCCCTATAAATCAGAATAACTTAGTCTTTTTCCTAGAGATATATACCCATTTTCGCCTCTAGATTAGTAATTATAAGCTTAATGCACGAATTTTACACCACTGTAGACATAGTATATTTATATATCGTAAGGTCCACTTGGGGACTAATTCAAAGTAGAGGAACAAAAACACACCAAAATTCCATCTAATCCCAGCCTATATAAAAGATAATACTTTAGGGAATAAGGTAGAAATCAGAAAAATCAAGGCCACTGGATCAGCTGATATTGAGTTCCTGGTTATTTACTCAGGTCATGGCTAAATGACACATGATAAAAAATAGCAGTTTTATAATCTGGTTGAAGTGCGGTCAGAGCAATAAATTGTCTATTGAAAATTTATACTTGTCTAAAAGTTAAACTTACTTCCAATATTGCTTGACTAATATCAAAGTATGTTTCCTTAATGAACCAAACCAAATATTATTCTCAGATGATACTGTAAACTAAACTAGAAATGGGTGTTTAGGGCATATTCGTAGAGTATTTAAATGCCTTTTTGTGCCTAGGGTTTATCAAAAACAAAACTCTGACAAGCATGCATAAGCTTCATCAGAAATCTCTACCGCTAGACCCAACTGGAATAATTTTAAAAACTTGCTGTAACAGTACAGGGGTCATTCAAACTGTTTGTCTGTATAAAAATAGATCCCCACGATGAGGGAGATTCTACACCTTGTTCCTTGAAGTAATAAGTGAGTAAAATAAATCTGATTATGCGGTCTATGTCTAAAATCATTTCTGTAAATTATTTTTCATTTAAAATCACCATTAAGGAAAAATCGGCAAAAACGGGGGTCACATTAAACCTGGAAGCACTTTTTTAGGGGGCACTGGTAAAAATATCAAAATAAATGTTAGATTTCTTTTTCTGAATATCGTCATGCAGCTATTAGTATGTACTCTTAGCCAATGTTGCATCTCTACCCTACATATACATCGCATTGTCTGTGTTTGTATAGCGAACCAAAATACTTCCCGAAGATTCTTATTACATTGTCACCGCAAATTTTCTGAGACAAAACGACCTTAATGGAAATGCCACTGAGACATGCAAGAGACAACATGCGTAATAAACAGGGGGAACTATCAATTTCTCTCCTATAATAGGACTACGCTTCTGCAGTCAATCCAAATGACACTTTTATAATGGAACAGTGCAATTCAGATAGGACCAATATATATGTACACATATAGAAAATTAGACTGGCATCAGTTCACTAAATGCATATAATAACATTTACAAATATATTCAGCTATGAAAAATTCATCTTGTAAAAATTATATTGTCTCTGGTAGTCAAATTTAGTCTAATGTTTGAGCCAAGAGCTACTGCATGTAAAGTTAATATAAATTGGTATCTTAGAGAGAATATCAGTTTTACTAAAAAAATGACATTAGAGACTGGGACCAGTATAGTAAAAAATATTTGGCGTAAAAATGGGAATAAATTCTTATTTATCAATCTTATCATTTGTTGGAGTGTAGGACAAAAGCCCACTAGGACAAACGCCCACTAGGACAAAAGCCCACTGGACAAAAGCCCACTAGGACAAAAGCCCACTGGGACAGCAGCCCACTAGGACAAAAGCCCACTTATATGCATTTGACAGGGATAGGTTTGAACTGAGGGGGGTACTCTCATTTTTTCTTCATACGTAGGCTAGGGCCCAGCATCTACCGTTCACCAACAAAAAATATCAAGAATTTCAAGCACCCCAAATAAATATTTGAAATTTTAGCAACCCAAAAAATATCCTCCATTGTGTACCTTGACCTTCAGAAAAGACCCTTAAATGCATCGTATAGTCCAATATTGTGATGACCCAAAAATATCAACAAAATCTTCATACCCCCAAAAATATTCAGTTTTCTGAAACCCCAAAAATATTGAAATTCAAAGTATTGAACACCCCAAATAGCCCGAGCCAACATATGCATGAAAATATAAAGTACACAGACAGACAGACGGACCTGGGGGGGGAACAGACAGACAGACGGACCTAAGATGAAGAATCTCCCTTCTCAAATCTGAAATTTCAAAGATCTTTTTTTGTTTGGCACCTCTCATAAAAGTGCATTATTGTTAGTGACAGATCAAAGGGCATTTGGATTAATTAGACATAAGTTTCCCAATTATAATAGATTGTTTGACCCAAACTGTAAATTGATTTTCTTCAAATATCAATGGCTTTTAACACCTAAATTAAGTTGTTTGTCACAACACACAGGAGAAATGATAATGTCAGTGAAAACACACTGCAGGTGTGACTTACCCTGAATGGAGCAGTCTGATCAGGGTTAACAGTTTTATAAAAGACTTAAAGAGACTAAGTCTGCAACTATGAACATTTTTCGATTTTTTTTATTTTCTTTTTAAATCATTTGTAAAAGTAGAATTAAGTTATGTTTTCACAATAAATCGGTTAAATATAGCTGAAAACTGCACGGAAAAGTGAATTATCTTATAAAACAGGTGTGTTTTTCTCGTGTTGGTAATTATTTGCATCCCTCCAATAATTGTAGACAGGAAATTTTAACATAAACGCTGTTGTTTTGATACTGATAATTTGTTAAGATTTACGAAATTGGTAAAATGTATGCCTGAATTTTAGCTTTTTTAATGTGTTCTTGAATAATAGAAACTTTAGTTCTAAAATTAAAAGCTCAAAAGTTACAGACAATGCAGCTTTAAACCTATTTTTTCTAAAGAAGTGGGCTTTTGTCCACCCTGCCAAATTAAGCAGTGGGCTTTTGTCCAGTGGGATAGTGTCCAGTGGGCTTTTGTCCTAGTGGGCTTTTGTCCCAGTGGGCTTTTGTCCGTTCCCCCATTTGTTGTTAGTGCTCAAAACAACCGTCTCAATGAGACGGTTCTTTTGAGTACCCAGTCTAGAAATAAGACACTTGATTTTTAATATTACACTCTTAATTTGGGACCTGCACTAGCTTATACAGAACATTTTAGTACCTAGATCATGCTGTTCATTTTCCGTCATCACGTTTTGGTCAGAACACATTTTCGTGCTAATTACCAGGCACATAGATTACATAAGTTCAATAATTGAATCATATATTCCTGTTTTCACGTACTTACATCTGTAATGCCATTTTGCACTGCCAAGCAGAAACAACAGACTAGTGTCGTGTCTGGAATTACTTTTGACTGTCTGTGACAAACTACTTATCCAGATAACACGTCATTTTAGTGCATATTGCGAGTTCATAATGGAAAATGATACCATCAGAAAAGTGCAAAGAATATAAGACATTATCAAATTATACGGTAGTTCTTTGTATAAAAGCATTAACCTAGGGGCCTTCCGTGCGACTGTCTTTGATTAAATGTTATTAAAAGCTTTGGCTTCTGTCAATCGAATGTAATTGCTCCCATGGTGGGTTTGAGTTTCCAGTTTGGGCCTGGTTATTTAATTTATTTCTAATTTGGAACTCATATAAAAGAGCTGCTAGTTTCATCTGAGAGGGTTCATAATAATTGTGAATTGCCTGTGGGAATTAACAATATTTGTGTATTCTTGGTTTGGATAAGACACAGGTTTTCGGACAGGTGCAATGTTGACATCTGTGATTGACATGTTTATGATTTATAGGGAATTCTGACACCAGTTTGTTATTGTTTTTCAAATGTCATATTTATTAGCCTGTCAATTCTGATGGGGTGTGTAACACTGTCAAAATGTCATGATGACATATGTTACTTAGTTTAGTAAGATTACATAAGCCAAATAAATAGATCATGTCAATTCTGACATTGATTGGCAGGATTGTGCAATACATTTAATCGTATGACCTTTGGGGAATTGTGCAACTGGTGTGACTATGAGTCACTTTTATATCTTCTAATTGGTTGATATAAATGGAAGCTTACCTATGTAGAGGGCGCTATAAAGTAAACTTGAAATATGATTGGTTAGTGATGATGTCATTATGTGGCGATGTGGTCAGCTTCTATCACGTGACTTCATGGTATAAACGATGAAACCCATTGGCAGAGCTTTAGATGTCGGAACTTTGGGTTATAGATAGATTCAAGAAGTATCTTAGTTGGACTTAAGAAGATTTAATAAAATTATAAAATTGTGAAAGTTGTTGCTCAAATTTACAAGACTTAGAAATTCTAAAGAGACTTTGAAAGCACATCGCGAACTTGAAGATTAGAATCAACTACTACTTTACACTCATGTCAGTGAGGACAAGAGAGTTAGTTGCATTATTTCGGTTTAGTACTTGCTTTCATGCGTTTGCACAGGCTAAGATAAACAAACGAAATCAGTGTGCAATCATTAATATTTTCTTACTAAACATTTTTAACATATGTTCTGGCGAGTTCATAATGGAACATGATATCATCAGAAAAGTGCAAAGAATACGAGACATATAATAGTTCTCCATATACAGGGTTTTTCCAGCAATTTTGGGAAAAGGCCCCTGGCCAAAATTGGGAAAACAATGATCGACTTAACATCAAAATTGAGTAAAAGTAACGACATAGAACATAACAATTAAGGGTAGCAAAATATATCCTCAACATCAAGCTATTTTAGATTTTTTTATGTCAAGCGTACCACTTGAGCACAGGAGTTTAAGTATCATTCTGAAATGCGTCATTGTTTCTCATAAGTAGTAGTGGTCTCTAAAAAAAGTATAAGCAAAAATTACTTTTCTTAATTGGGGAAAAACAGACATTGTATTGGCGTAAAAGGTGGCCATTTTCGATTGGAGATGGGGCCAAAATTCGGCCTCTAGAAAAGGGCAGAAAATCCCCTGATATATGAACCCCCTCCCCCATCCCCCGGGAAAATCAAGCCATCACCAGGTGCCATCATCGGTCCACCAGCAAAACTCCATTGAAAACCTCAACCAAAACATACGTTGCAGGTACTCAAAAGAACCGTCTTATTGAAATGGTGTTTCGCAGGCGGGCCGATGGTGGACCGTTTAGAATATTGGTTCTGCCTGATCCCATTTCCGCTCTGTAAAATGGCGGCTAAAGAAAAATGAAATGCATTTTTGGACCCCCCCCCCCTCCCCCAGCAGGACAAAACTTTCTGGATCCGCGCCGGGTATGTTAATTTGGAGTATCAGGCTTGGTCTTGGTTTAATACTGTATTCCTAATTTGGCTCTCATATCAGGAAGAATAGGAGAGTTGGTTGCATTATTTCGGTTTAGTTTCTTGCTGTTATGTGTTTGCACAGGTTTAGATAAACAAAACTTTTCAGCGTACAATTGTTAATATTTTCGTACCCAACACTTTAAACGTATGTTTTGGGTGCTCAAAAGAATCGTCTCATTGAGACGGTTCTTTTGAGTACCCAAAACATATTCAATAATTCAAGAGCAGTTAAACAGAGAGATAAGAAAGTTATTTTTTGTAACCCACTCTTAACTAAATGCCTGTGTTTGTCTTAGCTTGCCTGTGTTCCGATGTCTCTTCCTCACTGTATTATAAGTTAATCTGTTATCTGTGGCAGTTACAAGAGCTTTCGCTGTTCACACACTAAATATTGAAGTTGTTGAAGGATGGCATGTAGTGACACGAAACGTTTTCGAATGCATGTTTAGCCCTTTCCGTCATGAATAATATATGCTAAGCTCTACCCACTATGAAAACTTATATAAAATAATTTCCCGATTGTACATAGAACAAAGAAATTGCTTGCCAGGTTCACTAGTGTAGGATCATATCCAATCATTTTTCCATAAACTAACAGAGTAGACCCTTGGTTTGGGTCTGCTCTGTTTGCAAAAGTGTTAAAGGCGTCTCTATAATGTAAAGCGTGACTTAAGGTGACTAAGTCTGCAATTATGAACATTTTCCGAAAAAATATTTGCAGCTTATGCAATACGTAGCACAATCTCAAGAACTGGTTCAAATTTCAATTTTTAATTGGGAATTATTCGTATGCATGATTGAAAGGTTAATTTGAATGCTGCGATAATTCCTGCCTTAATTGGTTTCCTAGTTTAAAGAACCGAATGCTTAATAATGCAAACTGCGTAAAGTGGCTTGCAGTTGCATTTACATGTAAATCGCAGCTGACACCAGTAATGCAGTTTCTTTATTAACCGCTGAGATCGAACTACCTGACCTAGATTACCATCGTATCGTGATAAGGACCTCAGACAGTCTAAATGAAGAATTGCCCATCAAAAAGCATAATGGAAGTTTCAAAGAAAATGATATTTTTCCATGAGAAAAAATATGGTTTTCCTCTCGAATTATCTTCCAAAGGGCTGCTGTGATTGAAGAAGTGTGTACCGATTAATTACATGACACAGGAAAAATAAAATGGGTTTTGAAGTGTTTCTCCCCTTTGGCCAAACTAATCATTTTGCATACATCAGTAGCTTTAAATTACATGTATCAGATACAAATGGCACGCTTGGTCAAAGGGGGTAAGGCTGTCAAAATGCTCAAAAACAATTTATTATAAAAGATCATTAGTCGTTGATTTTGTACAAACTTGTAGCATACTTTCAATTTACAATGGCCTGTATACCGTATATAGATATGATACACCTCAATGAACAGGTCAGACCGATTGAACTAGAAACAGGACAGGTATAAGCTGTGTGTAAGGCAGTTACAGGTAAAGGTCAAACGTTATGGACAGCATACATATTACGGACAGCATACATATTTACAAAAATGAATGACATTTTCTGGACCTAAATTTTAGGCAAACGCATCATTTTCGTCTCAAGTTTCATGCTGCAAACATTATATGTTTACGTATTTAGATGAATACCTGACGAAACTTTGCCTTTCTGTCAAAAACAATTTGGTCACAAACAAAACCCCCAACCCCCAAACCCTAAGGTCCTGACATTAACGTGCAACATTTTCCAATTATTTTTATTTTGTTAGGCGCACTAAATGTAAGGTTTGATTTTATACAACAATACATTTGTCAACTATACATGATCCTAGCCACAGGCTCTCGAAATTTGGGCAGATTGGATAGGAGACTGTCTGGCACATAGTAAACTACATCAAAGCACATTTCTTTATCCTTATTCACTGAAACAATACGCGGTAGAGTTTGTGAAACATGTTTATGGAGAAAAACTCATTTATTGCAAGGTACACATTTAATTTACCTCAATGTGTATTAACAACAATAAATTACTGAAACAAATAAGGACAAATATTGTTAAAGTTACACTTATTTAGTTTAAAGCGCATTGCTTATGCCTGTAAAAAGTTGATTTTGTACATGATAGCTATACCACAATATGTGGTTACACGAATTACCACTTTGGTAACCTGGCACTTGGCCAGGGGGTAGCTTTCATGTGATCTGCAGTTAACGAAATGTGTTAGTCCACATTGTAATTAACTTTTAGTATATGTTGGAATTGTTTATTTGAGGTAGTTTCAGTGTAACTAACAAGATATGAGCCATGACATGTGATTTCCAACAACGTGGCATTTTGAAAATGCAGACTCGGACGAGCCTGTGCAGCCTCCTTGTAAGCTTAGAAACTCCAAATGATGTTCAGTCAGTAGCTTAACACTCATAAAATATTCAAGCGACTAGCAAATGCTCTGATCAGACTGCGCGTATGCTTTGCTGGTCGCATATACCACATTGTTGGAAATCTCATGTCGCGGCTCATATGCATTTTGAATGAATGGTTGAGTATTTCACTCTTAACTTAAAACTTATTCCTTAACCCGTTTTAAGGTTGTCAATGACGGCTCTGACATAAAGCTGTAATCGGTGGGTTGGTGCCTGATGGCTATCTGTAGCTTGGCCTTGAGATTTTCTTTAGCTCTGACTATCTGTGAGGCGGGGGCCATTTTCTATGTTTTATCATAGTGTGTTAATTTGATTAGATTGTTTCTCCATGACGATAAACTGCAAAAGTTAAGATGTCTCTATACGAGCTTAGAATTTTTGTGCTTCAACAACAGCAGAATCTATGGCGAAGACGTGGTACTAGTAAAATGCATTAGTGATTTAGGCTGCTGTCCCGTAAGGCGGTGGTTCTGTTGTTGTTTATTCATTGTTGATTGTTACCCACATTGTGGGATTCTTTAATTGTTCTTTGTTTTGTTGTACTTTACTTCATGTCAACAATAGTTTTGCAATCATCTTGATGGGGATGAGAGAGAGCTGGTTGCTTTGCTAAGTGTGTCTTCCTGGGGTTTCGTGATTGTGTGTGACTCCTCCTCGCGGTGCCGTGGGTTTGTCTGCAGCTTGTGATTGTGGTACTTCCTGATCATACTTATTTACTATTTTTGAACAAAGAAACAAAGAACATGTAAAAATCAACAAGTATCAATGTAGTTCGGTAGATGTATACACTTAGGTGACAATTACTTACTGCCAATGTTATGCTATCTTGAGCACCGGAAGTTTAATTAGCACGAACTCCTAAATTGGTACTTGCGCGGATGTACATGATGGAAACAAAATGGATACAAAGGAAAATGAAACCAATACTACTGTCGTGCCAACCAAGAGTGACAGTGACGTGATATTTAGTTTACACGTGTTAAGTAAAACATTAACTTGCACACTCCACTTGAGCTAACGCGAATCGATTAATCACTTGTGTATTAATTCTATCCGCAGGATAGGATAACTACACAAGTGAACTATACTGACGTCAAGAAAAAACGCCTCATCTAAAAATAAATGTGAATATCTCTTAGACTGATCAGACTAAAGTTATGAATTTTAGTGCATGATAACATCTTATCAGTCAAGCGTATCTCATGAAAACAAAATTGCTCAAAGAATATTTGAGGCTGAGAAAACGTCCTCGGTTTGAGACAGGGGTCACCATGTCGTACGACACAAGATTTTAGCCACATTTGCTTTGTTTCCAGACACAATACGTTGATAGGAAAAATGTGTTTTACCATTGTAAAACAGTCTCTCTATTACCAAAAATGCGTTTACAATGTTAAGACAATGTTTGCATGAGTCTGCTGAACGAGACAACTTACCCCACCCACCTTTTCGCCATGCATTTCAGTAAAACTTAAATGTCATGACTCTGCAAAGTGCGTGAAAAGATTGTTACGAGTCCTTTGCAATAGTCTTTAGGTTTTAACCAGCGACGATTGCGGAGGAAATGCAAACTGGCACGTGTTCCAGGCGGCCGTTTTGGATTACGTTAACGTAGACCAACGACTGGCCATTGGGCGTTACAGCTCAGCTTAAATAGCGTAATTTTATGTAAGCATATTCTGTGTACATTACCTCATGTACCACCTTATTATTTTTTCCATTACTTAAAGCAAAACGAGAATGTTTGCAAGTTTGGTAAACGGACCTTACATTTTGTCTTTAATATGACGTCATAATTTCATAAAGTTATCACTCGCAAGCACAACGGTTTGAAAAAATGATCCAAGTTGTTTTCCTTGATTAGCAAAACATTAACGGCACAATCTGGGTGCAAATTCAAATTGAAATCATAAGCGATCTATGCACAATACCGCCATGCGTACGTTGAGCCTGTATGACGTCATCGGAATGACGCGTCACCTGCATATCAAATTAAAGTCATTTTCCAAAATCGCCCAACCTCTACATAAAGAAGCAGTGCGTGGCTGTTCATTTTTATATATCATCGCTGAGAAATCAGTGATAATGAGTGAGGCGTTTTTAGTTGACGTCAGTATATCTATTGTAAGACCCAATAACTTTGTAAACAGAACGTGACGTCACTGTCACTCTTGGCTGGTAGGACAGTAAAATCAGGCTTTATTTTAGAGAGGAACCAGGGGAGAAAACTAATATCCGTCATTAGTAGATTTTTATGTTATTTCGGGAAGCTCTGAAGACAATAAGACAATTTGTCACCAAATTACCTCACTTTTAGAGACAATGGAATCAGAGAAAAGTGATATAAGCCTTTAATATAAGCTATTTGTCTCATTAAAATCGCCTTATTTTATACTTTATGATATAATATTTCAGACTTCGTATATTTGCTATTATTTGGGCCTCGACGCGAGAAAACCTGCCGTCGGAGGTTTGCGAACAAAACAGGCGCAGACCAGCCTGCGCATTCACGCAGACTGATCCGCGCCTGTGTTATTCACTTATTGAAGAGTATCATATCTAAACTTGGTACAAGCCAATTTTCAATTTTCTAGCTAGTCTCAGTAGTTGGGGAGACTGGTTTGAGTGTCGCTCTGTGTGAAACCCCGAAGACAGGTTTTGTCGCGTCGAGGCCCCATTTTATGATCGATCTTTATCTTATCTGGGGCACGTTATGCCAACATTGACTTTAATGTGCAGCAAGTGGACAGCAAATTTTGCAGATCAGCCTGCGCTTTTGCATAGCTTTTTCTGATCAGCTTCATTGCATTTCTCTTTATGCGTTAAGTGTAAGTTATTGTATGGTTTGTGCGTATGTACGGGAGGATAATCAACAAGCTTTAGCCTTATTGCACCAACATGCATGTGCACTTTGTGCATTGGGAAATATTTGGTGTAGAACATTTGAATATCACTCAAAGGTGCAATAAACATAATTATTAGACCCCGAACTTATAAAAGTAAGGATGAAGGCAAAGACCAGAAATTGATACAATCTAGTTCCACACCTGGCCCAGGACACGACATGGGAAAGTGACAACAACACAAGAAAACATCACATACAAAAGAACCAAGAGGTCGGCCCTTTCCCAGCAGGTGATACAAGGCTGAATAGGACCAGACAAGATAAGATGACAGATACAAAACACAAATAACAAATAAAGGATCCACAAAAAAGTACCGCCTTGAAACGGTCAGTTAAAGAATTTTAGTGGAGGGCTCAAAGATGTTTGACGGTACCAACCTCACCCTTATTTCTAAACCTTTTTCATGCTATATTCAACTGAGCATAATTATTCTACTGCTCATAAAAATGAAATGCTGAAATATATACCTTTCTTGCTTTCAAACGCTCAGATGGCTTGCTTATCATGCTTAAACCGTTAAAATGTCGACAAGTGTTGGCATTTCGACATTTTTGATCATGGTAAATGTCTTGTTCACTTGAGCCAGGCATGAACAGTCTTATAACCTCGGGATCACCTTTAACTAAGAGTAAGGTTGTATTCTTGTGGGTGCCGAAAGAAATGAAATTGATGGACATCTTTTGTTTATTTATTTTTTTGTTGTTGTTTCACAGTTCCTATGCATATTGGTTTTGCCAAACTGGTTGCTTTGCTTAGTCTGTCTTCCTGGTGTCTCGTGGTTGTTGTGTGGCTCTTCCTCGCGGTGCCATGGGTTGGTCTGCAGTGTGTAATTGTGGTGTTTCCTGATCATACTCACTTACTATTTAGTATAGTTAAATTCTTTAGTTCCAACTCGATCTATTGGTGTTAAGCGAGTTTAACACAGCTTTTCGTATATAACCATGTCGCTGACATGCGTCTAATGTGTTTGCATATGACATAACAAGTTTATCTGAAATTATGTGATCCCACAGATCATTGGGGAAATTAAGTCGTTTCTTCCAAACGGGATCATTTCATCAGAATCGCTTAAACCATTGCGATTTTATTTCTTTTTCAGCTAGCACTATTAAATCGATAGGAAAACTGATCTTTTAATTCAACGTGGTTTATAATAAAAACTCCCCTGTCAATTTATGTCAGTTTCGGAAACTAATTACTTCGTTAGACGTGCAAGAAATGGCAGCTAAATGGAATGAAAAAGGACCCGTTTGCGGGACACCTCCGCGAATCGTTACACTTAAGCAATCATATACTGTTTTTGTTTGTTTGATTTGATTCTTTACGTCCCATGAACACAGGGACGGATCTTCCTGGATCTTCCTGGGTTGAACCAGTACTAAGCAAGTATAAATGTGTCTTGCTCAAGGACCACAACGCAGTGACTCCGGTGAGGCTCGAATCCCCTGCCCCTGGGTATCGAGTCAAGCACTCTACCGCTGAGCCACTGAGCTCCTATGTCATATACTGTAAATTCGGAAATTTTCGCGGGGTTTATTTTAGCTAAACTTCGCATATGCGAAGTTTCGTGAAATTAAACCCTCGCGAAATGGCAAAATCACTCTGTCGTTTACTGATATACGTATATCATGCACAAAACGCGAAGTTCTAATGTCGCAAACGTGTCTTTTAATGCTATTCGCCAAAAAAAACACGCGAAAATTTCAAAATTTACAGTACATGCGAAAACATCTTTGTATTTAAGTGACGACCACAAAACGAAAGAGTATGGATAGGATAAACAAAGCTGTAATCTAATCACACATAAAGCTCTTATACTGCATGCATGTAACACTTATATTTGGAAGGTATTTTGTTTGGCGCTATTGGCAGTATCGACAAAAATCGCCAAAATATGAGACCGCGACATGCAGTTTTGACTACATGGAAACACATCCTTAGTACGTTGGTATTTGCAACGATATACCAACTTTTGAATAGTAAAGAATGATTCAACACCAATAGAACCACGTATTAAAATGGGCTACTATTAAAGGGAGCATATGCTTTCCTTTAAAAAGCCTATATTCCTGTCCAATAGAGATCATTAACGTATTTTAAAACTGATAAGGGACAGCTTCAGTTTCTCACTGGATTAAAGGGGGGGGGCATAATAGGAAACTTACCTGTATATAACACAGTTTCGTTCACTAAGGTAAATATCTATATTTTATCAGGCAATACCTTGTCCCTTCAAGGGACCATATTATTGCCCCCTATAAGGAACTCATAATCACATACAGATTAGCCTTTGATTCTTCTGGAATAACCCTTAGGCAGTGGTACCAATTTTATTGTCTAAGGATTTAGGTATGTAAGAGAAGACCCTATGAAAAAAGAAAACTATTAAGTGCTTTACAGTAGCCTGCAGGCCTAGAGAGATACATGTAAGCTAGTATATGTAGCTGGATAATTTAGATATACAGAGTGTCCCAGAAAAAATGAAACCCATTTTCAATACCTTATTACTCTAAAACTATTCGACCAATAAAAATGTTTCATATACCAGTTTTAGGTATATTATTTATTTATTGTATTGTACAGTAAACCCTCTCTAAACGACCACTCAAAAATAGATAAAACAATGGTCTAACGACATAAGGTAGCTTAATGAAGGTCGAAAGTACAGTAAACCCTGTGTAAAACGACAACTCTCAAAAACAACACAATTTTGTTTTCAAGACCAATTATTGCTTAATGAAGGTCGATCGTATTGCATAATGCTCCAATTTGACCTTCATTGAGATACCATGTGTCATTAAGGTCTTTATTGTGTCTTCTTTTAAATGGCCGTTTTAAACACGGTTTAATGTATTGCAGAATGCTCTCTTCGAGCATTCTGCAATACGTTTGAACTGCATTATGCGATAATCGTTCTTAAAAGCCAATTTTGGTTTTCTTTTGAGTGGCCGTTTAAGACAAGGTTTACTGTATTTGTCTCGTAGTTTGTTTTTAAACCTTGGTCATATATCTTATACTTCTTGTATCTTATTTCAGATGCACCCGAAGTCAAACAGCACGGAGCAGCCATCTACACATTGTATAGAAGTTGAATCTACCTGTTGTCGATCAGAATCTCGTGTATCATGGATAGGTCACATGACTAGGATGAGGCTCAGTAGACAGTAACAGCAACAAGGTCACAGTCATTGCATTTCTGATTATACCAACCTAGACGTCGTCACAAATTTACGTGACAATTTACAAGCAGCATGATTTCTACAAATAATGAAGTAATGTTTGTCAGCTCACTAAGTGTATTATTATGATCAGGATAATTTTGTACACCACATATAATTGTCACAAGCTAAGCGTTTCGTATACTATGGACCCTTCTACAGTGTTTAAAAGAAACATACTTTACATTACGTTTCATTGTGGTTAAGATGCATACACATACGTATAACTAAGAAACCTAACAAGACTGATTTACACATCCTTTTCTTGCTGAATAGGGTAAACGAGTTCAGAAAGATCTTTTGGAAATTATTAACCCTATGTTCCTGCTTCATAAGCATGCTATGAGTTGTACTAAATTTTTGCAAGCAACTAATTGGTTTATAGTCTAGACTCAAAAACATATTTTAACAATAGAGTCATTAGATTTGGCCCTAAGTAGTAAAGACAAATTGTAGGTATTTAAATGTACACTGAAGCAAACTTATAATCGAACACGTTACATTGTTTATGCTAGTTCAGAAAGTAAATATCTTTCATACAAAATTTTAATCATATAAATAAACCAAGGATTTGCCAAGACTCTACAAATCATTTCATTTCAAAATGTCTCATTCGTCTTGCACAAGCCAACTCCCAGTAAAGGTACCATCATTTAGAAAAATAACACTTTTCACACCAATATTTAATATTACACAGAAACATTACCTAATTGCATTTTTGATTGTTTGAAGATGTTACTGACTGCCACGACTTAAGATGAATATGAATAAAAAAATTTTAAAAATTGAACTCGTCATTTTTTTCCCGTAATAAGATGGAGACAGGCGCTGACAGGGGCTTAATCTTAGAAATTCGGCTGTAAGCATGCATTTTAGGTACAAACTTTGTACTGCTCTGTACGCTTTATTATCTGCTGTACGGCATTGACATTTTCAGCAATTATGCATTTTTTACTAGAAGTCACTGTTCTTTTTTTAAATAAGTAGAATATTTTTGACAAATGCCGTCAAATTAATGGTTAAAATTTCACAATGAAACCGGAAGTGTGGAATAGTCATGAAAGATTTACAGCATCAAAATAGACTGATTGAGCTCTGTTGGGTGTTGTCTACCATGTTCAGAAAGAATAAAACTCTCACAGCGATTTTCACGTGTACTACAGACGTTTTTCAGAATTCTCGAAAAATGTGATTTTTTTTTTTCATTTTTTAAAGATGCGTAAAAAATCTGCTGTATATCAAATTTCAAATGTTTGGTGTTTTTTTAAGTCCCATGGACCAGTGCGTAAACACTTGCATTTCAATTTGATTAAAGAGCATCCAAAAATATTTTTTCACCAAAAGCGTTGATTTTTACATTTTTGAACCCAAAAAATGTGAAATGAATGAAGACTATCCAGAAATACTTCTTAACTTTGGTCCATTGACATGCTTATGATTAAGTTAAAATTCATTCAATATAATTGGTGTCTTAGTCAGAAGAAATGGATTTCTAAAATGTTCGTTTATAAGTTTGCTTGAGTGTATACGTATTGGGCTCCTCTTGTGTTAAGATTTGTTGTTGCATTTTATGAAAAAAAAACTTAATGTTGGTTGTCTCCATCTGACAATAATGAAGCTTATTCAGGCGTTTAACTATAGCTCAAGATATCTAGTTGAGTTACTAAATATTATTAAATCCTTATTTTGAACAGAGGGTACGTCGAATAAGTCGAATGTATCCCGCTTAACTTCAGTAAAATAAAGCAACTCATTTGGATACTGAAGCCCCCTTTTGCATTTGGGTCAATAGCAAAAGGCATAGTGTCACTACAATTTACAATAAACGAGATTATTTTGATTTTTAAATTGTAAATTTTCTATTTCAAGATGGACATAATCCTCACATGGAATTATAATTTATAGAGTTCGAAGCTTTTTGTTTTGAAAGAGTCTGTTCTAACATTGGTGACTTCAACAATAGAAAATAAGTTTTGACTACTAAGTTACAACGCAATTGATGTTATGAAATTCTTAAGACATTTTGAAATAAATCTACATACACTAAGACCGGATTGTTAAATATATTAGAGTAAGAATATTATGGCAATTTAGTTTGTAAACTCAAAAATAATCGTTCGTAAGCCTACTCCAAATATATAGTTAAACGTAAATATGTTGGATACAGCATGAATATTATGCAACAGTCTGCGGTTATAACCTCAACTACGGTTCTCTTTAATTGCACGACGTAGGATCTGGCCCTCACACTAACTGAAACCATGTCCTAATATTGTCAATAGTGGGTTGGGGCCGGATGCTTGTCTCTGACTTTGACCACCGTGCCTCAACTAGGGGTGTTCATCTGCTCTGAATGTATGTGAGATAAGAGCCGTTTTCGTTGTTTCATTACTGCACTACGATAGTTTAATATATTGTTTCCCTGTGATAATTTTTATGATGAGCTAGAAAAACCTCCATGCTAGCTAAACATTTTTGTTTTAACAACAGCAACATCTAGGGCGAATTTTTAGACAATATAGTATGTTTAAGCCACCAAGAGATGACGTCTGCTATTTGTTCTAAGGCGGTTATTCTTTAGTTGTTGGTTCATTGCCTTTTTGATGTTCTCATTGTACTTTAGTGAGTCAATACGTAACCAGCCCTTGACCTATTTCTAACTGACTGACACAGTCAAGGTTATGGTAGTGTTTTGGTCACAATTTAAAGACATAATGTACAAAATGTAAGCATTATTGGTTCATTAGTCGATGATATATCGCGTCTTCAAGCAAGGACAGTGAGTCAAATGATTTCTGTCGTCGAATTTGGTTGTTAGGTAAATTTTACTATTAGTATGAAAACTGAAGTGTGAATGTGTAATATATCGCTTACATGATGGATAAAATAAGATTGCATAATGTGATATATCGCAATAGTAACTTAAGTGACCCATGGTTAAGAACATTGGAACGAGACTCTTTAAAGGCAAAATGTAGTGATTTTATGGCATTGACTATTACCCTTGATCAGGCCACTCCTCCTTCAGGATTTTTGGCATATCTCTACAGACGTTTAGAGGAAATACACTTAGTAGCATTGAATTTTGAAACAAAATGGCAATAATGGAAAAATGTGAGTGCTAAAATCAGAAGGAAGCACATGCACGGTTGCAATACCGACATATGTAATTTCAATGGAAACTGGAGACAGGGTGAACCAAATAAACGATATGATTGGTTGAAATCGATTGGTGGAAAACAATATACATGTTTCAATATACTCATAGGTTCAAAGCAAGAGTTGGTGTCTCCGAATAAGTGTCCCCGAAATCAAGTTAAAAAGTGAACAAATATATATGATTCGATAGTACTTATATTTAGTATGTAGTTTAGGATTCAGTCTTCCTATATACAGCAAGAATGTATATAGAACACGCGAAATAAGTTAACTAATGGAAACTATGATTGGTGGAAATCAAAGGATGTCACATGGTGCTCGAACCGTTTCATTGGTTTAGAGCAAGAGTAAGCGTATTCAGAATCATGCGAACTTACTAATTAATAGTAAATTGGAAAAAAAACTATGATTGGTGGAAATCAGAGGGTGTAACATAATGTTTGAATAGCTTCATTGGATTAAAGCAGAAGTACAAGCGTTCAGAATCACGCGCATTTAGTAAACTAATAACAACAATGATTATAGGAAATTAAGATATTGGATGGTGTATCATATAGTTTCGTTGGTTGTGATTAATGTACCAAGTGTGTGGGTAACGCGTGGATTTAGTGCACTGGATTACCTTCAACATACATCACAAGTTAGTTTAATATGTTGACCAATATATGGATATGTGTGGATAAACCAGTTACATAACTGTTTGTATTTTTCTGTTTGGATTAACATCACCTTCAACACTTTTTCATTCATATCACTTATCAGGCTGTTTATGAAGATGCACGTCAGTGGTAAACCATTCTGACATGTGTTATATATTGGTATTCCAGATATAAAAACATAACATACCTCGTTCAGTATATTCTTATCCGCCAGTTTTAACATTTGTTTTGGATCTTTAAAAGAACCGTCTCACTGAGCCATTTCTTTGAAGTATCCACAACATATGTTTTGGTTGAGAAATGAGACATCATACTTTTAATTACGTACAGTCATGTAGGTCTACTGATGTTTCAAAGATGCATAATAATAGGACTATACTATTGTTCATTGAAACAGGTAAATAAAGGTATGCTTGAGTTTACAGACTATTATGACAAGTGAATGCATATAAGACCTCTACTGTTGATTCAAAGATAGATAGGAATCGTTGTAATAAAAAATATGAACCAATCCAGGTAATGGGTGGTTTATGTAAAAGAGTGAGTGTGACCTAGACATGCCACAGTCACATACTTATACTGCAGACCAACCGACGGGCAACTGCTGGAAAAGGCCTGATATCTTGGCTAGTGGGTAACGTGGGTACATCTGAAGGACCAAGTTTGCACAATTTGACGTTTTAATTAATGTTTTGATGCTTAGAATGAGTAGCAGAGGTTAAAAGGTATTATAACTGTAATTCTTGGAGTCAATGACACTTGGGAAAGCAAATTGATTTGTAACGTATCTGAGAATTCCGGAAAAAGTGATGTTTGTTCTATTTTTAGCCCACTTAATTAGATTTAAGAATGGAAATAAGCATTTATCGACGTTTTAAAACGACCCTTATAGAGGATACGAAAGTCCCTGCAAATATTAGCATTCTTCAAATTAGCATCTGTGAAAAATATATCATTGGGGACTTTTCTTTTATACCATTGTGGGACAACCTCTGAGGGGACAACGCATGCTCATATCAGCCTGCGTAATGCGCAGGCTGATCAGAGCATTCATTGTCGCATAAAGATCAAAGGATTGCGGTTCCTTTGAAGTGGCTTATGTAATTATCTCATCAGATTCTGACATGGTGTACATTCATTTGAAGGCTTGCTTTTCTAATTAAATTCCAGGAATTTCTTGTTATGCCGTAATCCGGGTCAGCCAGTCTGAAATAAGATGAACTGGTGCATGCTAAATAGCTAATGCAGGTTTATTATTTGACCCAATTATGCAACATGGGGCTTTTGCCAGAATGCCATTTGATAGCTTTTGCAATTACCCTAAATATAAGCGATGTTCAAACATCGATGGTGTTCCAAATCGGGTACATGTACCGACGTAGAACAATGGAAATGTCATTTGCATCAAAGGAATCGGTTTGAAAGCACTAACTTTTTAACGCGACGTTTGATTGGATAACGTCAGCAATTCGCGACAGCATATCCTGCGATATACTGTCGGAAGTGGTTTGACGTAATTAATTACGCTACATTTCGTTGGACGAAGTGCGGCTTTATGTGGCTTGCAACGCTTCAATTTGAAACGAAAATGCAGAAGTGCATTC
This sequence comes from Loripinus fragilis, assembly GCA_964019695.1. Classification (NCBI taxonomy): domain Eukaryota; kingdom Metazoa; phylum Mollusca; class Bivalvia; order Lucinida; family Lucinidae; genus Loripinus; species Loripinus fragilis. The sequence continues at coordinate 10,298,428 of OZ026530.1, forward strand.
GAATGGGGATAATTGTATTAAAATATTTGGGGAGGTATATCGTCGGATATACGGTCGGAAATCACGTTTTACGGCTCCACTTGCGCGATAAAGCTAAATTTCCGACCATATATATATCCGACCATATAACCAAATAAAATGTTGAATACAGTTTTACCTATATGCAGACGTCGGTCTGCAATTCAAGCATCCTTAACCAATGGGAATGCGTATTATAATCGTATTGCAGTTAAAGCATTACTTACCAATGAGAATGTGTGGTATATTTGGTCTGGAATGGAAGAATTTCTAACCAATAAGAATGCGAGTTACCTGCATGTATTTCTTATCATTATGAATGTTTATTATAATCGTGCTTCTATTGAAGTGTTTAGTGCCAGTGAGAATGTGCATTATTTAGTCGATCTGCAAATCAACTTTTATAACCAATGATAATGTGTGTCAAATTTGTATGTGGACCTAAATATTGAATGATTCTAACATATATAGCGTCACTAAGTACCTTATAAATGTTTATTCTATATATGTATGCTTGCCAAACTTCTGAGACCCATCAGCTGTCAAGTTTTATCACCAACCCCCATGGTGAAGATGAGGATAACTGACCTTTGTATATAGCCATGCTCCTATTTTGAAAATTCAAAATCTATACTTTTTTATCACATGACGTCGCGTCTGGGAGTGATAAAATGCCATGCAATAAAATCGATTAATCACAAGTGTGTTTTCAGATTTTCGTAAATGTTATGCCGTCCATAATAACGTTGCGTACATACTGACAAAATATTTTCTTTTTTACGCCAGAAATAATATTTCAAAGTAATCTGAATGTCATATGATAAATAGAATCTAACATTCGTGCCCTTGTATCATTGAATTTATTTAAGTCGTTGCGAAAAAAGATAAAAGTAATCTTAATGTCATAGGATAAAGAGAATTTAACATTCGTGCTCCTGTATTTTTCAATTTATTAAACTCATTCGAAAAAGTTATAAAATGCTCGGCAAGCCTCACATTTTATCGCTTTTCCTCAACTCGTTTAATAAATTCAATAAAACATTAGCACTCATGTAAGATCGTCTATGTATTAAACACTATTTTGGAATTAACATACTATTAACCACTTGTTTCAATTACAACTGTCATCGTAGTATACTTTTTGTATTGCTGATATTGATAAACTGGAAACAGATTTAAAAATGTAGACATACTTTCTTCTGAATCCTTCTATTGTAATGTATAGAAAGGATCTTACATGAGTCCTCCTGTTTTAGTGAATTTATGAATTGGGGAAAGGGATAAAATGCGAGGCTTGCTAGCATTTTATATCTTTTTCGCAACGACTTTAATAAATGCATTAGCACGAGCACGAATGTTAGATTCTATTTATCACATGGCATTAAGATTACTTTGAAATCTCATTCTGGCGTAAAGACGTTATAATTTGGTTATGTACGCAACGTTGTAATGGACGTCATAACGTTTCCCAAAAATCTGTAAACCACTAGTGGTTTATCGTTTATATTGCATGGCGTTATTTCACTCCCAAACGCAACTTCATATGATAAGTATTCTTATTGTATTGCTAATATTGACAAACTTTGAAAAAGATTTAGAAAAGTAGACATACTTTATTCTGAATCCTTCTATTGTAAAGTATATGTATTTTTTATTCAGCTATGCTTCCACAAAACGCTTTGAGGCGTGACAGTAACGGCAAACGCATTGAATGAATCGAGGGTCCGTACTTAGGGTCGTAGTAGAAGTATACACTGCATGGACTTTTGTTTTTATCGAAGGTCAGTCATTATTGACTTGAGGGCTTGGGACAGCATGTCAAACAGTATGACACGGATACGTGTATCTGAAAAAAGTGTTCTTACAGCTGACCTCACTTAGCTGCAATCACTCGATTAATAATCTAATATTATTGAATTGTCATGAACACGTGTTGTCATCTAAACATGATATAAAAGTTAAACAAATTTGTATGATCATTTCTTTTCAATTTATGTACTAAATCATAAAAAAGCAACGACACGAATCTACCGCTTACATGTGTAAGATCCTCAACGTTATTACATAATAAATGATAAAAAAATAACAACATGAACTCATCGCTTACACGTGTAAGAACCTCAATGTTATAACATAATAAATAGTAAAAGAGCAACAACAGTAAAATACTGCTTACAAATGTAAGATCCTCAATATTATCACATAATAAATGATACAAAAGCAACAACATGAAATTAGCGCTTACAAGTGTAAGATCCTAAATATTTTACATTATAAATAATAAAAAAAAGCAGTAACATTACATTACTGCTTACAAAGGTGAGATCATCACTATAATTACATAATAAATGATACAAAAGCAACGGCATGAAGTTTCCGCTTACAAATGTAAGATCCTCAATATTATTACACAATAACTTATACAGAGGCAACAACATGAAATTACCGCTTACAAATGTGAGATCCTCAATACTATTACATAATAAATGATACAAAGGTAACAACATAAAATTACCGCTTACAAATGTAAGATCCTCAATATTATTACATAATAAAGATACATAAGCAACAACATGAAATCACCGCTAACAAATGTAAGATCCTCAATATTATAACATAATAAATGATACAAAAGCAACAACATAAAAGTACCGCTTACAAATGTAAGATCCTCAATTTTTTTACATAATAAATGATACAGAAGCAACACCATAAAATTACCGCTTACAAATGTAAGATCCTTAATATTATTACTTAATAAATGATACAAAAGCAACAACATGAAATTACCGCTTACAAATGTAGGATCCTCAATATTATTACATAATAAATGATACAAAAGCAACAACATAAAATTTCCGCTTACAAGTGTAAGATCCTCAATATTAGAACATAACAAATGATTATAAAGCAACATCATGAAATTACCGCTTACAAATGTATGATCCTCAATATTATTTCATGTGCCTAAGATTCTCAATTTGATTACATAATAATTAATAATAAAAAAACAACATGAAATTACCCCTAAAATCCTCAATATTATTACAGCCATCAACGTAGCTCTATCATAGGGGGCCGTACAGGCCTCCATCGAGAAACAATTGGAACCTTTTTCTAGGTGATGGCAAGTACTAAGGAAACCAAAAACCTCTTGTGATTTTCAAGGGACGGGGGGGGGGGGGGTACCGGACCCCTCTCTGGATCTACCCATCTATGATAACTCGAACGCTGTTAGCTCAAAATACCTACTTAGGTTGAAAGATAGAATTCAGATCTGATTATAGTATAACAAAAAATTCAGCGTAAAATTGTAAATATTTTCTTACCCATCAGTTTTAACATATGTTTTGGGTGCTCAAAAGAATCGTCTCATTGAGACGGTTCTTTTGAGTAACCACATCGTATGATTTCGTTGAGAAATAAGAAAAGAAAGTTTTCGTTACGCACTCTTAACTAAAGTCCTGTCAGATTTTTAAAAAAATTATTTCCCCCTTATTGCCAAAAAATATGCTGCGTGTAATTGATCAGTTGAAATTAGAGTCTCAATAATACATTGGTCCTGATAATGAAACCTTTCCAACCGCTAAATTGTTAATATTTTCTTACCCGGCGATTAAAACATAGTCTCATTGAGACGACCCCCTTTAGTATCAACAACGTATGTTTTGGTAAAGAAATAAAAAAAAATAATTTTGAATTCATTTACACATTCTTATTTGGAGCCCTCTAAAATTAAAATGTCGATGAGCACCCGCAACACAAGTAATAGTTATACCATGGGTTGAGCGCCTGTACGTTGAGCTAATCCACGAGCTCTAGCGAGTAGATTATCTTACGTACAGAATGACAAACATTGTATAACTATTTTATACCACCGACATCTGCACATCACGATATATTTCGTGCTAATGTTGGCAAGGGTGGTATAAATTCGACTACAGCACAATTTTCTTATTTAAAGATGCAAACCAACTCCTTTTATAGCGAACTTCTGATAACTCAAGGTGAACTTCAGGTTCAGTGAACTTAAATACAATAGTAAGCGACTGCATTGAGAAGTTGTTTAATGAGATATATAATATAGTTAAATGTATCAAATTTCAAAAAAATGATTCAATTAATAGAATTCTAAATCAAGTCATGATATAACTCTTTACCCGCTATACGAAGCAGATTGCTGCTAATATTTGCAAACAGTTTGGACGCAGATCAGGCCCTGATCTGGGTTCAAACTGTTTGGTACTCTGGTGGTATTCCTGGAAAATGTTTTTGAGAAAGTAAATTAATAAATCATAGCTGACGACAAACACCTAGCAAAGTTACCCAGCCTGCAAAGACATGCGCGGATCCAGAGGGGGGACAGAGGGTCCGGACCCCTGGAAAATCACAAAAATATAGGGTTCTTAGCAACCCTTGTCTGGATCCCCTTTAAAATCACAACGCTACCATGTTAGGCCATCATCGGTCCGCCAGCGAAACGCCATTTCAATGGCGTTTCGCTGGCGGACCAATGATGGCCCGCTAATAGTGGTACATGTATATTGATTCTTCATCCCCTAATCAAACTAAAACAAAACAAAACAATAGAAAAACATTCTGACAAAACATTCTGGATCCGCGCATGCAAGGAGTTATAATGATACATATTGGAAGGAGGTGAATATTTTCGGGGAAAACTACTTACAACCTTACGATCGATGATGTTTCTATGTATCCTGGGTATCCGCGTATTCTGATCAGCACCGTTGCTGTAATATCACAACACTACTATACTTGCAATGTCCAAATTTTCAAATTCCAGATCATTCACGTAAATTGCACATGGACATAACAGTTTCAGTTAAGCAAAACTATTTGAGAGTATAATTACTATAAAGTTTAAACAGTTAATGTTTTGGTGCTCAAAATAACCATCTCAATGAGACGGTTCTTTTGAGCTTTCAAAACCATATGGTTTGGCGGCGAAACAAAAATAATCACTTTCAATCACTAATAGGCTTGATGCCTGCACGTTGTTTTTGTTCATCACGTGACTCTGGCTCAATCGATCTGTTTGTGCTTTACCACACCGATAATGCGGCAATCGGAAACGCCCTTAACAATCGACCAGCGCAGATCAAAAATCGCTAGAAACAGTGTTTTCGATCGCCATATTTCGCCTGTCGACGACCAATGGCAATCAAAAACTCTGTTTCTAACTATTTGTTATCTGCATTCGCCGATAGTATTAACGTTTTCGTTTGTCGCCTATCCGGTGTGTAAACTCGGGAAAATGGATATCTAGATCAGCAATAATTCGAACTGGGGTGAGTCGAATAAACTTTCGGATACATTTTGGTTTGGATTATTACCGTTTGCTTAACTTCTACAGTGTCTAATATACGCTATGAGAACTCTAAAGAATCGCCTGTTGTGTACGTATAATTTGTAACATGTAGGCAAAAGGAAAAAAAAAACTTATTTCTTGAACGATACATGTAATAATAACCTAACTCTTTTTAGATCGTGCTATTGATAACATAAAATTAAATCGCTGGTCGTATGGACTTCAAATTAAAGATACTCGTCTAATTATGAAAAAAGGAGCGATAACGCAGAAAACGCTTAACGTCAAAACAACGTCGTATCAACGTCTATGCGACATCGCGTCGCATCGACGTTAGTACGACGCTGTTTTAACGTTTTATACTCTACTTGGAAAGGTACGAAAATAAGTTAGAATTTCTCAAAGACAACAACAATAGTTTTTATTTACAAGCAATTGCAATAAACTGCCAAATATTTGATATTATACGTGATTTCTCACGTAAATGATGGACTATTCCTTGCAATAATTCGGCCGTTAACCGATCGGTTTTGGCTGTGCCATATTGTGTTTGTGGAAAGCTGCTAGCTGATACATGTATAACGTGAAATTCGTGCAAATACGATGGAATATGACATGAAGTGTGAATTACAAATGGATATAGGCAAAACGAGCAATATATATGTGCATGTATACAGCTGACGCGTGGTATATACATGAAGTAGGAGACAACTGAAGCGTGGATTATAGATGGACAGAAGTGGAACGAGCAATATACATATTCATAGATAGATCTGACGCGTGGAATATACATGTTAATGACGTCAAATGAAGCGTGGATTACAAATAGATAGAATTGAAATAAGCAATATAAAAATGGAAATAAGTGCAAAAGTGTGATAATAATGTGACTCTTAGATATACGGTAGATAATTTGTGAAAATGGAATTTAAACTGTGGTTGTTGGTGTTTATCTATTCTGTGATACACTCCGTCCAATCGCAGAATGTGCGACACAGAGATGATTACTTTACGTTAAGTAAGACCGGATTACGTGAGATAAAAATAGCCAGTGTACTTCCGGCGACGGCCTGGCGACCGTTCTCCATCCGACGAGTAAGCCCGGCGGTAGACATTGCGATGGAAAAGGTAAACCCGACCCTGGCATCGAAAAATTTGACTTTGGTTGTGAAGTTTCGTGATAGCAAATGTGATATAGCCGACGGAATCAATGAAGCGATCAATTTCTACGTGCATAATGAGGTGCACGTGATATTTGGTCCGTGCTGTGATTACGCTGTGGCACCAGTTGCAAGACAAGTCAGGTATGTATACTGTAGTCCATTTAAAACCACACAAGTAGCAATTTAGCAATATACCCCCCCTGAAACATCTTTGGATAAGCTGCCAGAAGCATAAGATAGACAGTCTATTATTGTCATCCACTACATAAAAATGTTCATTTTTACATGCTCATTTCTTTAAATAAATGAAAGTGGTTGAGAATTTGTTTTAAAAGCTTATGGTGAAAAATTCATTTATTGAAAAGATATATGTTGTAGGTACACATTGTAATTGCCTCATAGAGGCAATTCCAATGTGTAGCTACAACATATGTTACTGAAAATAAGGAAGAAACTGTTTGGAAATTTACAGTTTCCATGTACCATGTCCATTGTCTTTACCTCTTTTAAACATCCCAAACTGCCAATCAGTATTAACACAGCAAAATTCGAGTTCATGAACCACCTCTGCTAACCTGCTAGTTGCGTGGTTGTAACACAGTGTTCCACGAGCATACCGCTGCGATGAAAGGAGCTTTTTTCTGCACTACGCGAGATATTCTATAGTAATTCAGTAGAACCTGTGTAGAACTGCCACTCAAAAATAGACAAAATAAAGACCTTAATGACAAATGGTAGCTTAATGAAGGTCGAAATTATGAGCATTCTGCAATACTTTTGACCTGCATTAAGCGATAATCGGTCTTGAAAACCAAATTGTGGGCTTTTTAGAGTGTCCGTTTTACTAAGGCTTTACTGTACCATGATTGTAGGTCATCATGTACAGGGAGATTATCACGAGTTTTAGCGAGTGGATCATCTCCCGTACAGGTGAACGACCATGGTTTATTTTTAACACCCTGCATTAGTATAGACCTTTCACAAAAGGAGATATATGATATAAGTAAAAGTAAGAAAGACAGCAAGGATCAGGAATCGATACAATCAAGTACCACACCTGTCCCAGGATACCAAATGGGCAAGTAACAAAATCACAATAAACATCATAAACAAGACCCAAGAGGCCAGCCCTTTCCCTTCAGGTGACCACAAGGCAGCAATGAACAGACGCGTAAGCATGACAAACTCAAGTCATAAATAACACACATATGATATGTTTAGCTTCAGAAATATACAAAGAAGGTTATAATTTTATGAGGTTGTGAAATTGGATACATTGCGATACTACTAAGGGAACGGAAATGCATTTTGCCCCTCACCGTTGCGTTTTATTTACAAGGTAATAGCACCAAACATGCGAATACGCGAACAATAAAACTGACAACCGAATGGAAATGGAACCTCAATCATGTAAATACATAAAAACCCTTCTTACGGCCCGATAATGTAAACAGCTGAGCTGTTGTCACCAACAAAAACAAACTCTTTTTAGGGTATTACTGTCGTGCCAATAAAGAGTGACAGTGGTGTAATATTTTTTTACAATTGTTAAGTAAAACATTAGCCTGTACACTCCACTTGAGCTAACGCGGATAGGATTAATATTCAAGTGATCTATCGATTCTAAGTCCAAATAACTTTGTAAACAAAACATGACGTCACTGTCACTCTTGACTGGCCGGGCAGTACTTTGAACATGTAGTCCCTGAATCATTAGAAACATAGCTCACTCCCGGTCGCAGATTATTGTGGTCATTCTTAATTGGTGGGCGTGCTCAACTAAAACACGTGACGTGACATTTGTACTTAGCACGCGATAAAAGCCGTGATATAGTTTATGCTTCACGTGTATTGTGCATGATACATTATAATATATATGGTTCTAGTTTGTTCGCTTAATGCCATGGACGTGGCACGCTGCGCAATCGCGTCGTATATGTGTGGATGAGGGTTAACTGTTTATTATGTAATATGGTCAGTTTCGCGGATGAGAAACGCCTTTTGCTGCAAATTATACCTAGATCAATGATTAGGCCTAAGAATGGATTTTTCTGTTATGTCCTATACTTAGGCCTAAATGTTGGTTGACACTTTGTGTAAATAGGAACTCTCTAACATTCTACTTAAAATCTTATAAATGGAACAATTGATATGGCTATAAGCTATTGTAATAGTTATTCCCTTACCTCTAGTTGATTCTCACACAAACATATATCCAAAACCAGTGAAAATTAGGAATAAGGGCAAGTATCAGGAATCGATACAATCAAGCACCACACCTGACCCAGGATATCATTGGGAAAGTGACAACTTCACAATTAGATATCACAGGCGAGAGGCAAGAGCTCTGCCCTTTCCCAGCAGGTGACCACAAGGCATCTATAAACAGACGTGCACGAAATCATAACAAAAACAAGACAGAAATAACAAATGATCCACAAAAGAAGCACCGCCTTGGGACGGTCAGTAAATATATTTTACTGGAGGGCTTAAACCAGTTTCACGGCGTGCCAACCTCACCCTTAGTTGAGATGTGGATCAAGACACATAGAGACAGAAATAACATAAATGACCCACAAAAGAAGCACCGCCTTTGAACGGTCAGTAAAAGTATTTCACTGGAGGGCTTAAACCGGTTTCACGGCACGCAAACCTCATCTTTAGTTCAGATGTGGCTCCATGAAGACACATGGATGTTTGATTTGCATGAAAGACCCCTAGCTTATCCATGCATCATCTCCTAGAACATATAAATCAAGATATAAAAAGGAGATAAAGCAAATATAAGGACTCAACAGTCCATAAAACTGAATAACAGAGCAAAAGAAATCCAAAAGGCAAACCCCGGTGGACCTGACAACAGCCAAAGCATCAGGTCCTACCATCTCATTAATAGATAAGTATTTAAGTGGGAACCGTCATAGAGTGTAAAGTCAAACCCACTGGCGTGCAATTAAAGAGGTAAGCAAAGTTGCTAACCGTCATTGGGCTGACTACCAAGTATACAGTTTGTTGCAATACATTAATGTTATAGCCAATCATTTTATAACGGGAACTTGTTTTAGTAAACTGAACTGATAAATTATAAGCCTACAATCTTCTTCTATTTATACACCAAGTCACCATAGAACTCAGGTTCTGAAAGTCCTTGGGGCAAACAAGATATAAGTCCAACTTGGAATTTAGATATCAAATCATAGCATGGTCTATAAAATTTAGAAAAAGGTTTTGTGAAGTTTATTATGCTAATAGTCTTGTTTAAGAAGTTTCTGATTTAACAATTCATTGCGAGTGTTGAAGTCAGCACCATGGTTAGATGCTCTAGCAAAACGAATGAGTTGAGAGATATAGACTCCATAGGATATAAAGCGAGGAACATCACCATTTAAAAATGGGAAATTGACAATTTTAAATTAAAGTCGTCACGTTTATATAAATTTTAGTAGAAACAAATAATCATTAGAAATTGACAAATGCAAGTCTAACAACGCGGCTTCCGTATCAGAGGTATTAGCTTTATTAAGCTGGAGCTCTGAAGGGTACATTTGACTTACCCAGGCTAAAAACCTGAGTAGTCTTATCAGTAGTTGACGAACAGGTGGTTCTGAATGGTGTTCATTTAAACCAATCGGATCTGCTCTCAGAGGTTCAACTTACACAAATTTGGACCTGAAGCTTTTCCTGACCTAAATTAATGATGCAATGCTCAGATACAATACTGTCTGCTATGAAAGACTACTCTGTGAACTTGTTAATGTAACGCAACCTCACGTCATTTAAAATTGCTTGCCATAAAACTAAATTTCTGCGCTTATTTGCGACAATACGCCAACCCAGATGAACATTTTGAATACATATATCCCTTAAGTCAATGATGACATGGACATCACTTCACCACAGGAGGGTCTTGCAGCTCTTGTAGAATTCCAAAGGGAAAATCCTCTTGCGTGACAATCGACCACTCTATGTCGCTAAAGAGGTAACCCAAAAAGCGAGGTTGTTAGGAATGACACTGTCACTTCACTATCCCCCCTTTTATTTTCTTAACCGTTCCTACAGAAAACAACATAATATAGCCCGCTTAACCTCCAAGAGGCCGACCCAGGCGTTACCGAATTACTTCTGACACCAGTAAAGCAGTTCCAAAGGGAAATCCATTTTACTCTAACCATGTCGCTAAGGAGTTAACACAACAGCGAGACTGTTTGGAATGGCCCTGTCACTGTACAGTCTTTTGCAAATGAGCCTCATCCATATACATATATATACTTTTAGATTCGTGTCACCATAGGAATAAAAAGGCCTTCTACTTTTCAAATAGGTACAATCATGATGACCTTGAAATTGTTGATTCAAGAAAAAGTCACCAGTGACTTTTCGACAAGCAATAGTGCTAATGTTGCCAGCACACCCAATATCGATCCCTACGATTCCTGTGCTCAAATTTTAAACAGCGTACTAAGGTGGCCGTGTTATTCGCATACATTGTAACTGGATACATCACTAATCAAGGCTTGCTAGACGATTGCTATATGCCTTAATCCATGCATGCAACGATGGGAAGACACTGTATATAGTTTGAATATAGCCATGTTTTATCAAGTCTGGGACTACATCTGTTTGACTGTCATACATGTACACAGTCCTGAATGGCCAGTTACGTTCTATAGTTGAAAAGGGTGGTTTAAGAAGCCTCATCTGGTCACAAATGTTAAAAAAAGTACTTTCTTGTATTACGCGAGGTCCATATCAGAACCTTAAATTAGAAACACGTTCCATTTCATCGCAATTTGCAGTTCTGTCTGTATTATTGGATCATTAAAAACTGCAAGCTTGCAGATTGATAACTTGCAATTTTCAAGATTTAATGTATCATTTTCAGATGGATCTTTTGCAGCTAATTGCATTAGTTCAAGACAAAAGGATAAAGTTCAGAAAATCTGGCTTTTGCTGCGGTAATAAGCAATGGATCCAGACACGTAATATTGCTTTCTTATTCTATTTTCGCTAACTTTGGCCATAATCGAAGTCGGCCTGCACAGGAAAGAACCGTGCTTATCACACATGCGCACAATCACTCTTAAAATATCTTTGCGCAGCTTTCCAGGAAAAGCTACATGTAGATGTCTAAATATTTTGTCTGAACATGGATATGTACATTAATTGTATATTTGAGGCTCAAGTTTGTACGTGTAATCCTTAAGTGCGGTTTTAATTGATATATCCATTGTGAAATGACACTCATCATACATGCCTTAGTCATCCATCAATTACGCATGCGCAGTTATCAAGTGAGGCTTGGTGGGAGCCTTATATGGTTCCTTACAGTGTGTCTGCAATATTAGACTTTTTCACGAAACCGCGGGAGCGAGAGGCTCATCTGAGCGAAAGTCTCACCTGAGCCTTTATTAGCTACTTTTAGAAACAGTGCCATAATCGCGAGCTTGTCCTAATATTAATGGCGATTAATAAACCCCATCAAGTCAACGAATCAATGCGTAAATAAAGTTAAAAAATGTTGTGAGGATAGAATGATCCACATCAGCATGCGCATGTATAATACTTTAAATCAACATGGTATTCTACTTGCCGTGTTCTACGTTACTTACACGGTTTCCAGCCATAACAACAAATGTCTTGATATACCTGAGCATAACACGAAAGTAGACATTTTGCTAACAGCTACATTATGAACCTGGTTCATAATGTACACGGGGGTAATACCAATTTCGCTATTTTCGCTGGCGACCGGGACGGTACTGCGTAAAGCTGCTATCGACCGAGGAGTACGGCTTGCGACCGGTCGGTACAGCTGTCGACAGATAAACAAACCATCAAATTCGACGGTAAGTGTGCTAATTTAGTGTGTGTTCCTACATTTTGGTGTTTAAACCGTTTCTTGGATAGCTTGCTATTGTTTTAAATGATTTGCAGGCCTGGCTATTAGCCTGTTTTAACGCTGGGCGTACTTCAACGGATATTCACCAAAAACTAAATAAAATCAGTATTCCCAAGGAAATTTGCAAATCTAGGCGATATGATGCAGATATATCATAAACTTACATGATTACCTTTAATCTGTGAATGTGCATGTTGTTATATGCCTCTGTGGTATTTTTATATTTTTTGTGATACTGCTGTCGACCAAAAGTAAATTTGCTGGGTACGGTTGTCGCCGTTTACTGGATACGGATGTCGACGATTCAACGAGAATGTAAACAGATTTCGTTGCTGGAAAATTAACAGTTTAACACTGAAAAATCTAACTTTCTACGTCATTTAGTTTGTGGTCATGTTTTAGGACCCTGTCAACAGTTTTTAGTCATACTTGGACCATTTCCAGTCTTCCTGGGTTGAACTAGCACTAAACAGCGGTTATAGTGTCTGACTAAAGGAAATAGCTCACTCTCTCTGACGACTATCGAACTATCTACCATTCGATCCCCAGTCCACCGCTGTACCAATCTGAGCCGACACTGTGATTAGTACGAGCCGTTTGGATTAACAAATTGGACTACAGCTTGTAAGGAACTATTAATATGCATAATCAGTCTTGTGTTTTCTAGTTTTGCAATTATATTGACGAGGAAGAGAGAGATGGTTACTTTGGTTTAATTGTCTTCCCTATGTCATGTGACTGTGTTCAGTGGCTCTTCCTCGTGTAGCGGTGGGTTAGTCTGCATTGTGTGATTGTGGTATTTCCTGACCATGCTCACTTACTTCTGCATGTTAAATGTAAAGCGGAAAACGGCAGTTTTTGCATATAAGTACAGCAAATGTTTAGACGTGTGTGCATTTGCACATTCTCATCTGAAATTGCTGGGAGCGCAATGCGTCAGTGGTAATGTGCATGTCTAGAGACTGAAGGGCTGTGGGTTCGAGCCTCACTGGCGTTGTGTCCTTGAGCAAGTCACATTAATCCTTGATTAGGAGTGGTTCAACCAAAGAAGACCCGTCCGGACATAACTGAAAAAGTGTTGAATCAAATCAAACAAATAAACAGAAACTTCTGCCAATGTGACCAGTGTTCAGACATTTTGTTTAGACTGCGTAGCATAAAATTAATTTTCTTATTTCTCGATCGAAATATTTGTTGTGGGTACTCAAAAGAACCGTCTCAATGAGACAGTTATTTAGAGCACCAACGTATATATTTTACTCTCCAAAAATTGTTTATCTAAACCTGCCTGTTCGGGCTGAACATGCGACAATAGAGACGCTGAATGACCCTTTTCTTGGTTTGTGCCTGATGTATGCTGCAAAGCCTCTATAAACCGTAATATTCTCGCGGTTATCCCATTTCCTGTTGACTTTCTGAGTATATACCGGTGATCACCAAGCAGGCACATAACCTTGACTCAACATTGATTCAATGTATGGGGTTGAATCTTGTTTGTTTGTTTTTGTTGCTTTACGTCCCAAGTCAACAGCTATGGTCATTGCGGGACGGTCAGTTCACTTAACCACACTTTTTCCTGGGCAGGCTTGAGCAAGCGGTTAACCAGTAATTTGTGCACATACTTTCGCTTGTAACTGACAACAACCCTTCTTGAATAAATCAGCGGAAGGGAGGAGAATGACCGTAGAAATTATTTCATGATCAATCTCCACTTAAGTATGGTACCGGGCCGGGATCAAACTCGCGACCCCTGGATCTGCAGTCAGACACTGGGGTTGAATCGATGTTGATTTATGTTGAGTCAGCGATGTGTGCCTGCTAGGGAGATCAGCAAGTGCGGATCCTGGATTTCTTGATAGGGGTTCAAATTTTCATAGAGGGGGGGGGAATTGTTAACTTTACCTGATAGTTTTTCTGAAAATTCTTCATGAAAATGAAATAATTTTAGTTCGAAGCGAACCCCTTGAATCCCCCTGGACCCGCCATTGATCAGACGAGTCTATGTTATGGTAATGCATGCAGAGGGGAAGGGGGTAGGGCGTAGGGGTCTGATATATTTTTGTGGGGGGATAAGGGGGCAAATTTTGTGTTTATGGTGATGGGGGTGATTACCTCTGATAGGAAGCATTTTTCAAATACCGATCCTTTGTGTATTGCGCCTATGCAGGTATGTGTGTGTGTGAGGGGGGGAAGTAAAAATTGGGCTTCTTCTTTTCGGGTCATTTTAGGTTTTTGGTGGTATCGCTACAATTTGAACCAGCAGATGCAAGGGTCCTGGTAGAGCATCCTGTCCCACGCTGCCCGAGTTGTACGCCCGTGCTCTTTGGTGTATATGTCAATTCGCCCCCCTCCCCCCTCCCTCCCCCCCCCCCCCCGATAATGTACTTTATAATAATACCTTGTAAAACTAACATTTTCTCGTGCCATGGAGATATTCTTACTTCGCTATTGGAATTTTTTCATCACAGTGACGTCAGAACAGAGTTTCTTCACTAAGACAGCTTCGAACACCATTGAAGTAGATCTATTTTGATAAGTTTTATATGTTTCTATTACATTTTAGCTCTTTCTCAATGTAATTTTGCACCCTCGATTTGTTTCATGTTGGCCAGTATTCCTACATTTGGTTGACCAACATAGTAGCCAAGTAAGTCACCAAAAATCCAGGGATGTGCACAACTAGTGCTTTAACCTGAAGAGACACAGAACAGAACTGAACCGAAATATAATTAGACGTAAACTATACAGTTTCAAGCCTAGCCTATTATTTTAGCAATAAACACAATTTACGGGAAGATGTCAAATCAGTCAAGCTTTATAATAAGAAGAAGGATAGCAAACATGTACATGAACAATGGTATTGGAATGAGAATTATTTTAACGCAAATCAATCTAATCAGTCCTAATTTACAAGGATATAGTTGTCTACGCCCAGTGGCTTGGATACTATCTTTGCATGTAACTGGAAGTGTGACGCGTATGGTATTGCCACATTTGTGACTGCTTATAGGGACGCCTCTAGCCAAAACACTATGAATATGAATGTGAATAAAGGCTAATCTTGATTTTTGACATCTACTTTTCTTTTTGAAATCAGCCTAGACCTCTGATTTACTTTACTGGCCCGAGTTGGTTTAAAAAAAAAACAAAAAAAAAAAACAAAAAAAAAACAAGCGCAGTGTTGTCACCAACGCGTGAGATACCACCTACCGATACACCATTTTGGCAATTTTTGTTACCATAGCAACCACACCACAATCAATTTTATGTGGCGTCAAAAATGACGTGCATAACCAGCACCTGTTCACATACCACGTTTCATTAGGCTAGCTTTTATCTGGGATAAGTTTGTTTTCGCAACAATTTGACTGTTTCTGTTACCATAGTAAACGCAATGTTCTTGCAACGACGAAAAAATAACGTTCATAATTAGCATATTGCCACTTAATCACATACCAAGTTTCATGAAGCAAGTTTGAATAGGTTTTTTATAGTTATATCAGGTTCTATATTACAGCGGACAGACAGATGAACGTACGGACAGTGAGCGGGTATACCTATAGTCCCTACCAGAGTCCACAGCTGAAGGAGTCTTACAATTGAGACCACTGGGGTAGCTAGGAGAGCAGCTTAGCTGATTAAATCACTTAACCATGCCCCTGCCTGTCTTTCTGTATATCACAAACCATTTTGCCCTACTCGTTCCAATGTCAAAACGTTCTGAATGGTCGAATACAAAGAAAGAAAGTGTTTGGGATTTTGGACCATCGGTGTATTTCAGGTTCTGAGAGGTCCTGGCTAGCCTGTCTGCATTGATGAATGGATGTCTGTCTGTCATAAACCAATGTTGCCCTAGCTCAAGACAAAAACAATTTGTATAAGCCTTGCGTAGGCCATTTTTTTTTTTGTAAAAGCTGATACTTGCAGGTGTATATATCAAAAGTTCCGTTATACTGCAAAAGAAATTTCTCTTAAAATGTCATGTGCGGATCCAGAAACGTTTGTCTGGAGAGCGGGCTATTATTGGCCCTACAGCGGTTTTGCCATTGAAATGGCGTTTCACTGGCCGGCCGATTGTGGCCCAACATTAAATGCTGACTTCGTAGCTTTGCGAGTTTTAGTGGGCTCCGAACCAGTATTGCTAAGGAACCCTATAGTATTGTGATTTCCCATGGGTCCGCACCCCTCCCCCTCTGGAAGCGTGCATGAATGTACAGCAACCCCGATAATTTCACTTTTATAGACGACATCCCTAGCGTGTGACATAGTAGCACAAACAAATCACATGTGTCCAATATGTACGGATCAAGAGGAGGGGAAAGGGGTTCCGCACACCCTACATACACAGACAAACACATACACATGCGCGCGCGCGTCTTGGCAGATCACAGGGATGTAGGTTTTGCTTAGGAATACAGGTATTGACCCCCTTCCCCCCCCCCCCCCCCTGACAATTCAAAAAGCTGTCCAACCAGCATTATTCCGTCCGCCAGCGAAACACCTGATCCAACACCTGAAGCAACAATCTAGATCCGCGTATGCAATTATTTTATCCTTACAGTTTGTAAATGGATGCTCGCTTTTTTGAAATAAGCGTGTTGTGCAGGAGATAATTTGTTGAGAAATGTGCTCACTCCACAAAGGCTTGAAGTTCTGTGCTCATCCCACCCCCTCAAAAATGCTTTACGCCATTGTTAATTTTTCGAAATGGCTCACCTAGCCTTAATATTTTTTCTTTCGTTTTTGGATTTAAACTTGAAGTGCCACGTTTTTCCAACATCATTCTTCAATAGTTTCTACACTTATTTGCAATCCTATTCCTTTAACATAGATTTTGCAGTTTTATCAAGTATTGATTGTTTAGGGTGACAAAAATAACGTTTCAAACTGAGTAAAAACAAAATAGTTTCATTTTTTCTGTAGCTCACAAAGATATCTTTGACCACAAGTAGGCCTAATGCACCGATACTGTCAATTTATTTAGCATTTAATATATAGCATGTTGAAATATCAATACTTAACTTAAGTATTCCTTAACAATAAGGAGGCATTGTAATTTTGGGCCAGGTTTTAAGTTTATAGAGGGTAACCAAAATATTTTTTTCTAATTTCTCAACCAAAACATAATTGAGCCACGGCATGGGATTTCAAACAATGCGGTTTGTTCGACCAGCAAAGGCTCAGCCCCGCCTGTGCATATGCGCAGACTGATCAGAGCCTTTGCTAGTCGCTTGAGTATTCTATTACTGTTAAGCTTCAGACCGAACATCATTTTAGATTTCTAAGCTTAAAATGGGGCTGCACAGGATTGTCTGAGTCTACACTTGTCAAAATGCCACATTGTTGGAAATCACATGTCACGGCTCATATGCTGTTGGTACTTAAAATAACCGTCTCATTGAGACGCTTCTTTTGAGCACCAAAACGTATGTTAAAACTGATGTATTAGAAAATATTCACAATTTTACTCTCAAAGTCTATCTTAACCTATGAGTTTGCTTCACTGACCTGCTGTGTGGATTTAAATATATGGGAGAGATGGAATGTAGGTATTATTTGTGAATGTTGCGCCTTTTAGATACCAATCCACATAAAACCTACAATTTTGTTCATTGCTGCTAGTGGAAGCTTCCTGAAAAAACAAATTTCAGTTATAGCCATAGAAAAAAATCGTGTATGTTAAGCCAAGTGCATGATAGATATTTTTCATATCTCGTCGACAACCGTATCATTCAGAATATGAAATCCACGACAGCCGTATCACTGGTAGTTGACAGCCGTATCATGGCATTTTTCTAGGGTCCATAAAATCTCCCATAGTGCAAAAAATATGCCTTTCGCACTTGATTGAAGAAGCTCAAACTACAAATAACATATATAGGGCGTTTCGTTGTTTTTGTATCATTCTTAATACGTTAGATTAATGATAATCTATGAAAACTGGATTTTTCGAGAGAACCTGTAGTTTATAGTGTTTTTCTAAGTCACAAACTCTAAATAACTAATCAGACAAATAGCACATGCCCTCTTGAAAAAACTCTAAAGCGTGTGTAGACGATAAAACATACGCTATGACCCCTCCAGAAGCGTTCAACTTGTGACCCCCCCTATACCGACAGCCGTACCGACCGGTCGCAAGCCGTACTCCTCGGTCGATAGCAGCTTTACGCAGTACCGTCCCGGTCGCTAGCAAAACTAGCGAAATTGGTATTACCCCCGTGATGTAGCTGTTAGCAAAATATCTGCTTTTGTGTTATGGTATATAGCATGCGCGGATCCAGAAAGTTTTGTCAGAGGGGGTCCAGCTCTATTCAGATTTTTTTGTTTTAAAAATTATAGTTGAGATATGATCCAAATATCACTACCAATGGAAGCCGACCGATGATGGTCCAATATTGAATGCTGGCTTGGTTGCTGTGTAATTTTTAGTGGATCCGGACCAGTATTGCTCAGAAACCCTATAGCTTTGTGATTTTTCAGGGGGTCCAGACCCCATGCCCTTTCTGGATCCGTGCATGTTTAGTTTATTGTAATGCAGCCCAGCTGTTCGTTTTGAAGCCTCCTGATTGACGCTGCCCGTTTTACGTAAACTGGGATGGAATGAATTGATTTATAGGACATAAATCAGTCTATATATGCTACTAAATTTGATAAGGATAGCTAAAATACACCATACATCACTTTTCCTTAAATTCAAGAATCAAGTAATGCTTAAGTGCACGGCTCACTCTATCTCCTATATTATTTTCATATACATGTACATAAACTGCCCATGTAATACTAAAATGAGTATCAGTTATGTAAGGATCATGGTTGCATACCAAAACGCGATACTATCAAAGGGACATCTACTAATAATACCATACAATACAAAATTTAATTAGCAACTAAACATTCTACCATGCTCATAGCCAACACAGTTATCAAGTCGAACGTTTTTGTCTCCAAAAGATGTAATTTGCATTCTCACACCGCTCCATCTGCGACACGACTACAGATAATCGCAGAACCGTGGTTAACCCAACATCATAGCGTTACGTTAACGTCATAAAGACATAAAAGGGTTCAAATTTGCCTAAATCACAAAAGTTTTAAATTGCCTTAATGTTTTTAAATTGAGTGGTTAGGCAGTAAAGTAAACTGCACATCAAAATACATTATAAAACAATTCATTATTTGCAAAGTCAGTGTGCTCCTACATGTACCACTAATTTGTTCGCCTTAAAGAGGGCACTGTCTCGATCAAACTATGAGTGATGACGTTGCTGATTTAAATATTGAGTTAAGAGCAGACATTCTAAGGATAGAAGTGCGTTTTCAAATTCTAGGTTTGCTGTTCTCTTTCTGCGCATGCGTACGAAAACATATATGTTAAATCGTGACGCTTGTCATTGGAAAGTTGGAATTCGTGTATTTCAGGTTGTTTTAGATGCTCTCTCCCCAAACCCAAGATGCCATTTGGACGATGAACTGTCGCTATATACATACACACAATTTTTAAAATGCATCCTTGGTCAAGGGGGTGGGGTTGGTGGGACATGGTTGTACACGCAGAAGAAGGCATCAACCACCTGACAAACGTTAACCTATTTACAATGGGCGTTTTATTACGCACATTTAAAATTGATCTTTATTATGTCAGTTTCTCATGCCGGTCATTAAAAAAATAGAAATCACAGTGGATGATCAAAATGAATTCTTGCTCAAAACTAAGCAGCGCTATTATTACGGAAAATAGAAAACTCATTTTTTTTGTTTTAAATAATTATATAAACTAGAATATAAGGGAGGCTGGTCTGTGTGTCTTTGACAAGTTGCTATTTCAACGAATTAAAATCAAAGTCTCATTTAGGGAAAAAGTCCGCCTTATCGATAGAAACCTTTTACAAATGCACAAGGCCATTTGGACTGTTATAGTCTTTGTCTCTTACATGTACATGTAGGTACCGTTTTGTCATTCCAGAAGCTTTGCTATACCGTTTACGAACGGCTGACACAGGGGCGTAGCTTGCCCGTAAATCAGTTTTAGCAATTGTGAGGACGTTATGCAAACCGTTCCAAAAAGGGTGCATTTACAAATAGCGTTGACCCAAATGAGACGCCGCAAAACGCGGCGTCTCATCAGGGTCACGCTATTTGTCATGCTAAGCACATTCTTAGTAGCGGTGGACAATATTAAATCTAATTTGAATCAGGACCTCTTTCAATTCGTTAATGGGTACTATAACCTAAATGGGTCTAAGAGCAGACGATGCAATCATATGTTACGCCTACCAAAATTCGAGTTAGACACGTTAGAATTGATGTTCCACACACATTTTATATGCGTATCATCACCTTTGGAACTGGGATAGAATAATCCAATATTTTCGGTGAAAATGTTAACGCAAATGCGTTTTTGCGTATATGGTACATATAGCTACATGTACATTTATGGAGCCTGTACAATGAATCTACTTCTTTACATGCAGGATGCATATTATTGACATTTTTGTAAATTATAACAATAGAAAATAGCTCCAATAATCCTTAGAACGATTTTGTCCGCGAGAAAGACAGGCCTTCAATCATCTTTGCTATTTTGTCGTATATTACCAATGGCATGGCCACAAAATTGGCTAAATTAGCTGAAAACAGAAGAAAACCTCGTGAATTATTAGATTTGCTCCCTAAAGACGGCTTCCTTGCCAGCGCATTGTATCCTTTAAGTGAGTTACACAAATTATCTATTTGCAACATTACTGCTTTAATGTACTAAGAGCCAACAAGTAGAACTGCAGCAAAAAAAACAAAAACAAAAACGGGATCTATTTCTGGTATTGAACTATAATTTCGATGGCCTTTTAACCCTTTATGCGCCAATCGCAACAAAAGTCGTCTGCTTTTCTCGTCTGATGAAATGTTTAAGAAGCCTCTATGGCAAACGGTGTGGGCCCAGATCAGACTGCTCCTGTAGGAGCCGTCTGTTCTGGGTCCACGCTGTTTGCTTCTATACTTAATTCGTCAGTAATGTTTAGCCATTATTTGCAGCAGACGACTTCAGCAGACGACATTTTCAGATGCATTTTTTTCTTGGCGCTTTAAGGGTTAATTAACTACAAAGGAGTATGATAAGGCTCGGACAAAACATCCCAGGACAAAACATCCAATGTGATTTTTTGTCACCCTGAACAAAGATTCCCACAACGATTCGCCACCCCGGACAAAAATCCCATGTCATTTCTGCCACACTGGACAAAACATCCCATCTTGTTTCTGCCATCGCGGCCATAACATCCCCTCTTTCTTGGATGTGGTCTGGGCAAAAATACCCAAACATACCACACTTTTTGGTAAGACTCGAAAAGGTTCATGTCACCATTATATTTTTATGAAACGCCAGTATAGAGCCTGCTATTTGTTTTATTTTTTATCTGTCGGAGGCAATCATCTTAAATGGATAGATCCTGATGAGACAACTCATTTCAGTTACCAGGTCTGAACCTATACCATCTGTACAATAGGCCAATTTCCAAAAATGGCATATAAAGAGGAGCGTGGTGAATATCAATATAGACCAGACCATGAATAAATGGGACTTAGTATTCTAAAATACTCAATGATCCAGTGGAGCTACTTCATTTGTTTGCAAAATCTTCAGCTACATGTTTGTATGTACACCAACAAGAATTTGCCCCCACAAGATTGAAAACTTTTGGGGAAGTTGGCGCAAATTTTCCTCAACAACTTTCATCACGAACGCATTTTACGTAATGTAATACTAAAGAAGTTATCCCTGAAAACCAATGTGAAAAACATAAAAAGTAAGTTTATTAATATATACTAGGGGAATAAAGTTTAGCAATATACTTTGAGGATTCACAGTTTAGCAGAAATATTATTTTTAATTTCATAGTGTCCAAAATATATGTTGACAAACGTTCACTAGTTCGATAACATTAACAGGTTGACATTTCACATAATGTAAAGTCTGATTTTATGCACCCTTGCTAAAACAGCTTCTCTGGCAATAGTGCGAATAGTTTTCGACTGAACGTTTCAATTTTCTGTCAAATGTTTAGATCCAAAACAAAACAGTAAAAAAACGATTTAAAACTGAATGTTATAATCACCCTTTTCGTACAGTTTTTAGTTGAAAAACGTTTTTTTTCCCCAAATTACCTCCCTTTCAATTGAATAACGTTTGAAATTAAAATGCTCAGCAGATCAAATCCTCACTATGAAGTTGGATTTTGTTTCTTTTTACCACTTGCGGGTAGCCATTAGGTCATTTTCAAACAACCAACATGTTTGCGAACCTGCCAATTAAAAAGATCTAATGCTCCAAAGATCGCCTATGGGAAACTCGATTTTAAGTAATTGCTAAACTTTTTTCCCTCAGTATATGTTTATTGCCGTGCTTGGTATAAAATATCTATACACATTTTTGTAGAATTTTGACGTCACGTTTTATTGGAAAATGACGTGGGGTAATACGCAACGTTATCAAACGTCTTTGACAATAAATCATCGCACTTATGCCGAGTTGTTACATATATTCAAGACAATTCCAGACATTATTTGGTGGTAAAATTGGAAATCTGGTGTAAAAATAGGCATACAGCCATACAACATGATAACAACTACAGTGATTCCGAAATATAATCCAAAAACAACCCTCGTAGATTGTAAGACTATTAGTAAAATTCAAAGGTCTGTCCGTGAAAAATATTAGAAAATTGCTTCATCTATTACTACCCCTGCCAGATCAATAGATTACAAAAGTGCTAGATTGTTCACGCAAAATTTCAGTATAAGTTTGTATTTTATCGCCAGCGGTGAATTCAATACATGCATGTTATGTTATCAAATGACAATAAAATTATTATTTTCTAAAGTAAAATTAGCCTCGACGAGAGAAAACATGTCTTCGGAGGTTTGCAAACAACACAGGCGCAGACCAGCCTGTGCATCCGCACAGTCTGATCAGCGCCTTTGTTATTCGCTTTTTACAAAAGTACCATATGTAAACTTGCTACAGGCGAAATTTCAATTTTCTAGCTAGTCTCTGTAGCTGAGGAGACTGGTGTGAATCTCGCCTTGTAGGAAACCCCGAAGACAGGTTTTCACGCGACGAGGCCCAAATGATATCGTATCATTTCACTAGTGAGTGATAAGATTTTGTATCATTTCACTGTAGATAAACAAATCTTTTTTGACAAATCTGGGACTGGGACATTTTCCAAGAGGTTTTAAGAGAAGGATTTTGTCATAAATAATGCTACTGAAGTTGTGACGTCAATGTCAAAAAGTAGGTGAGTATAATGAGGAAATACCACTATAACACACTGCAGACAAACCCACGGCACCATGAGGAAGAGCCACAGAACACTTACAGTATCGATACATCTGTAAGACAATAATTGCAAAGCAACCCGCTTTTTCTTCCTGTTCAAGATGATTGCAAAACTAGAATGGACACAAAGTAGTGCATAACAAAAACAAAGGCAAACACAGAACTCCTACAAATAATGGGAAGTACATTAAACAGTAGTTCAACAACAACAGAACCACCTCCTTAGAACGGACAACAGCCTAAGCCACCGGGGGGGGGGGGGTTAAATACATTTTACTGGCGCCAAACCTTCACCCTAGATTCTGCAGCTTTTAAATCATGATACAAGAGTACAACAAATACAATCGTCACAACAAGAGCATATCCAGTCAAGCAACCAACTGCGTACAAGCATAAGATTATCACTAGACCATAGACGGCATAATACACCACACAACTAAGATAAAAAACACAAACGGTCACACAATTGAAGCAGTCTTACAACCACGCAACAACAATTTAGCAATATTCTCCCATGAAACATCTCAAGATAAGCTGTTAGAAGCATAAAATAGACAGTATATTATTTTCATCTAGGTGAATGACAAACTACATAAAAACATGTTCATTTCTATTTGCTAATTTCTTTGAAGAAATAAAAGGGGTTGAAAATTTGTTTAAAATCTTATGGCGAAAAACACATTATTTAAAAGACATTTATTGCAGGTACACATTGGAATTGCCTTATAGAGGCAATTCCAATGTGTACCTACAGCATATGTTACTGTAAACAAGGATGAAAACTATTTGGAAATTGACATTTTACAAGTATAATGGCAATTGTCTTTACCTCTTTTAAACATCCCAATCTGCCAATCAGTATTAAAATTCCTGTCACTCTATTGCAAATTGTTTATATTTGCATGACAGCTTTATCTCCAAATTCGAGTTCATGCACTACCTCTTTGCTAACCTGCTAGTTGCGTGGTAGTTTGATATTGTTTTTTTTTCGATTTCATGGACATGATACTTGGAAAATGTAAATTTGTAAATTGTGTTCTTCCTTATTTTCAGTAACATAATGTTGTAGGTACACATTGAAATTGCCTAATGAGACAATTCCAATGTGTATCTACATCATATCTTTTCAATAAATGAGTTTTTCTCCACAAGCCCTTTTTAAGCAAATTCTGAACCACTTTCATTTATTCGAAGAAAGGAGCATGTAGAAATGAACAAATTTTCATGTAGTTTGTCATGCATCTCGATGGCAATAATAGACTGTCTGTTTTATGCTTCTGACAGCTTATCTTAAGATATTTCATGGAGGTATATTGCTAAATTGCTAGTTGCGTGGATATGAGCATGTAGAAATGAACAACTTCTCATGTAGTTTGTCATACACCTGGATGACAATAATAGACTGTCTATTTTATGCTTCTGACAGATTATCTTGAAATATTTCATGGGAATATATTGCTAAATTGCTAGTTGCCTGGTAGACTGACCCCTTCCATGAACTCAGAGCCTGAGGCCAGGCTAGTTGCCTGGTTGTATGACTTCGCTCTTTTTTGATTTCAGGTATTGGGACATACCAATGATCACAGCGGGTGGAATGGCTGGAGATTTCGGTATTAAGAAGATCCCAGTATTCAGCACTTTGACTAGGGTCGGTCCAAACTTCAACACTCTTGTACACCTATTCATCAAAGTTTTGGCTTACTATAAATGGAATAAAGTTCAACTAATATACCACCCAGAAGGACAACAGGAAGTGGTCAACCGACATTGCCATATCGCGGCTAATGACATTCATTATGGATTCAGAGGAGCAGCCATGCATCCGGACATAAGCCTCGTGCATACGTATAAGAAGTTTGAAACGAATGAGGAGATTCTGGGCAACTTGGGGGAATACATTGGGTTGGAGTACGCGGGTAAGTAAATTAGGTTAGACTAAACTGCACCACGCCATGCCAAGTTTGGTACTTACCCGATCTAGTACAGTAAAACCTGTCTTAATCGGCCACTCAAAAAAATAGACAAAACAAAGACCTTAATGATAAATCGTAGCTTAATGATGATCAAAAGTATTGCTGAATGCTCCCCACTGGAGCATTCTGCATTACTTTTGATCTCATTAAGCGATAATTGGTCTTAAAACCCAATTTTGTTTTTTTGTAAGTGGCTGCTTATGACAGGTTTTACTGTATGATGATATTTACCCATGCAACCCTAGTAACATTTTGTGTAAAAAAGACACGCAATGAAGACCCAGACCAAACGCCACTATACGCGACTGATCGGTCTCTTCACTGTATATTTTTTAGAAATTTTACTGAAATTTGAATCAAATTGACAAATACGAATCAACAACTCTTCCAATGAACTTGTCCAGTTGATTATCAATGGGCAGTTCATAGAGCATAAATGGGTAAATGATCATCATGCTAACTATTCTCAAACGAATGCCATTCACCATAAAAGTTTAGAATAAAGTAAAGATGTAACATTTTATATATCGAGAGGCTAACGGTTATATTTTTCTCAAAACTTGTTTTTCTATCTCTAAAGATCATTTCCTGTTTCTGCAAACGGTGCAGACACTGATGAAATGCAGCATAATGCAAGGTAACGGTTGTGTCTGGCCCCCACTGTTTTGTAGTCACCACAAAGGTTAATAAACATACGTAAAACTTCTGCAAAATACACCAGCCTATAACAATCTCCCGTGTCATTGACATAACGGTATCATCTGCGTATATGTTTTGCCTCTAGTCCAACTACTATTATGTTATGACAAGTAAGAGAAACTAGCCGCAAATTCTATACTCAGTAAACTATTATGATAAAACCAGCAAAGGGGGCATTTGCTGTCAGTGAAAAACGTAGATCAGACTGGGTAATATGCCCCTTTTGGTTAGAGACTTTACTGTCCGACCCATGATGTGTTTGGTTTTAGAGAATTCAAGGATTTAATGATTGCTCAGAGTAGGCTGTTCGTCTACCTGATCTTATTGATTCGTTACTTGATTCGCTTTGGAAATCAAACAGCTTATCTTATATAAATATTCGAAATGTTACATCTTATATAACCTTTCATACAATGATTCAATTGAAAACTTTATATGCAAGAACGCCAATTTCAAATAATTCTGATACCAGTGCATGACTTCACAACGTTACTAAATATCACAACATATACATTTTGCAACCCTGAACTGTGCAATCTTGAATGCACTTTAGGCAATGTTTTGATTTCATGCTCTCGCTTGGCCATGGCGTGGTTGTGTTGATAATTAGTACCCTATTGACGTACATGTATACAGGTGTATTTCAGTGATAGCTTCAGAACCGACAACGAATGGATTTAGTTTGAATGAACCAAGTGTACTTGGGACAGGTCTATTGATTTTCCTTCTTATCGTACATTGTATTGTATATGCGTGAATTCCTTCTGTGCTTATGAAATGCATGGTGTAAGGCCTAAACATGCATACGTATTGTTTGTGCGAGCAGCGATAACTGCTATGGTGAGACTTCGGGTTTTCGCAGCTCGCCTTAGGCGTAACTGGTTATTATGTGTCATCGTTAGAAAGAGGACGTGAAGGAAGCCTGTGTTCTTTAAAATAAACAACCGAGACTATATGTATTTTAAGACAGATGTGGAATTGTACTGCAGTAATACAATAATATAATGCACTTGCAAATGAAACGCGATTTTGTTTGTTTGTTTTCTTGCTTTACGTCCCAAGTCAGGTCATTGCGGGACGGTCAGTTCACGCGATGACTGATTGGATAACGTCATTAATTTGCGACAGTATATCCTGCAATATACTGTCGCAGACTCGACGTCATTACATAATATCTCTTTTCAATGGCTGACACTCAAGTGGTTTTATGCTGCTGGCAAGCGGTTTTATGCAGCTGGCAGCCACTGACTTTTTGAAGGTATAATGTTGCTGGTGCATTAAAATGGCAAAGTAATTTAAGATATTGTAGAAAAATGTAAATATTTGTCTATGTATAGTAGTTAAGTACATGTGCATAATTCATAGATGTGCAGTACGCATTTAGTTAACCCAAGCCCCTAAACGGTTTATATGATGCTAATAATTACATCTAAAATGTTATTGACAATGGTAATATATATCACCTGAGTATCTGTATGTGATTTGGAACCACAGGTGGGGAATAGTTGTTTAGAACGTTTAGTTAGAACAAAGATTTCATATAAAGCATTTGGTTTACATATGTACTTGTCTGTCTTTAGAGGATTTTGAATGCATGTTGCGCATGCAACTGCACATTTTACATTCGTATATTCATTTATTGTATTGAAACTCATGTACATAGTTGCAAGTAACATATCTGTTACGTAAATATGACATCATCATGTTGTGTCACATATCTGTGTATTTAGGATCTTCTAAATAATTATTTTACCCATTTAAGCCGAATGTAATTTCCCATTATTATAAATTTGACCAGTCCATTTTAACGGTGGTATTTATTTCAGTTTTATTTTAATTTGAATAAAACATTCTGTAAGCAAACATATATGTGGAGACCCTGATCAGAGGCCAAATTCTGTGGCGTCTGATCTGGGTTTGCGCTGTTTGCCTATGTTCCACAAAAAGACGCTATGCTAAAATGGGTTAAGGCTCTTCAGAATATAATACGGAATTAGATGGCCAACTGGAAATTTGACCAAATGTTTTTTGGCAGGGTCGGATAGAAAAATCAGTCCTTTGGTATCACTGTTTGGCACCACGAGCCATGAAACGTATTTTCTATCCCCCCTCACATTCACGATAGATTCTTCTGTCAATAACATGCTTGTAGGATATTAAACTGACATGTCACTCTTCACACGGTCATTCACAGATACCCAGAGCTTGTTGGTCTGCGCCTTCATAATATGATAGTCTCTCTATCTCTCTCTCATAGCCAGAGAAAATATAAAGTTGAAGCCCACCAAAAAGAAAAGTGAACAATTAAGAGAGTTCAGGCACCGATGTTATATAAACTTTTTTCGTGCTCAACTCAGCTGAGCACAAAAGTTCAACTGCTCATAAAAACTAAAATACCGACAAATAAAGAAGATTATTGCTTTAAGCCTATCAGATGTTGTATTTATCATGCTTATACATGTTAAAATGCCAACTATTGTTGGCATTTTAACATTTATGAGCAGGACAAATTTCGTGCTCAGCTGAGTTGAGCATGGAAAAAGTTTTATAACCACGGGGCAAGACCTAGTTAGTTTACTTTTCAGAAAGTGAATAACAAAGGTGTTGATCAGACTGCGTGGAAGCGCAGGCTGGTTCGCACCTTTGTTGTACGCAAGCAACAAAGTTGGGGTTTCTCACGCCAACGCTTAATATGACGTTGAAGCCGAGGCTTCCAAGCCTCCGCCCGACTACACACTTGCTTTCTCTCTCTGTCTCTTTCTCTCTCTCTCTCTCTCTCTCTCTCTCTCTCTCTCTTGCAACAAAGGTTCTAAAAATGCTGTGTCGATATGCGAACTCGTCTAAAGACTCACTCTTCACCTATAAGATAAGTATATGGGAAAACTGAAACCAATCCGTTCCATCTGTTTCCATTATTGAATAATACTTAAATATAAAGACAAAAAACAATAAACGCCAAACCGTCAATTTAAACGTGTGATACAGACGTATGCTGTCTGATACAGTTAAAAACAAATTTGTTCTTGTCGCAATAATGGTTCTCTTGAAATATATTTCCCCAATGGGCCCTGTTCATAGCATGTTCTGGAAGTTTAAAACAATAAATTGGATAAAATTAGTGCCTCGTACATTTTAATTTATCTGACCAGTTGTGGTTGTGCATGGTAATGGAGTTCTATAGGGAATATAGAAGAACTTAATTTTCTTGTTACGTATTTTTTTTTATTTTATTAAATTATACATACCTAATGGGAAATGTCCTGATATGATGTGGTTGTCCTATGTCGTAACAACGACATTCGTTCAAACTGTTTTAATGCAAGCATCAACAGGCTGCCAAATCAGTTTGTTGCATGTTCATCATTGTTTAATGAGACGTCTAATTTACTCGAGAAGCTTTGATTAATGCTGTTGAGAAGTGCGGCCAAGATGTGCGTTGGCTGTCTGTCACGTACCATTAGCTGTTCTTCCCCAGCAAACAACATTTATAGTGAACAAAGCACCCCATGCTTACAGCATATGTTATTTGATTTGTCTGATTAAATACGAGACATCTCACTAGATGTATTTCAGTCATGTTGGCGCTTGTCCTGGATTGAACCAGTAGATAGGATAACGTATCTTGCTAAAGGAGACAACACAAGGTTTGTTGAGACTTGAGCCAGGGTCTTTTCTATCTACAGTAGCCCAGTCTACCACAAATGCATTGTGCTCAGCACTGTGCTATATATAATGTGAGTCATAGATTATTATAGCTAGTGCTGAATATGTCAAAAGTGGTCCACTCATGAATTGTTGCATTTGTATAATAGCATGATGAAAATGCTAATTATGTGTTTATCAAATATTTTTGAGGACGAAAACATTACCATAGATTTTAATCATTTTGAGAGACTACTCTTTTAAGAATGCTTTCGGATTGTTCTAGGACTATCGCATCACATCTTCATTCAATTTGATAGTCTAATACATTCACAACTAACGTATGTATCCTCTTTTGACATATCAGTATGATCTTGTTAATACTCCTTAAAACCATTTTGTAGCTTTCAGAGGTTAAATGAATTTTCTGATCTAATTTTTCCCTGATTACACGTAAAAGATTCAATTGAACACCAAGCTGAAATGGTTGGTGTATAATATTCGCAGTATCAACAGGCTTACAATCTGCTGATTCCAGAAGAGATGACATTCTGAGAACAAATGGTCTCCTACATTTGTTGTGCTTTTCCCATATAGATCTGCAAATTTTGGTCGAAATGGAACTTAATGAACAGGAGTTAATTGGTTTGTGAATGTTACGTCGTCTCACTGAATTTAGAAATAAATATTTCCTGTTAATAACATGAAACAGGTATTTAAGACATATCGATTGGTAATATTATATCATATTTAAAAAATATCAACCTTTTTACTAATAAAAATAATCTCTCTTTTTTAATCATTCATTGTTTTTACTCATACCAGCCTATATCAATGTGTCGATTACAACTATTGTATAATCAATGCAAAAGTGGCGCATCTTAACTAGCGCATTGTGGTTCTCAGCCTCTGCGTTGTAGAACTATGAACTGTTCTTTCAAGTGTGATACAGCTAGGTCGGAATGTTCCATTGTATATATTACAATTGAGGGGTCACAGGCTATAATTTACAAAACATTATGTCTTTTTGTCTTAACATCAATTTTGTCTTAGCAAAGAGTGCAGTGTTAATTGTAGTGTTAAGTATTATTCATGAACGTTTACAACAGACTAGACACTTGCCTAATCCATATGCAACCTATAATTACCATTTTAACATTTTATAATTCGATATTTTGTCTATTGCCCACATCTGATGCAATAATAATGTAGTGTTTCCCCTAATTTCGTATATCTGGCATTGGTTTAATAGCGTTACTCACGGACAATGCTGTTTGTATCTACATAAATGGTTTGTAGTTATGTCTTACAGACATTAATGCATCGATTTTGTCTGGGGAAAGGGCATATGCAATGGATACACTCCGTCTAATACCAAATTGCAAATTTGTTTGTATTAATGTTGGCACAAATGGCACCGTGTTAGGCATGATAGAGTACCCATTGACAATTGTCCACTTGTTATTTCCGGCAATTCAAGAGACAGCTATTCTGCATTAATTTGCAAAATTTAATGCTTTACTCTGGCAAATAACTTTATATCAAAGATAAAAATGCGCATGCATGAGACCAGATCGTGGTCAATCTTACCAGAAGCCAAGCGAATGAAGAACACTCAACCATTGCTGATAGTTAATCAACAGAATATGGTGCATATGGAGGTGCAATAGGCCAACTTGATGTGTTCTCTACCAATTCATGGAATCAGACCTCAGATGTACGTCGAGGATCTACTTTGATAACGCAACGCTGACATTAATCAACGTGACGCTGACGCCACAGAAACCATGCCAATACAATAACAAGTGTGATTGCAGCAACGCAAATGATTTTAAATGATGTTTGAGAGGTCCTGGGAATTCCTGTTTCTGAAAAGTTACAATGTCGTGCATGCACTGCACATGCATCCTTTGACAAACCGTGCAACCCGAGATCTTATGCCACATAGAGCATTGGCATTCATTAGGATCTGCATTGTTTACAAAAACTTAAGATCTTAAGGAAGTGCAATTTTGTGAATTTTATAACCTGTAGCATCTCGTTATATGCAATGTACCTTCGCAAGGTTAGCGCTTTAAACTAGCGTTAAAATGGAACCATGACAACTTAATTGTGTATGTCCAGTGACAAGTCTGGGTACTTCGGGTTCAGACATGAGGCAAATTACTTTGGAAAGTACTTCATTTAATTACCATTACTTGCCAAAAAGGATCATTGAATTAGCATTACCGTTACATGATTTTGTAAAAGTAATGCATTGAATTAGCATTATTTGAGAAAGTAATGCATTTAATTAAGCATTATTTTTGTCATGCGAAACAGAATCATACAAAACTGTAAATTCTATATATTGTTAATACAGTGCATAAAATGTGTGCATAAACATTTAAGTTTCAAATATTAATTTCACAAATAGTTCATAATGATATTTAAGTATATCATATGAACCATGGGTTACAATGTACACATTTTGCACTGAATTTTGTCTTCTTGTCGGTGACATTTTTTGGAATTTCATTTTTTTTTGGAAATTGGAGGAAATACATGTAACACTCCGAAATGATTTGTAATTGGATCAACCTCAGCTCTTATTTTCAAGTGATCATATTTCGTTGAATCTTTTATCACTGTAAAGATCTTAATGATAGCTTTCATAGACAGTTTTGGTGTGGGAGGTAAATTATTTACAATTGAAGTTTCCTGCCCTATATCTCTTGACTTGATTATACCATCAATAAGGCACTGGCTAATCTCTTATATACATTTCATTTGATTTATGACCACAATAATTTTACCCTACAGCAAATCTGGTCCAAGAGACACACTGGCAGTGGTTAGGTGTCACAAGGTGTGAACAGGAAAAAAGAGTGATAATAAACAATTTATTTTGTGATCAAGACATTGTTTCTTTAATAATGGATTATAACAAAATTTACACCATTTAAAAGCTCAGTTGTAAATAAATGCATTTGACTTAAGTGGAGTAAAATATCTTTTCAACACTTCCTAGGTACATTTTCACTATCCCAGTACTTATATTGGTTCTTCCGGGGTTGCTAGTAACACTATTTATGTAATAAACAACCTTCACTCACAAGATTCACAGTTCATGTTGCATGTTCATAGCAGTCTTTACAACAGCAAACTGAACAAAATGAAATTGCAAATGGAAATAACTGTAAATACAAAGTTTTATACAGGACTATCCTAATGTTGTACATCTAGCTCCCAGCTCTCTACAGTACAGTCTGTATCCTGATGGTAAGGTTTCTGTTAGACTGTAATTCAAAGTAATGCAAGTAATGCAGTGAATTTTGACAAAAGTAATGCATTGAAAATAGCTTAAAAGTAATGCAAAAACTGATGTATTAATCATTACCTTGAATTTCTGGAAAAACGGAACGCATTTGCATTAATGATTAATTTGTTCCATGTCTCATTGGGTTCGAGATCAAACCAAAAGGAAGAGTCTACTAGAGATCAAAATGGTAAAGGTTTGAAATTCCATTATGATTCAGACACATTAAGTTCAGAAATTTTCGTCAGGGAGCGGGTCCTGACTGTTTTTTTGTTTGTTTTGTTTTTCAGTCATCAACGTATTCTACCAAATGCCATACCTTCCTGGAGAAGCAATTGGACCCATGGTAGGGTACATTGCTTCTCGAGGGGGATCTGTACCAGTATTTCAAAGGTAACCTATAGCCACTTGTGATTTTATACGGGAGGAGATAGAGGCTAGACGCTCCATTTTGACACGTGCCTTCAAATGCATACTTATTTGTGTAATATGAAACGCAAAACCTCTTGCCTCACTGCCCTTTGAGAAAGCTCATCTGAATATTGACAACTTTTATTTATGATGGTATTGATATAACGCCGCGTGAAATCGACAGACCACTAGTGTTTTACAGGTTTTCGCAACGTTATGCTATGATGCCTATAAAACGTCGCGATTATTTGGCAAACTACTGACGTTTTCACACCAAAAAAGCGTTTACAAAATAATTTGAACGTCATATGATAAACAGAATCTGACATAAGTGCTCCTTTAATATTGAATTAATTAAACTGGTTGCGTAAAAAGCGATAAAATGCACGACCAGCCTCGCAGTTTATCACTTTTTCTCCAACTCGTTTAGTAAATTCAATAAAGCATGGGCACCAATGTAAGGTTCTCTATTTCTGGCACACTGGATTAGGATATTTAAGATTTTAACCTGGGATAGAAAATCTTATCTTACCAAGGCTATCTTACATGTACCCATGCTGTCACGTGAGGGCTACATACATTGGTTTTATTGGAACTCACGCACATGGTCGTCAAGTGACGTCATTGTTATTTTTAAGTAACGTCATCATGTGAAATTGCATCTTAGCGTATGCAGGGACTTCTGGAAGCTTATTTAAATAAAAAAAACAGTGGTGAGCAAGAAAAATTAATCTTTTATTCGTGTGAGGGTACGATAGAATAATCTGTCCCTCTGGATCACCGTTTGTCATCACTAGGCAAGCCTCGTGATGCCAAACGGTGATCCTCGGGACGGAATTTTCAATCCTACCCTCACACTCATGATAGATTCTTATAATATGAAATGTACCAAAATGTCATGAACTGGTTCATTTACAATGTATACAATGTGTGAGTGCTTCCTATTCATTTCTTTAGATTCCAATACGTTGATCTGATTTGATGTATATCTGTAGTGTTTATCTACATTAATGGCACCGTTTTCTCAGTTGTTAGGAGTTTTTATTCTTATTATTCAATAGAGAGTGTGTCTCCACTTCAACCGGTAAACTCTCCGATTCAATTAGGGATTAACGAACCTAGCTGTGCATCAGAAACTGCGACCTTTCAAAAGAAAAACATATTTTGTGGATGCGCTAGAAACATGCTAGAA
This sequence comes from Loripinus fragilis, assembly GCA_964019695.1. Taxonomy (NCBI): domain Eukaryota; kingdom Metazoa; phylum Mollusca; class Bivalvia; order Lucinida; family Lucinidae; genus Loripinus; species Loripinus fragilis. The sequence continues at coordinate 10,333,387 of OZ026530.1, forward strand.
ATAAATATGACCAGCAAATATCACAATTACCAGATCAGAGAACGTTTAACTAACATTTAATTAAACAAAGAAAACACCAGAGAAGGCCACCCTCCTATTCATTGTATTAACTATTTTGTGGATGCGCTAGAAATATGCTAGAAAGGAATATGGCCAGGAATATATCACAATTACCAGATCAAAGGTGATAGTCTAATGAGAGAAAGTTTGACTAGCATTTTACTTAACATACAAAACATGAAAGAAGGCCTCCCTCCTAATTCTTAAAAGAAATTTATTGGATTATGTGTTTGTGTTAATGCTTTGCATCCCAGTCAACAGTTTTCAGTCATGGCAAATTTCCTGTCTTTCTGGATTGGACTACTACTAAGCAGGGGATTAGGGTAGTAGCATTCAAAAGGAAGTGGATATGACCTGTCACAGACCCTCCTACGGCGCTGAAGGAGAAGGTCCGAACTCACGATCCCTTTATGGTAGTCCACAGAAGTACATGTAAGAAAACTAAATCTGACTTGTTACCGACATCCCTTCATGGACCGACTTATTGACGACATATAGATTTACAGCCATGCAACTTTTAATTGAGCAAATTGAATATGTCCCAATGAATTGTCCCAAAATAAGCTGTCAACAGCATAAAATAGGCAGTTTATTAATCAGCCAGGCAAACTAAATGAAAACTTGTTCATTCCTGCACGTACGCTTTTTTCACTGAAACAGTAGTTTCAAAGTTGTTGCAAAATAATTATGTTAAAACATTTAGTTATTTGAAAATACACATGTTTTATGTACGCATTGAAATTGACTCTATCCAAGACAATTTCAATGTGTACCAACAACATATGTGCTATTATGAAATTGACACTTACCAAGAATCATGTTCATTGTCTTTAGCGCTTTTAAACATCTGAAGTTGCCAATCAGTATTAAAATACCTGTCAGTCTATGGAAAATACCTGTATTTGCATGACAGCTATATCACCAAATTTGGTTTCATGGATATTTGATAACCTGGTACCGTCACAGTTTTCACTTATGGCAACCAACGTGCAGCTCTGGCCCCGAGGGACTAAAACTGTTTTTCATGCTCAACTCAAATGAGCACGAGATTTATCCTGCTCATAAATGTTAAAATGCCCACAAGCGTTGGCATTTTAACATTTGTTAACGTAGTAATACAACATTTGATAGATTTAAAACAAGAACTTTCTTAATTTGTCGGTATTTTAGTTTTAAGAGTATTTAAAACTTCGTGATCAGTTGAGTTGAGCATGAAACAAGTTTTATAACCTCGGAGCCAGGTCCTTTGAATTCGTAATCAACTATTTAGTAAGTAACTTCATTGCCCTTCTCGAATGTTAGGTCACAAATATGCGATCGAGAAATGTTATTTGGCCAATTTTCTCGTTTTGTTTTCAACAAGGCAAATTATAGCTATTGTCATTTTCATGAACGTCATTAGGTTGTGTCTTAAGCTTTGATTGGAAGAAATTGTAATGGAAAACACTTGTTATTGTTATCAGAACAAAATAGCCAATAAAGATCTGTAATACAATACATTAAGATATTTTCACTCATGTTTACCAGGCTGTATACTGCAATACATAAAAGCATCTACAACCACGGAACTAGCAATTTATTATATACCTATAAATGATACAACGGTAGAACTGTTTGATTTCTGGCCATCTGTTACAGAAAGCCGGATCAACGAACTGAGGATTTCTGAATCCATATCACTATCCTTTAAAACGAGGCTATCGTCGGTTATCTGCTTTTGCGGCGACGTTACGTAAAGTAATTTTCAAGCATGGAACCAGAATAGGAAAACATGATGACGTAACGTCATATTATATGAAGCGAATATGACGTGACAAAACTTAATGGCAAACGTTCCCGCAATTTTTCTGGATTAACGAACAAACAATTAATAAAATCAAAATAATGTCAGAAAAAGGTATATAATAAACATATTGTCATAAAAGTAACTTAATCGGGCGAACAGTATCACGTCTCGCGGATGAGGCCATACCAATGAAGCACCCTCGTCGCTTCGCTACTCGTGTGATCCGATGGTATGACCTCATCCACTCGACGTGATCAAGTTACTATTATAACAATGTGTATATACCATGAAACATCTCAATATAAGCTGTCAGAAGCATGAAATAGATTGTCTATTATTGTCATCCAGGTGCTAGACAAACTACATGAAAAGTTGTTCATTTCAACGTGCTAATTTCTTTTAATAAATGAAAGTGGTTGAGAATTTATGTAATAAAGCTTATGGTAAAAAATCATTTATTGAATAGACATATGTTGTAGGTTCACATAGAGGCAATTCCAATGTGTACCCACAACATATGCTACTGATAATAAGGAAGAAAACTGTTTAGAAATTTACATTTTCCAAGTATCATGTCCATTGTCTTTACCTCTTTTAAACATCCTAAACTGCCAACCAGTATCAAAATTCCTGTCACTCAACTGCATATTGTTTATATTTTCATGACAGCAATACCACCACATTTGATTTCATGAACTATGATTTGTTAAGATAGTAGTTGTATGGTAGTAAACATTTTGTTTTGCTTTTTTGGTTTGAATTCGATTTAGTGCTTTTCATCCAAGTTAACGTTTTTCGTCATGATCAGACGTTTTCCTGGGTCGAACCTAATACTTTACAGTAAAAATGAAGCGCTTTGCTTAAGGACGTAATCCAATGCCTCCGGCGAGGCTTGAGCTACACGTATGGACTCAGATCTCAAGTCGAGCACTCTATCCTTGAGCCACTAATCGTCGTCTTAAACCATTTTACTTTGACATCGCGGTGATCAAATGTCCTACTTTACTCCACAAAAGGGAGAGAATAATATATGCAGAATTTTGTGACTAGCCCATGGCTCAAACCAGCTAACTTAAAACACTACTATATACATCCATAGAATAGAAGTGTGATTAATAATCTGATCAGATACCGACTACAGCCTAATAGTCAACGAAGTGGTAGGATTTAGCATTGAGATAACGCAACATTAAGATTTTTATTATATGACTGGGGAGAATCTGTCTCCTGGTTGGTACTCGTTGTCTTCATAAATCTCTATATCTACCTGAAAACTGGTCTAAACTAGTCTACAGGTTCATAAAGGATGAAACTTGCACAAGCTAGTTTCCAGAGATTAAATTTTTTGACACTTTTCTTATATCAACCTCTATAGAGATAAACTAGCATGGTGTGTATGAAACAGTAGGCTGCGTGAAATTGTTGTGATTGGCTGTATCACCTCCCATGAGATAAATTAAAGACTTTTAATGAATTTTGACAAAAGTTTTGTTTTGTTTTATCATTTTTCTTTGATTGAATAAACGAAATATTAGAAGAGGGTTTTATGATTTACTTTCTGCATTCAGAGAATTTATATACATTTCAAAATGCAAAAACTATATTGAAATATTAAAAAAAAGTGAGAAAAAGCGTGTGAAAAAGCTCTGAGGATGAACATGACTTAAACAATACATATCAAAGTAAAAACCTTTCATTCATAGTTGAAAAGTCATATATATTGACTTAAATTTCGGTAGACATAGGTATAAAGTACCCTTGAAAGTGATCTTCACCATACGTTATGTAGTGGTACTTGCACTGCGATACATGTATTCATGCGGTCCATGTTACACCTTCAGTCCGACCAAAAGCAAGAAGAAACAAGAAATTAGTCAAGTTTTAGTCAATGGCTAAACATTTGCACAGGGCAATAACTTAAAACTAATAAAATAACTGTTTCCATACATTTCACCAGGTACATGTAATTTACTGATCATCCTCTCTCAGCTGACCAAGTTTCAAGCCGCTAGTTGTAATATTTTTTAGATATCTTTATGCAAGTTTTCAATGCAGAAATTTACAAAGGGCAATAGCTCGACAAAAAAACTATATAATAATAAATATATCTGGATTACAAAATATCATTCTGACCCTTAATAGTTGGACATAACTCCCCAAAGGGAGATACTTCAGACTAAAAAAATACGGGTCAGATGTTTGTTGATGAGGAATCCATTTATGAAAATTCAAAATCCTAACTTTAATGTTTTTGAACGAACGCACAAACGGGCGGACATACGCATGTACGAACGGACGGATAAACTCAAAGCAATATGCCCCTCAACTTTTAAAAGTGGGTGCATAATAATATTAACCTGTATATTTTGTTGAAGGCGTGTTCTTAATATATTAGTTTGTTGCTATTCCTGGCGATATTCGCTTATCTTGTATGTATGTATGTATGTATGTATGTATGTATGTATGTATGTATGTATGTATGTATGTATGTATGTATGTATGTATGTATGTATGTATGTATGTATGTATGTATGTATGTATGTATGTATGTGCGTGCGTTCGTGCGTGCGTGTAAGTATGTATGTATGTGAACATACTATATAGCATAATTTTGTATTCCTTCGGTGGGATGTAACAAAAAAGCATTCGACCCTATAAATCATGGAATGAATGCAATAAATAATCTCTGTCTTATTATAATATTCCTCTCTTATCTCTTTAACTGCTGATGACGTCTGCTGCAGACGACGAATTTATCAACATCTTTCCTAATTTTAGAAAAACATAAGGTATGATATTTCACGAGAATCGTCTGCCAGCAGACGATTCTCGTGAAATAACGTGCCTTATTTGTTATTTTTGAAAAAAAGCGGCAAACTTTGAAATTGTCGTCTGCTGCAAATTATAGGTGGCGCTTTAAGGGTTTACTCTTTGGCTGCTGATGGCATCTATGGTGTACCGTCTGTTGTCTTTTAAAAAACGTCCCTGTAGCAAACAGTGTGGACCCACACCATGACCAATCTGACCTGGATCTTTACTATTTGGATGCAGGCAGAAAATAGTCATTGTCGCCAGCGTTTACATGCAGCAGGCACTTTTAGCAGACGATATGTTCAGATGCATTTTGTCGTAGCAGGCGAAGGGTTAACCCTTAAAGCGCCAAGAAAAAATGTATCTGAAAATGTCGTCTGCTGAAGTCGTCTGCTGCAAATGATTGTCTTACATTACCGAATAATTATGCATAGAAGCAAACAGCGTGGACCCAGAACAGACTGCTCTTATAGGAGCAGTCTGATCTGGGTCCACACTGTTTGCCATAGAGGCTTCTTAAACATTTCAGCAAACGAGAAAAGCAGACGACTTTTGTTGCGATTGGCGCTTTATGGGTTAGTGTCCCTAGTCACACGACAGACAGAGTAAGAAACGAATCTGTATTAGAAATGCCATTGTAAACAACGCACAAAGGATGCGAACACGCAAGGGGCACATTAACATTGTTAGAAAATATTCTGCTGGCATGATAGATGTATGACAGAAGATGACAGCTACTTATTTATACATTTCAGTCGTACATTCATATTGTACAACAGGAAGCGCAATGGCTCAGTGGTACATGTAAGGTGCTTGACTCGAGATCGAAAGTTTGGGGATTCGAGGCTCACCAGCAGAGACACGCAAGGGGCACATTAACGTTGTTAGAATATATTCTGCTGCCATGATAGATGTATGACAGAAAATGACAGCTACTTATTTATACAATTCAATCGTATCGTGTGGTCATGCTGTCTTTATCGAAAGCATTTCGGGGCAATTAGTGTAATTTCTGACCAGGCTTCAATGTACATGTGCAGCCTGATCAGTGTTTTCTGCCGTCGCCTCTTTTCTGTGAAAGGGCTAACATTTGAAATTTACATCATTTTGTGTCAATATTCTTCTCACAGTTTTATTTAGGGTTCTAAAAATAAACTAGATTTGGTGAAATTAGCATTTTGGACTGCAATTTCCTCTCATCAAGTTATGGGAATGAATCTCACAAATGTGTGCATATGGAAAATATACCACGCTGAATATGGTCCTTTTCTTGCTACTGATTGGCTGAAAACAAAAGGAAGTGGGTGGGTCATGGGCTAATATATTGTACAAAAGGAAGCGCAATGGCTCAGTGGTAGAGTGGTTGCTTATCTCGAGATTGAAAGGTTGCGGATTCGAGCCTCACCAGCGGGGATTCGTTTTGTCCTTGAGCAAGACACATTGATCCCTGCTTATAACTGGTTCACACAAGAAGACCCGTCCCAAAATGACTGAAAAATTATTGGCTTGGACATAAAGAATCAAATCAAACAAAGAGGCCCCCATGGGAGTCTTTGCTCCCTCGATCCCCCCAAAAAATGCATTGATCTCCCCAAATCCCTGTAAACAAATCCTCAGCTCCCTGAAAGTATTTTGCCTATGCTCCCTTAATCAATAAAATTAATTCAGCTTCTCCCCAAACCCCCACCCAAAAAGAAAAAAAATGTAAGTAAGTAAGGGTGCAAAGATCAGGAATCGATACAATCCAGTACCACACCTGACCCAGGATACCAATGGGAAAGTGACAAACTCACAGCAGACACCACAAACGAGAGCCAAGAGGTCAGCCCTTTCCCAGCAGGTGACCACAAAGCACATATAACGCGCACAAAGACATAGCAAACACAAGACAGAACAAAAACATAAAAGATCCACAAAAGAAGTACCGCCTTGGAACGGTCAGTAAAATATTTTACTGGAGGGCTTAAACCGGTTTAACGGCGCCAACCTCATCCTAAATTCAGATGTGGATGAAGACACATAGATATTTGGTTTGCATGAAAGACCCCTAACTTATCAATGCATCATCTCCTAAAACATATAAATCAAGATATAACAAGGAGATAAAGCAAACGTAATGACTCAACAGTAATAAAACTGAATACCGGAGCGAAAGAAATCCAACAGGTAAACCCTGGTGGGCCCGAAAACAGCCAAAGCACCAGGCCCCTACCATCTCATCAATTAATTAGCCTTTAAGTCGGAACCGTCATAGAGTCTTAAGTCCGACCCACCGGCGTGCAATTAAAGAGGAAAGCAAAGTTGCCAACCGTGATTGGGTTGACCACCAAGCATGCAGTTTGTTGCAATACATTTATGTTATAGGCAATCTTTTTATAATGGGAAATTATTTTAATGAATTTCGCTGAAAAATTATTAGAACCAACAATCTTCTTCAATTTATACACCAAGTCACCATAGAAATCAGGTTCCGAAAGTCCTTGGCGCAAGAGAGATTTAAGTCCAACTTGGAATTTAGAAATCAAATCATAGTATCGTCTTTAAAATTTTGAAAAAGTTTTGCGAAGTTTATGATACCGATAGCCTTGTTTAAGAAGTTTCTGAGTTAATAATTTATTGCGAGTGTTGAAGTCAGCAACATAGCTAGATGCTCTAGCAAAACGAATTAGTTGAGAGATGTAGACTCCATAGGATGTAGAACGAGGAACATCACCATCTAAAAACAGGAAATTGACAATTTCAAAATCAAAGTCGTCACGTTTATTATAAATTTTGGTAGAAACAATATCATTAGAAATTGACAAATGCAAGTCTAAAAATGTGGCTTCGGTATCAGAGGCATTGGCTTTATTTAGTTGGAGCTCTGAAGGGTATATTTGACTTACCATATTGTCAAAATAAACATTATTAATATTTAGAATATCGTCCAAATATCTAGAAGTAGTGTTAAACGCATCAATAACATCAGCCTGCTTATCATCAGAAAGAGACACCATAAAGTCCCTCTCATAACAAAACAGGAATAAATCTGCAACCAGGGGAGCACAATTAGTGCCCAAAGGGATTCCAACTACTTGTCTATAGAGCTTGGTGCCAAATCGAATAAAAATGTTGTCCAACAAAAAGGTCAGCGCATCACATACATTTTGACACAACCATGCATGATATTTTTAGGTTTTTCTGAAGTAAAAATGCATTTCTGTCATTACATGCAAGGTAAGGAGAGCCTTCTCTCTGGAAGGTTCTTTCGATAAGATCAATAAGTTTATCTTTAATTAAATTATCAGGTAAAGTAGTGTAAAGAGTAGAAAAATCATAAATAGACAAACTGGTCGCATTGAAATCTCTAGCTTTAAGTTTATCTAAAATTTCACCTGAATTTTTAATAGACCGAAATAGGTTTTTACCGGATCTCTCATATACCTTTTCACAATATTTGATAACATGTTTTTAACAGCTGTAAGACACGAGGTTAACAATGTAGAAAGTTCTGTTGTCGTACAAGAACTAGAATTAGCAATAAATCTTGCTTAATAGGGTTTTTATGGAGTTTTGGTAACCAGTACAACGTAGGAACTTTGTCTTGATTCTCCCTGAAATGTAATTTTCTTTCCGCTGGAATAAACTCACATACTTAAAAACTATGAAAAAATATATGACTTAAAGTGAAAACTCACTCTTTTACAAAAGCATTTATTATAAAGCTTACAGTATGGCAGGAATAATCCCTCATTAAATGTTTGTGAATGCTCTCCAATCAGCCTGTAATTAATTACTTTTACATGTCTATGGGGGTCTAGCAATTTTCAGGTCAATGGGTTCTAAACAAGAAAACTGAAAGCACTATCACCTGCTTACACACAACCCAAGCAGAATTATAAATCATTGTAATGGTAAAAATAGCAATGTTCCAGAGAAATATTTTAGCAGTGACTATATATTGATGAGTAAATTTTGATACCTGGTCGATAATTGATATTTATTTCTAAAATTTAACTTTTTAATTACCTAATTTTAACCCTTTAAGCATTAATTATTACTATAGCAGACAACATATTTTGTAACAATTTTCTTCATTTTGAGTACAAAAATACAGATAAAAATCAAATAAAACTTATAGAAAAATAAAATACTTTTCTTTGGCAGTTGTAACATTCTAATTTGCATTGATCTGACTGTTGATTGTAATTCAAACAGAATATTCATTATCCAATACCGAAACGAAGGAATCGACTGAAGGTGCTGATTCAATCATTTAGCTGACCTGCATAAAGAGGTACACTCAGGTTAATGTCTGTATGTTGCTGTAAGATGGCTGCTCCCAGATGTTTACATAAAGACAATAAATAGTAATGTAATTAACTTAGCAGATGAATAAATGATCTGTGAAAATTAAATCAGTACATAATAAAATATTTATTTTTGATTCAAGTAAAATGTTAAAAGTTAAGTACATATCCTTTAACGTTCACGTAGTATTTTGCATTATATATGTAAATACAGGTCTAAGCCATGGAACACATTCATGATATCTATTATTTTGATGAAATACATGATACATAGCTCAAAGCATTAGGCCAATCAGACCATTCTTAAAATGCTGTTGCTGTACTTGGTTGAGTAGGCTTGGGGAATGTTCTCTAGATTTGATTGTTTTTAATTAGAGACAGACCATTCGTTTTTCTGGTAGGGGAGTTTTTTTTTATTCTAACAGTTTTAACTAGTTGCTGATCTGAGGCTTTGATGGTCGCACATACCACATTGTTGGAAGTCTCATGTCGTGGCTCATATGGTTTAATGCACATACAGTGGAGACTGAACTTTAGGTTACAACCTTGTGCACATAATGTGCCCCTCAAGTGCGCGAATTTACTATCATGTTGAAGAAAATAGAGTGCACAACCAGTGCACAACATTTGTGTAACCTTAAGTTTCCGCTCTACTGCAACCAACAAAAACAGGGAGTTAAAATAATGTTGTATTCAAGGCGATTACATTAAATATCTTATGATACATGTTAAATAGCTAAAGACAATTGCCATGCAAACAGAATTAAAAGCTTCATAATGGATTGTAAGGGCATTTTGTTTGTTTTGCTACATTTATGGAAAAAACATTACTTTGAGCTATGTATTCATTCAGATGAAACGATTTTCTCTATGGGCAATGAACATAACTGTCGAAGACGTTCACGCTGATATTGAAATCGTACAAAAAATATCGGCTAGATTCCTTATCAAATGTATATACTTATTTACCATTCCTATGTCGCGCTTGGACACGAGGAGACTATTTCATATGTACATGTACTCGTACACTATGTGGAGCAAACGCAGATCATATAATGAGCCAGTACAGTACATTGCAGAACTTACAACCAGACAACCACCAAGAATAGTAAGTGAGTATGATCAGGAAATACCACAATCACAAACCGCAGACAACCCCATGGCACCGCGAGGAAGAGCCGCTCGACCATCACGAGACACCAGGAAGACAAATTAAGCAAAGCAACCAGCTCTCTCTTCCCCATCAAGATGATTGCAATACTATAATGGACATAAAGTAACATACAACAAAACATTGAACAATTACAGACTCCCACAATAGGAGTAACAATAAACAAAAAGTCAACAACAACAGAACCACCGCCATAGAACGGACAGCAGCCTAAGCCACGGGGGGGGGGGGGGGGCTTAAATGCATTTTACTGGTACCAAATCTTCGCCCTAGATTCTGCTATCGTTAAAGTACACGAAATGTTCAGCTCGCATGGAAGCCATCTAACTAATGCAATGTATCATCATGGAGAAACACTCTAATCAAATTAACACACCATGATGAAACAAAGAAAAGGGCTCATGACTCACAGATAGTCAGAGCTAAAGAAAACCTCAAGTTGAGCCACGGTAGGTCCAGCTACAGATAAGCATTAGGCACCAACCCACCGATTAAAGCTTTACGTCAGAGCCGTCACAGAGTCTGAGGCTTGACCCGCCGTCGTGCAATTAAAGAGGAAACCATAGCTATAAACCGTGATTGGGTTTAAAACTAGGCATGCAGACTGTCGCATGATATCCAAGTTATATCCAACCCTTATATAACGTTTTACTATCTTTTTGAATTGATCACTAAAATTAGGCTTTCCAACAATACGTTTGAATTTATAAACTAAATCACCATAAAATATAGGTTCTGATATGCCTTGTTGCAGAAGAGTTTTTAACCCAATATTGCATTTAACAATTAACTCTGAGTGTCTGTGGTAGAATTTAGAAAATGCTTTTCGAATTTTATGATATATATAACCTTAGCATTTCATTCCAATGAAACATCTTAAGTTAAGTTGTCAATAATATATATAGCTATCTGTTATTGTCATCCAGGCGCATGCCAAACTACACAAAAAACTTAATCATTTCTACATGCTCATTTCACTGAAACATAAAAAGTAGTTGAGAAGTTTGGGAAAACCCTGTTTTATGGTGAAAAACACTAATTTATTGAATGGATATATGTTGTAGGTGCAATTCCAATATGTACCGACAACATATGTTACTGAAATTAAGCAAACCTATTTTGAAATATACACTAAACAAGTATCACTATCAGATCATCTATGTCCAATGCCAATGCTGATATCAGGTAACGGTCCTGTATTATTTCCTTTCGCTGACGTTTCTTACAGCTTCTTTGTAATTTACTTGGTACATAAATGTCACTATTTTATGATTTTATTGTCAAATGATAAGAGAACATCATGCCAAAACGCATTTTTACTGCCATAAAGACACATAGACATAAAAAATAATTGGCTCCGTTTGTCTACAAAGGGCCGTCATGGTTATGCTCCAAGTCCTCTTTTTCCCTGGTGGTTGGTTATGCCTTTACGACTCACTACCGACCATGACCTGAACTATCTTCGGTGGATTGATGTATAATGATGCATTTTGACTGAGCCTACTATGGCTCAACATCTGTACTGACGTGCAAAAGAAACGCTACATGCAAGTCTTCGATAGATTACTCAGAAGGAAATAGAATTAGTGACAGCAGTTAAAATATACATGTGAATTAGCCAACATAACTGATAAACAAATAAATATATAAATCCAAAATAACCCCGATGCTTTACTCAAGGTTCTGGTCATGGTAAGCTCGTGCAGCTCCTGTTTGTGAACCACATGTCTAACACGAGTTGGGGAAAAGAGATAAAATGCGAGGCTTCATTAATACAGGAGCACGGATGTTAGATTCTATTTATCATATGATATTAAACTTATTTTGAAAAAATATTTTGGCGTGAAAACGTTAGGGTTTTGCCATATGCGTTCACTTTCACTCAAACAGGTTACATGTACCTTTGTTTCTGTTGCGAAAAATGAACAGCTTTAACTGATATATTTTTTTAACTTTTGGAGGTTGTGCATCTTATAGGTTTTACTGATAAACAGGCCAATGTTATCAAATATGCAGATAGTTAACAATAATGCGGCCGAACGTTTGATTGCTGGCGATTTTCAGACCAAATCCCACCCAACCATATCCAGGCCCTCATTTTCAAGTGGAACTATTAATTTAGATTGTGTGACCATTCTGTGCAGATATGTAGGCACATGTCAGGGCCATGGCTGTTCACATATGCGTAGCATTACAACCATGCAACTACCAGCTTAGCAAAAGCATAGCTCATGAAATCAAATTTGGTGATATAGCTGGCATGTAATTATAAACAATTTGTCATATAGTGACCGGTATTTTAATACTGATTGGCAGCTTCAGATGTTTAAAAGAGGAAAGCCAATGGACATGATACTTGTTTAGTGTATATTTCAAAATAGGTTTGCTTAATTTCAGTAACATATGTTGTCGGTACATCTAGAACCAAGATGCACTTTAGATGATACATTTCCGCAGCATACAAACACAACATGTGTAAAGGGCGTCTTGGGTCTGAGGAAACAGGGTTGTACTGTACAAGCGAAAGAAGACATCAAACATCTAACAAACATAGCCCGCTTAGCAAGATGGTCGTTTGTATTGTACATCAACTCAATTATACTTTCAAAGATAGATGAGAATCAATGTAAACAAACACTGGCAAGTTTACCTTGAATTTGGGCGTGCAGGTAGTCTCAGTTTACAGTTATATTGAAACTACCACAGATTATTGCATATGCGCGTAGCAGTGAAAAATCATGCTCCACCTGTTTATAAGAAAAATAGAATAGCCTCATCACTATGCATCTTTGAAAGCACTTTAATATACTGATCTACCAAAAGCTTTGAAGAGTGACTCTATTTACAATATCGATGTGTTGTTCTAGAAAAAAGGGTTTCAGGCATTTATGTCCATTTATTATAAAAGCTTTGACATACACATATGTTCCATCCAGACTGGCTCATTGGACGCATTCTGCATCAATCGTTTGAAATAGAAAGACCCAAGGGTCATTGGTCAGAGGTCGTGGTACATCTATACCTGTAAATATATACAAGGATCATTGACGAATTGGGCCTTATACGCCTATTTTTCTGATTCCCAGAACGCTGCTTTTGAGCTTCTAGTGTGGTGCATGTAGTATCAGTGCAACAGGTGAATCTACTGGCAAGAGCCAGCTAGCAAAATATTTTCAAAATTCCTACGCACTCGAGAGTTATGGCGGGTAGAAAGGGGAGGGGGTCTGAAATTTCATGAAATAAAAAAGTGCTTTAAAAAGTGATTTCTGCACGTTTTCTTGATTTATTAGGTAGGCATGGTGATATCTATTGAACATACCATATGCAGAGTATTAACGAATCACGATAATTGATGAAATTGTTTTATAAACAAAATATGTTTTGTAATAAAAAATTTTTGGGGAGATAATTTAGAAGTTACCTGTACATTTTTGACTACATGTACCGTAAATAATACAAAACTGAAAGCTCAACAAAAGAAATAAATATTTTTGAAGAAATGAAAGTGTCCCATTTAGCATTGGAAAGTCAAACTGATTCTAACTAGATCCTTTGAATATTACTTTTGCTTTGTTGAAAGGGCATAGCATGTTGAATGTATTTAAGGTGTCCTAATATTTATGGTATACATGATGCATGTATATCCCTATATGAGACAATATATTGAACACTAAAGTATTTACCTGTTATAACTCTTTGCGTGCCAGTGGATAATTTTGTCGTCTGCCAATAGCCTTTTGCAAACAGTTTGAACCCAGATGAAGACCAATAGAATGTCGGTCTCGATCTGGATCCAAACTGTTTGACACTCTGATGGTGGTCCTGGGTGGTTTATTTTTAAAAACTTAATTTTGAAGAAAGTCAGCAGACGAAAATAAAAACATGAACAATTCCCTAGCATGCAAATAGATAAGTACAGGACGTTTGCAAAATAATGTGTCATTTAATAACAGTGAGATTGTTTCTTATGGAAAAATGCATAAAACCTTGCTAATTCTACTTTTAATCTTTAAGTACTTTATATTTAACTAGCACAGAATACAAAGCAATTTAGGAGGTTGGTTCTAGAGAACTTCATTACTGTCATTGATTTCTTATTTGGTAGAAAAGGCATTTTATGGGCTTAGGCCCTGGGTTTTTGGGCTGCTGAACATCTTTCCCCCCCCCCCCCCCCCCCCCCCCCCCCCGTGTGCCAGCAAGCCACTTCCATACAAAGTGTAAAATATGGTAACACATATGCAGGCAAAAGCTTTTGCTGGCACACGGGGGGAATGATATTTTAAAAAATGTTTTCGGATTCCTATATAACTTAATGTAAAACTGATTGTTCTACCCAAAATTTTACATCTTTGAAGCATTTAATATCGAAAACGGATTTCACAGCCATAAAGTACTCAGGTCAGGGTAGCTTCAAGGCGAAGGAAGGGACGATTGACAAACTTTTATTTTTACTGAAAACCATAGGCATTTACCCATAGCAAGTGTAAATGATCCTTTGTCGTGATATGACGATTGTTTATTTTGGTCTATCATGTATTTTGCAGATAACCAGTATCCCAAACAAAAATATTTCTAACAATATATTAACTAAGTAGTAATTATGCACTGATTCTATATTGTTTAGTATAAAATTAGGTTTGTTTGTTTGAGTTCATTCTTTACGTCCCATCAAGAATCTTTCAGTTAAACAGGGACGGACCACAACACAGTGACGCCGGTGAGGCTCGAACCCGCGGCCCCTCGGTGCCGAGTCAAGCACTCTACCACTGAGTCACTCTGCTTCCATATAGAATTAGGTTATATGATTGATACACCATTTAATGCTATTCAAGATCTATACTTTAGGGCTCATATAGGATTAGTATAACATTGAACTTGGTTTTATAACCATTACAGAAATAGTATAGATTTGTGCAGTCGAAATCAAGATGAAAATTGTCAATACTCTCTAGATAGAAATGACAACATGTATACAAGCTAATCTTCTTAAAACGCATTTGATAGTTCATTTTTCTAGCTATTTCAACCACGGGAAATGTGCAAGATATGAAATATGTGCTGAAAATCAGGTTTCATATTTTGTGCATTTTCTCGCGGTTGTAAACCCTTATCATGACCATGCAAAACATAACATGTTGGTACATACCGATTAGAATTGCACCAAACGCTGACAAACATTGCTTATGTTCATATTTTTACAACATTCATCGGTATGTCGTTATGGCAAAAACAGACACTATGCTAGCATAAAGAGACCCATAGGGACAATCAGACAGAGTTAATCGGTTAAAATACCTGGTTAATAGTGTTTGCATTTAAATAAAAGTGCATAAAAAATCGCGGCTATGGCATGATTTACCTATATCAGTAAACGACAGAGTGATTCGCCATTTCGCCAGGGTTTTATTTTCGCAAAACTTCACGAAGATTCGCGAAAATAAAACCCTCGCGATAATTTTCAGAAAAAGTTACAGTATCGCTTGTTCGAGCCTACCAGAGGCACTCCATGTTTTGTGTCATTGGGCTAGAAACGTTTCATCTACTTGGTGCTGGTCCAACACAGAGTACGTTTAGACATTACTGAATACTTTTAACTGGGACGTAAAGAATGAACATGAACAAACACAATGCTATTATTGGTTCTGTATCTACATGTTTTAAAATCGCTTGAGTTTGTACAAGCTGAAACGAAATCAGCAATTGGTAGGAGATAGTTACCACATGACGGCGCGTCTGGGGTTGGATACATGTAACTTTCATGTCTTAAAACCGTTTCACTCCTAGTAGTTTATCAATTTAGTAGTCATGTTTTGATATTCATCACAATAACAAAAAACATTTTTGCTCCACAATGCTGTACTTTTTGTGGCATATGGTTAACATAAACTAACATTCATATTCCTGTATACATTCTATCAAGGTATTAAACTTGTGCTAAAATTGATACACTGGAAATACTAGACTGGCATCAGTCCACTAAATGTATATAATTACTTAACTATAAAACATAATCTTATAAAAAATTCTATCCTCTCTGATTGTCAAATTTAGTGATTTCCAAGCCGATAACTATTCCAAATAAAGTTTATTATTTGCTTTCTTAGAGCGATTATCAGATTTGCTATAAAATGACATTAGAGACTGGGACCAGTCTATGGTAAGCCTCGCATTTAATCTCTTTTCCCAAATCGTTTTATAAATTCAATGATTCATTGGTACTCATGTTAGATCCTCTATTTTATGCCCTGAGGTTATACAAACCTTTTTTCTTGCTAAAGTCAATTGCACATGAAGTTTATCATGCTCATAAACGTTAAAATGCCAACAGTTGTTGGCATTTTAACATATATGAACATGATAAATACAACATCTGAGAGTTTGAAAGCAGGAAACTCCTTATATGTCAGCATTTTAGTTCTTATAAGCAGGTGAAATACCATGCTCAGTTGAGTTGAGCATGAAAAAAGTTTCACTACCACGAGCCCTGTTTAGAGGCGATTTATCAATAGACAATCAGTAGTATATGTGTTTCTTATGAATTGACCTGTAAATGTCACAGATTAAATGTTATTTCGTTTGTCAAGAAAATTCGTACTACACCAAAGGAAAATAAATATTAAATTGCAGTTTATTTTATACTGGGCAGATAAATGCATGAGCCCGACACAGCCTTCAGTTACCAGCTACTGTCGGGTCAGACACTAATCTATATGTGGACGAGTTCATCCTCCGAAAAAACGAAAGATGCGAATTCATTCCACCGTTCAATTAATATTACTTTAATTTGTATTAGTGTAGAGCATGGTTATGTCCATCAAGATATGAACATGTTATCGAAAAGCTATTCAACGTGCGTTCAGCATTCGATGTATAAGCATTAAAATTAGGTGTTCATGTGACCAATACTGTTTTGATTTGTATAAATCATTAGGATAGACTAGAAACTAATTGTATAGTTTACGTCTAATAAAATTCGATTCTGTTCTGTTCTGTGTTAACGTTACGCTATCTATATTCAAAACACGGTAATACATAAGTCTCTGTAGTGAACCCATTCGCCATGACTGACAGAGTAAATCCCTTTGTGACGCTGATTTGTCAAGAATAGCCTCTAACGATTTATCTAAGACCACTTCTATGGCTTCTGTCTATCTGTCGTTGTACATATTACGAATCGTTTCATCGCCATAACAGGATAACAGATCTACGTTTTATTAACACCCGAATTGAAAACCGGTAAAAAATGACCACTCTCAAAAGACAAAAAATGATTTTCAAGACCGATTTTCGCTTAATGCAGGTCAAAGGTATTGCAGAATGCTCAAAGGGGGGGGGGGGCATTCTGCAATACTTTCGACCTTCATTAAGCTACCATTTGTCATTAAGACCTTTGTTTTGTCTATTTTTGAGTAGCCATTTTACTCAGGTTTTACTGTATACCACGTTCTCAAAATATGTTTTGCCTCAGTTATAAACATGTATGTAATTTTACTGGTGTAAACTATTGAAAATAATAAAAATATATTTAGATCAACCTTTTAACAGATTATTTGTAGCAACACAAACGGATTTGGTCTTTCTCATGCGTTGGTACAATTGACTACAAAAAACAGAAATAATGTTGAACTCTGTTATATGACATTGATATTTCCCTTTAACTGACCTTGACATTGCTTCATGTATCTTGCTCAAGAACACAACACAGTGACTCAGGTGAGTCTAGAACGAGCAACCTTTGGATCCCCAGCCCGTCACAACGCACCATTCTAAAAATGTAACAATTTAGAGCTGTTTACAAAAGTTGATATTTGTCATGGTCTTCAGAACTCAGTTTTGTTTTTAAATTGAAACTTCACTGGTCAAGAAGACTCAATTAAGCCAAAAACAACAATATGGTTTGAGTGAAAAACGTCATTTTACCCGAAATAACGTTTTGGATTTATCTTTTGGAATCATCTACATTTAAGCTTAGATACTGATTTTTCCTACATGATGGCTCATTTTGAAACCAAGGCCAGAATTTTTTATTAGTTGATTTACGGGATTTTTTTTTCAGATTTAGGGTCGCGGGGACGAAAAAAAAATAAAATAAAAAAGCTCTGAAAATGACCAGTTAACTGGTCATTTTCAGAGCTTTTTTTCAGAGCTTTTTTTCAGAGCTTTTTTATTATCTCCAGACACAGCAAAACTAGTAATAGGTTAACCAACAGTCTGTATTAAATTTTGACTATTTTATCATTTTCCTAAAAATCTGGACAGGACAATCACTTTTTACAGTGTCACTCTCAAAAATACACAGACAGAACCTCAAAAAAAATGTTGTTTTTTTCAAGGAAACAAATAATATTTAGAGTCGGCGGATAAAATAAAAAAAATAAAAAATAAATTTTATTTTTTTCTTACCGGAAAATTACAGTAGGAGGGTTTGTAAATCAACTAATAAAAAAAATTCTGGCCTAATCATCTAGCCTGTACCAAACACACTACTACCATATTCCAGTTCTTTGTGAGCATATACAAACGTTGTAGTTTTATTATTTTTCTACACGAAGACAGAAATAAATGATGCAAAACTTATTTTGATAAATTTTGCAAATTTTTATTCAAATTCTTAATCAGTGTAGTTAACATTCATTCTCATTGCACTGCTTGTTTTGTTGTGTTTTTTTTTTGCTTTGGTCCTGTTATGTTGCTACGATCAACAAGGGCGACAATTAAAAATAGATCAGCTCTAGCAGTGAATTGTTGTAGAATAATTCATTGTTTGGAAGTCAGTTGTAAAGAAGGTCAAATCACGAGCGCGGAGCGATTGATCTTCTTTAGTCTTGACCTCCAAACAGTGAATTATTGAATCATTTATCTTCGTACAACTGACCGACACAAAAAGTGAATTATTATTCAACAGTTCACGCATAAGAGCTGATCTATTTCAATTCTTACACACAATAAACGCCGAAAATACATTTGAAGTATTCAGCTTCATCCAAATTCCCGCCATTGCACTGAATAATTCCCGCCAATAGGTTGACTATGTCGCATACGTTTACTTGTATTAGTAACGTTTGTTCAAGCGTTAAAACGACGTTACACCGTCTAACGCCATGACTGACGTCATTTTGGAGTAAGTCTTACGCCATGAGTGACGTCATTTTGCAGTAACAAAAGACGTCAGCTAGCGCGCTCATTCCTCGTGCTATCAAAACGGTGAATTATTGTTTGATATATCACGTTTTTTTACCATTGACTCTATAGGCGATGTGTGTTAGAATAGCGGTTATAAACGATTAAAGTACATGCTTATTTCTACCCCCGCGGCTGAAGGATAACGAGAAAACTGCCGCGGAATATTTAATGGTAATTGCCAGCAAATTGAGTTTGTCACTTTACTGTCATTTCAATGTCATTCTAGTTGCTAATAGTATTGATCATTTCGAAGAAAAAACTATTATAGAACTTGTTAGACGATATTGCTATCGGAAAAAAAGTTGTAAACAAGAGCAAAAGTTACTTTGAGACGGTAGTTTTACTTAAAAGATGTACACTTATACGATTTTATCAGTTACCTCTCATATTAACTGCATTGTTGCACGTTGACTTGATAAGCGTTGGCTGTCTCACGGCATGTACCTTTATCAGGTCATAATGACGTTGCACTATTCGTGTTTTAAATGACGTCGCCAATGAAACTAAATCGACTCAAAAAGCGATAATTACGTCATTATCGCTGGCTTAAACAGCGAATCAGCTTGTTAACTGATGAATAGAATACAAAGTTCGGTTCTTTTGATATCAAGTTTACCAGGCTCGGCAAGCCTCATGATGTCAGCAATCATTCTCAAAGCCTTGCCTGGTAAATTTGATATAAAAAAAACCGCTCAACTAGTATTCTCTATTTACAACCGTATGTGTACCAGCTTAGCATTTCATGCTACTTAAATCTCACAGAAAAAGCTGTCAGTAACATAAACTACCCGACTATCATAGTCACCAGGATGCTTCCTAGGAAGCCTTGCTCATTTGTACCTGCTGATTTAACCCAAGCAGTAAATAGTAAATATGAAAATTATGTAAATAAATGTAAGTAGAACCTCATTTATTTGGAATATAACAGAATAAAGGAGTATGTTGTTGGTACACATTGGAACTGTCTGACAGTGTACAAACAAAGTCAACTACAAAACTATGGAAAGCTTCTGACTTTTAAACGCATCAAGCATCGTTTCCAAAGTATTTACCTGTCAGTTGGTGATTAAGGATACAGTAAGCGGCCACTCAAAATAGACAAAACATAGGTCTTAAAGACAAATGGTAGCTAAATGAAGGTCAAACGTATTGCAGAATGCTCTCTTGGAGCACTCTGCAGTACTTTTGACCTGCATTACAAACATGTAAGTGATAATCGGTATTGAAAACCAATTTTGGTCTTCTTTGGAGTGGCCGCTTTGGACAGGTTTTACAGTACCTTTTAATATATACGAATAGAGCAAATTGTGCACATCGTCCTGGTAGTTGTATCTTCAAATATGATTTCTTAATCGATCAATTTGTTAGCCTGCTACTTGTATAAAAACTGCGTGTAGCGGGGAATGACCTTTTACTATGTATATTTGATAATTGTTTCCTTATAGACCACTTATATAAGGGGTATCAAAGCTGTAGTTACAGATTTTTTCCCATACCTATCTGATTCTTGTTCTGGGAAACCCATACTGTATTAAATAAATGTAACATCATGCCAAGTTTAGGTGGGGCTCACAGTGGCTAAGTGGTAGATAACTAGACTTGAGATCGAGGGTCGCTGGTTCTGGACTCACTGCAGACTCGCTGTAGACTCACTAGAGGCACAGGCCTCGAGGTTATAAAACTCGAGTTCATTACCAAACTCAACATAAAGCGCTATGATTGGCTACTTGTGGACACGTGTCCGCAAACAACCAATCATTGCGCTTTATTTTGAGTGTGTCATTGGGCAAGGCACGTCATCCTCTGCTTAGCAGTTGATCAATTATGGAATTGTCTCAAAAGTCACTTAATGGATTTGGTAGGGGTATTTCAGGCAAACCAAACATCTATGTGTCTTGATCCACATATGAACTAAGGATGAGGTTGGCGCCGTGAAACCGGTTTGTGTCATCCAGTAAAATATTTTACTGACCGTTCCAAGGCGGTACAATTGTGTTATTTATGCTTTGTGCTTGTAATCAAATGTTTTCGTGATGTTCATTGCAGCCTTGTGGTCACCTGTTGGGAAAGGGTTGGCCTCTTAGCTCTCTTTTATGTGATGTTTTATTGTGTTTTTATCACTTTCCAAATGGTGTCCTGGGTCAGGAGTGGTGCTTGATTGTATTGATTCCTGATCTTTGCCTTCTTTCTTATTTTAACATTGATGACTGGATCGTAACATCAACTCAAATAAAATACTCAAATAAAATACTCAAATAAAATACTCAAATAAAATACTCAATTTGGTTGCAGCCGAGCTGCCACTGGTATCAATTGATGTTACCTTTCTACGGCTTTGAAAGATATGATCTGTTCCATTGTATTTTTTCTGGAAAATAATTACACCAAATAACAGATTGAACTTTTTAGATATTTATCTAGAAATTGTTTTGCCTCATGCTGCTGTTGTAGGAAAGCAAGTGTAAAATATATTTAAGCATCCCAGTGGCATCGACTGCTGTCTGTGCCAAGGCTGTTGCTCTCTTTTCGATTTCATTTAATGGTCTGTTACTCCGGCCTTTCCTGGTCATACTCACTTGTTTTTGGATAATTTATTAATCCGTATATTGAGAAAACTAGGTGAGTGTCTTTTGATATCAAGCTTACCAGACAAGGCTTCGAGAACTCCTGTTGACATCGCGATGCTTGCCTAGCGATTCAACATGCGTTCTCGAAGCCGAGGCTGGTTAACTTGATATCAAAAGACGCAAACCTGATATTCTATTTATCAGTTTATTGATTTACTTTTCAAACTATCGATTATGACGTCATTATCGAGTTTCGTTTCGATACAATGTCATTGACGACGTCATTCAAAAAGTGCCACGTCATGATGACCTGATAAAGGCACAAGCCGTGAGATAGGCAACGTTTATCAAGTCAACGTGCAACAATGCGGTTACTATGAGAGGTGACTGATAAATGATAATTTTTGTCATCACCTTGTCTAAACTATACGCTTCGTCTTATAATTAGAAATAAACGGTACCAGTAAATCTTTTTAGCACAGATCCAGACATTCTATTGTTGTCTTAAGTTGCATCCTGGCACTAAAATAGCTTAAGAAAATAACTTTCTTTCCTTCTCGATTTAATTTTATACTTTATACGACTGCGTATCAATTATACTACAGCGAGTGGCACTACAGAATACAATACTTAGTCGCAACGCATTAATAAGGCACACAGAACATTGGGACATCATATAAACAGACAAGCCTGCGCAGTAGAGCAAAGCAAATTCCAATATTCTCTCAGGCTGCCCATAAATAATATACTGTCCATCTAGATACTATCTGATGAGAGGATAGACTGGCTCCAGTCCTTAAAACAATTTTTCATCAATGTGTCATATCATATACTTGTAGCCAGTCTAACTCTGATGGCTCTGTTTTAAAATCAAGCCATCAGAGTTAGACTGGCTAAAAGTTTTACGATATGACACATCGATTAAAAATCGTTTCAAGGAATGGGACCAGTCTAATGAGAGGAGTGCGTAATAAAAAAAAGAACAAGTTCTCATACGACACATATGACATTCATACAAAATAGCTTATATGTTAACTTTGTTAATAAGAAAACGGTAAAATAAATCAGCGTTTAAGCAAGTATTTGGAACTGCCAATAAGGGTAATATGACTCAGAGATGGTGCAAGTATGGGGAACTGTCAATCATGGTAAATAAACTCAGATTTGGTGCAAGCATAAATAAGCGTTTATCTAGGTAATGTACCTCAAAGTAAGTGCAAGTAAATGGAACTGTCAATCAGGGTTAACTAACTTCAATTTGGTGCAAGTATAAGTAATTGTTAACCAGGGAAATATGACTCAGAGTTGGTGCGCAAGTATAAGGACTTGCTAACCAGGGTAATATGACCCCGAGTTGGTGCAAGTATAAGTAATTGTTAACCAGGGTAATATGACCCCGAGTGGGTGCAAGTATAAGTAATTGTTAACCAGGGTAATATGATCCTGAGTTGATGCAAGTATAAGTGATTGTTAACCAGGGAAATATGACCCAGAGTTGGTGCAAGTATAAGTAATTGTTAACCAGGGAAATATGACCCAGAGTTGGTGCAAGTATAAGTAATAGTTAACCAGGGTAATATGACCCAGAGTTGGTGCAAGTATAAGGACTTTTTAATCACGGTTATATGACCCAGAGTTGGTGCAAGTATAAGTAATTGTTAACCAGGGTAATATTACTCAGAGTTGGTGCAAGTATAAGTAATTGTTAACCAGGGGAATATGACCCAGAGTTGGTGCAAGTATAAGTAATTGCTAACCAGGCTTATATGACCCAGAGTTGGTGCAAGTATAAGTAATTGTTTACCAGGGAAATATGACTCAGAGTTGGTGCAAGTATAAGTAATTGTTAACCAGGCTTATATGACCCAGAGTTGGTGCAAGTATAAGTAATTGTTTACCAGGGAAATATGACTCAGAGTTGGTGCAAGTATAAATAATTGTTAACCAGGGAAATATGACCCAGATTTAGTGCAAGTATAAGTAATTGTTAACCAGGGAAATATGACTCAGAGTTGCTGCAAGTATAAGTAATTGTTAACCAGGAAAATATGACTCAGAGTTGGAGCAAGTATAAATAATTGTTAACCAGGTTAATATGACCCCAAGTTGGTGCAAGTATAAGTAATTGTTAAGCAGGGTAATATGACTCAGAGTTGGTGCAAGTATAAAGAATTGTTTACCAGGGAAATATGACTCAGAGTTGGTGCAAGTATAAGTAATTGTTAACCAGGGAAATATGACTCTGAGTTGGTGCAAGTATAAGTAATTGTTAACCAGGGTAATATTACCCAGAGTTGGTGCAAGTATAAGTAATTGTTAACCAGGGTAATATGACTCAGAGTTGGTGCAAGTATAAATAATTGTTAACCAGAGTAATATGACCCAGAGTTGGTGCAAGTATAAGTAATTGTTAACCAGGGTAATATGACCCAGAGTTGGTGCAAGTATAAGTAATTGTTAACCAGGGAAATATGACTCAGAGTTGATGCAAGTATAAGTAACTGTTAACCAGGGAAATATGACTCAGAGTTGATGCAGGTATAAGTAATTGTTAACCAGGGAAATATGACTCAGAGTTGGTACAAGTATAAGGAAGTGTTAACCAGGGAAATATGACTCAGAGTTGATGCAATCGTGGGGAACTGTCAATCAGGGTAAAGTAACTCAGAGTTGGTGCAATATAAGGAACTGTTAAGTAAGGTAATGTAACTCAAAAGAATGTTAAAATTCAAGCGATTTCGTTGTCATGCCCATCGGGGGTTGCCTGTTAGATTTCTTTTGCTCCGGTATTCAGATTTATGTACTGTTGAGTACTTATTTTTGCTTTATCTCATTATAATATCTTTATTTATATGTTAGTTAGGGGGTCTTTCATGTAACCCAAACATCTATGTGTCTTGATCCACGTCTGAACTAAGGGTGAGGTTGGCGCCGTGAAACCGGCCTTAGCCCTCCAGTAAAATATTTACTGAACGTTCCAAGGTTGTACTTCTTATGTGGATCATTTGTGATATTCATATCTTGCGTTTGTCATGCTTTCGCGTTTGTTCATTGCTGCCTTGTGGTCACCTGCTGGGAAAGGGCTATCCTCTTGGCTCTTGTTTGCTATGTTAAATCGTGTTTTTGTCACTTTCCCATGTGGTGTCCTGGGTCAGGTGTCGTACTTGATTGTATCGATTCCTGATCTGTATCGCCTTTCTTACTTTGGCCCAGTTACAGAACCTGTAACTGGGCCAATACGAAATCACTTGACCAACGACGTTTTTTTATAAATCAACTACTTAATATATAGCACATTAACATGCGAATGCGTCTGTGCCATGCTGGTTGACCGCAGATAAATACAACCGATCTGAGATCAATACTGTTGACCTCAAGTAACGACTGATTGACCTGCGATCAATATCGCATTGCATACAGTGTAGTTAATAATAAATGAACCGAGGAATGAAATTTCCAACAATATGAAAGTTTGACATGTGTAGACTCGGACGAGCCTCTGCAGGCTCCTTTTAAGCTTAGAAACTCCAAATGGTGTTCAGTCAGTAGCTTAACAATCATATAATACTCAAACGACTACATGTAGTAAAGGCTCTGATCAGACTGTTCGTATGGTCTCACATACCACATTGTTGGAAATCTCATGCGCTGGCTCAAATGTTAGCATTTCAGAAGAACCATTTTTCCCTACGATGTTCTCCAATTGTAATTGACCGATGCAAATTGCACATTCCATGAGCACAAAAATGACAAGTTCGAAAACGTATAAGATCTACATTCAATTAAATGGTCGGAGGGTACCGTTTTTGGATGTACTGAGCCCATGGGCTTTGAATAATTCTGTATGTGCTGTGCCAATTTAGGTCCGGTTGATAAGCTTTGTGAAAATTTCCATTTTAGACAGTGCTCTATGTGTTAATACAATACTTTTTTTGAAGCTGTCCGCTCTTTCTGACCCGACTTAATTATTTGTAAAGAAGCAATAACCTTTTGTGCTTTCTACATTTCTTCCTAACCAGTCTTACACAAGTAAAATAGACCTTCTTCCACAAGATGACGTCAGCCCGTATTGTTGCGTATGGACGTGTTTACCAATTTAAGCCGAATGTACTTGGCTACCCTCATCTGTAGGACGAGCTTTAGGGGTGTTTGGTGTATTTTACATTTTACTCAAATTTTGATATATCTTTTGATAGCATACCGTTGAGAACCTGATCAGAGGCCATGTTCTTTGAAGTCTGATCTCATGCGCGGATCCACAAAGTTCTGTCAGAGGGGGTCCAACATTGACAAGTGTGTTTGTTTTATTTTTTAAGTTGATGATGATACCGATATATAATGGCGTTTTGACCGATGATAGTCCAACATTGAGTGCTGGCTTGGTAGCTTTGTGATTTTTCAGGGGAACTGGACCAGTAGTGCTAAGAAGCCCTATATTTTCTTGATTTTTTCAGGGGGGGTCCGGGCCCCCTGTCTCTCGTCTTGGTCAGCCCATGGATCTGGGTCTGCATTGTTTTGCCTATGGCTTATAAAAGAACGCTCGTCTTATATGGGTTACGGCACTGCAGAAGTGATACATGCAATAATTTACATGTTTTATTTGCGTTGGAGCGCTGTGGCGTAGATTTTGGATAAATAATAATTGACCGCAAGGTCGAGACTTACACGGAAGTAGTGTGTTGTGTCCGTGAGCATGACACAGTAGTGGTTTAATCCTGGAATAAAAACATCCCGACGCGTCTGAACATTGCTGACTGGGACGTAACGCATCAACACAAACAAACAATATGATTTGTTGGAAAGCGAATTGATTACTTGATTAATTTTGTTTTCATTTTATTATGAGGGAGACTTAATGTTGTTACTTTCTAATACTATACAAGCTTGTGATAATCCTTATTTTAAACAAATGATATATCAGAAATATGCCACAGAACTTCAGTTAAATAAAGCAAATTATTTTGATAGTGAAGTCCCCTTTTTTACTTGGACTTTTACATAGTTACCAAAAGGTATGCTTCCATCATCTAAAATTAACGATATAACTAAATTGTTTCAATTTTGAAATAGTACAATTTACATAGACTTAATGATGACCATGTACTTAAACTTTTATATGAATGTGTGTTTGTGTATGATGCTTGACTTTTTTTCTTAAACACTGTGGACTGAAAAGCAAGTTCGCCAAACTTAGGCAAATGTTAACATCATACAAATAAAAATAGCCCTATATTTACAAGTAGGACAAACAAAATCAAAAACAACGTCTGGTCCATTGTATTCCCATATTCGTGTTAAAAAATCGAAGTGATGCGATTCGACAAAGATTCAATCCATATAAGGGATATTTTCTCGTAATCATGTTTAAATACCTTCTTTCATCCAGCTTCATTATTCCCAAGAATGATGTATGCATATTTGGAATTCGCAAATGTTTATTGCCCGATATAGTTTAGACGTAATGCTTTGTCAGAAACAGACTGAATTTGACTACATATAGAACACGGAACTGTTGATATTAGAAACTCAACCAAAAGTAGTAAGTGAGTATGATCAGGAAATACCACAATCACAAACCACAGACAACCCTGTGGCACCACGAGGAAGAGCCGCTCAACCATCACGAGACACCAGGAAGACAAATAAAACAAAGCAACCAGCTCTCTCTTCCCCATCAAGATGATTGCAATACTAGAATGGACATAAAGTAACGTACAACAAAGCATAAAACAATTACAGACTCCCACAATGGGAGTAACAATAAACAAAAAGTCAACAACAACAGAACCACCGCCTTAGAACGGACAGCAGCCCAAGCCACGGGGGGCCAAAATGCATTCCACTGGCACCAAATCTTCGCCCTAGATTCTGTTGTTGTTGAAGTACAAGAAATGTTCAGCTCGCATGGAGGCCATCTAACTAATGCAATGTATCATCATGGAGAAACACTCTAATCAAATTAACACACCATGATGAAACAAAGAAAAGGGCTCATGACTCACAGAAAGTCAGAGCTAAAGAAAACCTCAAGTTGAGCCACGGTGGGTCCAGCTACAGATAAGCATCAGGCACCAACCCACCGATCAAAGCCCCACGCCAGAGCCGCCACAGAGCCCGAGGCCCGACCCACCGTCGTGCAACCAAAAAGGAAACCATAGCTATAAACCGCGATTTGGTTTAAAACTAGGCATGCAGACTGTCGCGTGATATCCAAGTTATATCCAATCCTTTTATAATGTTTTACTATCTTTTTGAATTGATCACTAAAATTAGGTTTTCCAGCAATTCGTTTGAATTTATAAACTAAATCACGATAAAATATAAGTTCTGATATGCCTTGTCTGAAAAACGAAATTGCGCCAAAGGGTAATTCGACAGTTAGTTTTAAATAAACAGTTTTTGAGCGTGACATTTTGAATACGTTCTTGCCCATCAGTTTTAACATGTGTTTTTTGGGTGCTCAAAACAACCATCTCAATAAAACTTTTTTGTATACCCACAACATATGTTTTGGTTGTTGAAGTTGTAGTGGTTCAGACTACTGTTAAATTTTGCTGAGAAGAAATGCACCTTAATCATTCTGTTCCTATATTTAAATGACACGATGAGAGATGAATAGATTGGCTTCAGTCCTTAAAACATTTTTCGTCAATGTGTCATACCATATACTTTTAGCCGAGTTTCTAAGAGCCATCAGAGTTAGACTGGCTACAAGTATATATAATATGATACATTGATGAAAAGCTGTTTTAAGGACTGGTGCCAGTCTAAGAGATGAACGGCATACCATTTCAAATTTCATTAACTGCATGAGCAGATATACAGTGATTATATTTAAGCCTACTTCTATCAATTTCAAACAAGTTCAATATGTAGCATTGTGGAACAGACATAATAAAGAAGTGACAGAGCGAGACATGTGTTGAACATAATTACCTGTTCATTACAACCGCGTAGGTACCAATTTAGCATTTCATGATACTGTAACTTCACATGATTAGTTGTAATAAATATTGAATTGGCAGTATTATATTGGTATCCAGAACACGAAACTTGGTCATGTCTAGGTGCTAATTACACTCAAACAGTAAGTGAGAATGCACAGGAAAGACCACAGACCAACACGTGACTACGTTAGAAATAGATACAAACAATAACAGCCACTCGACAGCAAGAACACGATTCAAGTAAAGCAACCAGCTTTCTCTTCCTCGGCGAGATGGTTGTTAAACTAAAGTTGGACATCAAATGAGCCGTGACTTGTGATTTCCAACAATGTGGCATTTAGACAAGTGTAGACTCAGACGAGCCCACGCGTATGCACAGTCTGATCTGTGGTTTTGCTGGTCGCACAAACCACATTGTTGGAAATCCCATGTCGCGGCTCAAATATTGCATTTACCAAACAAGGACCAAAAAACAACAACACACAAACAATGGGAACAACACTAAATGATAAACCAACAACATCAAAACCACCGCAATAGAACAGCGAGTATAAACATTAAAATGGTCCATCTCAAATGTATTTTCCTCTCACTAACGTACCAAACAGCCAATCATTAATCAAGTACACGTTACTCTATGGTAAATGGTGTATATTTACGTGACATCTCCAGCACCATATATAAAGTTACTACTTCCTTTTTTGCTAATCTGAATTTAACCAGGATAGGCCTTATTTACACGCCAGTCTGCATCATTAACAAGAAAAGTCACAATAGAATAGGAAAACTGACATAACATAAGCAATAGCACACTAAGTTATAAGTAAGTGAGGTGATTGCCAAGCTAGAAATTAAACAAACAAGTAAACCAAACCGTAGACTAAAGGAAATTGGAAATGTCTATAACACAAACAAAAAATACATACATTTGATATTTTGTAGAATAAACGAAGTTGTACACATTTTACTGCTATTTTTGACTGATAATCTTTAATAAGTTCAGCATTTTGTTATGTTTCTACTTCGATGCATAGTGCATAAATTATATTGGTCAAGATAAGCAAATATTTTTAAGTAAAATTGCAAATCATTTTCTTTTATAGCTAGTAGTTTAGAAAGCACTTTTAGGATGCTATACAGAATAATCTCCTTTGGACATTTTTAGCACCAACAACATATGTTTAGGTAAGGAAAAAGCGTTTTTGTTTTGTTTCGTTTTATGTTTTGTTTTTGTTTTATAATTTTGATTATATTTAATCAATGAAAGTAGCTGAAGTTGGGGTTGATCATCGGCCACTTCAAATCATGCGTCGTAACAATTATCAATTAACTTTGAGAGAGCAAGAGCAATTATAGATCGTCAACATAGGCATATTAAGGCGTTAAGCACAAAGCCCAAAACATATACATCTACATTCAATTACCTCTCATATTTACTGCATTGTTGCGTGTTGCCCGATAAATCCTTGTCTATCTCACGGTATGTGCCTTTATCAGGTCATAATGACTTTACACTTTTTGAATGACGTTACCATTGACGTTGAATCAACACAAAAATCCAAAAAAAATGTCATTATCGCTAGTTTGTAGAGTACAACAATGGGTTAACTGATATACAGAATACCATCTTCGTGCCTTTTGATTTCAAGTTAACCAGGCTCGGCTTCGAGATCGCATGTTGAATCGCTCGGCAAGCCTCGCGATGTCAACAAGCGTTCTCAACGCCTTGCCTGGTAAGCTTAATATCGAAAGACACTCACCTAGTATTCTCTATATACTGATAAAAACAATGAGACTATTGGCGTGTCAAATCGTAGCCACAGTGATGTTACACTGATGCCTTAACGCGCCATTGGCAACAACCGTTGTCTGTTTAAATTTTAGAAGCTTCTCGGACAAACAGGTCAGCCCCAGATCAGACTACTCCTGTTTGCCTCTATACTTACATCAGTCAATAATGTTAGCAATTATGTGCAGCAGACGGCTTTTGCAGATGCGTTTTTGCAGGCGCATTAAGGTTTAACGGATATCCCTCCGCCTTCATCTGGGGTAATTTCAGGAATTGAAATAACATTAACTGGAAGTGTCGTGTTTAGGCGTTAATGAACTATATAATGAGGGAGGAATTGTATGAAATCTTAACCCACTGCTAATGTACTCTTTGCATGCTGGGTAATATAGGTTTTATGGTGGTCCTCTGTTTTTGTATTGTTTTTTTTTTTTTTTTCAAACACATGTTTCAGAAAAACTATCAGGGTTCGATCCAGAAAAATCAAGACCGATGCCATGAATCTGGATCTAATCCTTTTTGCAAAGGTTATCAGCAGACGCGAAAACTCGCTGCTAGCAAGAAAACACAATTTTAAACAATATAACCCAGCTTTCTGAAACTCTTACAGCATTGAGAATGTGTATGTTAAAAACGCATTTTACGGTATCGTAATTCTGTCAACTTGGAACATACCGCGACGGTTGCTAGGCCTAGACTAAGCATTCTATGGAGTTTCAGATTATGTTGGAAAGAGGGCCTCTTCATCTGTTTTACTCAATCGGAACTGCCTCTGCCAATTCCGCGAAATTCCGTGCAATCAGACCACGGATGTAGACTGAGGATCTACTTTGATAACGCGGGTGATAACGTGAAGCTGACGTCACAGAAACCATGTTAACACAATAAAAAGTGCGATTGCTGCAAAACAAATGCTTAAATGAAGTTAATGTTTGTTCAATAAAATATCGCTATAAAATTAAGTTAATGTTTGTTCAATAAAATATCGCTATACCTAGATGTGTAAACTGGACTATCCCATAGTTATTATATACCAAACCAGAAGGAATAATCCATTAGTATGCAAAGGGTTCAACAGGCTCCGTGACTTCACCCTGTCATTCTGTAGCCGTTGACATACTAATTATTCTGGAAGATGAATTCCATGTTCTGTTAATGAGGAGACACACGCAGCTACGACACTTCTAGTCATTCACACGAAAAGGAGAAATGGAGTAGAAGGGCGCAGAGCGTTAGAAGTGGGATTGAAGCGTAGACACTGTAAATCCGGATTTTTTTGCGAATGGCGTTAAAAGACATATTTGCAACGTTTAAAATTCGCGACTAGGGCATGATTTCTCCATTTAGCGAGGATTTTAGTTTCACGAAACTTTACATTTGCGAAGTTTCGCGAAAATAAACCCTCGTGAAAATTTTCGGATTTACAGTAAATCAAGTCTCAACCAATTTCCGACCATATTTCCGACGATTTACATGTACATGTACCGCAACAAGTAATCAGGGAACACAAGCATCTGTAAAGCCCCTATCCCACTGGACTGAGACTGTTTCGCGACAGATAGCGACAGCTAGCGACAAACATCGCGAGTGGGCCGCAAAGCAATCTGTTAAAGCCCCTATCTCACTGGACTGCGACTGTTTTGCGACAGCAAGCGACAGACATCCCCAGTGGGTGGCAAAACAGTGTTGAATCGGTCGCCAATGGTTCGTTATTTCCTCGCATGTGTGGCAAAGTAGCGCAAAGGGGTCGCAACAAGTTTGCGTTTCATTTATAAAATCAATAAAAGCAGCCACTGATATAAAATTCAAAATTTAGAAGTCTACCAAAGTACGTCAACACCACACTGGTCAATGTAAACGCACCGGTGGTTGCTACAACGAGCTGGTGGTGGCATTTTTACGCACTGGTGATGGCTTAAAAGGTAAAAAATCAATACCTGTTGACTTTATGATTTATTTATAAGCTTGCATTTATTTTATTTGTGATGACACTTGGCGCACAGACCAACGGTAACATTGCAGTTTATGGCTCTGCCAAGCAATTGGTGATTTAATTCATGGTTTGGACTGCAAATCCAACACAGTTCTGGAGTTTTGCCATGACAGGTGCTTTTTTCTAGTATAACTGCCTAAATTGAGGGAAATCTGCATGTCTAAGCGCAGCTGTTGTCATATTCCCATGAAATAACATCCAAAAAAAGTTAGTATGATCTGGAAATACCACAACCACACTACACAGACCAACCAACGGCACCGCGAAGAAGAACCACAGAACAATATCAGGCGCAAGATATCAGGAAGACAGTTTAAGTAAAGCAAGCAATTGGAAACTATTTTAAAATTAACCCTTATAAAGTTCATTGGGTGGCTTGGGCCAGTTACATATATATATTTTAAAATATTACTGGCTTTTTGGCCTATTTTATACGCCACCTTTTTGCAAGTAAGCAAAAGTATTGTATTGTTAACATGGTTTTTATTCACTGTTTATACCATGTTTGTTTTGTGTAAATATTTCACAATCATTCATCATTACGCCATTTAAAATAAATAGCAATTTCAAATCAAGCATATTCTTGTGTTGCGTTTTCCTTGCAAAAAACTCAGCTTCAGTGTCACCATCCTGGATTTGTCATAGATAATGATCTTTATGACAGATTCAGAACATTATTTTAATCATTTATGAACGATGAAGAAATATAAGTTAAAAGCATAAAATGTATGTGAAAAGCTTATTCTTGTTTGATCTGCATAAATTCGTAATCATTCGCCATTGATAAAAGTGTCTGCCGTTAACAATTATATTTAGAATTGTTTGTGCCCACCACCCCTTTCTACCACATTGATACTCAGCTATTCCATATACAGATTCTGATTCAAAACTCCCTCCAATCATTTTGTAAGCAGTTTTTTTGTGGCCGTGTTCCTGGGCTGTACCAGTACTGGCCGGGTGGGTTTATGCTTTTAATGGTTCTATGTCCAGGAACTCCGAAGGCTCAACCGGCAGTGGTTCTGGTTTTAAAGCATCTCAGAAGACGGGGCAACGGCTTAAAGTCTCATCCGACAGACTGGGAGAAGCCGGGAATCGAACCTGCGACCCCTGGTTTACAAGACATAGGTTTATCCCCTACACCACGGCGGCTTCTCTTTTAGTAAGCAGTTTTGTTTTAATTTAGATTTTTACAGTATTGAGATGTATATCTAATATTGTTTATATGTGGCTTATTTCAAATTTTTGGAGTGTTCTGATGCATGTCACCTATTATTGTTAATATTTGGCTTATTTCAGTTATTCTAAACGAGTGGGCCTATTCTATACGCCACCTTTTTTGCAAGTTAGCAAAAGTACTGTTAACATGATGTGGCCTATTTTATACGCCACCTTTTTTGCAAATAAGCAAAAGTATTGTTAACATGATGTTTATAAATAATAATGATTTGCAAACGTGGTCCTTTTTTCATCAAAGGAAACACATTTGTCTTATATTCGTATCACGTGACCAGTTAAACTTATTCTGTTCAGCCATTCTGACAAATTGCAGGATTATTCGCTCTTTAAAGAACGAACAGAGCCATAATTGGTTTTATGACGTGTGTGATCGGAATTTGTCTTAGGCTCTGACACTTTGATGTCATTCGGTGCCAGTCTTTTGCGTGGCACTTTGATGCTACTCTAATACAAGTACAACACCATTTACCGTTAATAATCATATAGTAATAGCATGCCAGTATACTGGTTGGCTTCAGAGCTATTTTTCCATGTCATGTACAGTTAAACCTGTCTTAAGCGACAACTCAAAAACAGACAAAACAAAGATCTTTAATGATAAATGGTAGCTTAGTGTAGGTCGAAAGTATTGCAGATGGAGCATTCTTTAATGATTTTGACCTGCATTTAGCGATAGTCGATATTAAAATACAAATTTTGTCTACTTTTTGAGTGGTCGCTTAAGGGGATATATATTTCAAAAGCTCTTACTTGCATGAAAATTTTGCTGTATAAGTTAGTATTGCTTTTTTGTCAAGGAGACGGATACCTATGGCCACATTGTTGTATGAGCAACTTATACATCTCACATAGATCACTTTACGCCCCAACATACAGCTTTTGAGCAATCCGCAGCATGCGTATCAGTCTTTTTAGAGTTACCTCCTGTATTGATACCGTTAACAATGTTGTGACACGCTGGATGATCTTTAGAAAAAAAATAATTGCGTGAACATGAACTACAATTATCCGACTACAATATTTAGAAGTATTTTTGCCCAAAATGTACACATTTCTGGTAGAAAAATATATAGTTTCAATTTTTGCTTATAAATTTTTCAAAGTCAAATTGAAAAATTGTAAATAATACCAGAAATACATAATATTTGGGTCAAAATACCTCTAAATATTGCGGTCAGATAATTGTAGTTCATGTTCATGCAAATTGTTTTCTCTAAGGTTCACCCAGCGTGTCACAATATTGCAAACGGTATCAAACCAGGAAGTAACTCTAAAAAGACTGATAAATATGCTGTCGATGGCTCAAAAGCTGTATGTTGGGGCGTAAAGTGATCTATGTGAGACGTATAAATTGTTCATACAACAATGTGACCAAAGGTATCCACCTCCTTGATAAGAACGCAATGTTTGTTTATACAGTAATCATTTCATGAAAGTAAGAGCTTTTGAAAGATATATCCCCTTAAGGCAGATTTTACTGTATTTTGGCCATTGGGGAATCAATAAAGTGTTAAAAACTTAACTCTGTAGTGGTAAAAGATTATTCATTAAGAAATCCTAAGCACTGTACATGATCTGATGCCATACTAGCACTGACTCACTCATTGATAAGAGGTTTGTGCCAGGATCGTCATTGAGCCTTCGTCGTGCAATGCGAAGAATAATCGTTGTTTATAAACCATGATATGACTATCATTTTGCCGAAGATGGCCAATTTATGCTCTGAAAGTTTTGCCAGAGGTGGTACAACTTTGACAACATTTTTTTAGACGGAAGAGGATCCAATGAATATCACTACAAGTGGGCCATCATTGGCCCGTCAGCGAAGCGCCATTAAATGGCGTTTCGCTTGCGGGCCGGCGATGTCCAACAATGAATGCTGGCGTGGTAGCTTTGACCCTGACGGCCCTGACTGAAGCTTTCATCCGTTGGTTGGTTCCTGGTGCTTGTCGTTGGCTGAACCCACCGTAGCACAACTTGAGGTTTTCTTTAGCGCTGACTATCTGTGAGTCATGAGCCATTTTCTTTGTATCATCATAATGTGTATATTTGATTTGTCCTCAGTTACTAAAGTTCTATCACTATGGCCTTTGGGCTTGGTTTTGTTAGGGAAATCCTTCAGTTTGGTTTTGTAGCTCGAAAACTGAACAATGACTTGTTGTGTACCTCCTCTTACTTATCCAATTGAGGTACATAGTGATAGAACTTTAGTAACTGAGGACCTTACCACCCTTAACCATCAAGTTGTAAATCCCT
The DNA here is from genome assembly GCA_964019695.1 of Loripinus fragilis. Taxonomy (NCBI): domain Eukaryota; kingdom Metazoa; phylum Mollusca; class Bivalvia; order Lucinida; family Lucinidae; genus Loripinus; species Loripinus fragilis. Next base: position 10,369,475 of record OZ026530.1, read on the forward strand.
TTTTGATCTCAGGCAAGCAAGTAAGATTAATAACAAAAATGAATTAAGGACATTAAACTAGAGACTCTTAGGTATGAACCATCACGCTTCTAATGGTTATAACTCTTTGCATACTGGGGTATTTTACATGCTTTTTGTCGTCCGCTGATTGATTTGTTTCAAAATCATTTTTTCGAAAATTAATTTCAGGAATACCATCAGAGTATCAAACAGTTTGTTTCCAGACCAGGCTCAACGGCCTAGTCTGGGTTCAAACTGATTGCAAAGATTATCAGCAGACGATACAGGTAGGCAGAGTAGAGAGTAGGGATCTAAGGCGAAAATTTGGTACATGTAAAATACATTAAAGGCCCCAGTGGCTAAGGCTGATGTCCGATTTTAATGTGCTGTTCTAGTTTTGTTAAGTTCATTGTTGATTTTTGCTCCCATCGTGTGTGGGTTCTGTGGTCTTTGTTTTGTTATGCAGTATTTAGTGTCCTATTCTGTTTTGCAATCATCTATATAGATGGGGATTGAATGCTTAACTTTAACTGTCTTACTGTCGTCCTGCGTTTCTTCCTCGTGGGGGCCCTAGGTTGGTCTGCAGTGTGTGATTGCGATATTTCCTGACCATACTAACTTACTTATTATCCATGCTACATGTAGTCATACGTAACCGCTCGATTGCCTGTTGTCTGTTGGTCACAGACCTGTAATTGTAAAAATGGCAGTGATTGGCTCAAACGGTGGGTGGAAGCTCAACACAATATTTAAGTTGTAAAGTGCTTCGTGATTGGTCAATAAAAAATACGGGGAGTAAATCATATTAATTAGACTGATCTATATTTGCTGCACTTTTTGAAGGAACATCTCACTGCTTTTGTTGATTAAGTTTACCGGTGTGGCTTAGAAAAAAGGACCTTGCAGATTGGTATTTTTTTCGATGAAATTTCCTCTCATGAAGGGTGCCAACATTCAGTGGCCAAAAAGTGGTAAAACATGAAGGTCATCAGGGTATCTCATTCTTGTTTGTTGATTGAACCTGATCCTATCTGTAATTGTATGGCAGCCTCATTGTGCTTTAAGAGTTGTGAGGACCAAAGCTTGCTTAAAAGCTATAAAGGAGGTCTACGGAAAAACATTACCAGGTCTAGATCTGGGCCCTGCTATTAAAAGGCCCCAGATAAATATGCGTACCTGACAATATTTTTTTTTATTTCTCAACCAAAACATATGTTGCGGGTACTCAAAAGAACCGTCTCATTGAGACGGTTCTTTTGGGCACCCAAAACAAATGTTAATTTGTTTGGTTTTTTTAGTTGATTTTTTACGTCCCATCAACAATCTGTCAGTTAAACAGGGACGGGTCTTCCTGGGTTGAACCAGTACTAAGCTAGGATAGATGTGTCTTGCTCAAGGACCACAACGCAGTGAGTTCGGTGAGGAAAACAAATGTTTAGATTGCTGAGTAAGGAAATACATTGTAAATGCAATTTTACGCTCAAAATATTTGCTTAACTGGACCTTTTTGTGAGAGCATTTCTCGTGCGAAGCGACATTTAGTACACTTTGTATCTTCCTACTATAGCTTAGTCGATATTCTTATAGCCTAGTTCAGCTTTCATTGCAGCTAAATGTGATCGTTTCCTATCGCCTGTTCATATTGCTGAAAACGATACAAGCCGTTATTGTTCGCTTATTGTTGAGCGGTATCCTCCTACAAGATTATTGCTGTCTACGGACTGGAAATTAATGTCTTGTCAGCCACAATTGAACAGAACACAAAACAGAAATACTGAATGGAGAAGTATCGTATCTGACACGGGACGAGTTTGATGTTGCTGCAATATTGGTTTACTGTAAATAAGTTGTAAACCGGGGTCTTTGGGTTATATCGTCCACAGTCAGACATTCTAAATATCAGGCACTGAACTTAAGCGTATATTGTAACGATATTTGCCTATTGTAAATAAGCTGTAAGTCTTAAGTAATGTCGCTTGCAATTGAGCAGAGCATAGTACATAGACGTAGTAATATATCTGCCACAGAGCGAACTAGCTTGTGTCTTATGTTGCAGCAATATTACCTAGACTCTAAATTATAATAGCAAGTTAGTAAGGCCAGCAAATGAGACTATCACACACTACAGACCAACAACCCACGGCACCGAAAGGAAGACGAGTGAAATCTATGAAACAAAATAGATCTAGACACACGATAATCGCTCTCGCTACTCGAATTTAAAAATAGAGTGAAAAGGGTAGAATTATCGAAAAATCGACACAATACATGATGCAATATACAAAATGTACCTTGAGAAAGAGCTCACGAAATTTCTTTAAACCAAATAAAACATATTTGTAGTAGTCTAAATGTGATTTAAACAGAGTTAATACTGTCCCCAGTGCCTTTTGCAGCTGTGGAACAGCAAACATTAATTATTCGATTGTACTTCCTAGTAACCGTTTACTAGCATCGCTTCAGGCTGTTTCAATTACTTTCCATACACTCCTGCACGGCCATGATTTGTTGACTTATGAAATCAACAAGTAGCTCTATATAAGACAGTTTTACAATTTATAAAGGAGACGGGCAAATTTAAGTAGGAATGTAAAAACAAAATAAATAAATTATTAAATAAATAGAAGATAGTGCCGCTACCACCCTTTATAAACAATTTGTTATAATTTCCAAATTTAAGAGAGTAGACCGTCTCAGTCAATTCATTGTACTATTATACTGTTGGAGAGGATGTACTAATGTTTTTATGTTGAATATGTTTAACTTGTATCCAACCTTTTTGTTTATACACAATAAAATATGTTAATCTAAAAAAGCAACCCCGACAGAACACAATGAACTACATGCAGCCATCTCTTCCTCAGCCAGATAATTGCAAAACTATCAAAGGGACACGAAGACCCACATTTAAAACACTTTTGAAGTGATACAACTCAATGATTTGTTTATGACTGTCCCATAGGCGTCAAACCATGCAATTCAAAGGCATATCATAATAAGGTGATTATAAACAAACAGGTCACATGAAGGGATTATGTACATGTATTTTGTGATAAAATTTTATATTAGTCAGTTGCGTCGTTTACAGGAAAGTCCACTCTTAGAGCCTCTTTAGTCCAGTGAGCTTTTGAAAAACAGTGAGACGTGATATAATCTGCCTCTATCAGTTAAACCGCCAATGACCTTCGCATAAACCAAAATATAGTCGTTTAAGCCAGTGGAGTTTGTTTGTATATTTATTTCAGAAATACTCCATTTATCGGTGTATTGTGTGTAGGCCTCGACCTTTATACAATAAATGTGGTGATCATCAGCAATACATTAGTTTCTGTACATTTCATTTGGCTTGCTCTACCTTAAAATTATATGACTTTTCGCTTACTGTAAAGGCGGCGCCTCATGAATGCGTAATTAGGACTAGTCAACCTTAGGCATAGGTAAAAGCTGAAAATAAGGCGTGGTTTCATCTTGCGTCATTACCTCAGTCATTATTTAGTCCTTAAAACGCCAGCAAAATAACTGCATCTGAAAATGTCTATTTAACATAGGCACAGAGGCAAACATTGTTGACCCAGATCAGACTGCTCCTACAGGAGCAGTCTGATCTAAGTCCACACTGTTTATTTATGAGGCTTCAAATAATTTAGTGGACGGCAAAACATACATTTTGTGAGTATGCGCTTTAAGGGTTAATAAATGTGAGTTTAGTCAGTATACTGTTAGGATTTTCATGAAATGCACGCACGTTTGCGCGGCTCAAAAAGCTTATTAACTATTTACCAAATTATAAATAAACCCTGATTTCCCTTCCTTAGCAGATGAAATAGCCTAACCACGCACAGATATGAATATTAAAGTTACCGTCTTTACAGTAAGCGAAAAGTCTATTAATACTGAGATGTATATTTAATTTGGCTGTCTCTACCTTAATACTGTGATGTAGATTTCATCACCAGTCCATTAATATCTGTTTTCAGCTCTCGATTATTGGCAATTTGTATGATTTATACAGTAAAGCTAATAAAACATCAAAGATTTCTTCGGTTTAATTGGATTGAAGAAATTGGCCGGAGCAGGTGTGAATGACATGACGAGTTCTAGATCTTCCAGATCGTAGCTTAATTCTAGATAGGCATTACATATCAAAGTAATATTGTTGATGATTTATGAGATTTGTTTTGGGTGCTCAAAGACTCGTCTCATTGAGACGGTTTGTGTGAGTACACAAGAAGTTCAATAATACTATTTTTGATTGGCCGCTTATGACAGGTTTTAGTGTAAACAAAATAAAATGGCTGATGCTGTTTTCTTTTTAAAGGGGTTGGCGGGGCTCTGTTGTTCCTCGATAAAAAAGAAATAACACAATCACAGACTAGCCACAATCTTGCGAGAATCGAATCGAGCCTTGGGTGTACTCAGCGCATTACGCGTAGTACTATGCACGAAAAAGCCGTATCTGGCGTAAGGAAAATTTGTTTTGTTGCATGTGGGCTCAGCCCTATTAAAATCCATTTTTGAATACCCGAAAAGTTTAAACAGTAGAATAAATGAAGTTTATGTATTTTCAATAAAATATCGCTATTGCGATATATTATTGAAAAATCATAAACTTCATATTTTACCGTTTGTTTTGCTGTAATCACACTTGTTATTGTGTAGGCATGTTTTTTTGCCGACAGCGTAACGTTATCAAAGTAGATCATCGATATTCATCTGAGGTCTGATTCCACGGCATTGGCCTAGGCATTTCGATTAAGACTAGCCATTTACACCTATGGCACTAGTGAGAAAGATGACAGGTCTGTGACCGGGGTTTTCGACATTTCCTTGTCGTATCCAGTTGCTTTATTGATACCAACTCAGTATAACAAAGGCAATACGTTCTCAGACAAGCTGTAGACCTCAATTGGAACAGACTCGGCCAATTCCGTGGAATCAGACCTCGGATGTACATCGATTATCTACTTTGATTACGTGACGCTGACGCGGTCTGTGACTTCTGAAGTTGACATTTTCTTGTCATATCCACTTGTTTTATGTATAGCAACTCAGCATAACAACGGCTAGACGTCATTGAATTCATGGATAAAAGCCTGGTTCATTAAGCAATTATGTTAGGCAAGCATCTACAGTAAAACCTGTCTAAAAAGGCCACTTAAAATAGACAAAACAAAAATCTAAATTAAAAATGGTAGCTTAATGAAGGTCAAAAGTATTGCAGAATGCTCTCTTGGAGCATTCTGCAACACTTTTGACATGCATTGAGCGATTATCTATCTTGAAAACATTTTTTTTGTCTTTTTTGAGTGGCCGCTTAGGACAGGTTTTACTGTATATTCAGCCCATTGCATTTTACCTGAGTTCTTGTCCCCTTCCTCTTTGTACCATCGACTGGTCTGTGACTTCTGAATGTGACCTTTTCCTGGTCGTGTCTAGTTGTTTTATTGATGGTCATTGATACCAACTCAGCATGACAACGGCTAGACAATTCTCAGACAACTCTTTTACAAGACTAATTGCATAAGAAGATTGTGTCAATGAAATCTGTCTCTCTTAATGGTTGATGTCATTGCCGCCTTTATTGGATAAATCGCTGGTTCATTAAGCAATTATGTGAGATAGGCATCTGTGTTTAACTCATTGCTTTCTTGGTAATTTTCTTAGAAATAGCAGTTTTTATATGCATGCTTTTACATACAGGTCTGATTCAAAAGAGGGGCATTTTATGGTCGTAGAATAGGGTTGCGTCTCTACAAATACAGAATTTATGATATCATATGTATACATCTATCAATTGGTATACAATTTACATAATTCGCGTTTAGTTCACTCAAAATATAAAACTTTGAATATAGGGTAGGGAAGGACACTGGCCATATATCATGCTATGTTGAGTGCATATTTAGCAAAGAATTAGACGCTGTTAAGTTTCATTCGCTATGGTAAAATAAGTATTTGCCAAACCAAATGTTCTTTTGCCTATCAAAATGATTCGTTGAAACGCTAATCATACGCTTTTATAATTAAAACATAAGCATGGTGTTTTTCCTTTCTATATAAATACCAATCAATATACCAAAAGAATAACGATTAAGTGCTGATTCACCTATCTGTTAAATTATGATTATGAATATTATTACAAAATTTCTTCTGGTTTTGTATAGCCCATAATATATGTGATCATTCGTCAGTAATTATATTGATTTATCAAATGACGTCGCATCTGGAAGTGAAATAACGCCATGCAAAAAAATCGATAAACTACTTGTGGTTTACAAATTTTCGAGAAACGTTGTGACGTCCACAACAACGTTGTGTACAAAATATCATACTTATAAAGCTTTTACGCCAGAAATGAGATTTCAAAGTATTCTTAATGTCATATGATAAATAGAATATAGCATTCGTGCTCCTGTATTATTGAATTTATTAAACTCGTTGCGAAAAAGTAATAAAATGCTCGACAAGCCTTGCATTTGATCACTTTTCCCCAACTTGTTTAATTAATTCAATAAAACTTGAAGACTCTTGTTAGATCCTCTATATATTCAACAAGAGGAACACTCATGTAAGATCCTCTATAACTGTAACAAGAGGAGCACTCATGGAATATCCTCTTTATCTGCAACAAGAAGAGCACTCATGTAAGATCCTCTATGTGTCGATTAAAGCATGAACCTGGCAATTTCAGTAATACACCCAAATTATAAAAATGTGGATGTGGTAAATCAACCCCAGGCGGAAACAATAATACGAATCAGATCTGCATAGTTTTATTTTTAAGTGTTAGGATGAACTTATTATTTTCTAAAGTTAATAACGCTACATGACGTCATTTATATACATACTAAAGGATGGCTATTCGTTTTTTTTGCAGTTCATTTCTAATAAAACAAAATGATTAAATATGTTTTCGCATGAAGGTTACCTATTACACTCCAGTCTACATTACATGGGTCATCCAATAAGTTCTGACAATAGTATCATATCTGAGAAACTGTTATTGAAATCAGAATTCTATTATCCATTACATGTGGCCATGGGTGCTGCCTACTCATGTTTGAAAAATGGAGTTTTTATAATAGCCTGATCGGATGCTATACACATTTGTAAACAACACTATGGGAGCCCATGTCCGCGAAAAATCACGTTTTTCACTATTTTTGCTGGGGGTAGAGGTAGATAAATATGTAGTATGTTTATTAGATAAGTTTTATTAGTGGTTGGTGATGTTGTCTGAGTACACATTTGACCCATAAAAGCAAATACCACAATGACATAAAAGAAGTTGCTTTGAGCGTCCTTTGTTGCTAGGCAACAACATAAAATTAAATTTTTGCCTCGCTTTAAGCATTTATTATAAAATAGTATATAATTTTGATCACTTAAATAAGTCATTACAATCAATTTGCATATTAATAGGCGCATGTTTTGATAAATCTGTTCTATAGTCTTCTTAATATATCCAAAATAATAACTTCCAATAAATGCTGTACACCAAAGATAATACACAATACTCATTTTCAAGGAACATATTTCTTTTAAAAATATGCGATATATCAAAATCAAAACCCTGCTAACACCACAGTTGCAGCTTGAACCATTATCCTAGCTGTTCAAAATCAACATACATAATGTCTCTATTCATCTATACGAGTATAAAAATGTTCAAGAATGAGTTTGTAATTTCCTAAAATTTTGGCAAGCATGTTGCATATAGTGTCCCCTCCATGGCCCTTTACCTTGCGTTCTTTTGTTGCCTAGCAGCCATTGCGATGGCAACATGGAAAATATTTGAAAATGTGATCCAGTATTTTATATTCTAAATAGCATGTGAAGATTATTGAAACACATCCTACAGTAAAAAGGTTTTTTTGGGGGGGTATTTGTCAGTACATAATGGATGACCCTCGTATATACAAAAGTTATAGTAATATATTAAGACATATCAAACTTCCATATGTAACACCCTTTTCTAATAAAATGGTATTTGTCTACTGTAGAATTTGCTTGGGTTCCCAGTAAATCTTTCATGTCCAATCTTTGTAGTGAATATGCTATAACAATATACTGAACGTTTTCAGATGGCTCAGCTATGGCCAAGACAAATGGTCGTGTTTTAATAAGGCCCGTCTCGACTGGAACAAGGTTACACGCCATAAAACAATTATAAATGACAACCCACTAATGGCGAAATTGATATATCCAGGATTCCAGGACAACACGGCATGCATTAACATCTGGCCTGGCCATATTAGACCCATTCCACGACAGCAGTCTGGCATCAATTGGTCAGGCAAAGACGATGTCATACATTTAAGCCCCTCATTGTCTTAGGCTGCTGCTGTCCGTTCTAAGACGGCGGTTCTGTTGTTGTTGATTCGTTGTTGATTGTTGTGGGGTTCTGTGTCTGCTACATATTTTATTGTACATTGATTTGTATCCTTTCTAGTTTTGCAATCATATTGATGGGGAAGAGAGATCTGATTGCTTTACTTCGATTGTCCTCATGGCGTCGTGTGGATGTTATGTTGGTCTTTTCCTTACTGTTCCGTGGGTTGGTCTGCAGTATGTGGTTTTAGTAATTCCGCACCATACTCACTCGCGTTTTGATTTGAAAAAAAAATAAACAGTTGCATACAATTGCTCTTGGGAAAAAAACAAATTATACATCTATTTCATTTACCTATTGTTTTGCAGTGATATAGTTTTAATATCTTAAAGAGTAAAATAGTTCACCGGTGAGAAATATTTTCTTTTACCAGAACTACTTCTTGTTATACAATGTAGCTCAAGTAGCGAAAGTTCTTTTTCACAGAAGTTTAACTTTATAGATGCACAATATCAAAATTAGACCTACAGTAAAACCTGTCTTAAGTAGTCACACAATAATATACCAAATAGAGATCTCGAAAACAGATGGTAGTTTAATTCCGCTGGAGCATTTTGCAATATTTTTGACCTGCATTAAGCGAAAATCGGTCTTGAAACCCTATTTTCACTCTTCGTTTGATTGGCTGCTTAAGACAGGTTTTACTGTATTATTGTAACCAATTTAAAACGTCTTAGCAGGATAAATACACCATCTAAGCAAGTAGATGTACATAGAGTTTTTCTCTCTGTAGCTCAGTTTTTATAAGCAGTGTTAACTCCATGTCACGTTAAGTTGAGCATAAACAAGTTTCATCATATGACGGCGCGGCTGAATGTGAAATAACGCAATGCATTAAAACCTATGAGCCGCTAGGATTGAGTCTGGTAAATGCAGACGGTCAGCTAAATTCGGACAGCGACTTTGAATGTTTTATATTTTAATTATTGACATAAAAATCAAAATTATCTAAGCAAACAATGCCGTCTCATCTGGATTTCCAGTGTTTGCTAATGTATGTCCGAATTCACCTGATGGCCGAAGTTACCCGACTTTACCCTATTGGTTTACAGATTTTGGTAGCATTATGAAATGACGTCTATAACAACGTTGCATACACATACAAATTGAAAAAAAAACTCTTTACTTGTTGTAATCTTAACGTCTTGATAAATAGAATAACATTCGTGCTCATGTACTTTTGACTTTAATAAACTCGTTGCAAGCCTCGAGTTTTATCGCTTTCCCTCAACATTTAAAATAAATCAACGGGACTATACTTTTGTGGTTTGCATATTCGATACCCTGATTTAGTCTTGCTCCAGGCCAAACCAGGGTATAGAATATGCCAACCACAAACGGATAGCCCCGTTAATCAACGTGAAATTCATATCCCAAAAGCCACACTCTAATTGCGTGACAGAAAATGAGCTTTGTTTCTTTGTAATAGATGTGGTCTTTGACAAATGTTATATATCTGAATGACGTTCACCCACAAAGGACAGCACCGTAGTTGAACCCAGCTATAAGATGGCTCCTTTATCATATGCGCTGGTTGACAGGGTCTACGTTTCTATATTTCCATACGTTGTGTTTGCGAGAGGTTATGGGTCCACGGCTTGAGCTTTCAAGCGTTCTATGGATGACTTACTGGACATGTTCTTTTTGCTGCGCCAAACGCTAAAATAAAAGCCTATACCTTTGAATGTAATATTCACACTGCCAGCATGACGTAAGAAAGCAACGTTACATGTAAAAAACAGTTATAGAGGTTTCCATGTTTTTCATTAGACGCAGCTAAAATCCCAATAGCATTCACGTTATCTTTAGTACGCGGTGAATTGACAAAGCATGCACGATTCTTTGAGGAAGTAATGCCAATTCAAACATATGGGATGCGATGACGCAGCGCGTTACGTTTTGTTTGCTGCGTTTTATGTAAAAAAAATAAGTCCTTACAAATTTCACTTCAATAGTTTTGTGTAAAATGGTCATTATGTCTCAGTTGATGTTTTAGAAGACAGTTTATAACCACATGTAGATACATTTGTATACAACACAAGTGAAGAACAACCCAAGTGAATAAGAAGAAATAATCTTTAAATAGTGTGTAATGTTGTTTTTATAATCTCTGTCAAGTCTCACATTTTGCCTTTTCCTACTTTTGCGTTTCTGTTACAAGTACATGTACCCCAGCAATGGTAGAAGCACAATGTAAACTAAATGCTTAGTAGGTTATTGTTCTAATAAAAAAAGTAGAAAACCTAGAAAAAATATAAAATTATTATTGCTTTTCTTTCCTGTTTCGATAAGTTGCATGTTCAGTATTCCCCTGCAGGAGCATGCTGATACGGGTGTTCGCATTTTTATCAGGAATTACTTTCCGATATACTTGAGTAAAGACAGTTAATTTTGGCATTACAATGTACTTGTCGTAGAATATAAGCAGAAGGCCAATAATATAGACAGCAAAGAAGAGAGTTGGATGATGGAGTAATTGCCCCGAGTTCACATAGAGCTTTTTTATGTTTTGTTTGATTTGATTCTTTACGTCCCACGTTACGTCGGTACGGGTCTTTCTGTGTTTAACCAGTACTAAGCTAGTACTAATGTGTCTTGCTCAAGGACACAACACAGTGACGTCGATGAGGCTCGAACCCGTGGCCCTTCGGTTTCGAGTCAAGCACTCTACCACTGAGCCGCTGTGCTCCCAGCTTTTTTTCTTTTTTCTGTATTAGGATAAACTCCGAATATCAGGTAAATTTGGACAGCGATCTTGTTTGTTTCATAGTTTAATTAGTGTAATAATTTTTAATTAACGTAGCAAACAGTGAAAATCCTGATGAGACGGCTCATTAGGAGCCATCTCATCTGGATTTCCACTGTTTGCAAATGTATGTCCGAATTTATCAGATGTCCGAATGCACCTGACTTTACCCTAATGATCCAGTTTAATATGTTTTAAGCATTTACATATATCACATAACCCTTACACTAAACCCCTAACCCCTTAGTAAAGTAAAGTTGTATATTGGAGGAATTGCCATTGGTTTGCATGCGCGGATCCAGAAAGTTTTGTCAGAGCTTTGACACCGTTTTTTTCGTCTATGAGGGGAGGGAGGATCCAAATACAACTATAAGTGAGCCATCATCGGCCCGCCAGCGATACGCCATTTAAATGGCGTTTCGCTGGCGTGCCGAAGATGGCCCAACATTGAATGCTGGCTTGGTAGCCTTAAGATTTTTTAGAGGATCCGGACAAGTATTACAAAGAAACCCTATATTTTTGTGATTTTTCAGGGGGGAGTTCGGACCCTCTGCTCCCTCCACCTCTGTGTCCGCGCATGGTTTGATTCAGTTTTTACAAATACCTCATGGGTTTTCATGTCTCATAATATTGAGTCCTAAACTCCTAAACCATACCTGGGACTCCTGCGAAAATATCCGCGTATACTTAGGGCCTGAAATTCACCAAACAAATATAAAATGTAATTACATGAAACTGTATCTACAGCTTATATTTTGCGTGGTACTACTCATATGGAGTGTCTGATTATAATGTTGCTATTTGTTATAAAATACTGTGAGTGCGAAATCTACCCACAGTTTTCATAAATAGTTAAGGAGCAATGTTTTGAGATTCAAGATTATTTCTTGGAAATGGCGATTCATCCCTTATGCGATTTTCAGCATTGTTTCGACGTGCTTGCAACCTTGCTGGCAGGAAATGATAGTTACGTTCACATCATGCAGGGACACTTAAAACCCATTGTTATGGACAAATTTGGCTTGAAGAAGATTGTTGGCTCTGAAAAAATTTCAGCGCAGTTCAGTAAAATAATGTCCCATTATTGTCTATAACATTAATGCATTGCAACAGACTGCATACTTGGTGGTCAACCCAATCACGGTTGGCAACATTGCTTTCCTCTTTAATTGCATGCCGGTAGGTCGGACTTCAGACTCTTTGACGGTTCCGACTTAAAGATTTACAATGTATCTATTGACAAGATGGTATTGGCCTGATGCATTGATTGTTTGTCGGGCCCACCGGGGTTTACCTTTTGGATTTCTTGGATTTGAAAAAGTTGAAGTGACATATTGCTTTGGGTTTGTCCGTCCGACCGTCCTTCCGTCCGTTACAAATTTAAGATAGGGTTTTGAAATTTCATAGATGGATACCTCATCAAAAATATAACTGACCCATATTTGTTTTTAAATCTGGATTATCTCCCTGTGTGAAGGTATACCCCTTTTGAAGGGTCATAATGAAATTTTGTAATCAGGATATTTTAAAAACTATAACAGCTAGGAGCTTCAAGCTTGCTCAGTTTATAGCTGATAATGAGTAGATTACCTGGTAAAAATGTTTTTTTCTTTTTTTTGAGTTATTGCCCTTTGCAAAATTGGACATAGGGAACTTGATATCTCAAAAACCATTACAGCTAGGAGCTTCAAACTTGCTCAGCTTATAGAGGATAAGGAGTAGATTACCTGGTGAAAATTAAAAAAACAACAACATTTTTTCTAGTTATCGCCCTTTGCAAATTTTGCCATAGAAAACTAGCTTATCAAAAAAACGTTTCACTTATAAGATAGGGTTTTGAAATTTAACAGATGGATTCACCATCAAAAATTAACTGACCCTTTTTTTTAAATTTTGATCATCTCCCTTTGTGGAGTTATGCCCCTTTTGAAGGGTCACAATGCAATTTTGTAATCAGAATATTTCAAAAACTATAACAACTAGGAGCTTTAAACTTATCTTATACATGTAGCTGATAATGAGTAGATTACCTGGTGAAAATTAAAAAAAAATGAGTTATTGCCCTTTGTAAATTTGGACATAGAAAACTTGATATATCAAAAGCCGTTACAGCTAGAAGCTTCGAACTTGCTCAGCTTATAGAGGATAATAAGTAGATGAACTAGTGGAAATTTAAGAAAACATTTTTATTTTATTGTTGAGTAATTGCCCTTTGCAATATTTTTCATAGAAAGCTTGATATCTCAAAAACCGTTACAGCTAAGGGCTTCAAACTTGGACAGCTGATAGAGTGTAATGATGAGATAAACTGGTGAAAATTGATTTTATTGTTTGATTATCGCCCTTTGCATTTTTAAATTAATGCCCTTAGCAAATTTGGACATCGAAAACTTCCAATAAAGATATCTCGAAAATTAATACAGCTAGTAGCCTCGGATTTTGTCAACTGAAAGAGGATGATAAATATATAACTTGATGAATAAAAGCTGGTAGACAAACTAATGGTTTGGGACATCATCAGTAGAGTTTCATAAACACAAATTCCAGTTATATCTTTTTATATGTTCTAGGAGATGATGCATTGATAAGTTAGGGGTTTTTCGTGCAAACAAAACATTTATGCGTCTTGATCCACATCTAACCTAAGGACGAGGTCGGCGTGCCGTGAAACCGGTTTAAGCCCTCCGGTTAAATATTTTTACTGACCATTCCAAGGCGGTGCTTCTTTTGTTGATCATTTGTGCTATTTCTGTCTTGTTTTGTTATGCTTTTGTACGCGTCTGTTTATTGATGCCTTGTGGTTACCTGCTGGGAAAGGGCTAACCTCTTGGCCCTCGTTTAGGATGTCTCATTGTGAAGTTGTCACTTTCCCATTGGTATCCTGGGTCAGGTGTGGTTCTTAATTGTATCGATTCCTGATCTTTGCCCTCTTTTTTAATTTTGCTTTGAGCTTTTGTCGTATTTCGCCTTAATGTAAATTTTGACAACGGATAAATTAATTTCATTTGATAGTACTGAATTTATGGCCCTTATTTAAAATTTAATGTACTTTTCAAATCGTTTCCTTTCAGACTTCTGGGCCCGGAATTATAACGCCCCCTTAAAGTTAAGTATTGATTTTTCGGGATGCCAAAAATGACGTTTTAAGCTGATTAAAATCCAAATAGTTTCATTTTTTTCTGTAGAACACAATGATATCTTTGACCACAAGTACCGCATCGACCCAAGCAATTTATTTAGCATCTAACCTTAGCTTTAAGGAGGCATTGTAATTCCGGGCCCTGGATGGTAATCTTAATTTATCGAATGAGTTGTGAATTTGTGAGTCAAATCTACACTATTATTCGATCTTTAAACCAGACATAGCGGCTGAAATCTCTAATCAATTGTTGGTCATCGCTCAATCGTATCTTGCCTGTAATAAGACTTCCAAATGAGGAAGTTCTGAAAGTTATTGCTTTTATCAAACCTTTTCTTAAAAAAATGCCAGGCCTCCAGATAAGAGTGCGTATTGGAAAATGTTTTTCTTTTTTCTCAATCAAACATATGTTTTGGGTACTCAAAAGAACCGTCAAAACGAGAGACGGTTATTATGAGTACACAAAACACGTGTCTAGATTTATGGGTAAGGAAATAAATGCAATTATAGGTGCACAAATTATCATTATCTTCACCTTTGAAATGCCTATGTCTACAAATCGCTGTTTTAAACAATAACATATAGAAATCAAATGCAAACAACAAAAGAAGATCGCGTATTGTTAACTGTCCTCGCCCAGGGTAATGCCAACTCGAGCCATTTTATTAGATTTTAGTACTAAGCTGATTCAACAAACATACACGCGCAGCTATATAGTGGAGCTAGAGATCTGAATTTATATATGTTCCTACTCTATGTGTGCGGGCAGCGAAGGCTCTGGTGACTATGCATGCGAATTGCACAGTCTATCTTAAGCCTTCGTTGCTCACCTGTGCAATTAGTACCCAAGACTCATGAACTGGCTCATTTGACAGACTATCCAGGCCTCCAGGTAATAGTGCGTACTGGAAAAATTTTTTTCTTATTTCTCAACCAAAATATATGATGTGGGTGCTCAAAAGAACGTCTCCTTGAGACGGTTCTTTTGAGCACCCAAAACACATGTTTAAATTTCATGGATAAGGAAATAAATGCAATTTTAGGTGCACAAACTATCCTTATCTGGACCTATGAATTTAATTCATTATTTACTGTCTATTCCTATTGTCTTAACACATCAACACTCATCGTACTTGGAACTGTAATTTCGTGGAAATATGCTGTCGACTCAGTCTTTCCGAGGAATATTTGTCTTAGTAACTCGTTATTGGATAAATCAAGAGTTTTGCTTGCAGTGGTCGTTCCTAGACCATAAATAAATTGGATATACATTGTATGTGGCAGTGCTGTTAGTTTGGTCATGCAACGTCCCCTATGTTACCGCATTGTTTAAACATGGATGGCAGCACGAGCAACAAACGACACGTGCGTTGTTTGAACTCAATTCGCATACTGGATGATAAACATCATCATGCAGTATCATCTATCAGCAGTTTAAAAATACAACCCCACACCAAACCTCAATTAAGAATTGCATGCAATTCGTACATCACAACATAAGCTGTCAATTTTATAGAACTGACATTCTTTTATACCAAGACATGCTCATCTCTGCCTTGTGACCTTACTCAAAATGTAGAAATATTTTAGAGCTTTGTAAAGAAGAAATAATTTTAATGTATGCGAACATCTTAATAATTATGTATTTTGAATGATTTATTATCTTACTCGTTTCCTTATTTCTTCTTTCTTATTTTGCAATCAACTCGTTGAGGAAGAGAGTGCTGGTTGCTTTAGCTTAATTGTTTTCTTGTTGTCATGTGGCTGTTAGTGTACTGTATATCTTCCTCGTGGTACCGTGTGCTGGTCCCTGACTGTAGTATTTTCTGGTCCTTCACAGTTGATTTAGCACAGTTGTACTTCCTGAATCATAAACAAAAACAATAGCATGTGCCTTTCTTTAGTTTGAGATTTCTATGAATTCTCAATAGTGGTTGATTGCAGTCATACACAATGCAATGTACTGTCTGTAAATGACTACTTAGATAATAAAAATGTACACAAGGAAATGTTTATCTTAATATATTGTTTGAATTGAAACCAAATTGAAAAAAAAATTAGCACATTGAACAAACTAAATCTCTGTTTGATCATGATAAAGAAAAAAAAAACAAACACACATACACATAATTGTACTGAATGCAGTGTTACGAACTAAACATTCATAAAGACAAAATTAAACAATGACATAAACATCATTTGCTGTTTTCAAAAGACTAACTAGATGACAAAATACTTACAATTGCATGTACACATCAATGTAAATTTAATAGATGACAGACAATCCTATTGCAAAGTTATACCAATTGAGTGTTTGAATATTTATCTAGATGACACAAATAAATACACAATAAAGTACACATAATACATTGCTTGAAACAAATGGGAGACAAAATTCACACTCCTGCATACAGCATCATTAGATATCAATTAAAACCATTAAAAAATATTACAGCACTTTCGAAGACTATTGCCATAAAAACTTACTTAATGTGTATTAAAATGCCCAATTTAAATGCTATACATTCAGTATTGTAATTTAGCGTACATACAAATGTCCTCATAGTGCCTTTATTAGAACAGCATCAATTCAGGTCTCATTAAAACTGTTAATTGGCGCACTTTGTAATGGGGTTTTAATTACCGTTAAGTATCTACCAAGATGCATTTTTAGGTATTAAGGATAAATTGAATTCCTTTCAAAATGTTATCAATTAAAACATTAACATTCTAAGGGGTCATTAACTTACTTAGAGCATTTTAAGTGTCTTAATATGTTTGGGTGGTATTAAACGTTCAATGTATTCCTTAATTTAATTGCCAGTGTTTTTATAAACCATGAATTTGACAGTAAATGTTTGAAATTAACGTAACTGGTACTGTTTCAACGGAATCATTCCATGATTGCTTTGGTGGTGTCTTTAAGTGAATGTGGTACATGCAAATAGTTTCAATGTACAACCATTGGTTACTTGTTCCCTTTAACATATTTATGTCACCTTGATATATAAATTTATTGCAATACGCTCATGTACTCCATAATTCTTAAATCTTATGTTATAGTGCATGTGACTGAGAACTATGACTGCTTTAATTATTTGAAGAATAGTAAGTAACTATTCTATGGTGCATTTAGACTTTGTAGGAATACTAGCTCTGTTCGAAAATTTGGCATCAAGATAATGTCTCGAAGTTAATAATTTATATTGGGTGCCAATGCGCAAATCCAGAAAGTTTTTTTCAAAGAGGGCTCAACTTAAACAAGGTTTGTAATATATTTTTGGTAATTTAAAGACTCTAAATTTAAAGTTTAATCAAAGGTCATCTAATTAAATAGCTTTAAACTGACGAAGTATTTATGTTAGAACATATATGTTTGCAGTTTTGAAATGGACAGTAAATGATCTTTTAAATGCATGTAAACATGAAATTAAACACATGTTGAAAATTATGACAATTGAATTTTTTTACAGAATATCATTGATATTAAGGGTGTAGTTAAAATGTATGTAAATAACAATATAATGGACCCAAACAACTTATACAAACATAAATATGTTCAGATAATAAAATGTTCTTGCAGATTGCATATTGTTTGATTCATTTAAACATTTCAACTACTACCTAATCAAACTTAATTACATTTTTTGCTTTAAAGAAAATGGGGGAGGGGGTACATGTAACGTATTAAACACACTGTTACAGTTATGTTTACAAGACTTATATTGAGTGAACTATCCTGTTTCATGCTGCCTATATTATGCACTAAAGGATAGAAGTAGTGAAAATTCTGCTAATGGGGGGCATACCTTAATGCTTATTTTTGACATTCTGAACCCTGTATCTTCTACTATTATTTAAATGGTTGTGTTTCGAATAAATGGGGTAATTACTTCAAGTGCCATTAAAAGTTTTACCATTAAATAATCTCCTATGTATAGGATATCAAAACAGTTTTGATAATAAATGACAGGTTTTGATTGGCCTTGAAATTTCAGATATAGTTTGAGCAAATTATGGCATTTGACCTTTAATATCATTAAGCACACGCCCATAAAATATTCCAACAAAATTAATGGTTTAGTCACTATAATGGTGTTTCAATGACGAACTTATGTTATTTAATGGTATGTACATGCAGCAGTGTTACACTGATAGCCATTGAACTGTACATGACTAGCTATATGAAAATGAGTCACGACATGTGATTTCCAACAATGTGGCATTATGACAAGTATAGACTCAGACGAGCCTCTGATCTGGGGCTTTTTTGGTCGCACATACCACATTGTTGGAAATCTCATGTCGCGACTAGTTCAGTGAAATGTACACAAAATATTGTTTAAAATGAGAAACATGGATAGCTGACTTACACAATGATACGTAGTGAATTGCTTGATTGGAAATGAAGAACTAGATGTCAATCATATGCACTACATGTTTACCATATACAGGCGAAGACACACGAAAGAGACTATTTGTATGACAGGTACATACATTAAAATGTAGAGTGCTTAACTCGAGACCGAGGGGCCGCGGGTTCAAGCCTCACCGATGTCACTGCATTGTGTCCTTGAGCAAGACACATTAATCCAAGTTTAGCACTGGTTCAAACCAGGAAGATACGTCCCTACATAACTGAAAGATTGTTGATGGGACCTTAAGAATCAAATAAAACAAACAGAACAAAAAATAAAATGTACATTTTTTTTATAAAAAGCTTACCAAACTGAAATTGTACTGAGAAACATCACGGAATAAACAAATGTTATGCCAGGGTTAGACTGCATGCTCGTGGAGATAATCCGCAGGCTTAAGTGATTGAGTTACCTCTCTCGTACTGATAGACAACCATGATATCACTAGTCTATTCGACCTGCATCACCTTAGACCATGCACATTACCGGATATCCCATTCTAAAGTCAGAAAGGGTAATAAAAATACGCCTATGTAAAAGTACACTGTCCAGGCCTTTAGTTAAGAATGCGTCACGAAAACATAATTTTCTTATTTCTCAACCAAAACATATGTTGTGGGTACTCAAAAAAACCGTCTCAATGAGACGGTTCTTTTGAGCACCCAAAACATATGTTTAAACTGATGGGTAAGAACATATTTGCAATTTTACGTTCAACTAGTTTGCTTTTCTAAACCTGTGATGTACAACTATGTGACTGTGACCACATTCAGCATCTACGGATCCAGTGTGGTGGGATAAAGTCATATGGGTTTCTATAGAAATTAGCATCTGGACCCCCCTGGAAAAAGTTGGACCCCTGGAAAATGCTGGATCCCCCTAGATCCTTGGAAAAGTATAGTTTTCTCTGTAAAAATGTTGTATAAAAAGTGTTCCGAATGATTGGCATGATGCTGTTTTTCTTCTGTATTCTGTGCAATTTGTCCCGAATTTGACAAATGGTACTGTCTATAAATCTGGTATAATTGTGAACCGTGATTACTGCGTGCTATCGACCGCGAGAAAATTCATCAAAATACGACAAGGTTTGATGTCTTGAACAAATACTTCAGAGAGTCCGATCATATTGAAATAATTATTCCAGGCCATGCATGGCTCTAGCTGAGGATATCGGATGTATGTTCGTTTAAATGTCACTAGCTAAGGACATCGGATGCATGTTCGTTCAAATGTCACTAGCTAAGGACATCGGATGCATGTTCGTTTAAATGTCACTAGCTAGTACATCGGATGCATGTTCGTTTAAATGTCACTATCTAAGGATATCGGATGCATGTTCGTTTAAATGCCACTAGCTAGGATATCTGATGCATGTTCGTTTAAATGTCACTAGCTAAGGATATCGGATGCATGTTCGTTTAAATGTCACTAGCTAAGGATATCGGATGCATGTTCGTTTAAATGTCACTAGATAAGGTAATCGGATGCCTGTTCGTTTAAATGTCACTAGATAAGGATATCGGATGCATGTTCGTTTAAATGTCACTAGCTAAGGATATCGGATTCCTGTTCGTTGCATGTTCGTTTAAATGCCACTGCTATGCATCGAAGTCTGCACATGTGGACGACTTTGATAGGTACAATGTATTGATAAACAAAGCAGTAGGTTCAGAATTCTGCATGTAATAGAAAAAGGATACTTTTCCGAGGCTTTCTTGTTTAAACCGCGAATTGGGCGTAACCCACCGAGCGGTTTAAACAGAAAGCCGAGGAAATATCCTTTATTTAGCTTGTAGTATGGCGCAGGCGCAAATAAACACGTGTAACTGACAACTGACGAAATTTACATTCGCTCTTCCTTGCATCCGGCCTAAGCTGTCAATTATATTACATTTACCTACGGGTTATTTGTCGCTATTTAGAAAGTTCCCGCCTACATCGTTGTTTAACTAAAATTGGAAGTTAGAGTACGGTTTTAAGCTCCTCTTTCGTCGTTATTCTAGGGTGTCTGATTTAAACATCAGCAAAGATCAAAGAAAAAAGCATCGGCCATACAACAATTATTTTTTTGTGATTCTTTTAATATTTATTTCAATATGAACAAAAGCTTAGCTTTTGTTCATATTAGTATAAATAGTTTGAAGCATGACATCATGACAAAGCCAACACAATATGTGTACGCCCTGGGAAGTTTCAGGCGACGCCCAGACTGATCAGAGTCTTAGCTTTGCGCTCAGTGGGTAACTAATGTCACATTATTTTATCCATGCGGCTAGTACATGTAGCGACTCGGATCAGACCAAGCTGCTGTATCATTGTTTGGATACTCATGTCGATGCTCAATTTTCAGGATATGTGGGCTCTGAATAAGCCTTATACAGTAAAACTTGTATAAGACGACAACTCTCAAAAATACATAAAATTGGTTTTCAAGACCAATAATTGCTTAATGAAGGTCAAAAGTATTGCAGAATGCTCCCTCAAAAATAGACAAAACAAAGATCTTAATGACAAATGGTAGCTAAATGAAGGTCGAAAGTATTGCAGAATGCTCCAAGGGGTTGAGCAATTTATTGGTCTTGAAAGTTTTAATCCGCCACCCAGAGTGAAAGTATCCGACAATTATTGACGAACGAAAACAACAGAGGGGCCAGTAGCCACTGCGATCATATGGCTTAGATATATCGGACTGTCAAAGTTTTCACCCTAGATCCTTGATCAGGCACACACGCAATTTGCTCGATATCTACATCTGTATACAAAATAACAAGTAAGGAAGAAGGCAAATATCAAGAATCGATACAATCAAGAAGCACACCTGACCCAGAACAACATATGGGAAAGTGAAAAAAAACACAGCAAAATGTCACATACTGGAGAGCCAAGAGGTTAGCCCTTTCCCAACAGACCACAAGGCTGCAATACACAGACATGACAATACGGCAAAAATACAAATTTAAATATGACACATATTTTTACTACACTACCAGGTCTGAAGTTGAGCCGTGTACTTTACGCGCCAAAGTTTTTTTCTGAACCATTAACTGGGCCTCTTGCTAGTACAATAATCCAAACACTGGGATGAAATCACGCAAACACGTTATTAGGTTAATCAAGCTATTCAAAATATGCTCTCATTCATGCTCAAATAAATACATGTCAGATTACATTCTTGAGATGTCCTCTGAATAACAGTCGAGAAAACGGTTCTGTGGGTACAAAAATGTACCAATTTAGCAATATATTCCAATGATCAGAGACGTTTCAAGCTGTCAAACGCATAGACCTCACTTTACTGACACAATAAAAGGAATTGAGAATTTGTTAAAATGACCCTATGGTGAAAAATTAATTTTGTTGAAAAGATATACATATGTATGAGCCATGACATTAGATTTCCAACAATGTGGTATGTGCGACCAACAACGGCTCAGACCAGCCTGCGCATACGCGCATACCGATCAGAGTCTTTGCTAGTCGCTTAATTTATCTTTAACTGTTAAGCTACTGACCGAACATCACTTGTAGTTTCTAGGCTTAAAAGGAGGTTACACAGGCTCGTCTGAGCCTATACTTCTAAAATATACCACATTGTTGGAAATCACATGCCGCGGCTCAATTATGTCGAAGGCACATGCACATATTGGAATTGCCTGTATTATGAGGCAAGTAAAATGTGAAACAGCAGCATATGCTACAGAAATCTTGGATTTTTGCTTACACATGTGCGCTTTTTAAAAGCGTGCCAGTATCTCGGACACGATACTTTGGTACTTAACACATATACACAACTGCCTCAGATAAATAAACACCAATTCCGGCGTATCCAATAAAGCTTGATACTTAATGTTTGTATCCATCTACATATTACTTTGTGTTTGCGAGCAACGAAGGATCTTGTGAGTCTGCAAAGCTAATGAACAGACTTGTCCGAATCTGTGCTACCGTCTATCCATCTCAGACACGTGATCATGGGTCTCTTAACGTGTACCTTGGTAGTGCGTGTATTAAAGAGACTAAGTCTGCAACTATGAACATTTTTCGAAAACTTTTTTTTTCTTTTTAACTCATTTGTAAAAGAAGAATTAAGTTAAATTTCACTATAGCTGCAAACTGCATGGAAAAGTGAATTATCTTATAAAAATAGGCGTTTTTTCTCGTCTTGGTAATTATTTGCGTCCCTCCAATAATTACGAGTAGACAGTCAATTTTTAACATAAATGCTGTTGTTTTGATAGTGATAATTTGTAAAGATTTACGAAATTGGTTGAATGTATACCTGAATTCTAGTATTTTACTGTGTTCTTGAAAAATAGAAGCATTATTTCAAAAATTAAAATATCAAAGTTACAGACTATGCAGCTTTAAAAGACTGTTCGCTAACTGTAAAGGCGGCGACTTTAAGGCGTGGTTCGGCTATTTCATCTGCTAAACAAGGGAAATCAGTTTCTATTTATAATTTTGTGAAGAATAAATAAGTTGTTTGGGCCGCGCAAATGTGCGTGCATGTCATGAAAATCCTAACCATATGCACACTGAACTCACATTTATCAACCATTAAAGCGCATAATCAAACAATGTCTGTTTTTGTAGTCCACTATAATATTTGAAGCCTCATAGCGGACAAACAGTGTGAACCCTGATCAGACTGTTCCTATAGAAGCAGTCTGATCTGGGTCCACAATGTTTGCCTCCCAGCTTATGTTAAATTGACATTTTCAGATGCAGTTATTTTGCTGGCGTTTTAAGGACTAAATAGTGTGTTTTGCGTCTTTACTGAGGTAATGGTGCAAGATGATAGTTACTTTTGAAAAAAACACGCCTTATTTTCAGCTTTACCTATGTCTAAGGTTGACCAGTCATGAGGTGCCCCCTTTATAGTATGCGAAAAGTTTAATTGGCATGTTGCGTTTTCATTTTGCAAGGCAGTTTCTCCACAAAATAATTAGTTGACCGAAACATACTCGACCCGAGGGAATCACTCTATAAAAATGTAAATGAATATATGGAACCGACTTAAGAAAGTCTTCAGGGAGAGCAGTCGGAAGAATGCCCAGACAATTGCAAAAACATCACTGGAACAATGTTTGTGCAAAACAAGAGAACCTATTCTTTGACTTTTCGCTTACTGTAAAGGCGGCGCCTCATGAATGCGTAATTAGGACTGGTCAACCTTAAACATAGGTAAAAGCTGAAAATGAGGCGTGAGTTTTTTTCAAAAGTAACTGTATCATTTTGCGCCATAACTTCGTGCAGTATAGACAAAAACACATTATTTAGTCCTTAAAACGCCAGCAAAATAACTGCATCTGAAAATGTCTGTTTAACATTAGCATAGAGGCAAACTTTGTGGACCTAGATCAGACTGCTCCTACAGGAGCAGTCTGATCTACATGTAGGTCCATACTGTTTGTATATGAGGCTTCAATATTTTAGTGGCCGACAAAAAAACCCATACATTTTGTGATTATGCGCTTTAAGGGTTAATACTTGTGAGTTCAGTGTGTTTACCTTTTGGATTTTCATGAAACGCACGCACGTTTGCGCGACCTAAATGCTTATTAACTCTTTACCAAATTACAAATAAAACCTGATTTTCCTTCCTTAGCAGATGAAATAGCCGAAACACGCCCTGATATGAATATTGAAGTCGCCTCCTTTACAGTAAGCGAAAAGTCAAGTACGAGGGCTGTTCAAATATGAATGCAAGTGGCTTCATAACTTTCTTCACATATATGCTACGTCAAAATGGTAAGCGTTTCTATAAAGGCCTGTATGTCACCTTTAAACTGGTACCGGACGTAAAGACAAACACAGTATACTTATCGAGTTATAGCCCTTGGAATAAGGGTCACGTTAGTATACTAACAAACTTAATGCTTTGAACATTTACCAGTGTTAGACGAGCGTATAATTCTTCGATAAACTGGTGGAATTTCTTGGAATTTTGAATGAAGTTTCACCATGTTCTTATATAATGATTCTGTGAAGGTTGCGAAAATCCGACATGCCTTTGTTAAATTACAATGAATTGTTTTCACTTAAGTCTCATTATGTTTGCAAATAAATGGTTTACAAAACATCACCTTGTAGTTTTCAGTTAAACTTATCACTAATAAAATGCACGAAACAACATTTAAACTTGTTTGAACTCAAAGACAATATGTTGATCGCTCATACTGAGTTGTTGCTACAAATTATTGATAGATAATGGGTATTTTTTAAACGCTGAAAAGCAGCATTTTTATTAAGTCAAAAATGCCTAAAGTGAAGGGGTTATATAATTTATTCTTAATTTTGTTTTCATAATATTGCGACTTTATTATAAATTTTGACGTAAACTTTGAGCTTGACCTCTATAGACGTTATTTACAATAAAATTACTCACCTGGTCTTGAGAAGTAGACAGATTGACCCTTTTTCAATTAATGTAAACACGTCATTAAGAAACAGAAAAATGCTTGAAAAATGATATAAAATATGATAACTCTGTAAATAGAGGGCGGTGCGTTTTGAAAACTCCCTTATGACATATTTAACATGTTTTCAGCAAAATGCAAAGAAAAAGACACAGCGATGTTCATTATTACATCAACAGCAGATAACTCAAAATGACGTTGATCATAAAATTAATGACGTCACAAACGTACCTGTTTACTCGAGATAGAAACAGGATTATATAAATTTTTTCCTACAAGCAACTTTGCGATTGTTACTTAGACTTGCAGCTAAAATTTGGTGTCATTTTGTCTCAAATTAACAAAGATTTGACACTATATCCGCACAAGTAGCAAAACGTGTGTTGCAATTTGATTCAGAAAAACTTCAGTATACTAGAGCGGCCTTTATAGAAGGGTCTGTAACTCGAGAAAAATAGTGTGTGTTTCTTTATGTTTGGTGCCATTTGAAAGGCGAGAAACAGTTCTTTCAAGAAAGGTATGACATTTTGTCGTAGCATATACGTGAAGAAAGTTATGAAGCTACGTGCATTCATATTTGAACAGCCCTCGTAATACAAGTAACTTTATTCTGCCACAATCACAGTACACGGTCATACACATGCGCGGATTCTGAGGGGGGGGGGTTCTGGTTATACTATGCGCGGACCCAAATGAGGAGACAGGAGGTCCGGACCCCGACCCCCTCCAATGAACAATCACAAAGCTATAGGGTACCTTATCGATACTGGTCCTGATCCCATGGTCATTGAAAATCACAAAGTTACCAAGCCAGCATTCAATGTTGGGCCATCATCGGCCAACCAGCATTTAAGTGGCGTTTCGCTGGTGAGCCGATGATGGCCCGCTTTTGTGTGTGTGTGTGTGTTTTTTTTTTATCATCTCTCCTCCCCAAATTAACACAAAAAAACGTTGTTGACTTAGCATTTATAGGGCGCGCATAGGTCTGCATAGGTATAGATTATTTAAACTGTAATGGACATTCACCTCTACGAGATATCCTACATTATCTTGATGCACCATGCATGAAAGTTTTAATTTTCAGTGATTAAACATGGGCGGATCAAGAGGGGAGACAGGGGGTCCGGACCCCGTCCCCGACCGGAAAATCACAAAATTATAGGTTTCCTTATCCATACTGGTCCGGACCCCGTCCCCGACCGGAAAATCACAAAACTATAGGTTTCCTTATCAATACTGGTCCGGATCACAAAGCTACTAAGCCATCACTCAATGTTGGGCCAAGCATCCAATGTTTGGCCATCATCAGCTCGCCAGCGAAACGCCATTTGTGACGGCCCGCTTTTAGCGTTATTTAAATCCTCTCTCCTCCTCTCATTAAGTAAAAAAAAAGAAGAGAAGAAAACGTTGGCAGATTGGACCGCCTCTGACAAATATGTATTAATCAGCATGAAACATATGAATACGAAACCAAGAAGGTTTCATTTCCCACATTTTGGTGTCAGAAAGATCAAAATGTCATTAAAATAGAGGATCTTACACGAGTGTTTATGTTTTAATGAATTTATTAAACGAGTTGGGGAAAAGAGATAAAATGAGCAAGCCTCGCATTTTATCTATTTTCCCCAACTCGCTTAATAAATCTAATAATACAAGACCACGAATTTTAGATTCTATTTTCATATGGCATTAAGATTACTTTGAAATCTCATTTCTGACGTAAAACCGTTATTATTTGTTAGTATGTACGCAACGTTGCTATGGACGTCATAACGTTTTCCGAAAATCTGTAAGCCACTAGTGGTTTAGAGATTTTATTGCATGCCGTTATTTCACTCTTAGACGCGACGTCATGTGATAATGCAATTTAAAAAAGTGAAATAATTGTGATTTTTTCAGCAAACAATCAGACTCATATCCAGCAAAAATATCCTGCCATTGCAGTAAGCTATTTTAGGAAAAAGTTAACGATCATAGATAATGTCCATTTGATTGGAAAATCCATGCTAAATCCAAATCGCATGCAGGCCTTGACGAAAACACCTGCTAAATTGTAGCAAGAGTTGCGTTCATATAATTCCACAAGATATTCAGTGCCTATATACTTCGGTAGAAGTCAAGCAAAACTGATTAAGTTCAAACTGCGGAAAAAAGTGTCATAAAGTGTCATAAACAATCTGAGGATTACAGCCAAACGTCATGCACATCTTCACACATTGGCAAAAACTTCTGCAAGTTTCAAATGGGTCCAGTAAGAGGAGTTTAGTTCACAGATAAGACACAATTTGGGACGGACAGTTAGACAGACAGTTATATGAAAAGACAGAAAGCTTAAGACAGATGGACGCACAGGGAAAACAATTTGTCTCCTGAACCTGATGAGGGAAACATAGTGATTGCAAAATGGACAGACAATGCACCTAGGCATATATTGTAGTACACTCAATCAGTCGGAAGATCATTTAGTATGATCTGTCACCTGACTCAAAATAATCTCTGCTTTGTACTGTTTGAACCTGGGAACAGTCCCTACATTACTTAAAAAACTGCTGACTGGGAATAAGGCTAAAGCATCAACAAAAACATACAAACCTCAGAAGAATCTCTTTCAGACAGCAACTCTATTAAACCGCGCTTATGCCTTGCTTAATATACCACACAATGTAGTAAACAATACGTGATTGCCGTTGTCCATCCAATTACAACAAGACGAGAGACGTCCCTGTGGGACCGGGCCGCGTAGCGCAGTCGGTAACGTGTCTGGCAACAGATGCGAGTCTGACTGCTGATCCAGGGGTCGCGAGTTCGATCCCGGCCCAGTCCCATACTTTCGTGGAGATTGATCATGAAATAATTTCTACGGTCATTCTCCTCCCTTCCGCTGAATCATTCAAGAAGGGTTGTTGTCAGTTACAAGCGAAAGTATGTGCTCGAAGTACTGGTTAACTGCTTGTTCAAGCTTGCCCAGGAAAAAGTGTGGTTAAGTGAACTGACCGTCCCGCAATGACCATAGCTGTTGACTTGGGACGTAAAGCAACCAACCAACCAACCAACCAACCTGCGCATCCAGAGAAGTCCAATACAAGCTGTTTATATCATTGGTCCTAATGCTGAAATGTTTTAGCGCAAAATTTAATATATTTACTTATCTGTCACTCATGAGTGAGTGTGCATGCGCCGGGACTGGGCACGCCTGATTTTCAGGGCCAAATGTTTGGATTTTTTTAAAATTTAAACACACTTTTAGGCTGAGTTATTTTTCGTATTACTGTTCTATATTATTATCTTTGTTCCCATTACCGATACTAAACTTAAACATACAGGTGTGGTACTTGATTGTATCGATTCCTGATCTTTGCACCCTTACTTACTTTACTTTACTTTACTTTACTTTAAATGTCTCAGGTTTGAATATTTGAAGCTATTTAACTGTTCGCTAGGATAAACAACTAGATAGTATTCTATCCTGGCACCGCTTGACCAGCAACTTCCGGTCAATCTTCCGAATGTAAATACACGGACTGAACACCATAATTTTAGAAATATTTTAGGGTACAATAGATTCATTGACTGTTCTTTGTAGGTGGAAACTCACGTACTACCATCACAGCCAAAGCCCCTCTGTAAATCACTTATAAGGAACCTTCTAGACCAGGGACATGGCTCATTATAAGTTTGACTTCCTTTTTATGGTAGGCTGCTATTTGTTGACAACAAAACTTGCAGCATTTTGTAATAGAGACACTCATTTTGAAGATATTCCAGTAGAATTCTTTCCTGTGTACTCTTCTCCAAACTTGATTACGACAAACCATCTCAATCTTTGCTTATACCTTCCACACCTTAGCACAGTTTCAATTTTAACAAGACGATTTAAGTTCAAGGATTTTCATGGTTGACCCATTTATATATTTTCGTTATCCTGTGTGGCAACTCTTGGGACATCGAAACTAATCCAGGTCTTGATTCCACCAATGGCATTTAACACTACCCTTGTGGTGTCTGTGAGGAGAGTGTTGACTGGGAAGACCGAGGGATTTCTTGCGATACTTGCAATATACTTGCATTATCTGGTACCACATTGACTGTCAGGACAGGTCTACAACTATCTATAGCATCCTAAACAAATTTTCTGGCAACGGCATTGTATGGGAGTGTATTAAGTGTGGAATGCAAAACTTTTCCACTACTTTATTTGATACTTCAACTTCTCTTGACAGCCAAAACAGATTTGATTCATTATCATCCCTGTACGACCCTGAAAGCCCCGTACCAGATAACATCGGCCCCACTTCAGCTCTTTGCCTATAGTACAGGAACAAAATGAAGCTAGGGCAAAGACAGGCTGTCTTGAACCACCCCATACGACTTTTGATTATGAATTGTCAGTCTATAAAGAATAAGAAGACTGAACTTCATACTATTATCGACTCGGCAAAACCAGATATCATTTTGGGAAATGAATCTTGGTTAATCCTTGACATTAAAAACTTGGAAATCTTCCCGGAATCTTTAGATGCAGTCCGGAAAGACAGAGTAAGTGATGCCCATGGAGGTGTCTTTGTAGCTTTTAAACGTGACTTACTCTGCACAGAAACCCCAGAACTAAACACCAACTGTGAAATTGTTTGGTGTAAGCTGAATATAATTGGCAGTAGGACATTGCATCTTGGTTCATTCTATCGCCCCCTGATAAAATTGACAATGATTATCTTGAGGAATTCAATATCTCACTGGGTATGATCATGTCAAACAGAAATGCTCTTGTCTTGATAGAAGGGGACTTTAACTGTGGCGATATAGAGTGGGGCACTATGCAAGTACCCCACAGAGTACATAAAAGACAGACTCAACAACAACTTTTGGATATCATAGGTGAGCACTGCCTAACACAAGTAGTTAATATCCCCACGTGGCTCAATAAAAACCCTTGACCTTCTTTTCACAAATGTTCCATCCCCTGTAAAAAGAGTTAAGGGGATGCCCCCGATCGGCAAAGCGGATCATGACCTTGTCTACATTGAGTATGATATAAAAGCTAAAAGAATAAACCAGTCATCACGCAAAATCTATCTTTATAATCGAACAGATAAGACTGGTCTACGCGACCACATGTCCCAGTTTAAGGAGTCCTACCTTTCTGAAGACCACAGTCACATGTCAGTAAATGAAATGTGGGTCAAATTCAAAACAGGCTTTTTAGAGGCTGTAGAGAGGTTAATTCCAACAAAAATGACCAAAACAAAGTACAGTCTGCCATGTATCGATGCTACGACCAAACGGCTTATGAAAAGACGCCAGAAACTCTACCTTCGTGCTCAAAAGTCAAATGATCCTGACATGAAGCACCATTATAAGCGGTTCAGGGCACACGTTCAGAAGGTAGAGAGAGATGTCTATTGGAAACACGTTTCCAAAATTTTCACGTTTGAGAACGACCCCTCAGATCCCAATTCAAATAAAGTAGAAAAGTTAAGAAGTGTTGGTCATTTGTCAAATCATTAATGAAGACGCGTTTAGGATCACATCACTTAGAGAAAACGAAATTCTGAAAACAGATACTAAAGAAAAAGGCGATATTTGCAACCAGCAATTCCAATCTGCCTTCATACGTCAGGCAGATTCTGACACGCCTTCAAAAGGGGCTAGTCCATTCTCCTCCATGGGGGAAATAACAGTTGACCCGAAAGGGGTCGCTAAACAGTTGGATGGAATTAATGTGCATAAAGCACCTGGCCCAGATGGACTCAATGCCAGAGCGCTCAAAGAGTGCATTACACATATTTCACCTATTCTAGCACTTATCTATAATGAATCTTTAGCTCAGAGCAATGTTCAAGATGAACAGCGACACGCAAATGTATCCCCTGTCTTTAAGGAAGGAGAAAAATACGATGCTGCGAAATACAGACCGGTGTCGCTAATCTGCATCTGTTGCAAAACCATAGAGCATATATTGGTGAGCAACATCAACAAGCACTTAGCCTTAGATAGCAAACTTGCTGACTGTCAGCATGGGTTCCGAAGTTGGAGGTCTTGTGAAACCCAGTTGGTGCAGTTTGTGCATGATACTATCAGCAACCTGGATGGTGCGATGAAATCGGGGCACAAGCAGACAGATTTGTTCATCATGGATTTCGCAAAGGCTTTCGACAAGGTTCCGCACAGGAAGCTGTTATTTAAAAGTAAGTAAGGGTGCAAAGATCAGGAATCGATACAATCAAGTACCACACCTGACCGAGGATACCAATGGGAAAGTGACAAACTCACAGCAGACACCACAAACGAGAGCCAAGAGGTTAGCCCTATCCCAGCAGGTGACCCAAAGCACATATAAACAGACGCCCACAAAGACATAGCAAACACAAGACAGAACAAAAACATAAAAGATCCACAAAAGAAGTACGCCTTGGAGCCGTCAGTAAAATATTTTACTGGAGGGCTTAAACCGGTTTAACGGCGCCAACCTCACCCTTAATTCAGATGTGATCAAGACACATAGATATTTGGTTTGCATGAAAGACCCCTAACTTATCAATGCATCATCTCCTAAAACATATAAATCAAGATATAACAAGGAGATAAAGCAAAGATAAGGGCTCAACAGTAAATAAAACTGAATACCGGAGCATAAGAAATCCAACAGGTAAACCCCGGTGGGCCCGACAAACAGCCAAAGCATCAGGCCCCTACCATCTCATCAATAGATAAGTCTTTTAGTCGGAACCATCATAGAGTCTGAAGTCCGACCCACCGGCGTGCAATTAAAGAGGAAAGCAAAGTTGCCAACCGTGATTGGGTTGACCACCAAGCATGCAGTCTGTTGCAATACATTAATGTTATAGCCAATCTTTTTATAATGGGAAATTATCTTAATGAACTGCGCTGAAAAATTATTAGAACCAAAAATCTTCTTCAACTTATACACCAACTTAAACTCGATTACTATGTGATACGAGGGTCCACCCATAAATGAATCAGCTCATGGCTCTCTTGGCGCAGTCAACAAGTCGTTTTAGACGGTCAAGCCTCAGATCCAGTCCCTGTACCTGTACCCCAGGGGTCGGTCTTAGGACTCATCCTTTTTCTTATTTTTATAAATCATTTAACGGAAAATATCAAGTCTTCATTTCGCCTGTTCGCAGTCGATTATGCCCTGTATAGGAACATTAATTCTCACTTTGAAGGAAGATCTTGACAGTCCTGGGCTCTGGGAACAGATTGACACATGAAGTTCAATGTTGCCGAAAGGCACGCTACGAGAGTGACTCGGCATTACTCACACAGACAAATTATTCATGACTACACTCTGCATCAGCAAACTTTGGAAAACGTTTAGTCCGCGAAATATATTGGTATAACAATCACAGAGGACATGGATTGCGGTCAACATATCTCAGATATTTCGTCCAAAGCAACTAAGACCTTAGGTTTCCTTCGAAGGAACTTGACTTTCGCACCTAGGAGGAGGCTACATACAAAACTTTGGTACGCCCTAAACTGGAGTATGCAGCACCCATTTGGAGCCCTTATTGTAAAACTCAGATTCAACAAGTAGAGAAGGTACAGAGGACGGAAGCCCGCTGGACCTGCGGGAGGTAGCGCGACTCTAGCAGTGTTGGCCAGATGCTCGATGAGCTGCAATGGCCAACTCTGTAGGCCCGAAGGGAACAGTTCACTCAGTTTCTCTCCCACAAGATTCAGTGTAGGGTCATCTCTATTGATAAAGGCAAGTAGTTGACCCCATCTCAGAGTACAAGATTTACCAGGTCATCACACAACTCACAGTATTGCAGGCTCCAGACTTATAGTGATGTCCTGAAGTATTCTTTTTTCCCAGGACTATTCCCGATTGGAATAGTCTGGCTCCATCTGTAGTCGCAGCTGATACCACAGAGAAGTTCAGGGCACTCATTTAAATGACTCAGCCAGAAGTTGTTTTTTTTTTTCAAAATTCTAAAACACTCACCTCAAATAATGATCATATATGATCGCCTGAGTAACAGAAGATTGATAGATAAAGCATGTGTTTTGGGTGTTCAAAAGAACCGGCTCAGTGAGGCATTTCTATTGAATACGCACATCATATGTTTTGGCTGAGTAACAAGATAAATAATTCTAATTAAGCATTGATTTTAGGTTCAATTCGAAACTGGACTTTGGAAAAAAATATGTAACATACAGTGTACATGTTGTTCATTGTGATCGCATTTAGTATTATTGGTTTGCCTTTAGGACCAATATAGTGGGTCTTAACCTTAACATCGCTTCTTTATTGCCGCTTATTGTCGTCTAAAACGAATTAAAATTTGATATTTTATACTCATTGCGTTGTCCAGACTAATATAAAGAGCTTTATGTGGCAGACAGCCTAACTAATATATAGGATTACCATAAAACAAAGGGCTGTTAATGTTTTACTGAGTCACCGATGAAGCCCGGCATATCATTGCTCAATAATTGCCAGACGGTCGGCCGTCTATTAACCCATGAACAAACCCCAAATAGTCGGCCAATCGAAGAAGAAATATTGCTGGTTACATGTCGTTTTAATATCAGTCCTCGTATAGATTACCTTGCCCAGACTTATATAAAAAGCTTTATGTGGAAGACAGCCTAACTAATATATAGGATTACCATAAAACAAAGGGCTGTTAATGTTTTACTGAGTCACCGATGAAGCCCGGCATATCATCGCCCGATAATTGCCCGACGGTCGGCCGTCTTTTACCCATAATCAAACCCCAAATAGTCGGCCAATCGAAGAAGAAATATTGCTAGTTACATGTCGTTATAATATCTGTCATCGTATAGAAAAAAAACGAGCAAAAGTTGGACCGTCGGCAGATATACACATCGACCCTTGGTCGACGATCGGCTGGTTTTATTTGTTTGCAGTCTAAGGCTGACTTGTATTAATTAATGAAACAATTCAACCCGGGGACCGCGTCTCCTGCAAAAATGTGATTTATATTCTAGAAAAAAAAATCAAATTTTAAAGCTAGCTTCTGTCGTAAATACATTAAAGTACATGCATATAGGTATACAATTCAACATTATACACATATACTGACGGACTTTTAAAACGCAACACTTGGATAACAGCTTAATATATGTCTCGAAAAAGAGGGAAGAACAATAATTTTGACTGTATAGTAAAGAACATTCATTTGTAAGTAAAACATGGAAACCCAACTAAGATGAATTTAATGCTTTAAAATGTAATCCTTTTGAGATAGGGGTCAACTGTTTCATGTGACCAAATGTTATGAATGAAAGATTCCCTACTGTTTTAAATCAAGAAACACTAGAAAGATCAAATTAATATCATGAATTTTGTTAGTCATCAAGGAATCACTCACATATTGATTTGCAGATATGCGATACAGCTTATTTGCGTATATGACGTTTATCTGGGTGTACCCTTTCATTCAATAGCTTAAAATCTCCTTTACTTAAAAAAAAGTTTAAATGGCTAAATTCATACGGAGCAAATAACGTCGTCCAGTTTAGTTGTGCATTTAAAACTAAAGTGTTTGCTGAAGAAGTCAACGCATGATGATATTATCGAAGCAAAGGGAGTTTACATTCAACAGTCCTTTGGAAGATATAAGAGGAAGTTAGTGTTGCGTAATTAAAGTCCGTCAGTATAGTTGCATTTTCACTCTACCAATACACTCACTAATGTATCAACAAGGCCAACTGCTTTAACGACATGTACTTTCTTAATCTTTCTGTCATGTTCACCTTAGACCCAGTACGGGTCATGCAAAATGTACAAAACATGAGACCTGTGTTGCATAGGTTTCTTACAACCACGCAACTAGCATTGGGCATTTCTACATACTCATTTCTTTAAATAAATGAAAGTGGTTGAGAATTTGCTTAAAAAAAGGCTTATGGTGAAAAACTCATTTATTGAAAAGACGTATGCTGTAGGTACATATTGGAAGTGCCTCATAGAGGCAATTCCAATGTGTACCTACAACATATCTTACTGAAAATAAGGAAGAACATTATTTGGAAAATATTTTCCAAGTACCATGTCCATTGTCATTATCCCCACGCTTTTTTAAAAAAGCGTTGGGGATATTGCAATCGCCTCCGTCCGTCCGTCCGTCCGTCCGTCCGTCTGTCCGTCCGTCTGTCCGTCCGTCCGTCTGTCCGTCACGATATCTCCTCCTAAACCATTGGACGAAATCTAACCAAATTTGGTGTGTGTGTTGCTCACATGAATGGGGCGTGCAACGACACATTTTTTTTTGGCCCCGCCCCCTGGGGCCCTTGTAAGGGGCCAAAAGGTCAAATATTATTAAATATCATTAAATTTCAATTACTAAGTCAATTTCAAAGATTTTTAAACCAAACTTTGTGTGTCTTCTCACAAATGAAAGATATAAAACATATCAGATGGGATTTTCATTTGGCCGCCTGGGTCATGCCCCAGGGGTGGGACTTGGGGGTACCGTGGGGGGTTGTGGGGTCAAAAAAAATTTTTTTACCGAAATTCAACCAGATTTGGTGTGTGAGTTACTTACATGAATGGCGTATGCAACGGCACCTTTTTTGGGGTCCCCGCCCCCTGGGGCCCTGGGGAGGGGCCAAAAGGTCAAATATCATTAAATCTGAATTACAAAGTCAATTTCAAAGATTTTTAAACCAAACTTTGTGTATCTTCTCACATATGAAAGATATATAACATATCAGACGGGATTTTCATTCGGGCACCTGGGTCATGCCCAGGGGTGGGACTTGGGGGTACCGTGGGGGTTGGGGGTCAAAATTTTTTTTTTTTCCGAAATTCAACAAGATTTGGTGTGTTAGTTACTTACATGAATTGCATATGCAGCGGCACAAATTTTGGGTCCCCAGCCCCTGGGGCCTTGGGGAGGGGTCAAAAATTTAATTTTCTGAACATGGTCATGTGGCATATCAAATTAAAGGGAATTTTCAGTAGACCAGGATACACTGAAAAAAATTTAACCTACGATCAAACTGGTGACCTTGGGATGGGGTCAAAGGGTCATTTACCATTAGATTTCTTCGAGAGCGTGGGGATTTGCGATGGCGCGCCATCGAATGTGTTCTAGTTTCCTATTTTAAACATCCAAATTCGCCAATTAGTATTAAAATTACTGTCATTTGTTTATATTTGCATGACAGATATATCTCCAAATTCGAGTTCATAAACTACCTCTTTGCTAACCTGCTAATTGCGGGGTCGAAGTTTTTTCTACTTATAACCGGAAAATGCTTACTTTTTTTTCTCTCCATGTTAATGGCATACAAATGTGGCTTGCGATAATATTTATTTCCCCGTCGTCTGCTTATTAAGCTTGTCATATCATATGCACGGCTTTAAAGAATAGATTGCTCATATTAAATCATCTCAGAAATCATTATTCCTGACAATAGATTTCGATATGTCTTTATATTAATATCGTCTTATTCCTAATGAATAATAGTAGCTCCCCTAGAGACGAGTGTTTCAAGTGCAACATATTCAACATCTAAATGTATCTGTCTGTTTGGCAGTACTTGTGAGCATGAAATCAGTCTTAAAGATAAGGTTACTTAAAAAAAGAGGGCGGTGGGTGGTGGGCGCAGCGACTCAGTGGTAGAGAGCTTGACTGGAGATATCGAGCCTCACTGGCGTCACTGCGTTGTTTCCTTAATTATTAATACTGTTAAGTACTGATTCAAACCAGGAAGGCCCGTCCCGACATATTAACTGAACTTTATGTTGACTGGGACGTAAAAAGTCAGTGTTACATGTAGAGTGCTTGATTCGAGATTGAGGGGTTGTGGGTTCGAGTCTCACTGGCGTTTCCTAAGATTCTGTTTGCTGGGAGATTTGTTTTTATCCAAATTTATTTATTAATAAAGAAACTTTATTTCGACATGCAATTTTTTTTTCTTCTTTTATTTCACGCATATTGGTTTGGTTTAAGACCAGAAAACATAGACAGATACAGTAAAACACACCCCATACTACTGTCCTGCCAGTCAAGAGTGACAGTGACGTCATGCTTTGTTTACAAAGTTATCAGGGTCTTATAATCGATATATCACTTGTGTTTCAATCCCATCCGAAGGATAGGACTAATACACAAGTGAAATTTCGATTCGCGTTAGCTCAAGTGAAGTATACACGTTTGTGTTTAACATAGCAATTGTAAACAACGTATAACGTCACTGTCACTCTAGGTTGGCAAGACAGTAGAACGACATACAATGTTAAAACAGATGGGAAGCAGATGCATCAATCAGACTGTGCGTATGTGCAGTTCATCAAGGCATGTACTTGCCCGCAAATGCATTGTACATGTAGCTTATTATTCAACGTAAAGAAGAAGGTAAATATCAGTCTGATTCCACGAAATTGCAAAAGGCAAATAACAGTCTGATTCCACGAATTTCCAAAGGCAAATATTAGTCTGATTCCACGAAATTTCAAAGGTAAATATCAGTCTGATTCCACGAAATTCTAAAGGTAAATATCGGTCTGATTCCACGAAATTCCAAAGGTAAAAAGCAGTCTAAATCCACGGAACTCCAAAGGTAAATATCAGTCTGATTCCACGGAATTCTACGCGATAGGTCGAGCACTTTCGATTGCCAAAGAGTTAATCTTCGGGCATAGAATAGTTCAGATGCGTTCCAAATCTCGATTCTAAGATATCCGACACTTTGCCTGTAGCTATGGCAATGCTACGTATCATCTCAGCCGTGTATAACGTCCTCCACTGCACTGGTTTCTTAACTCTGTGGAAATTTCCTTCCTGATTGATGACAGCACAGTCCAGTGCAGTGGCATTGACTGCAATGTTAAGAAATTCAAATATTCTTCCTAGTTCATTTTTCAGATCGTTGAGTAGATTTTCATGATGAAGTATATAGAGGGGCCCAGTATAGTTTCGCAGGACGTTGCTGTTGATCTTTTGCCATTCTATGATCTGGTGAGTGACAAATTTCGGCCATTCTGGAAAATAAAAACAACAACATACAATCCGTTACAGTCATGCGCGTGAGGGATGTTATCACATATTGCTTGACTTTTCGCCTACTGTAAAGGCGGCATCTTTAATATTCATATCTGGGCGTGGTTCGGCTATTTCATCTGCTAAGTAAGGGAAATCAGGTTTTATTTATAATTTGGTAAAGAGTTAATAAGCTTTTTGTATACACACTGAACTCACATTTACTAACCCTTAAAGTGCATAACCACAAAATGTATGTCTTTGTCGTACACTAACATAGACAAACAGTGTGGACCCAGACCAGACTGCTCCTGTAGGAGCAGTCTGATCTGGGTCCACAATGTTTGCCTCTTTGCCTATGTAACATAGACATTTTCAGATGGAGTTATTTTGCTGGCGTTTAAAGGACTAAATAATGTATTTTGCAAATATATTGAGATGATACAGTAACTTTTGAATAAAACCACGCCTCATTTTCAGTTTTCACCTATGTCTAAGGTTGACCAGTCCTAATTACGCATTCATGAGGCGCTGCTTTTATCACATGTCTTGGGTGCTCAAAAGAACCTTTTCACTGAGACGGTTCTTTTGAGTGGCAGCAACACAGGTTTTGCTTCAGAAATAAGAACATTATTTACTGTAACTCACTCTTAACTAAAGGCCTGTATAGATGCGCTGTTAGTAAGGCTATGTAATAGAAATTACTATTTAAGTAAGAAAGACGACAGTCAAACTATTTTTTTAAATCTTCATGTCTGCTGCATTATAAAGATCTACTAGTATATTACATGTATAAACTACGATCAAGAGATAGTAATGCTACATTTAGCATTTAAGACTGGAAATACATACTGACATGCCGATTCTCCGACAGTTAGTATGATTTAATTTCTATTTAACTACACTTTTCAAAACTGGGATATATACAGTCACAGAACCACGGGAATTTGAAATTGAGCGAAATATGAGGCTGTCTGAACTCACCTTTGTAATGTTCAGCTTTCGCATAGCCGGCCAATCCACCTCGATTATAATTGAAGAAAGCATATATATTCCTATAAGGGTTTCTCATTAACAATATGACCCTTTCGAATACATGATTATATTTGTCTTGAAAGTGATGCCATTTCACGGCAATGGTTCTGTTGGACACACCCAGACACTCAAATGGAAAACCATTAGCTTTCAATTGGCTGGAACAGTAGAAACTAGAGGTTCCAATGCCTGCAAAACAAACACAGCTTACGAAAATAATCCATGTTACTGCCCTGCCAGCCAAGAGTGACAGTGACGTAATGTTTTGTTTACAAAGTTACCAGGGTCTTAGAATCGATAGATCACTTGTGTATTAATCCTATCCATAGGATAAATTTAATACACAAGTGATCTATCGATTCGCGTTAGCTGAAGTGGCGTGTACAAGGTAATGTTTTACTTAACAATTGTAAACAAAATATTACGTCACTGTCACTCTTGACTGGCAGGACAGTAAGTGGGAAAACCTCATTTAAGAATCAAACATTTATTTTTCAACCTTCATACTGTGATAAATACAGCGAGAGCAGCTGATTTGTCTGTTTGGTTGGTTTGATGCTTAACGTCCAAATCAACAGCTATGGTCATGTTGGGACGCTGAACCACACTTTTTTCTTGACAAGCTTGACTAAGCGGTTAACCAGTACTTCGTGTGCATTCTTTCGCTTGTAACTGACAATGCATGAAAAGGAGTTCTAGCGATAAGGCGTGTATGTATAGGTTGCGCAGCGAAGGAAACACTTAATTCCTTTAAAAGATTTTCTAGCGATAAGGCGTGCCATTTCCCTAAATGAGACGTTCGTTTTATTTTGTTGAAATATGCCCAGAGGCACTAGGTACTTTCAACAAATACATATTGACCAGCCGTTTATGCACCCTTGCAGCCTAGTCCGTATATTATAATCGTTTTTGTCCTTAATGCATATAATAATCCTACTTCGTTTTGAATGAGAATTTATTATGATCATCAACTGTGCTTGTTATTTCAGAAACATGTATGTGAAATAGACCGTTACATGATCTATCACGATAGAGTATATATTTTTTATACAGTTGATGTACAAAAAAACGACCATTTGGCAAAGCAGTCTATTTTTGTCAGATGTTTGATGTCTTCTTTGCTTCTACAATCCCTTTACCACCTAGACCCAAGACGCCCTTTACATATGTTGTATATGTTAATAGCGACATGTCATTGTCCAAAGGGCATCTTGGGTCTAGGGGGGAAAGCATCTCAAAACAAACTGAAAGACACCAGTTTCACCTTTCCCGTGACAAACGTCACAATTTTAAGTATATTTCGTACGCATGCGCTGGAAGGATATTGTAAAGTTTTGGAAATGATTAGCACTTCTATCCTTTACAGTTTGGCACTTTTACTTTTTGAAAACTAGCAATGCATTTACTCAAAGTCTGGTCTAAATGGTACCCAGTAGAAAGACGTAAAACGAGGGGTGGAAGTAGA
The DNA here is from genome assembly GCA_964019695.1 of Loripinus fragilis. NCBI lineage: Eukaryota > Metazoa > Mollusca > Bivalvia > Lucinida > Lucinidae > Loripinus > Loripinus fragilis. The sequence goes on from OZ026530.1 coordinate 10,410,069, forward strand.
AAGCGCAATGTTTTACTGCTTTGCTAATGATAAATTGCTTTGATAAGTATTTTAATGCTTACTATGCATATTTTGCTGCCGAACCGCACCAACCTTAAAAATAAAAGTGCAGTTTGAAAATTTGGTGTTTGTAATCATGTCATCTAGGGAAAATACACGCCTTATCGCTAGAGCTTCTTGTAATAATAAGATCTATGACCTACTTATAGTTTTCTTCTCCTTTTCATGACTGTGCCTTTACAAATGTTCGCACTGACCACTCCACGGATTTACTTAATGATTTACTTCATAGATATTACTTGGTTTGATTTGATTCTTTACGTCCCATCAACAATCTTTCAGTTATACAGTTAAAGGGACGGGCCTTCCTGGGTTGAACCAGTACTAAGCTAGGATTAATGTGTCTTGTTCTAGGACACAACGCAGTGACGTCGGTGCGGCTCGAACCCGCGCCCCTCGGTCTCGAGTCGAGCACTCTACCACTGAGCAACGGCGCTCGCTTTCATAGATATTACAAATCTTGACAAAACATATGATTAAGTTGGCCAAAATAAATTTCTGTACTAACTGATTGGCTGTGAAGCACGACAGTAGAAATCATTGCCTTGATAGAGAATCTAGGTCACAGACCTGTAAATGTAAAAAGGGCAGTGATTGGCTCAAAAGGTGGGTGAAAGCTCAGCACAATATTATTAAGTTGTAAGGTGTTTCATAATTGGTCAATAATAAAACTAGGAAATATATTGTATTTATTAGACGGGTCTATCTTAAGTTTGCTGTTCTTTTTGAAACAACATTTCATTGCTTTTGTTGATTAAGTTCACTGGTGTGGCTTAGAAAAAAATACCTTGCATTCTGGTATTTTTTTCAGTTGAACTTTCCTTTCATGTAGGGTGCCCACCTTCAGGGGCCAAAAAGTTGCAAAACATAGTGGTCATCAGGGTATGTCGTTCTTGTTTATTGATTGAACTAGGTCCAATCTGTAGGTCTATGGCAGCCTCATTGTGATTGAAGAGTTGTGAGGATCACAGCCAACTTAAAAGCTATAATGGAGGTCTATGGAAAAACAATTACAGGTCTGTGCCCTCTAACATGAGTGCGGTCAATTTTGTAGGTTTTTTTTTTTCAGCGAGTTCAACAAATAGAGCATCTGACATGAATGCTCCTGTTTATTGAATTTTTTAAACACGTTGGAGGAAAGTGATAAAATGCGAGGCTTGCCGAGCATTTTATTACTTTTTCACAACGAGTTTAATAAATTCAATAATACAGGAGCACGAATTTTAGATTCTATTTATCTATTCTATCTATTGATAATTTGTAGAGAACTTTTCAAGACTTGCCGAGCATTTTGTAGGGATTTTTCTTCAACGAGTTCAACAAATAGAGCATCTGACATGAGTGCTCCTGTTTTATTGAATTTATTAAACGAGCTGGAGAAAAGTGATAAAATGCGAGGCTTGCCGAGCACTTTCTTACTTTTTCGCAAAAAAGTTAAATAAATTCAATAATAAAGGAATTTATTAAACGAGTTGGAGAAAAGTGATAAAATGCGAGGCTTGTCGAGCATTTTTTTTTACTTTTCGCACCAAATTTAATAAATTCAATAATACAGAATTACAAATACTAAATTCTTTTATCAAATACTAGATTATTTTATCACAAGCCGAGCATTTTATTAGCTCACCTGAGCCGAAGGCTCTTGGTGAGCTTATAGGATGAGTCTCGAGCCGGCGTCCGTTAGTCCGTGCGTCCGTCCACACTTTTTAACATGAATATCTCTGAGACCAGCTGGCCGATTGTAATTAAATTTCATCTTGAGCATCAATGGGGTAAGGAATTGGCTGCATGAGGTTTTGGGCTAGATCGAATCAGAACTCTGGTTTCCATGGCAACAGATAGCTCCCATAGGGTTATAATGGGGAAGATCTTGTGACCACTCTAGATTCTCCATTTTTAATTGGGTCTTCTTTATTCTTGCAGGCAATGAGGACAACTATAAAATCTTGAATGGGTTCGAAATTCGGCAGGATCCGACCAGGGACTTAAGACTTAGCTGCCTTGAACGTCTGGAAATATCCCAATAGACTTATAATGGGACAAATGCTGTGACCACTCTAGTGCCTTCATTTTTGGATGGATCTTCTTCATTCGTGCCGGTAACAAGGACAACCATTTAAGCTTGGACAAGTTTGAATCTCTTTGAAGTCAGCTGCCCTGGAGCGTCTGAAAAATCAATGAATAATGTTGTGACCACTCTAGCGCCTTCATTTTTGATTGGATCTTCTTCATTCTTGCAGACAACAATTCACCCATAAAATATTAGATGGGTTCAAAAGTCGGCCAATTGGGACCTTGACCTGTGAAATTAGCTGCCCTTGAGCGTCTGCAAATTCCCCATAGACTTATAATTGGAGAAATGTTGTGACCACTCTAGTGCGTTTAATATTTAATGGATCTTCTTCATTCTTGCAGATAATAAGGACAACATAAAAGCTTGGATGAGTTTGAATTTCGTCAAGATCCAATCACCAATTATGGAATTAACTCCCCTTGAGCATCTTAAAAATTGATGGATAATGCTGTGACCACTCTAGCGCCTACATTTCTGATTTGATCTTCTTTTATTATTTCAGATTACAAGGTCAACCATCAAATCTTGGATGAGTTTGAAATTCTGTAGGATCCGACCGGGGACTTATGAGTTAGCTGCCCTTGAGTGTCTGGCAAAATCCCCGTGAACTTATAATGGGGAAAATGTTTTGACCACTCTAGTGTCATCATTTTCGGATGGATCGTTTTCATTCTTGCAGATAACCAGACAAACCATAAAAGCTTGGATGAGTTTGAAGTTTGGCAAGATTTCATCACTGACTTCGGAGTAAGTTGCCCTTCAGCGTCTGAAAATAATAATTATTTATTGTGACCACTCTAGCGCCTTTATTTTCGATTGGATCTTCTTCATTCTTGCAAGCAACAAGAACACCCATAAAGTCTCGGGTAGGTTCGAAAGTCGGTCAGATAGGACCTTAGAATGTGGAGTTAGCTGCCTTTGAGCGTCTGGAAAATCCCCCTAGACTTACAATGGGAGAAATGTTGGGACCACTCTAGTGCTTTCAATTTTGAATGGGTCTTCTTCATTCTTGCAGATCATAAGGAAAACTCTAAAGTTTGGATGAGTTTGAATTTCATCAAGATCTCACCTATTGTGGAGTTAGCTCCCCTTGCGAATCTTCAAAAATTGATGGATAATGTTGTGACCACTCTAGCGCCTTCATTTTTAATTGGATCTTCTTCTTTCTTTCAAGTAACAAGGAAAACCATAAAAACTTGGATGAGTTTGAATTCAAAGTATAACCAACCTCAGACTGTGGAGTTAACTGCCCTTAAGTGTCGTAAAAATCTGAATATATTTACAATTGGAGATCTGTTGTGACCACTCTAACACTTTTATTTTTGAATGGATCTTACTTATTCTTGCAGGTAACAAGGGTACCAATAAAAGCTTGAATGAGATTGATTATCCACCACATCCGACCACTAACTACAGAGTTAGCTGCACTTGAGTGTCTAAAATATAGCTGTATAATATTGTGACCACTCTAATGCCTTCATTTTTCATTTGGCTTTTGCTTATTGTGACCACTCTTGCGCCTTCATTTTCGATTGAATCTTCTTCATTCTTGCTAGCAACATCCTTATAGGGTAACAGGACATACATAAAAGTATTGATCGGCCAGAGTCCATCACTGACTAGGGATTTAGCTGTCCTGAGTTGAGCATCTGAAAAATATACTTTCACAATTTTTATTCAGATCTTTTTAAAACTTGCAGATTACCAGAACTGGCATAATACGAGGGCTGTTCAAATATGAATGCAAGTAGCTTCATAACTTTGTTCACATATACGCTACGACAAAATGTCATACCTTTATGGAAAGAACTATTTGTCGACTTTAAAATGGCACCAAACATAAAGAAACACTCACTATATTTCTCGAGTTAAAGACCCTTATTTAAAGGCCATTCCTGTATACTGAAGTTTTTCTGAAGCAAATTGCAATGCACGTTTTGGTACATCTGCGATATGGTGTCATATCTTTGTAAGTTTTAAACAAAATGGCACCAAATTTTAAATGCAAATTTAAGTAACAATCCAAAAGTTGCTTGCAGGAAAAAGTTAATATAATCCTGTTTCAATCTCAAGTAAACAGGCACGTTTGTGACGTCATTAATTTTATGATAAACGTCATTTTGCGTTATCTACTGGTGATGGAATAATAAACATTGCTGTGCCGTTTTCTTTGCATTTTGCTGAAAACATGCTAAATATGTCATTAGGAAGTTTTCAAAATAATCCGTCCCCTATTTACAGAGTTATCCCATTTGATATAATTTTTCAAGCATTTATCTGCTTCTTAATGACGTGTTTACATTAATTAATATATGTTCATTCTGTCTAGTCCTCAAGAAAAGGTGAGTAATTTTATTATAAATAAGGCCTATAGTGGTCAATCTTAAAGTTAACGTTCAAATTTAGAATAAAGCCGCAATGTAATGACAAAAAAATAAGTATAAATTCTATAACCCCTTTCACTTAAGGCATTTTTGACTTTATAAAAATGCTTTTCAGCGTTTAAAAATTACCCACTATCCATCAATAATTTGTAGCAACAACTCAGTATGAGCGATCAATATATTGTCTTTGAGTTAAAACTAGTTTAAATGTTGCTTCGTGCATTTTGTTATAGATAATTTTAACTGAAAACCGAAAGGTGATGTTTTGTTTACCATTTATTTGCATACATAAAGAGATTTTAGTGAAAACGATTCGTTGTAATTTTTAACAAAAGCATGTCGGATTTTTGCATTTTTCACAGAATCGTTATGTAAGAATATGGGGATACTTCCTTAAAAATTTCAAGAAATTTCACCTGTTCTTCGAAGAATTATACGCTCGTCTCTATCATTGGTATATGTTCGAAGCATTGAGTTTGTTAGTATACACACGTGACCCTCATTCAAAGGGATATAACTCGATAAGTATACTGTATTTTTCTTTAGGTCTGGTGCCACTTTAAAGGTGACATATAGTCCTTTATAGAAACGTTTACCATTTTGTCGTAGCAAATATGTGAAGAAAGTTATGAAGCCACTTGCATTCATATTTGAACAGCCCTCGTATTTATTGTTTTTTTGAATTAGTCCTGGTCACTATTTCAAGTTCAGAGTTACCTGTCTTGGAGCATCACAAATTATGGTATCTCTAAACATTATGCTGGCTCTTTGGTGAGGTGAGCGAGCGTTGCCCATTGGGCTACTTGTTACTTTTCCGCAACGAGTTAGATAAATTCAATAATTCAGAAGCACGAAATTGCCAAGTCTGAAAGGACCGTAAGTCTGTCTCTTTTCCACCCTAAAGTTATTCCACGGTTTTCTACTTCAGCCTAAACCAGTAGACATAATTTTTTACATTTCAATTCAGGATTTAGCTAAACGTGTGTCACAAAAACAATAATTTTCTAATTTCTCAATCAAAACAAATGCTATGGGTGCTCAAAAGAACCGTCTAACCCGCTCATAATGAGACGGTTGTGTTGAGCGCCCAAAATATGTGTTACAATGGAAAACGGATGGGTAAGATATAAACACTCAGACATAAGTAAAGCATCACCCGAACATTATTTCTGAGACGTTTTTTCGCGTACAAATTTCTTCAGAAGAGCAACCAGTTTGTAATATTATTTTACCCATGTCTTCCTGTGGTCTGCTGAACATATCAGAATGTAATTTGGTCATTTTGCTGAATTTCTACGGTGTCCTGTATACACCGACCCCTATTTTGGGGGTGTACCCTTAAAAAGTGTCACAGTTTAACCCAAAATGCTAACTTTGAATTTAAATAAACGCAGAAGTAATCTAGACTTATTTTTTAAAAATAGTGTCAAACATATTCTGTCGAACTCCAGGTGTCATGTCAGTTATAGAGGTTCATAGTGAAAGTTAATCACGTGTTTATAATTTTTGCATTATCACTATATAACAAGCCATTCTTTACACATCCATAACTTTTATTCTTTTAGAGATATGAATCTGAAATTTGCAGACAGAAGTTGTCTATGATATTGTAACATTGTGACACTAACACTTTACAGGTCTAAGCGTTTTGAAAATATCATAATGGACTAGAGAATATGCACATTTTTAGGGGGAAGTGTTCATTTTGGGTTAACGCCGGTTCTACGATTTTCTGGAACCGTTTTGCGGGCGGAGCGGAGTGAGTATGCACATTACTCCTTTTGGAGAGAAAAAATTTCCACTTGAATACTTTGTTGACCATAAGCATGGCAGAATGTTTAGTTGCCAATAAAATTTGTATTGTATTGTATTGTATTTACCATGCCTGGTTGTTTACCTTTGTGATACATGTAATTGAATCGAAATTTGCTGTAAATTGTCACCACTTTATCTATTTTAATAAATAAACCAAGAAATATTCATGACTGGAAAGCTTCCTTCGTTTTCTAGGAAACCATTGAGGCGATGCTTAACTTATGTCTGAATGTATATTTACAATTTTACACTCAAAACATTGTTTATCTATATCATGCTAACACGATTGACACACAAACCTCTCTCTCTCTCTCTCTCTCTCTCTCTCTCTCTCTCTCTCTCTCTCTCTCTCTCTCGTATCATGTAAACAAACCTGAGACTTGCTGAAGTAGGTGTCTCGTCCAGGTGTTGCCAGCTCCGGGAAAACTGATAAGCCCCGTAATAGGAAGTGGTCTGTCCGAAAGTCGAGGGGTCACGAGTGGGCACTTAGGCTCCTTTTTAACTAACGTTTCTTTATTTGACATATCACAAGCACACTTATCCAGGTCTCCAGAAACCACCTGGGCTGATCTGTTTTCCATTGACTTTTGTTGGACTGAATGGCAGAGTCTAAGACATAGGTCTGGTACTTGTTTAATCCTTCCTTTTATGGGTAAGTCCTTTCCGTTTTCCATGAAAGTATTAAAGTGTCTACGTAAGCTCGATTTCAAACCAATGGATAAGGAGCACACCAGTATTATTAATAGTACGAGTATCATCCGTAATGTCCAAATATTTGGACATTTTCCATGTAAACATAGCATTTTAAAGGCACCTTGTTTAATTTTGCTGCTACTTTAAGATATTAAGAGCTGTAAATCTATGAATAAATGTGTCTAAATGAGCAATAGCTAGCCTGGGCCCAGTCGTCAATATTGTGGCAATATTTTCTTTCTATGCTAATATTCTAAAAATTAAGAAAATAAAAAAAAATACCACTTCAAAGGTATCGGTAGTCGGTTGTTGATTTCGATTTATATTGTCAGTTTTGACCAAGAAACGGAAAAAAATAAAAAATAAAAAAAAGAAGAAAAATAATCAGACTGGAACCCAGGCTAGCAACAGCTTGTCCAATGGACACAACGTATTGTGTTTTATGGCCAATTTGTCATGTACGAGGCTGTTGTTAAATATGACATAGAGCACTTTGTGGCGATTAAGTATATGGTAACTATGTCAGAAAATACGTCTTCACGCCTTACACTAGGTAATATACATGTACAACATATAAGGTAGTGCATTGGCTCAGTGGTAGAGCGCTTGACTCAAAACCGAGGGAACGTGGGTTCGAGCCTCACCGGCGTCACTGTGTTGTGTCCTTGAGCAAGACACATTAATCCTAGCTTAGTACTTGTTAAACCCAGGAAGACCCGTCCCTACATAATTGAAAGATGGGACGTAAAGAATCCAATCGAGCAAACAGAAATCGACAACGTAAGACATCACCATTTCTAATGCACTTGCAAATGTAACGCGGCGTCTGGTTGGAAATCGTCATAATTTGCGACAGTATATCCTGCAATCTCAACGTCATTACGTAACGTCAGTTTTCATTGGCTGAAAGCTGTTTTATGCAGCTGGCGAGCTGTTTTATTTAGCTGGCGATCGCTGGGCATAGGCCTAACATACTGCATTTTCACACTGTTTGTTCTAGGCAAATGTTATACTAGTGCATTAGAATGGGGATTGCCATATTCAAAATGTTCCTTTGGGGAGGTACATGTATATTGTCGGATATACGTTCGGAAATCACGTTGTACGTGATTTCCAAACGTATATCCGACGATATACGTCACCAAACGTTGAATTCATAAACATTTTTTTTTCTATAAAATTCCAAACAACGTTGACCACATTAACACACAATGCGTTGGACCCCTTGTATCCATACTAGCTAATACAGAGAAGCATTGGCTTCTTTATGAACTTAGAAGAACAACTGAGCTATCACCGATCTATTATTTTCATTAAAACAGTGTGTCCTGTCTTAAGAAACATGCCCTTATCTTTTACGTCTAGGCACACCTGCTGCATTGTAATTAAACTGTGCATCGCCGCGAAAAAGGGAATATTATTTTGACATTAGTTGCTTGCGGATATCAAAGAAGCAGACCAACCTGTTCAACTGTATAGTCAAGCTGATCAGCAAAGCCGTTGTCCTGTTAAGGCGTGATATCTCCCTGAAAGGCATTTGTAAAAATGTCAAATTTTCAAACTGTGTCTTTTTGCGATATTTTTGTGACTATGAATGAACATACATATAAATTATTCAAAAACATATTTAATAACTTTCTTTCCGAGGGCAAACTGGAGATACATATGGTCCGTTCTTAGGCGGTGGTTCTGTTGTTGTTGGCTTTTTGTTTATTGTAACTCCCATTGTTGGAGTCTGTAATTGTTCAATGTTTTGTTGTACGTTACTTTATGTCCATCCTAGTATTGCAATCATCTTGATGGGGAAGAGAGAGCTGGTTGCTTAGCTTGATTTGTCTTCCTGATGTCTCGTGATGGCTAGGTGGCTCTTCCTCACGGTGCCATGGGGTTGTCTGCTGTTTGTGATTGTGGTATTTCCTGACCATACCAACTTACTATTTTTTACATAACTTGTCTACTCAAAATTTGAAATAAACTATTGATACTATATCAATTGAATGGCTAAAAAAGTATTTTTTTATTAATTCTCAACTGTATTTTTTTATCAAAGAATTTTAAACAGATTTATATAGCAATGTCTGATTCGATCAGGCTGATGATGCATGTGTACTTTTTAAGCGTGCAAAATGCAGTTAATAACTTCGGTTGTAAATTGATAAATGGGAGCGCTTAATTGATTCCTATAAAAGTATGTTCCCCACCATTTCCCAACAATTCATTTACAAAATAAACGCATGTAATGAATTTAGACAATATATTTATATGTTAGTAGGAAGCTGGGTCAAGGTGAGGAACATACTTTCAAACAAAAAATATTGAAGAAACCCCATTTGTCTATTTAAAACCCGAAGCGTTATCTGAATGTTGCACGCTTAAATAATGCACAGGCATACTAAACTGACAGATCTACCTGTAATCATATATTGTTAGAAAAATCTATTTTACATTCTTTGATGGTACATTTGTGTGTAAAGAACAGTTACTTAATTTTAGCCCGTCAACTGATATAATATCAAACTATACAATTTAAGAGAAGTTACATGTATATTTAGCCACATTTATCTCCTCTTTGCCCTTGGTTTGAACATCATTATGAATGTTTATGAATAGTATATATGTATGTTTATTGAAAGTCACGAAAATTATTGCAAAAATCACAAATTGAAAATTTGACTTTTTCACAAATTACTTTAAGGGAAATTTCACACCTTAACAGTACAGCTCCTTTGTCACTCCGCTTTCCGATCATGCAAAACTTCAATATTTCTGATAGTTTCTGTAGCTGAGCAGCCTGATTTGCTTTAACTGGATCTGTTCTGCTCTGTTTCAACACCTAAAAAACGCATGTGTTCCAAATTAAGGTTCACAAACTTAATAAATTGCTTAAAATTAGAAGAAATTTAGACATGCATATCCTCATTTCATTGTTTTCTTTATATGGACTTGAAAAGTATTGGAAGATAAAAGCAAGCCTTCAAATATTCACGATATAATAATGTTTATTGCCGACTGTTGCTAAGCAACCGCTAAAATAGCAAAAGCCACTAATACGTTTATTTTGGTAGTAGCCACGATTACAAGGAATGGCTCTCTGGTGTTATATCCAATGCTTCTTAACGCCATCCTATTTTTGTATATATTGGCGATCGGAAAGGCAATTTTGGCTAGACAATGTAAAATTCAAAACAAATTCAACTAGAATATCTCACGTTTCAAACGTCCTAAAGACAAATATAAATAATTACACATGATACAAAGTCAAAAGTACATGCATTTCAAATTATACATGCATAATCAGTCAGTACATTATCTTTGGAAAGGTAGAATTACGCATCCAGTGCATTTTATCATGGAAAAAAATGCAGCATTTTTCTGATAATCACTAGAATGTTCATGCATTAATTTTATAGAATTACTTTATAAAGAAAAGTTCTTATTTTTATTTTTTCATTGATACATATTGACACAATAATAGTAAGTGAGTATGGTCAGGAAATATCACAATCACAAACTGTAGACAAAACCGTGGCATCGTGTGGAAAAGCCACACAACAATCAAGAGATACCAGGAAGACAAACAAAGTAAAGCGACCAGCTCTCTCTTTATTGTGTAATATGTATATAAGATTGACTAGAAACAAAAATCAGTATTGAGTTAAACATACAGGCAACCAACAAGTTAGCATTTCATTCCAATTAAACATCTAAAGATAAGCTGTCAATAATACAAAATTGGCTATCTATTATTGTCATCCAGGTGCATGCCAAACTACACAAAAAACTTGTTCATTTCTACATGCTCATTACACTGAAACATAAAACGTAGTTGAGAATGTTTATGGTGAAAAAGCACTCATTTATTGAACGGACATATGTTGTGTATACTCATTGGGATTTTCTCATAGAGGCAATTCCAATGTGCACCTATAACATATGTTACTGAAAATAAGGACGAAGACTATTTGGAAATTTACTTTTTCCAAGTATCATGTCCATTGTCTTTATCTCTTTTAAACATCCAAAACTGCCAATTAGTATCAAAATTCCTGTCACTCTACTGCAAATTGTTTATATTTGCATGACAGATTTATCTCGAAATTCGAGTTCATGAACTACCTCTTTGCTAATCTGCTAGGTGCGTGGCTGAAATGCAAACTTGAAGAATAGTACACATCTAAATAAAGTTCTACACTGTGTTTACGTGCGCTATCTCCAGATTTCACATCTGTTATTTTCACTGAGTTTTAATTATATATCAAAAGTCGATTCTAGGTGATTAATTCATTGAAACAGATGTTTATCAGTTTAACGATATTTATTGAAAAAAACATAAACTTCATTTATAACCGTTTGTTTTGCTGCAATCACACTAAGTCTTGTTATTATGTTGGCATGGTTTATGTGACGTCAGCGTCACGTTATGTAACGTCAGCGTCACGTTATAAAAGTAGATGCTCTCTGAACATCTGTGGTGCGATTCAACGGAATTCCATGGAATTGGCCGTGGCTGTTCCGATTATTGGTAGAGCCAGATTATGACGCCATTAAAATAGCGACCATCTTAAAGGCTAATGAAAACCTACTTTACATCATAATACTCTTTAATACTGGGTCATTGTTTTTAAATCTGTGTGAGAAGTACTGTTTCCTCATTTCTGAAAAAATATGGCAGAGCCAAATGATGACGTCATAAAAATTGAATAAAATCTACTTTACATTATAGTAACATTGGTTTAAACATATTGTATTAGCCAAACAGAAGACATTATCAAACATTTAACAATATTAAGCTACAAGGATTGGAATGGAAGCAACATGCTTATAGAATTTCTTTCCAAGGTCATTGGTATGATCAGAGATTCAAAAAGCAAATGCAACGAAAACATTGCAAACAAACTAGAATCTGACACACCAGCATCTAAGGACTGGTGGTCGACCTTAAAAACTATCATATCGCCTAATAGCTCTTATTCTTTACCTCCTCTTGACAAAGACGGACAGATAATCACTGACGACCTCGACAACGCTAACACTTTAAATGACTACTTTCGAAACCAGACATTAATTAATGACTCCAATGAAGCAGTTTCTGATGTTATTCAAGACAATGTGTTACACGAGCTGAGATCTTTGATCCTTACACCAGCTGAAATAGAAGTTATCTTAAAGTCACTTCCCACCAGAAAAGCTGCTGGCCCAGATGGTATTAGCAATCAAATTCTTCGTGAACTGGCAGTTGAACTTTCATATCCTCTCTGTTCTCTCTTTAATTAGTCTCTTCAAACGGGAACTTTCCCGGATTCCTGGAAGTTATCAAATGTTCCTCCTATCCCCAAAACAAGAGATCGCTCATCTGTATCAAATTATCGACCTGTCTCTCTTTTATGCACGTCTGAAAAAGGTTTCGAACGAGATATTTTCAAACATGTTTATAATCACTTCAGAGACAATAATATTCTTACTTCATTGCAGTCTGGTTTTATTCCTGGTGACTCAACTGTCAACCAGTTGACCTTTTTATACAATACTTTCTCTCAAGCCTTTGATTTCGGAAAGGAGGTACATGTCGTGTTTTGTGACATAAGCAAGGCGTTTGATCGTGTTTGGCATGAAGGTCTTTTAAAACAGCTTGAAGCTGCTGGTATAGCTGGAGATCTTCTTATATGGTTTCGTTCTTATTTGACTGATAGACGTCAGAGAGTTGTTATTCCTGGTGCAGAGTCAGCATGGAAATTTATACAAGCTGGTGTTCCTCAGGGTTCTATTCTTGGTCTTTTTCTTTTTCTTCTTTTTATTAACGACGTTGTAACGGACATTGGATCCAATATTCGTCTTTTTGCTGATGATACCAGCTTGTTTATAATTGTTGAAAACCTAGATACCGCTGTGAACATCTCAATCTGGATCTTAAAAAATTTATGACCTGGGCGAAAACTTGGCTTGTCTCTTTAAATCCCAAGAAAACAGAGTCTCTCCTTATCTCTCGCAAACTCAATAAAGCTTTACATCCACCCCTCTTTATGGAAAATCAAGTTATTTCTGAAGTAGAATCTCATAAACATCTTAGTGTATTTCTCTCCAATGATTGTTCTTGGCATAAACATATCGATTATATCAAGGAGAAAGTCTGGGGTAGAATAAAGGTCATGAGGGGTTGAAGTTTTTCCTTGATAGAAAATCTCTTGAAACTATTTATCTTACCTTCATAAGACCTTTACTAGAATATGCCGATGTCGTCTTGGGCAATTGTACAAGCTATGAGAAACAAGAACTTGAAAAAATACAGACACAGGCAGCTAGGATTGTGACGGGGGCTACTAAACTTGTGTCATTACATACGCTTTACGAGGAAGTAAACTGGGACCCATTGGAAACTAGGCGCAGGAAACATAGAGTTTTACTTCTTTAATCTCTCTCTAGAATATCTTTCTTCTCTGATTCCCCTACAGTCAACACTCTATCTCAATACAATCTGCGTAATGCACAAAATATTCAGACAGTAAACTCTCCCACTACTCAGTATTTCAATTCGTTTTTACCGTCTTCTATTAGGGAATGGAATAACGTGCCACTGGATGTAAGAAATAGTGATTCTGTTATCATTTTTAAACGTAAATTGAACTCTGACTTTAAAGCCATCCCTAGGCATTTATATGCAGGTAATAGGCGTGCTCAGGTACTTCACACCAGATTACGTACAAAGTGTAGCTCGCTTGACGATGATCTCTTTCAGAAACGCATCACAGATTCACCTCTCTGTCTCTGTGGAAATGTGGAGAATACTGATCACTACTTCATGCGTTGTCCACTCTATCGCGAACAGAGAGCAGAGTTAAATCAAAAAATCTCTCAACACTCATCAGTTACTCTTCAAATTCTCTATTTTTGGAAATCCCCTACTGTCTTTGCCCACAAATACACTCATTTTTGAAACAGTCCATAAATATATCTCTGATACGAAGCGTTTCTAATACTGATCCTTAAAGCATACCCTGTTCAAAAAATCATGAATGTTTGAAAATTAACTACTAGTGTATGCCGCCAATATCAGCATCAAGCCTGCTCGATGATCTCTCTCTCTCGCTCTCTCTCTCTCTCTCTCTCTCTCTCTCTCTCTCTCTCTCTCTCTTGTACATGTTTACCATTGTATTAATCATTCTTAACGTTCTAATTACCATACATTTTTCTCATCAAAATTTCTCAATACGATAACACGCCTTTGTAATAATGTCCAAAAACAATGAAGAAATGATCTTGAACTTAATAACAATAATTATATCTTTTCTCATCAATAAACGTTCATATTCTTTTACAGAATTCACCTTTCAGTTGAACAAACGAGTAAAAGTTACAAGGCGGAGTTATCAAAATTTGTATTATATTGACTATATTTCTTTCATGTTTGCCTTTTTGCGCTTTTTACATCTGGAATTGAATGAGCGCCATTACATTTGTGCAGCTGAATATTGTCGGGAGATGAACTAGATAAGCTTTAAGGTTCCGTTCTAATCCTTTTGTAATGTGTATATATATATGTATATGAATGTATGTCATGAAGTTGAAATTAAATATGTTTAATTCCTTTCCTAAGTAGCATTATTACTGGGACATTTTCGACACCACTGGAAATATGGAAGAGCCTAATTTTGGCGTCATCAAAATGGCGGCTATATTTAGTTAAATATAAATCCCATTTATCTTATACAATTTATACTGTTTCGATTTTAATAACTGAGCCATCAAAATGTTCAGTGTGGCGTATTTCTTGTGTTCGCGCAAGTTCAATATATGCTGATGAAGTCATTTTTTTATGGGATAATAAGTACATGTAGGTTTTGTTAGTTTTGTATATCTATTTATTTGCAAACCGTCTTCTGAAGCCTTATATGTAGTCCAAAATGACCATTTCTCTATTTTAGCCTGTTTCGGTGGCCATTTTCTGTGTGAAATGTTACCTTTACATGCGATAAGTACCAACATTTAACATTTGTCACGTGCTGGCACAAACTTGTGAAGTTTACTCATTTATTTTGAACAGCATAGAGACGGTGTTTGAATGTATATCATGCAATCAACTGCATGTCGAAAGATACATTTTTCCTGGATCAGTTTCCATTCTTAACCCTTAATGCGCCAATGGCAACAAAAGTTGTCTGCTTTTCTCGTCTGCTGAATGTTTAAGAAGCCTCTATGGCAAACAGTGTGGACCCAGATCAGACTGCTCCTGTCTGTTCTGGGTCCACGCTGTTTGCTTCTATACTTTATTCGTAGTAATGTTAGGCAATTATTTGCAGCAGACGACTTCAGCAGACGACATTTTCAGATGCATTTTTTCCTTTGCGCTTTAAGGGTTAATAGCAAGTTCTATCTCTGCAGTCAAATTTACCTCAAACCTATTAAATTATTATTTCCTCTGGGATCCGTAATGAAACATGCAATTTAAATCCTCTTCAGGCTTATATGAGCTATGCTGTTGGAAAATGGGAATTAAAAGTCAGCGATCAGCGTAGTTTCTGGTGAGTCTGTGCGCCCACACAGGCTCCCCAGGACCTTCTCCGTTCAATCTCACACAGTGTGGGAGTTTGCGATGGTCAAGACGAAATGATATAGCATTTGCCCAACTGGATTGCTGTTCCGATGTGCATCTGTAAATGATCAGTATGGTGGGCAAAATGTACCGTCGTTGGAAATTCTAATTTTTCAAATACGGATAAGATGAGCACGCGCAAAATATCAGACTTGCCATGAGCATTGACTGCTCGCATACACCAAGATGAATACGTATACCATCTCTAAAACCAAACAAGAGACAACTTCCCGCATTGGTAACCAGCGCTTGCGCACTTTAATAATGTATATACGGTGGGCAATAAGTGTTACGATCCTTTGAGAAAGCTCATATTTAGCATGATTGCAAACTGCAGAGCTTATTAAGAATGGCGTAAATTACAATATGATTCTCTTTGCATTGATTTTGCTTAACAAAAGATTTGAAAATTGAATTCTGCAATACTTGGATTCTTATTTAGTATTACAAAAAATGTTCAGCCTATGATTAAAGTGGTGCTCATCACATAACTCTCCTGGTCCCAAGGTTTTAATACTTTTTTCATGCTCAACTCAACTGAGCACAAAAGTTCAACCACTCACAAAAAAGCTAAAATATCGACAAATGATTGCTTCAGGACTTTCAGATGTTGTATTTATCATTCTAATAAATGTTAAAATGCCAACAATTGTTGGCATTTTAACATTTATGAGCAGGATAAATTTCGTGCTCAGTTGAGTTGAGCATGGTTAAAGTTTTATTACCTTGGGGCCTCGGTGAAACTAGAGGGGGGGGGGCAGAGAAATACGTTGATGACTAATGCAACGTTGTCAAGACCCCCCCCCAACACCCTGGACGGAATTATCTGGATCCGACCCTGAAAAAATCATCTTTAAACATGCATGCCCTACTATCTAGAAAAATAGATGTCTAAGACTGAGCGTTCATATTTCGTCATACTCTTTGTATGTTAGCAGTTAAGACATTGGCAAACTTATGTAATTGCTGAGACTCGATTGACGCGTATCTGCTCAACTACAGATACGTTCCAAACTATAATGACTGTGATGCATCAAACGATTTAAACTTTCACACATACTATTTAAACAAAGGTGTTATATTATGAAAAAAATAAATAAAAACAAGTGCAGTAAAACCTGTGTAAAACGACCACTCTTAAAAAGAACGAAAGTTGAATTTCATGACCAATTATCGATATCCTAAATGCAGGTCAAAAGTATTGCAGAATGCTTCAACGGAAGCATTCTGCAATACTTTCGGCCTTCATTAAGCTACCAGTAGTTATTAAGATCTTTTTTTTATCTGTCTTGAGGAGCCACTTCACACAGGTTTTACTGTACCTTGGAAATGTCAGAACTTCAGACCACACAGAGTACAGTACACACGAAACCAGGACCAAAAAGTAAGTGAGTACTATTATTACCAGGAAATTTCACAATTACTGAACAGAACAGAACATAACATTATTGAAAACTATGCATCTCAGGCCGTTCACAGGTGGCGTAAGAGATTAACGCAAACATGTTATGCAGTAAAATAGACATAATACATAAATACAGTGTACTGTGAAATACAATATTATTGTATTGAGAATATAGTCCATGACAGGAAATTGACCTTTAATAACAAAGAATATATGGTTAATCTGCATATAGATTAGAACATAATTCATTTCAGTCATTTGGAAAAACAATCTACGCAGTAAACTTTTCCATAATAATTGCAACAAATTTTGATAATTTAGTTAGCGTTGCTTCATTGGTTGAGGTAAAAAGTTCCATATACTTGCGTATATTTCGCTTAACATAAAAATGCGGGTACAAATACATTAAAAAGTCACAAGTAAACAAATAATGATACTCATCGCCAATGTCGTCTTTAGTGCAAATTTTGCAATTTCGCTCATTAATGGTATATCATCCCATCGTCCAGTCTCAACTGGGAGCCGATGGTTGCCAGTCCTGAACGCAGACCAACCCATGACAATCTAGCTTGAGGATGTGACAAGGAACTCGGACAGCTACAACACTATGAAAGTAAGGTAACTAGCGCGCCCACTTTTTCCTAGCAAAATCATTACTAAACAAGAAAAGAACCAACAAACAAATCATAAAAAAGGGATCCTAACACGAAACCCCCTCACCCCCCACACGCAGACCAATCCATGACAACCTAGCTTGAGGAAGAGATCGGGAACACAGACAGCTACAACACTATGAAAGTAAGACAACGACCACGCTCACTCTTTCCTAGCAAAAACATTACTAAACTAGAAAAGAACCAACAAACAAACGATAGAACAATGATCCAAACACGACCCCCCCACACACACAAAGGAGCGACAGCAAATTGGCTATGCGAGATAAACAATACATTCTAATTGTGGCCATTTATTAACAAGTAATATGTCACAAACGAAGTCAGATATGATATTTTAACAACAGTAGCATTATGATCGAATAATTTTCTGGTAATCACCAACGTAGCTGCTGTTTTTCACACTAAGAAGCAAGTGACACAGTGTATGCTAGTAAATCATGTAAATGGTCTTAGTTGATACTTTTGTATAGGGTTGGGATCGTTTTAAGTTATTGTTTTTTGTGTCGGTAGTTTTATTCATGTTTTTTTTTCTTGAATAACCTGCTTGTCATACTTTTGATTTAAACAAATCGTAGCATGGAATTGAAATGCATCTTGATTTCAAAATACAACTTGTTACAACGGCTGCTTCAAAACAGGATCTACCATGAAAAACGGTTGCATCGTATTATTATCCCTATGCCCAAATAAATCAAAATACATCCTACCTTTCATTTCGAATTAAAAACTCCATTGCTTGTACACAGGTATTTTACATGTATATCGCTTTCAACAATCCGCACGTGGGGCTTAAAATAGTTCTATCGGGGAATACGGAGTAGATAAACCTATAGTGGACCACTAAGGTCACTCATATGCACGCCTTAAGGAGATATAAAACGAAAAAGGCTCCTCGGATGATGCATTATGTATCTATATTTATGTTGTGTATACATGTACGTATGTAATGTTCTCATGTTTATTTTGTTTGTAGGCTATAAACATTGTTAATGTTTTATGCTGAATAAATTTATTTGATTATTTGATTTGACCTGACAGATATAGTGGCCCTTCGACAGATCAGTTTATCAAACAATATATGAAAGAACATAATTGAGCCGTGACATGAGATTTCTAACAATGTTGTATGTCCGCTCAGCAATGTAAGTAAGGGTGCAGAGATCAGGAATCGATACAATCAAGTACCACATATGACCTATGACACCAATGGGGAAGTGACGAACTCACAGTAAGACACCACCAACGAGAGACAAGATGTCAGATCTTTCCCAGCAGGTGACCACAAAGCACATATAAACAGACGCGCACAAAAGCATAGCAAGCACAAGACAGAAAAAAAAACACATAAAAGACCCGCAAAAGAAGTCTGATCAGAGCCTTTGCTAGTCGCTTGAGTATTCTATGAATTTTAAGCTACTGACTGAACATCATTTGGAGATTCTAAGCTTAAAATGAGGCTGCTCAGGCTTGTCTGAGTCTACACTTGTCAAAACGCCACATTGTTGGAAATCACATGTCGCGGCTCATATTAGTATAGCGAGAGCGTGCCAACAAAGATCGTGTCATTTAGCAGTTAATCGGAAACGGTATATGTACATGGACGTATTCAGAGGGGAGGGGGGTGGGGGCAGAGGCTACGGAAAGCCATCCCCGACGGAAAATCACAAGTGTCAATATAGGGTTTTTTATTGAATTTATTAAACGAGTTGAGGAAATTAAAGAGAAAAAATTGGAGGCTTGACGAGCATTTTATCTCTTTTTCGCAACTTGTTTAATAAATTCAATAAAACAGGAGCACGAATGTTAGATTCTGTTTATCATATGACATTAAAATTATTTTTAATTCATATTTTTGGCGTAAAAGCGTTAGGATCTTGCCATATGCGTGACGCTAAAATTGTGATTTCATACCGTTTCCCGAAAATCTATAAAATACTAGTGGTTTATCGATTTTAATGCATGGCGTTATTTCACTCACAGAGGCAACATCATATGGACCTCGACGCGAGAGAACCTGTCTTCGGGGTTTGCGACCAACAAAGGCGCAGACCAGCCTGCGCATCCGCGCAGTCTGATCAGCGCCTTTGTTATTCGCTTATTGTAAAGTATCATATTCAGACTTGATACAAGCGAAATTTCAATTTTCTAGCTAGTCTCTGTAGCTGAGCAGGCTGGTTTGAGTCTAGCTTACTCGGAAACCCCGAAGACAGGTTTTCTCGCGTCGCGGCCCATATGATAACTACATGTATGCGCTTGTATGACACTTCGAATTGGTTTGGCGTGAAGCGGCTCACACATCAATTCAAGGCGGCATGATCGACATGAAATGCACATAAAAGACGGCGGAATACTAATTAATGCAATTAAAATGGAATTGTTTTATAATATGACCAGAATATGACTAATATCTGATCCAAGGCAATATTGGTTTAGGAATGCAATGCTGATAATCATTCGGGGATTGTTAGATTTGATCGTTTCCTGAGATAATCTGCACACATCAACTGAACAAATGACTACCTAGTTGCTAACTCGCCATTTGTTCAATTGGTATGTACAGGTCATCTCAGAACATCATCGAATCTGACAATCACACATCCGTTGTTATGCTTTGTTCATTTGGAAATACTACTTGCGATTTTGAATCGATAATACATTCCTACTTTTGTTTGTTTGTTTGATTCGATTCTTTACGCCCCATCAGCAATCTTTCAGTTAAACAGGGACGGGTCTTCCTGGCTTGAACCAGTACTAAGCTAGGATAAATGTGTCTTGCTCAAGGACCACAACGCAATGACGCCGGTAAGGCTCGAACCCGCGGCCCCTCGGTCTCGAGTGAATCACTCTACCACTGAGCCACTGCGCTCCCTCATTCCTATTTTTGAATCATTTCGTTATTTTTGCAAGTTCTCGTTTCTGCGCCTGCAATTAAGTAAATTTCTGAGTTTTGAGATAGTAAGGCGGGAGTTTTTGTATTAGCTGATTTACGGCATTTTTTTCAGATTGAGGGTCCGGGGGGGGCGAAAAAAAAACAAGTTCACTGGTCATTTTCAGAGCTTTTTTGTTTTAAATATCTCCTGAAAACACAGTGAAACTAGTAACATATACAACAGACTGTATTAAATCTTTAAATAGTTCATCATTTTTCTACAAATCTGGACAGAAATATCACTTGTAACAGACACGCTTAGGGATGTCAGTTACAACGCAAGGTGGTTCTGGACGACAATTCGTTACGGGCCCTTGACGACTGCTAACCTGTGCTGGACGACAGGTAACGGGTTTAAGATGACAGATTTAGGGTTTTGGACGACAGTGGATAGGGGCAACACACACAGACGTCGCAGAAAATGATAATATAGTGTGTTTGGCTATTTTAAATAATTCCTGTCATATTAGTGTTTGTAAGTTTGACATTAGAAGTGCAAACACCATAGATATTTGTAGTTAAATTGTAAAACTCTGGTCTGGAAAAGAAACTTCAGAAATGTGTAATTTGTGATTAATTACTTGCGTTCTCATCATGAAATAAGCATAAATGGTCAGTCAATAGATCTTACACGATTTTTCAGTCAATTTAATCTGTCCTTCTTAAAAGAAAACTGAAAACCTCAAAATTTCATTTTTCTGATGTTATAGGTTAGAGACGACTGTGTAACAGGCAATAGACGACGTCAGTTTTTCTGTAACAGATGTGAGACGACATTTTTCTTTCTTTCATAAACAATTGAGTAGATGTAAATACTGCTCTGAAGCCTATTCAACGCCTGAAGAAGTAGTTCAGCACTGTGCGACCTCCTATTGAATGTGCATACCAAGCACCAGGTAATCAGAAGAATTTAAAGGTTAATACTATATATGGGATTGGTGGCATTTTAATCTTCTGGTTCCAGAGAACGTTTAAACGGGGTTTTACTTATTTGAGCATGGCGGCATCTTGGTCACATGACCAAGAAGTTAGTGAGTACGATCAGGAAATACAACAATCATAAACTCCAGACCAACCCATGACATCATGAGGAAAAGCCACTGAACATTTACAGTATCAAGATATCCGTAAGGCAATAAAAGCAAAGCCACCAGCTCTCTCTTCCTCTTCAAGATGACTGCAACACTAAGAAGGGCGCAAAATAATGCATACCAAAACAAAGACAAACACAGAACCCCCATAATGAGAAGTACATTAAACAATAGGTCAACGTCAAGAGAATCACCGCCTCAGAACGGACGCCTAAGCAACGGGGGTGGGGGCTTTAATGCATTTTAAGATCATTCGAATAACTTTCGTCCCTCCATCCTAAGGATTCTCCATATGAAATTCGATTGACATTGTGGTTTCAAAGGAGATGTTTGAAAATGTTGACGAACAGACAGATGGATGGAGGCTGGAGTCATTTGTAAACTATTAGCTCACCTCGGATCCTTCAGCTTTGGTACGCTTAAAACGTTATTTTATTCGACCATGTATGATATGTGACTTGCACTTTGTCAGACCTGGAGCTTATTAAGGGCAATTGCGGGTAATACTTCCCACATTAAAATCTTTTTAATTGTTTGCATACAGTTTGTTTTATGTATGAACTGTCAATTTATGAAATAAAAAGGATATGCCACCACACACAATTTTTCATAATCTCACATGGAAGTTTTCAGCATTTTACAAATTTTCTGAAAAAAAATCCAATTCCTTAACATTATGCTAAAATATTTGTAATCGCCATCCAGCTTTTTTATTTTAATTTAATTATTGCTCATGACCTCAAGCTTTCTAGAAAACGTGAAAATGTATTTGTTTACCCAAGCCATGTCAAGATACTGCATGATATATTTTCTTTATTCCCCGTTAAAACGATTTCGATTTTTGGAGTAAATTATGTATAAAAAAATCTGACATTAAAAATCTTTTTTTTGTGGTTATTTCATGGACTATCATTTGACATTTTTTAAAAAAAATGGGGTCACCAAACTTATTATCTTGCAGGAGGGCCAAAGTTATCCCCACAAATTTTGAGGATAATTCAATTTAGAAATTTAAGGAGTGTAATTTTTGTCATTTATATAATTCCATATTTCTTGTCTGAAATAATTTTGCATTACAAGAGGAAAAAGAAAAAAAAAACAATTTGTTATAAGTGCCCACCCTGTAATCGACCTCTGGTCCTCTGGTTCCAAAGTCTGAAAGGCTAAGCACAAGGCCCTGATGTCAAGTCGTGCGCGTCTCAAAATAACAGTACATAATCTGAATTTTGGACATATTCGTATTCTCATACAGGGTAAATGGTATTTCACCCTCTGTCAAAACAGAAGATTCTTCGGTGTAAGATATATTTAATAAATCCTTCACTGTCGTCTCCACCTGCTACGCTGTCGACAATAACCTGTAACAAAATATTTGCAGTCGTTACACATCTGTAACATGGAAAAATGACTGCAGTACATTCGTTTTGTTTTTAAAAACGCGTTCGTCTAAAGTAAGCAGATTTTTAATAAAGTTCTTTCTTGGTCTATGTGATGGACAATACAATGTCTAATCACATCAGGTCATAAATTATTCAAAGAAAACGAAAGTGAAAGTACTAAATATGGATATGAGGACATGTGTAGTAGTAAAATACAGTTTGAAGAATAATAATGTATCAAATACGCATTAACTGGATACAGTTGCCATGCTCTACAGGATTGATTAAGTTTAGATAAGGGTCGTGGACAAATACACAATAAATTTTCCTTTTTAAAGGAGAGCTTGCCTAGTTGAAAAACAGCATGTGCACCTTGTTGGGAACACCTCCAAATGTGGTTATTGTTTACACTGCACTAAAACCACGTCATAGACGAACATTAACAATAGTTATTGACTCTGTGGGTAAGATACTCTTTTGGAAAAAGAAGAACACAAACAGTTATCTTAAGCGGCACCTAGTAACGTACACTGAAGGACTTTAAAAACGCAAAAAAAATGAAATTAATAAAATTTTTCTTATTTTCAATGTATCAATTTTTTGGGGTTTTGGCAACAATGAACATCAACACGTCAGCAGAACATGTTTTTAATTCCATGCCAAAATAGAAATAATGTTAGGACAACAGTCTATCGAATAGCAATACCCTTAGATTCAAAAGTTGCAAATTGAAATTTGTCTAGGAATCAGACGTGATTTAAAGTAATTGTTTCAAAATATTTTTATTAAAAACCTGGATACAAATTACCCTCGAAGCCCTATTATTTGTCTGGAACTGACGTTAGACAGCCAGAACGGATATCTTCGATGCAAATATCGTTGATACACTTGACGTAAGTTGCCGTCTTAACGTCAGGTCGTCATTTTTGGTTAACCAGACCTACCTCAATATTTAACTGTCCCTGTAGCCTGATAATGATCTCTGAGGGCTGTTTTGTTGACCGCCTTTCCCAAAGGCCTAGAACTTTTCAAATAGTCATTTCTTGTTTCCCATATAAACATATTCCTAATTTGTTGCTAGTCTATATGCTGATGCTAAGTTCTGATAATCATACAACTCTACTGCAGACAATTACATTTATAGAGTAATGAACATAACCATTTGGAAAAGAAAGAAATATTATTACAATATTTTACGTGTATTAATGACCACTTTTATTATCAGACTGGTAGCAATTCTGTATAGATTACTGATGGCAATTTTAATGGCCCACTTCGAATTGAAGTTTAGTTCCTACTATAGTAACTAATTTTCAATTCGAACATCGATAGTTGCTACTATAGTGACGTCATGAACCTACTAAAGATCAGTGGTGGGTCAGAGGACCGTTACTCTAGTAGCTTATCTGGTTCCCTCCTCTAGACTTATCCAGCAAGATGGGTTCAAGATCTATCAATAGCGTCAAATGTTTTTATTTTACAAAATAAATCCTTGATGTGTTCTACCTGCGGTTCCTCTTATTCGTAATTGTTAATTAGAGTAGTCTGTGCAGTTTATTCACACCCTTTTTGTCTATGATGAAGAATTGAGGTGGGGCATACAGGGCTATTCACTTTGTTTACTTGACAACAAATTAAAAGGGAGCAACTGTAGCCATTTAGGTGTAAACGTACGCACACATCTATTGCGTAAGATCTTTAGTAGGAACTTTAGTTCGATTCAAAGTGGGCCAATATCATCCCAATTGTGCCAGATGGTTCATGTTTGGACAATCGTGGCATGATTAATAAAGTTATAAAACTAAATCTGCAGTGTTTTTATACATGCTTATGTACAAGCTACATGTCAAATTGACCCAAATGTGTATGCGACACGCCATGATCCCAAAATATATCCTCACACCAAAATTAGGATTCCTACCTCAAATTATGTACAGATAAGCTCTGAGCTCGACCTTGCTAGAACAGAAACCAGAGGTCAAGGTCACAGTGACCTGGAAACATTTGGTGACTCTCCAGGGTCCAAGATGTATCTACATACCAAATATGGAATGCTACCATAAATAAAATAGGCGATCTGCTTTTGGGGCATTTTTTCAAGAACTGACTCCTGAGATCAAGGTCACAGTGGATGAAAACAGTGAGCGACATTCCATGACCACAACATATATCCACAAATTGAATTTGGGGGTTAATATGGCATATAATATGAGACATGCTCTTACAGGCTCGCACAGACCTGGAAAAATTTGGCCTTGGTCCTGGAAAAAAATGCCTTTTGTCCTGGAATTGTCCTGGAATTTTGTTAAATCATCCTTGAAAATATGAATTAGTCTTTGAAAAGTATAAAAATACAACTTGTCCTTTCAGATTTATGGGATGCGCTAAAAAACTGTGTGAAAATCGAAAAAAAAAATGAATAAAAATCGCTAGATACACGTCAAAGAGCGAGGTGCAACTCGTATTCTATTCTATTCAATTTGTGCGGTAGTCCCGGTTTTTATCACCGTTGACAGAACAACGACCGTTATGCTAACAGTTTGTTTATATAAATAGACAAACCAATTAGAGGGTATCACTATTCCGACAGAAATGCTTGCGGCGAGAGCGCCGCAAGCAAAAACAAAATAAGATGCTTGCGGTTTATTGTGTCTTAAGTCTCCCGAAAACGATACACATTCAATAGCACAAACCTATATTTAGAAATATTTCGTCAGGAACCCGTAACGTACTGTGGTCCAGAACCACCTTGCGTTGTAACTGACATCCCTAAGCGAGAGTCACTCTCAAAAATACAAAGAGAGAACCTCAAAAATAGATTATTTTTTCAACGAAAGAAATAATATGTACATTGTAGAGTCGGTGGATAAAATAAAACAAGTATTAGAAATTAAATTTTATTCTTTCTCTACTTTCTGGAATATTACAGTAGGAGGGTTTGTAAATCAACTAATAAAAAATGTTTGGCCTAAAAACAATCAAAAGGCACACTCGAAAAACATGGTTCTAAAACAACAGCACGTGCTAACATGTATAGCTTTGTACTATCTCTCCAAAACACATTGGATCCCAATCCGTATCTGCCTCTCAGTTGATACAGTGAAACCCTTTTAGAGCCGGTGTCTGAGCGGAAATGACGTACACAACAAGTGACAGGCGTCTGCACACAGTGCCAACACAACTGTCTGTGTCATTAATCAAAACACGTCCCTGGGGACGGTTTCGACGTATGTTTTAGAGTTAAAGTCTGCAAGGTGGAAACAATAGATTTCTACTTAAAAACGATGATTGCACTTGTTACGAAGTTCCTAGAAGAGGGTATATATTTTAAAAAGATACAGAATTGACACGAAAATTTCCATTTAACCCATATAAGCCTAGCGTCCTTTTTGAGGAACGTAGGCAAACAGTGCAGACTCAGTTCAGACGCCGCAAAATACGGCATCTGATTAGTGTCTCCAATGATTGCTTACAGAAAGTTCTATCAAAATTAGAATACAAATGATATACAGTGTGTGATTGTGGTATTTATCAGTCACCTCTCATATTAACTGCATCGCTGCACGTTGCCTGATAAACATGGTCTATCTCACGACATGTACCTTTATCAGGTCATGGTGAAGTTGCACTTTTTGAATGACGTCGCTAATGACGATGAATTAACACAAAAATCAAATATTACGTCATAATCGCTAGTTTGAAGAGTGTTCCACAATGAGTAAATTGATAAATAGAATACCAGGTTCGCGTCTTTTGATATCAAGTTTACCAGGCTCGGCTTTGAGAACGCATGTTGAATCGCTCGGCAAACCTCGCGATGTCAACAAGCGTTCTCAAAGTCTTACCTAGTAAACTTGATATCAAAAGACGCCCATCTACTAGTCTCTGTTTCCTGATCATACTCACTAACTTTTTCATCACTGGGTCAAGTGCACCCCGGCTAAACTGAGCCGTGACATGAGATTTCCAACAATGTGGTATATACGACCAGCAAAGCCTCAGATCAGCTTGTGCATACGCGCAGTCTGATCAGAGCCTTTGCTACTCGCTTGAATATTTTATGAGTGTTAAGCTACTGACTGGACATCATTAGGAGTTTCTAAGTTTAAAAGGAGGATGCACATGCTCGTCTGAGTCTACACTTGTCATAATGCCACATTGTTGGAAATCACATGTCCCAGCTAAACTAAGCGTGTTCTTAAGCTGTGACTGGCTTCTAGTTAAGAGCATTTTTATTGGTTTAGACATATTTATTTATCAAATAGATACATACATATACATTAAGTACAAACATTATAAATAGGATTAGAACGAAAGCTAGAGCTTATTTAGTTCATCTCCTAAGACATAAATATATTGTAGTACATACATGACATTTAATATTTCAAACATGGAGTGGTAGCAATATAGTAACGAGGATTTAAGAAAGCATTTTTATTCGTTTCGTCACAGTTAGTTGAGTCCATACGGGCCTCGTCGCGAGAAAACCTGTCTTCGGAGTGTCCGACAAAGTAGGTTTCAAACCAGTATCCTTAGCTACAGAGACTAGCTAGAAGATTGAAATTTCATCTGTAGCAAGTTTACATATGATACTTTCAAAAAAACGAAAAACAAAGGCGCTGATCGGACTGCGCGAATGCGCAGGCTGGTCTGCGCCTTTGTTGCTCGCACACTCCCGAAGACAGGTTTTCTCGCGTTGCGGCGGAATTTTGTTCGTTTCGTCACAGTAAGTTGAGTGCATTTTTATTTTTTCGTCATATAATGTAGAATTGCTTTAAACAATCCGATGTCTTCCAAGACGGATCCAGAAAGTTTTGTTAGTTTAAATACGTTTTTTTTATACTTTTTTTCTTTTGATTTTTAATTAGTTGATGATGAGGATAGAGGATCCAAATACTTCATGGCGTTTGGCTGGCGGGCCGATGGTTGCCCAAAATTGAATGCTGTTTTATTAGTTTTGTGATTTTTCAGGGAATCCAGACCAGTATTGCACAGAAACCCTATATTTTTGTGATTTTTCAGAGGGGGTCCAGACCCCTGCCCCGCCCCCCCCCCTGGATCCGCCCATGGTCTTCGGCCGTTTTATTGTTTAGTGTTGCGCCCATTGTTTATGTATGTGGTGTGTGGGATTGCTTTACTTTAAAGCTGCATAGTCTGTAACTTTTGATCTTTTAATTTTAGAACTTTCATGAACACAGTAAAAAACAACAACTAAAATTCATGTATACATTTTACCAATTTCGTCAATCTTAACAAATTATCAGTATCAAAACAACAGCATTTATGTTAAAATTAACTGTCTATAATTGTTGGAGGGACGCAAATAATTACCAATCTTGTTTTTATAAGATAATTCACTTTTCGGAGCAGTTTTCAGCTATAGTGAACAGATTTATTGTGAAAGCATAACTTAATTCTACTTTTACAAATGATTTAAAAAGAAAATAAAAAAAATCGAAAAATGTTAATAGTTGCAGTTGTGTTCCACTTAGTGTTCCGTGGGTCTTCCTCGCAGTGATATGGTCGGTGATTGTGGCACGTCCTGAACAGGATTTTACAAAATGTATCGACAAACAGGAAGATTCAACCATGGTGATTCAGATGTATCTTTCCAAATTACCAGAACCATCGCTTCTCATTGTTTATAGGTATATCAATCACTATTTATTGACAGATCTAGTTTCACCCTGGACTTGTTAATTGCAAATCAACAAAAGCTGATCAATGTATTTCAATAGGAATTCATTTCATTTGAGCTTCACAATGAGCATTTATTCAGAGTGTATGGCTCGCAGATAAAACTTTTGTATCAAGTTGTCGGACATGGAGTGGTTGACAAACAAAGTAAAAATGTTTATGTGTTTGCACATGCGCGGATCCAGAAAATTTTGTCAGAGGGGGTCCAACCTTGCCAACGTTTTTCGTTCTTTTTAGTTGGAGGGCGTAGGAAGGATCCTCATACAACTATAAATGGGCCATTATCGGCCCAACATCGAAACGCCATTTAAATGGCGTTTCGCTGGCGTGCTGATGATGGCCCAACATTGAATGCTGGCTCGGTAGCTTCGTAATTTTTCAGGGGATCTTGACCAGAATTGCTAAGAAACCCTATATGTTTTGTGATTTTTCAGGGGTTCCGGACCCCCGCCCCCCCCACTCTCTGGATCCGCACATGTTGCAGTTGTCTGAATTAAAACAGCCAGATGTCAAGTCAAGTGTCCCATTTTTCTGGGTTGCTTTGAAATTTGTTAAATGTGTTTTGTCTATCGAAAATATGCATTCTTCAAGAGCAAGTCTGCTATACGAATTTTAAAACAATCTTAACGTCATAGCGCGGCCGATATTCCACTGATCTGAACATTTTGACTAATCTTTAAACGCATATCATCTTCACTAATTGCAAATACGACGATTTTTATAGTGTATGCTCCAAATTCATGGCTGGTATACAAACTTGGGCTTATGTAGCTTACATGTGGCAGATTGGTTTTAACCGTGAAATCTTGAGTATGAAGTAATGAGCACGTTTTTACATGGGCTGATCCAGAGGGGGTGGGGGTGGGTGGGGGGGGGGGGGGCAGGGGTTCCGGAACCTCTGAAAAATCACAAAAATATAGGGTTTATTAGCAATACTGGTCCGGATCTCCTGAAAATCACAAAGCTATGGCGTCTCGCTGGTGTGCCGATGTTGGCCCTTCTGATAGTGGTATTTGGATACTCCCTCCCCTAAAAAAACGTTGTCAAAGTTGACCCCTCTCTGATATTTTTTCTGGACCCGCACATGTTTCATGTAGACAGTATGTACATGTACTTGTTCGACAATTATTGACTGATAATTTAAGGTCTGTGACAGCTTATCCTAAGGCGCTTCATTGGCATGAGGGAATGCTCAGGATATTTCGGCCTCGACGCAAAAAAACTATTTATGGGTTTTCCGACAATGTAATACTTAAACCAGTCTACTCAGTTACAGAGACTAACAAGGAAAAAAATCATTCGTTACAAGTACAGATATATGGTACTTTCTAAAAAACGAATATGAAATGCGCTGATAAGACTGCGCGGATGCGCAGGCTTGTCTGCGCCTTTGTTGCTCGCAAACCCTCGAGGACAGGTAATCTCGCGTCCAGGCCTATTTGTGCTTATTGCGTGATTTGGCCTTGTTGTATCCGAGGTGCAATAACCGTTAGGTCGCTGCAAATAGCCATTTATTTAAGAACTGATACTTTTTTCTTGAGAATAATACTAATCAAAATCAATGCTAATCAAGACATATATATGACACACGAGCGTGTAAAATTACTAACGGATAATATGAAAAACTAATAAAAAATGATTGCTAGATATAAGATAAGTCAGGCAAATATATATATTGATATTTTCATCATATCTTCATTTCGCCTTATTCAGTCCGCTCGTTTCTTCACATTCTTGATGTAGGGGATAACCATATGTCTTGTAAGCCAGGGGTCGCAGGTTCGATTCCCGGCTTCTCCATAAAGCCACTTTTGGTTAAGCCTTCGGGAGTTCCCGTCATAAAATAAACATACAAATCATCAACCTTCCTGGCCCAGTACTGGTTACTACCTATGGAAAAGCCACACAAGTTTTTTTTTACGACTGGGGCGCACTTCGAATCGAACTATATTCCCTAATATAGTAACTAAAGTTTGATGCGAACACCTAAAATCGCTACAAGGGTGATGTCACGAACCTATGGGAGATCGTCGGAGCACCGTTATGTACTCTAGGAGATAGGTTGGTTCCCTACTCTAGACCTATCTAACGATGGGTTCAAGATCTAGCACGATGTGTTCAAGATCGGTCAGTAACCTCAAAATGATATGTTTTTGTAAAACAAACCTAGCTCATCATAATTTTTGGTCCCACTTATTCGTAATTGATTATTATAAAGCGCTGTGCAGTTTATAACATCCTTTTTGTCTACGAAGAAGAATTGAAGTGGAGCATACAGGGCTATTATTTTTTTTTACTTGCCAACCAACTTAAAGTTCGAACTTTAGTCGTTCGGGTGTAAACGTGCGTGCGCATCTATTACGTAAGAACTATAGTAGGAACTTAAGTTCGATTCGAAGTGCGCCTGGAATGTGCTAGTACATGTAGAAGTTTAGCTATTAGGAAGTACATGTACATGAAATCAAATTTGAGCCGCGACATGAGATTTCCAACAATGTGGTATGTGCGACAAACAAAGCCTCAGATCAGCGTGCGCATACGCGCAGTCTGATCAGAGCCTTTGCTAGTCGCTTGAATATTCTATGAGTGTTAAGCTACTGACTGAATATCGCAAATGAGCCGCGATATGAGATTTCCAACAATGTGGTATGTGCGACCAGCAAAGCCTCAGATCAGCCTGTGCATACGCGCAGTCTGATCAGAGCCTTTGCTAGTCGCTTGAATATATTATGAGTGTTAAGGTACTGACTGATAATCATTTTGAGTTTCTAAGCTAAAAAATGGGCTACAGAGGCTCGTTTGAATCTACACTTGTCAAAATGTCACATTGTTTGAAATCACATGTCGCGGCTCATTTGGTCATGACCAGGATACGCCACAATCACACACTGCAGACCAACTCTCGGTGCCATGAGAAAGAGGCACAGTAAACTAACAGCCACATGTCAGCAATAACACAATAAAAGAGACTAGGTCTGTAACTATAAACATTTATCGAAAAAAAAAAATCTTTTTAAATCATCTGTAAAAATAGAACTAAGTTATGTTTTCACAACATATATGTACAGTTCAGCTGAAAACTGCATGGAAAAGTGAATTATCTCATAAAACAGGTGTTTTCTCTTGTTCTGAATTATATACGTCCCTCCAATAATTCTAGACGGTTGATTTTACTCATAAATGCTGTTGTTTTGATAGTGATAATTTGTTAAGATTTATGAAAATGGTAAAATGTTTACCTGAATTTGAGTTTTTTTACTGTATTCTTGAAAAATCGAAACTTTATTTCCAAAATGAGAAGACCAAAAGTTATAGACTATGCTGCTTTAAAGTAAAGCAAACTACTTTCTGACATGTAAATATAAACAATTTGTAATGACCCGCCTATTTCCTTTTGTTTTCAGCCAATCAGCGGAGCTCCCGAATGTGTATTTCATAACCAACACAAAACATTGTATAATCTATTTAACTCTGACCCAGCTGTTTCCTGTGTTTGTGACAAGCCGGTTTCACACCGTGAAATATACATATTATGAAGCATTTTGCTGCATTTAATTTTGGAGTCTGTCATTGCTTTTCTAACCATAAATGCGTTCACACGGGACAAATGGATTTTGATCAGTCCCCATAACCTGATTCGCAAACGGTGGATACACTCAGACCAGCGTGGATATTCATGTGCGGTTTGACCATGCTGTCTTTATCAAAAGGCATTATGGGTCAAGCAGTGTAGTTTGTGATCAGGCTTCAATGTACATGTAGAGCCTGTTCAGTGTTTTCTGCAGGCGTCACCTTTTCGTGAAACAGCTAAAATTTGGACTTAACATCATTTTGTGTCAATATTCTTATCACAGTTTTCTTAAGGGTTCTTAAAATAAAACATAAATTTGGTGAAACGCAACATTTTTGACTGCAAAGTCCTCTCATCAAGTTATGGGAATGACCTCAAAAAAGTGTAAGGTATGGAAAATATACCACACTGAATATGGCCCTTGTCTTGCAATTGGCTGAAAAGTACAAGAAGTGGGCGGGTTATGGGCCAAAATGCTAGATTTGTACTTGTGTGCGCACCACGATCTGTCCCTTTGTTGTTCGCATACAATAAAATCTTTTTTTTGTTACGGGTCTTTCTTGCAAACCAAACATCTATGTGTCTTGATCCACATCTGAACTCAGGGTGCGATTGGCACCGTGAAACCGGTTTAAGCCCTCCAGTAAAATATTTTTACTGACCGTTCCAAGGCGGTACTTATTTTGTGGATCATTCATGTTTTTTCTGTCTTGTGTTTGTTTTGCTTTCCTGCGCGTCGGTTTATTGGTGCCTTGTGGTCACATGCTGGGAAAGGACTGACCTCTTGGCTCTCGTTTGTGTTGCCTAATTGTGAGTTTGTTATTTTCCCATTGGTATCCTGGGTCAGGTGTGGTACTTGATTGTATCGACTCCTAATCTTTGCCCTCTTTCTTACTTTGAGACAGGCCGTGGTAAAACATATATGAGCCGCGACAGGAGATATCCAATTATATGGTATATGCGACCAGCAAAGCCTCAAATCCGCCTACGCATACGCACAGTCTGAATAGAGCCATTGCCAGTCGCTTGAATAATCCATGACACTTAGGCCAATGACCGAACAGCATCTGGAGTTTCTAAGCTTAAATGAGGCTACACAGGCTTGTCAAAATATCACATTGTTGGAAATAACATGTCGCGGCTCAATTTTGATATTTCTATATTGCTGGAGACAGGTCATCGAACACGTAAGCACTGGGGGATCTAACACTCCCTATTTATTTGTCATTTTCACAGATTTTCGAAGGTTGACGGCAGGAATGTTGAAACAAAGCCTATACTACGTACATGTGTGCAAAAGGACGCAGACATAATTTAGGCCGCACTGACTGTTAATAAACTTTGTTTTTGCTTTAGATTTTCTCGCGAGGTGGCCCCAGTACATGTTGAAAGAAATACACTTCAGAACTTATACTCAGACATGAATCATTAATTTTGCATATAGTGTCCTTTAGTTGCGGTCTTTAAAAGAAAATACACAGATTTCTAGACGCTTTATAAGCTTTTGCAGAAGGCGGCGTTTTCTTCCAAAAATAGCTTAGTGCCCACATGCAAATACAAGCGATGTTAAATTGCTTTAAATTGCAAATATTTTGCGCGAAGTGCGCGCCTTGAATCATGCATCAGAGGCACGCCATCAATGTATGCAAATGATGTCAAAAAGCTGCTCGTGAGATATCAGCCGGTTTCTAGTAAAAGGTACACGTTGGCATGTGTGTCCACTGAATACTCTGATCAGCCTGCGCGTACACGCAGTCTGATCAGAGTCTTCAATGGGCGCTCTATGGTTACATGTAGCAGAGGGTCCAACATTTCATCAGGCATAAAACTAAGACTCTGATCAGACTGTGTGGATGCGCAGACTGATTTGAGTCTTTACTGTGCGCACATGCCAACTTGTACCTTATGCTGGGTACTGGCTCAATGATTGCATTGTTGCCATCATTTGGACCGGAAACCAATAGTTTGACAAGAAGCTACCAGCCCCGTAGTTTGGCCTCTACGCAAGAAAACCTGTCTTGGGGTTTATGGCGAGGTTAGACAAAGCTCCATAAACTAGGTTGAGTATTGCTTTGCATATAGCAGGCTAAGTTGTCATACCTTTCAGAAAATGAATAACAAAGACCTAGAATTGTGCATATACCTTTTAGGAATAGCTTTCCAAATGTTTCAGTATGTATGTACTATTGTCACTGACCTTTGCCCTCCTTTTAAAATTGCGAATTGCATGTTCTCATGAGGCATTTGCATCACTTGTTTTTGTTTTTGATTTTTGTGTCTTTTTCTGTTTTTTTATCTTCTTCTTCTTTGTGCCTTTTTTGCCTTTTTTAAGCTCACCTGAACCAAAGGCTCAATGTTAGTTATTGTGATCGGTCTCTGTCCGTCATCTGTCCGTCGTCCGTCTGTAATTGTTTATTTAAACGACATCTCCTCCTGAACCACTGGTTCAAATTTCAGATAACTTCACAAGAATGTTTCCCATGATGCCTTCTATCAAAACTGCATAAATTCTTCCGCTTCACCAAACAGGAGGGCCGCCAGAGCTCCAGATCAGAAATCTTTTAAATGACATCTCCTCCTGAACCACTGAACCAAATTCAAAATCATTTCACAGAATGGTTTCCCATAATACCCTCTACCAAAATTGCACAGATGGCTACGCTCCGCTGAAAAAGAGGGCTACCAGAGCTCCAGATAAGAATTACCTTTAAACGGCATTTCCTCCTGAACCATTGGTCCAAATTCAAAATAATTTCTCAGGATTATTCCTCCTGATGCCTTCTTCCAAAATTGCACAAATAATTCCAGTCCACTTAACCAAGGGGCTACCAGAGCTCTAGATAAGAAATGTTTTTAAACGATATCTCCTCCAGATATAATATGGTCCAAATATCGTATAACTTAACACGATGGTTTCCAATGATGCCTTCTTTCAAAATTGCATAAATGGTTCTGCTCCACCAAACAGGTGGGCTGCCAGAGATCCAGATAAGATTTTTGAAACGGCGAGTCCTTCTGAACCACTGACCCAAGTTCAAAATAATTTCACAGAATTGTTCCTCATAATACCCACTATCAGAATCGCAGAAATGGTTATGCTCACCTAAACAAAAAGGCTGCAAGAGCTCCAGATAAGAATTACATCTAAAACATAATTTCCTCCTGAACCATTAGTCAAAATTCAAAATAGTTACGCAGGATTGTTCCTCGTGAAGCCTTCTTCCAATATTGCACAAATGGCTCCAGTCCGCTGTCAGAGCTCTAAATTAGAAATATCTTTAAACAATATCTCCTTCTTTACCACTGGTCCAAATCCCATATAACTTCACATGAATGTTTCCCATAATGCCCTCTTTCAAAATTGCATAAATGGTTTTGCTACACCAAACAGGAGGACTTCCAGAGCTCCAGATAGGCTTTTCTAAACGACATCTCCCCCTGAACCACTGACCTTAATTCAATATAATTTCAAATATTTGTTCCTCATGATGCACTCTACCAAAATTTAACAAATGGTTCTACTCCACTGATCAGTCATTCACAGGTGAGCGACCCAGGGCCCAAGGGCCCTCTTGTTTAAATGTGCTGAGGATATGTCGCCATATTAGCACTTATTTATCGCCAGCACAGTTGCCATTTTGTCAGACTCGGTAATATTTATGTTATATATCTTTATTTGTCCCTGAGAGATGCTAAAACAGACGCCAGCCATATGTCTTTTCTCGCAATTTCTCAATTAACTAAAAAGCTTAGCTGTCACGAATTTTCAAATTTACATTCAGGTCATTGTTACTAGGTATTTGGCTAAATTAAGTGGTGAGAATGTTCAAATTAGTTCGCAAGACCAACTCTCGCTTAATGCACGTCAAAAGTATTGCAGAATGCTCCAAGGGGGGGGGGTGGCATTCTGCAATACTGTTGACCTTCAATTAGCTACAAGTTTTCATTAAGATCTTTGTTTTGTCTATTTTTGAGAGGCCGTTTTACACAGGTTTTACTTTAATTTAAAGTTCAGCGGACAAAGCCTTTAATTGCAAGCCCTATATATATATATATATATATATATATATATATATATATATATATATATATATATATATATATATATATATATATATATATATATATATATATATAACGCAGATCTTCATAAACGCCATTTATACAATTAAGTTATGGAATATGCATATTAAGTAAACCATTGCCAAAAGGGCCGCCACTTTAATTTACTTTAAAGCATTCTATGAAACATAAAGTACCTCCCGAGGCTATACACGGCATGCAATCACTACAATTATCAACCAAACCATGAACGTTGATATACATTGAACTGAAGCGATTTTTAAATGTAAAACACGTACCAAAATTCCCGTAATTTTAATCTAATTTAAGGCATTTACATGTACATGTACCTCCAAAAGCTTGTACATGACATGCAACCTCGCCAGAAATCAATTCCAAATAGATGGTGTCGTATCAAACAGCACTCAAACATATTGGAAGACATGACATATGGTTGACTAAAAATGAATCAATTATGACGTCGACTGGAAAGCTAAAGAAACCTTTCCAACTATGAATATAGCCAACTTGATACTCCTTCTAAAGGCAGAACTTACAGAATCAATTATGAAATATACTTACAAACGTAGAAGATGTTTGAATCTAATAATGGCAATCCCAGCATTTTATCTCTTATTATCAAACTCGTTTAAAATATTTAATAATAAATTATCACTCATGTAAGCTCGTCTATGTAAGGTTCAAATCAAATCAAACGCTCTATTCCAATTAAGGGACAATGAAAGGCAAACAATCAAAGGAGTTAATCCTCCATAACGTTGAGCTGTACTTGCTTAAGTTGTGAATAAGCTTCTTACTTACTTACATAAAATGGTTAATAATAAATATTTTGACATACATACATACATACATACATACATACATACATACATACATACATACATACATACATACATACAGAACGCGTAGCGCAGTCTGTAACGTGTCTGGCTACAGATGCGTGTCTGACTGCATATCCAGGGGTCGCGAGTTTGATTCCGGTCCGGTCCCATACTTTCGTGGAGATTGATCATGAAATGATATTTCTACGGTCATTCTCCTCCCTTCTGCTGATTCATTCAAGAAGGGTTGTTGTCAGTTACAGCGAAAGTATGTGCATGAATTACTGGTTAACCGCTTGTTCAAGCCTGCCCAGGAAAAAGTGTGGTTAGGTGAACTGACCGTCCCGAAATGACCATAGCTGTTGACTTGGGACGTAAAGCAACAAAACCAACCAACCAACCAATACAGAATATATAAAAATTCTACATGTGTGAGGTCACGAGATGTATATGTGCATATGAATGTTAGCTGTTAGAAACTCATACATTGTTTAGCATCAACCTGAATGTGGCTGTTACGGAAATTTTACTTTTTGATATATATCTTTAGTATGAAAAATGATTTGTGCATGTGTAATATATCAATGGAACGGAAAATTTGTCGCCTACAAGGTGACATAAAAATGACAAGATTGCAAAATTTGATAAATCACATTACTAACTTGTGTGACCCATGGTTATGGACACTGGAAAATAACTCTTTTCAGACATGTTTGAAGCTCTCAATGTAAAACGTTTAACAACTATTTATGCACCATTTCAATTAATATCCGAATATAATTATATATACATTTTTGTCAAAATAGAAAGGAGTAAAATCTCTGAATTCTCAAATTTTCACAAACGAATTTCCACTTCTTCTAAGGAAAAAATGTCACTCTTAGTTTTGAACACTGTGAAACTTTTCAACAGCGCTGAAACTTAATCTCATTTTTTAAAAATGAAAATCTATTTTAGTGGCTTCAGTTATAACTTAGTTACAAGCAAAAAATTTTCAATAAAAATGACTCTTGAACATGGAAGTGTTGCATATTTCTTAGTCAGTTTAACACTTTCAATGGTAGCTTTATTTTTGTTAAATTTTTAGATACTATTGTTTTCAAACATTAGGTCGAAGAGTATCTTGCTAGAGATTACTTTCATAAAAGAAAAAGCAACCTATCTCAATCAGAAGTAGGGTAGGTCGGTTACTTATTGAATAACCCTCGTAATACCCGAATCATGAAATCCAATTAGGTGATAATCATGGCATGAAAATATAAAAACGTTTCCAGTTAGTGATGCGGATATGTATTTTATAACTTATAGGCCGCGTGCGATGCTTTAAACAGCAAAGACAGTGAATATGATTCTTGATATTGAGTGTAAATTTAAAATTAAAGTACTGCCGTATTAATAAGAAACGCGAAAAATCAGACGCATAGGCAATAAACACTCAACGGTAATATATATATTGAATGCCCACATATTTTGCCATGCATTAAGTGATAGGAAGCCCTGCTAAAGAAATTCGAATTTAATGAAAATCCCATTACAGAATCAAAGCCAGTATCGAGACTTTTCGTAACCAACTGCATACCCCATTATTTCGCTTTTAAAATGGTTTCCCATGGTCAAGTATGGTCAGTTTCCCTCTATGCTATTGACGTACCAAATGTACGTAGTATGTCATGATTTTATAAACCTGATAAACTGAATAGGGTCAGCCAGATATGGAATGCGCATACGCTCTCAACCCATGCCGATCTCTGACCGTATTGTTCAGCTGTTGAGGCTAGTGTATAGTAATATACGTTTATTATGTTTCGATCAATGTTAAAAGACTTTATATCTATATTATAAACTATAATGATGCACACGGTGGCATATATCGCGTGCGAATAACGCTATAAATGAGTTTGGCTGCTAGAATTTGAAATTTTATTGCCCCTCTAGCGACGAGACAAACGATCTTGGCCCAGTTCAACAACGGCTTGGTTAGCTAAAGGAACTGCCTATAAACATGTAAGAGATTAACTTACAATCAAGCAAGTATTAATTCAGCATCCCATGCTGCTGAAACATCATAGGTTAAGCAAAGTGAGCAGTCTATTTCTATTGCCATCCTGGTGAGTATCTAACCATTTGAAAAGTAAGTATGTATGATCAGGAGATATCACAGTTACACACGGAAGACCAACCTACGGTATCGAGATCATAGAATGGCACAAGGCATCAGGATGACACATGCTCTTTCTTCGCCGTCAAGATGATTGTGAAACTGGACGGACGAAACATAGTACCCCACAAACAATGGAAGCAACAATAAACAATAAATCAACATCAACATAACAGCCTCCTTAGAACGGGTAGCAGCCTTAGCCACAGTATGCTTAAATACATTTTACTGTTACCAAATTTTCGCCCTGGATTCTGTTGTTGTTAAAACACAACAATAACTCATTTACTGCGATACAATTATGTGGTCAAATGATCAACGAGAGATTTTACTCTAGGTAATGTACAGTTAGTGCCACGACATCAACAATCCCATAGACTTCAATGCATTTTTACGTTTGCAAGAAACTTTGCTACCCTAAGCTTGCCAACATCATACATGTATCATGTTTTTGATTTCATTTAAATGTTAAATTAATAAGGTAACATTCGTTATACATGTAGTTTCATTAATTTTCGTCCATGCTTTTAAAGCTGTAGATATTTAAACATTTTGCAAGATTGTGTAGACAATTGTTGGACAACTTCATGTGGTATTTGAAAAGTGCAAAGACAAAACTTCATCTAAATGCATTTATCAGTCACCCCTAATATTATCTGAATTGTTTCAACATAACCTAATAAACGTTTCCTATCTCACGGCATGTTACCTTTATCAGGTCATGATGGCGTTGCACTTTTTAAATGACGTCGCTAATGACGCTGAATCAACATACACATCAAAAATTACGTCATAATCGCTAGTTTGAAGAGAGTTTAACAATGGGCAAACTGATAAATAGAATACCAGGTTCGCGTCTTTTGATATCAAGTTTAGCAGGCTCGGCTTTGAGACCGCATGTTGAATCGCTCGGCAAGCCTCGCGATGTCAACAAGCGTTTTCAAAGCCTTGCCTGGTAAACTTGATATCAAAAGACACTCACCTAGTATTCTCTATATATTATTTAGCTTTACAACAGCTTTACGACAGTTACAAAGTTATTGCTATTTTGTCTTGATATCACACAGTTAAGAGAGTCTTGTAAACATGATAATAATTTAAAGTCTATGGGTAAATTATGTTGTGAACTTACTTTGGTCCATTACTATAGAATGAAAGGCATGAAAATAATTAAGGATTAGGTCTTTGTTTAAATGATCACTTGTGAAAGATCCGCCTGCCATTATAATATACAGTAAAACCTGTGTAAAACGACCACTCTCAAAAAGACCAAAAAATGGTTTTCAAGACCAATTATCGCTTGTTGCAGGTCAAAAGTATTGCAGAATGCTCCAAAGGGAGATTCTGCAATACATTCGACCTTGATTAAGCTACCAGATGTCATTAAGACCTTTGTTTTGTCTTTTTTGAGTGGCCGCTTTACATAGGTTTTACTGTAAATGTAGGCATCGATTCAGACATAGGAAATATGCACTCGATGATGATTTGGTTTTGTGACATCCGGCATATACATTTTTCAGCCAACATATGTTTTAGGATGACAAGACAATAGCGTGTCACACAGTTATACCAGCAATTACGAAGGCCATAAACAGGAAGGCTTTCGTTGTAATTTTCAATCAGCGTAAAACTGTCGGTATGGTTTCAAAGGCAAATAAGTAATGAAAATGTGAACTTTTTCCACTAGAGCCGAACTGATTTTCTCCTGAACACAAAAGTAAGTGAGTACATGTATGACCAGTAAAAACCACAAGCACACACTGCAGAAATTTGGTTCAGTAAAAACTGCCTAAAGCGGTCACTCAAAAAAAAAATGGTTTTCAAGACCGATTGTTGCTTATAATGCAGGTCAAAAGTATTGCAGAATGCTCCAAGAGAGCATTATGCAATACTTTCGACCTGCTGTGTTTGAGACCTTAATTTTGTCTACCTTTGGGCGGCCGCTTGTATATGAATGACACACAAAGGAGAGTTAATGCAATGCATGATAGTCAAAGATATTAGAATATAGAAGTTTATGGATTTCATCACGATGCCAAGGTCCATAGGTCATCTGTTTTAGACTTTACCCATTTCCTTCATAAATATTCATGCTTAGCACCACCCACTATGAATAATTTTTAAATAAACTTTCACGGTTTTACATAAAACAAATAAATTACTTGTCAGATCCGCTAGTGTAGAACCATATCGTAACTGCGTAATTAAAACTACTGCTAAGTTGAATGTCACAATCTAACTATGACTGTAAAAGTGCACTGTTTAAAAACTAATGCTAATTTGAATGTCACCGACTTACTATCACTGTAAAATGTGCATTGTTTGAAAACTACTGCTAAGTTGAATGTCACCGACTTACTATGACTGTAAAAAGTGCATTGTTTGAAAACTACAGCTAAGTTGAATGCCACTATCTTACTATGACTGTAAAAAGTGTATTGTTTGAAAACTACTTCTTAATTGAATGTCACTGACTTACTATGACTGTAAAAAGTGTATTGCTTGAAAACTACTCCTTAGTTGAATGTCACCGACATACTATGACTGTAAAAACGTCACGTCAGTGCTATAGTGTTCTATCTACCCTTGCACAAGTTTTGAAAATTTTGGCATTCTTATCTTTTATGCCTCAATTATCACAGACCTTTGAATCCCACCAGAGGGTTAAAATATATACATACAATGTAAATGACCTTAGTGTGAAGATATATTTACAGTAATATGGAATTTATGTAAGGGAGGTAATTTGTTTCTACAGCTTATTATTCTGTCCATGGACCAATTTGCATAATATTTTTGACCAAGCGGATTATTTGGACCTACAAGTAGCCAATATAGCCATAAGTTCGTCATAAGACCGACAAACCGCTTCAACTTAGGAAATCTAAATTTATGTAAGGGAGGTACCTGCAATTTTAGCAATTTCTTCAAGGGAAGTGACTTTCAGTAGATAGAGCTGACACTGAAATCACCCAGTCACGTGACATAATCACACTGGGCCATTGGATTAAAATCACTTAGAACACTATACACAGCACTGAGCGAAATTGTCTTTTTGTAGATAGAACAGAAAGCACAGCGATTTTAAGCTTACTGGGAGGAGATAGGCAAATGAAACCTTCACCAGTAGATAGAACATTTGATCCCCTTTCCAACGGTATGCATAACTCAGTTTTGACCAAAATGTCACTTAGAACACTATAGCACTGAAGCGACGAAAGGTGTATTGTTTGAAAACTACTTCTTAGTTGAATGTCACCGACTTACTATGACTGTAAAAAGTGTATTGTTTGAAAACTACTTCTTAGTTGAATGTCACCGACTTACTTTGACTGTAAAAAGTTTATTGTTTTTAAAAACTACTGTTAAGTTGAATGTCACCGACTTACTATGCCTGTAAAACGTGCATTGTTTGAAAACTACTGTTAAGTTGAATGTCACCGACTTACTATGACTGTAAAACGTGCATTGTTTGAAAACTACTGCTAAGTTGAATGTCACCGACTTACTACGCCTGTAAAACGTGCATTGTTTGAAAACTACTGCTAAGTTGAATGTCACCGACTTACTATACCTGTAAAACGTGCATTGTTTGAAAACTACTGCTAAGTTGAATGTCACCGACTTACTGTGCCTGTAAAACGTGCATTGTTTGAAAACTACTGTGAAGTTGAATGTCACCATCTTACTATGACTGTAAAATGTGCATTGTCGTCTAGTTTTCTCTTGCTCTCTCTCTCTCTCTCTCTCTCTCTCTCTCTCTCTCTGACAAAAAATTAACATAGACAACACTTATACATGGTAAAGAAATGATTAGGTTTTTGGTAAACGTAACATGTGTTTAAGGTAAAGTGTTTGACCAAGTTTTTGCTTGTATGTACCCTTAGTTTTGAATCGAAAGATGAATTCTGTCCAAACGCTCTCCGAGTTCTGTGCCACAAAATCCAAAGTAAACCTAGGATTTCAACACGCAATTTTAAGGGACATAGATTGCCCATTAAAATACTGCAATACATTTTGTCTCTGGCGTATAGTTTGTTTTTGGTAGCATCTTAAATTTGGTTCACTTTGAAATTATCTCCCTTTGAATTAAAACAGTAGTAAACTTTAGTCCCTGCTAAAAGCTTTATCTCATATGATATTT
This sequence comes from Loripinus fragilis, assembly GCA_964019695.1. Lineage (NCBI taxonomy): Eukaryota > Metazoa > Mollusca > Bivalvia > Lucinida > Lucinidae > Loripinus > Loripinus fragilis. The sequence goes on from OZ026530.1 coordinate 10,453,637, forward strand.
AGATTTTTATCAGCGATTTGTTGGGGCTACTGCCTTGAGTATGTGACAAGATAATCTGATAAAAATTCCCATCGATTTGGAAGAAAAACGGTAAACAATTTCTTATGGGAAATTCCATTGAAAGCACTGTAAAGTTCACAAAAGGGGGTATGTACGTAAAACACAACTCTAATTTTTGTTACTCGAAGGGTGATCCGGGCTGATATGAACTTTAAACAACAATACAATAGTCTGTCTTTCAGACTGGTTCTTTAGAATCAAAAAAAAAATAATGTCCAATCGCAAAGCTAGAGTAACACATCCAAAGTGTTGCACTTTGGAAACGTTTATTTTGCCCCCTTGCTTCTTTCATTGGGGCATTTTGGTTGCACTTATGACAGTAAAAACATGAAATTCAACTGTCATTATGAATAATTGATTGAAGCTTAATATGAATTAAACACATTTAAATTACCACTCACCAATACCCAGAAAAGGTATATATAATAACAGTGTAAAGTTACTATTGGCTTTAAGTATATATACTGCAGCACTGGCAAATGGAACAATAAATGGTTGACTTGATTGGTAGATTTTCTTACAATAATGATTCATGGAAAGGATATGAATTTAACCTTAATGATGGTGGCTTTGTCTCGTTTTTTTATGAAACCGAAACATCAGTCCACCAATATGTTTCTCGGTTGTTCGCTTTTAATGGTGTTCCCACTGGATAGAAGCAATCGAAAACGTTAATACTATCGACGATCGTAGATAAAAAAACTCGTTAGAAACAGAGATTTCGATTGCCATTTGTCGCCAGACTGGCGACAAATGGCAATCGAAAGCACTGTTTCTAGCGATTTTTGATTGTTACGAGCGTTTTCGATTGCCGCCTATCAGGTGTGTTGTTATTCTTATGTCAGGGAGTGTTGTATTGCACTGGTTTCACCACACTCTTTCAGTGCATTACATTGTACATGGATTATGGTGCATTTGCCTTGCATTAAATCGACCCGCAACACGCGTGTTCAGGTACATTGGAAGACTGACCCCCGTCTAACTGATAATATTATCATTTTTTTTAATTCTAAAAGTGTCTACCTATCTGATAGGACTATCTGAGTTTGAGCCCAGAAGGGAGATTATATCAGAAAGTTTGTTTCCAGTAGCAGTAGTTTTCCTTAAACTCAGAGCCTGAGGTCAGGCTAGCACATTGTATCATATGCATAATAGCAGCCAACAGTCAAGGAAGCGCAGTGGCTCAGTGGTAGAGTGCTTGACTAGAGACCGAAGGGCCGCGGGTTCGAGCCTCACCGGCGTCACTGCGTTGTGTCCTTGAGCAAGAACATTATCCTAGCTTAGCACCGGTTCAACACAGGAAGACCCGTCCCTTTATAACTGAAAGATTGTTGATGGGACGTAAAGAATCAAATCAAACAAACAAAAAAAAAGTCAACAGTCAATGCTCTGGCGTGCGGGCATGTCTGAGCATACGCTTGTAGGAGGCTAATATTTAAGATCCTATTTCTTGCGGGCTGATACAAACACAATTTCCTCTCTATAAATAATTACGGAAATTATGATGGAACTAGTGAATGAAGAAATGGTTGTCTTACAGTTTACGTTCTGTCATCAACATACCACTAGACTTCCTTAGATCTCTGTGACAATGGGTTAAAACGATTTTGTTCATCCATATTAGCCGCGACATGTGATTTCCAACAATGTGGCATTTTGACATGGCTAGATTCATACCAGCCTGTGCAGCTTCCTTTTAAGCCTAGAAACTCCAAATGATGATTGGTCAGTAGATTAACACTCATAGAATATTCAAGCGACTAGCAAAGGCTCTGATCAGACTGCGTGTATGCGCAGGCTGATCTGAGGCTTTGCTGGTCGCACATACCATATCGTTGGAAATCTAGTGTCACGGCTCAAATTGTTTTATTTATCCATATAAGCTTATCGTCCCTTTTGTGGGACACAGGCTAACAGCGCAAACCCAGATCAGACGCCGCGTTATGCGGCGTCTGATCAGGGTCTACTCTGTTAGCTTACACAATTTTCTAATAAAATTTGAATAACAATTGAAAATACCATCCCAACACTCTTAAAACGGAAATGGACTTGTCTAATTGGTGACAGTGGGAAAGTCCATTCGGCTTAAATGGGTTATAGGAATAAGATGAATGCTTTATATTTGGTTTGTAGAGAGCAATGTAGAGACGTGTTCTCGGTAGAGTTGAAAAAACCTTGAAAATAGTTAAACGCCTGACTGCCTTTCTCGGCGATGTATATACAATGTAACGTGCATTGTGTTCAAACCGCCTGATACACGTAGCGGATATCCGTTACATGGGACGATTTGCCGTTCTAAAGAATTGCGCAATGGCACTCATATTGCACCTTACGAGTAATATCACGAAATTAAAATACAATGTTGAAATGCTGAATGAGAAAGTTTTGCTGTTATGTTTCAATCGCAGGAATTGTATTAAATATAAAGTCTAAAGTGTAATCGGGTGGGGGTGAATAAAACCTAAAATACTGGCCAACATGTTGCCCTTTCTGTAATAATCTTTGCCCTTATTTCTGTAATAATCTGTTGTCAGTTCCATGAGGGCCCTTTACCAAGTTCTCAGCAAATTTATGCCATGAGCATATCCGATTCCTAAGGCAGAATAATCTTAGAGTTATTATTCCCCATAGATGACATTTATTCCCTACTTATATCGGAGAACCGTCTCATTTGCAATAGAAAATTATTAAATATGCATTTGATAGTCTTGATAATATCGCCCTGTTTTGTTCAAAGTGATCCTAATGAATGCGTTTATGGAAATGATGAGTTAACCTGAATATGATAATTGCTCCTAGAGCAAGATGCTCAATGTTGATTTAATCAAGGAAATGTCAAGACATTGCTGAACATCGATGCATTAACTGTTATTACTTGACTTTTCGCTTACTTTAAAGGCGGCAACTTTAATATTCATATCTGGGTGTGGTTCGGCTATTTCATCTGCTAAGGAAGGGAAATCAGGTTTTATTTATAATTTGGTAAAGAGTAAATAAGCTTTTTGAGCCGCGCAAACGTGCATGCATTTCATGAAAATCCTAACCGTATACACACTGAACTCACATTTATTAACCCTTAAAGCGCATAATCACAAAATGTGTGTGTTTTTATCGTCCACTAAAATATCTGAAGCCTAATAGATAAACAGTGTGAATCCAGATCACACTGCTCCTGTAGAAGCAGTCTGATCTGGGTCCACAATGTTTACCTCCCTGCTTATGTCAGATGCAGTTGTTTTGCTGGCGTTTTAAACACTAAATAATGACTGAGGTGGTGGCACAATATGACACAGTAACTTTTGAATAAAACCACGCCTCCTTTTCAGCTTTTACCTATGCCTAAGGTTGACTATTCCTAATTACGCATTCATGAGGCGCCGCCTTTACAGTAAGCGAAAAGTCAAGTAATATGCCTGTACATATGAGCCGTGGCATGTGTTTGGTCACTAGCTTCACAGTCATAGAATATTCAAGCCACTAGCAAAGGCTCTGATCAGATTGTGCGTATGCGCAGGCTGATTTGAGGCTTTTCTGGTCGCACATACCACATTGTTGGAAAGCATATGTCGTGGCTCATATCTACTGCATTGTAGCGCATTGGGCTGATAAAGGTTGACTGCATTTATTTTTATCAGGTCAACATGACGTTGCACTTTTTTAATGGCGATGTTGCCGTTTAATCGACTCGAAAATAGAAAATTAGGTCTTACTCGCCAGTTTGAAGATTGAACCAATGAGTAAACTGATCAATCGAATACCAGGTTCACGTTTTTATATAAGAGTATATATAAAGTTTACCAGGCTCGGCTTCCAGAATGCACATTGAGTCGCTCGGTAGAGCCTCGAGGTTCAACAAGTGTTCGATAAACTTGATATTCAAAGACACTCACCATATCGATCGTGGCCCGGAAATTACAATGCCTCCTTAAAGTTAAGCAAGACTTAAGATAAGTATTGATATTTCAACATGCTATTTTAAATACACAATAAATTGCCTGGATCGATGTGGTACTTGTGGTAAAAGATAGCATTGTGATCTTCAGAAAAAAATGAAACTATATTGATTTTAATCCGTTTGAAACGTTGTTTTTCGCATCCTGTAAAAAAATACTTAACTTAAGTATTCCTTAATTTTAAGGAGGCATTGTAATTCCATTGTAAGGCCCTTTTGTTTTCAAATTTTAAGGATAAGATAACCATGTAAACCAAATATTAGTGCTTCTTTTGCTATAGCTGTATGTCCTGATAAAATGAACAACGTATGGAACCTTTGAAAGAAATGAACAAAATATGAAACCTGTGCAAAATTTGAAACTTATGAATTGAATGTTTGACCTAATATCCCCTGTAAGTTATAGGACAAGCATCATTTCGTGGACATGCAGATCGCTGTGCTAATTTGATAATAAACAGTTTGATTGCCAATTGCTTACAAGTATGTACGAGTCAATTTAAGTCGATACCCATGTGGACACTATAATAGCGTGAGATCAGCGGAGCAGGACAATCGGACAAACATCCGTCCGTGCGCGGATCCAGAGAGGGGGGACAGGAAGGTCCGGACCCCCCCCCTGAAAATCACAAATTTATGGGTTTCCTAGTAATACTAGTCCGAATCCCCTTAAAATCACAAAGCTACCAATTCAGGATTCAATGTTGGCCATTATCGGCCCGCCAGCGAAACGCGTTTCGCTGGCAGGCCGATGCATGTAGTTGCCCGCATTTAGTGGTTTTTGGAGCCTCGCTACCATCAAAAAAAAAAAAGAAAAAAAGTTGGACCCCCTCTGACAAAACTCTCTGGATCCGCGCAAGCCGTCGATAGTAGTGACTTCGTATTACATTTCTCTAAGAATATATACTGAACAAAAGTGAAAACGCTACACTACAATAGTTTATGTTTTGTGAGAAAGTATTGGACAAAACGTATTTACTAAAGCTTAATAATGTTCCCCAGACATCCAGCAAACGTTTCGTTGAATATCCACCAATTTGTCTCTTTTGATGTCTGAGTTATGTTCCTTTTTTGTGTTTTTAGCTTTATTCACTGAATTTTGCAGGTGCGCCTACAAAAAAAAAAATTATTACGCTTATCAGAATGGGTCATAATAGGGTAGCATTAAAACACAAGAACACTGACTTATCACTTACACAAGCTCAGAAATCAATTTCGAATTTATCAAATATGTAAACAAATGTAAATTGTCTTTGACAATAACAAATAGGGAATATTCAATTTTTGATAGTCTTCGAGTTATCACGATTTTCGATAAAAAAATTTTCTTTGCCAAATCAGGGAGACCTAACAGCACATTGTTTCTGCCATTTCTTGACGAGTAACGTCCTCAGACTAAGATAAAACAACACATTGATTTTCCTATGGAGATTTCAGTGTTAAAATTTCAAGCTTTTCAATTTGATGAAAATCCCGCTTTTAAAGATTGCTTTTCTAAACGATCAAAACGCACTTGTGATAAGTCCTTCACATTTCTGGTTCCCATATGTCTAGACTACCATTTCGTGCAGTCTGATCTGGTTGGTAGTGGATCTCTGAAGGTCTAAACCGTTTGAGATTTTTGTTCAAATTTGCAACCTGAAAAATTGGACCCCTGTCACATTTAAATTACTTTTGTGTGTTTTCTTTTGACAATATCTGCAAAACTTTTATGTTATATTCAGATACACTTTCATTTGCTTTAGTGGCTTGCCTTATTTTGTATATAAATAGCACAAAAATCAGGTATAGCGTTTTTTTTTGTGATGGCTATGCGATGCCTATAACTTTCTACTTTTTGGTCGACACTATTGTACTTTACATCACACATTTTGTTACGCTCGAGCGGAGCATTCTTTCTAACTCAAACGCAGTCATACAAAACTGAACTTTAGATGAAACAACAACAACAACAGCAGCAGCAACAACAACAACAACAATAACAAACATGCTCTTCCCAATACAATGTAAATATATACACTGACAGCCACGCAAGTGGAGCCCTGCTAGGCGGGCTTTATACACACACAAAAGTAATAATGAAAAAAGTTAACAGTCACGGGGCTCAACAAAACTCATCGCCCACATTCAAAGAGATATATCATGTTAAGGGGACGATGAGGTAGGGCGAGGGTAGAGAAACTTAACTGTCTCAAAGGTCTGGAATAACAGTATATTTTTAGTACATGCATGTAGTCAGTGTATCGACGTATCGCTAGTTACAAAATGTAACCGAGTGTGATCAGGAAATACCACAATCACACACTACAGATCTCCGTGAGGAGGAGTCACAGAATACTTACAGTCACAAGACCAATCGGAACTGCCTCGGCCAATCCCGCGAAATGCCGTGGAATCAGCTACGGATATACAGTACATAGAAGATCCACTTTAATAACGCGGGTGATAACGTGTTGCTGACGTTAGTTAGCGTGACGCTGACGTCACAGAAACCATGTTAACACAATAACAAGTGTTATTGCAGCAAAACAAACGGGTATAAATGAAAGGGACACTAACATTAAGAGGCTATTTTGGCCCCCTATGAGGTCAAAAAAATAAGAGTTGCTCTTCACAAGTTTCTTCTTATTAGTTTATTAGAACAATAGCCAAAGTGTTTGTTTGTTTGTTTGTTTGATTTGATTCTTTACGTCCCATTAACAATTTTTCAGTTAATCAGGGACGGATCCTGGTTGAACCAGTACTAAGCTAGGATAAATGAATAGTGTAAAAGTTGGTATTGATTCGCCTTTTACGTTTGCTATGGTAACAAAAATGGCCGCCAAAATAGGTTGAAAATAGGAAAATGACCATTTTGGAGCAAATGTGATGCATGAAATAGAGGAATTAATATAGAGCACAAGCAAATACCAAAAAATATCTTTAACAGATGATGAGAATTATCACCTCACACAATATATTAAAAGGTTTTTTTTGGTATTTCCTTGTGCTGATAACTAATTCTTAAATAATAGGTCTCCAAAAGCCTCAAATTTGCCCTAAAATGGCAATTTCTCTATTTTAAGCCTATTTTGTCAGCCATTTTGGTTACCATAGCAACCGGTAAAAGTAAAATAAATGCCAGAATTTTACACTTGGGCTATTCTTCTAACTAACCATTTAGATGAAGTTGATGAAAAGCAACTTTCAGTTTTTGGCTCTAGAGGGGGCCAAAATAGCCCCTTGATGCACGTACCCCTTTATGTTTTTTCAATAAAATATCGCTATATGCATATTTTGTTGTTAAAAACTTCATTTAGTCTGCTGATTAACTTTTTCAGATATTCAGAATAATCGATTTTAATAGAAATCTACAGAACTAATTTTCTATACGCCAGTTCCAGCTAACAAAATGGAGCTATTTTTGTACATAGAGCTACATGTACGCGTAATGGTCTTTATATACCTGTACACCATTGACATGATTCGATTCTTGAATTGTGACGGACTTTCCCGAATGCCTCATAAAGAAGATTGCCAACTAGAAAGAACGCAAAATAATGCATGACAATACACGGACCAAACACAAAACGCCCACAAGCAATGGGAGGAACATCAAACAACGAATCAACGACAACAGAGCACTTGACCGCCTTAGAACGGACAGCACCCTATGCCATCGAACCATTACGTTTGGCCCTTTGTTCTCTTAAATGAGTATTTTGACAAATAGTGAAGACCCAGATTCATGTCATCAGGGTCTGCACTGGCTGCTAAGACATAACCATATACGATAGACCATCCCACGTTTATTTTATCAACCAAAAGGAAGAATACATTACGTACATAACGGGCCTCATTCGTCATATGAAGTGTGGCATGTGATTATCAACAATATGACATTTTGACAAGTGTAGACTCAGACGAATCTGTCTAGCCTTCTTCTAAGCTTAGAAACTCCAAATGATGTTCGGTCAGTAGCCTTAGTCATAGAATCTTGACGCGACTAGCAAAGACTCTGACCAGACTGCGCGTATGCGCAGGCTGGTCTGAGCCCTTGCTGGTCGCACATACCACATGGTTGGAAATCTCATGTTGCGGCTCATATATATCAATTACCGAATGGATGAAATGTTTCCCTGCCACGTTCTCTAAATCGACATATATAGAGCTCAACATTTGAAATGTGCTCTAAGCCAATGCGGCCATCTGACAAATTTCACATTGGAAAAAGAAAAGCGAGTGAGATTAATCAGGAATACCACAAACACATATCACAGATCAATTCCTGACACAGCGAAAGTTTAATCCGTGACGCAGCGATAGATCGATCCGTGACACTCCGACACACCAATCCGTGACAAAGCGACCTGTCAATCTGTGACACTACGGCAGATCAATCCGTGACGTAGCGACGGATCAATCTTCGACATAGTGACATATCAATTTGTGACTCAGTGACATATCAATTTGTGACACAGTGACATATCAATCCGTAACATAGTGACAGATCAATCTGTGGCACAGTGACAGACCAGTCCTTGGCACAACGACAGATCAATCCGTGACACAGTGACAGATCAATCCGTGACACAGTGACAGATCAATCCATGACACAGTGGCTGACACATCCGTGGCACAGTGGCTGACACATCCGTGACACAGTGACAGATCAATCCATGACACAGTGACAGATTAATCCGTGACACAGTGGCTGACACATCCGTGGCACAGTGACATATCAATCCGTGACACAGCGACATATTAATCCATGACACAATTTTGTCATCTGTGGAATTTGATGAAAGTAATATTTATATATGTAGTCATGCATTTTAGATTCTGAAGAAATCGTGTGGTGTCCTTAAAGCACGACAGATTGATGTACAAACCGAAAACAATAGAGCGCCGTCGCCATTCGCTGGCGGTGGATGGCGGGGCAATATATACTTAAAGCCATTATAAACGCAACTGGTACAAGTGCTGTTTTTCCTATAAATATCAGTTTTATACACTATGCCTTGGTACTAACAAGCGTCCCTAACGTAGGAGAACGTTTTACCAAAACTTGAGCTCAATTGCACACTTCTGCCAAAAAATTTGGTGAAAAATGACAAATTCATCAAGATTTTTGGTAGCCATATTAAATCTTGAAATTTTATTTAATTTCAGCGTGCAAGTACTGCGTATCACTCAAACAAACAGAAAAACGGTTTACATCACAAAATTCACTTTGCTGGAATGACCTAAAATTTATGTTTAAAAATTCATTTTTCGTGAAATTTCCCCAAAATTTGAGAAATCACTAAAGCTTCAATTAAACTGAATCATTTAAAAAATGGCATACGTAAGTTGTAAGGTCATAACCTATGCTTATCATTTATCGCAATATTTACCGTCGAAAGTGTCGCATTTTCGTTAACTTCCGGTTTTCATGCTGAAACTTTGAGAACACTTTTGAAGGTCAAAACTTCAAGACCAAAAAAATCTGTTGCGTTTGCATAGAAAGTAGAGCAATGTTAAAATTTTCCGAAAGGTTGAATCCAAAAGAGCCATTCATAATGAAGATCTGATATCCATATTAATAAGGTGATTTTGCAGTTTTTGTGTCGTAGTTCGGGTTGTTTCCCTTTATCCAAAATACAGCCTGGCTTATCTGGACCCCTTTATCTGCACCAAAAGAGTATTGGCTTGATATCGCGACCATCGGTTTATGCTTTTATTTTATTAGAATGATAAAATAGCATTAAATCTCGAGTAAGGTTATACTGTAAAAGTTGCGTTTTAAACTGGCGTTAAGTATAGTAACTAAGACTCCAATCGGAAGATGTCAATGGCGGGCGCGTAGCCAGGCGGATGCAATGACGCCTGGTCTTCGATGTCATTTTGGCCTCGACGCGAACGCTCCTTACTTTGATGCTTGTGAACAACAAAGGCGGCGACCACTCTGATCAGAGCCTTTGTTATTCGCTATCTGAAAAGTAAAGTAAATCTTTCACTGTAATTCTCCAAAAGTTTTGGTGGGCTTCAATATGATAAAACCTCTCAGGGCGTAGCTTGCCTAAAATTCAAAGTACACAATTATGTGGACGTGGCTTATGCAAATAATTAAAAACGGATCATTTTCGAATAGCGTAGACGCAGATGAGACGCCGAAAAGACGTCTTATCAGGGTATGTGCAATGTGTCATGTTAAGCGCAGTCTTGCTAACGGTGGATAGTACCAAATCCTATATGACTAGAGCAGATAATGCCATCATGTATACCCCCTACCAAAATTGGAATCGTTTTTGCATACACATTTTGTATGTGTATCATCACGAAGCCTTCAAAGAATTTCTAGCGATAAGGCGAGCAATCTCCCTAAACGAGACGTTCGTTTTATTTTGTTGAAATGACGACTGGAAAAACTAGGCACATTAAACAAATATATATAGACGGGCCGTCGATGCACCATTGCCCCCGAATTTGTATATGTGACCCGTCACGCAAAAAGGTACGAGTTGGGTGGACGACGTCATTTCGAGAAAATACGTCTTAAAGTTAACGTCGCGTCGCGCAAAAATACCACCACTACGCGTGTTTCAAAGAGAAGTTTAACTTATTATAAAACCGGATCAAAAGCATTTTTCATGTTGAGGTTTTCTGCCGCTAGACTGTCAAACATTTTTGTACGATATCAAATGTCCCTTTTGAATGTTCGTAAGTGAAAGTGGAGTCGAGAATCGTCCACGCAGTTCAGTTTATGAATATGTCTATAATTTCTCATCTGGTTTACATGGTTTAGGCCTAATAATTTAATGGCAGTTGTGGGTAATACTTCCCACATTAAAATCTTTTTAATTCTTTGCATACAGTTTGTTTTATGGATGGACTGTCAATTTATGAAATAAAAAGGATATGTCATCGCTCTCGATTTTTCATAATCTCACATGGAAGTTTTCAGCATATTACAAATTTTCTAAAAAAAACCCGATGTCCTTAATATTAAGTTAAAATAGTTGTAATCGCCATCCGGCTTCTTATTTTAATTTCAATTAAATATTACTCACGACATCAAGCTTTTTAGGAAAAGTGAAAATTTATTTGTTTTCCCAAGTCGTGGCAAGATTTAAGTTTATCTGATGACGTAGTGATGATGTCATCGGGCATGAACGAATTTTTGGTATAGTTTTTTTAACGAATAGTCAAGTGTATTATATGAGTACAGCAGAAGCATGAGAAGTGTTTTGTGAAAAATTCAAAAATGGCTTTTGGGAACTTAGAGAAAAATAAAAAGAAAAAAACATATGAAAAAAATAATTCATGATTATGCCATGTGATTTGTAATAAGTATAAGCAAATTTTTTAAAATTTCTGCAATGGTGTAGGGGCTACGATACCTGACTCTCACGCGAACGGCCCAAGTTCGATTCTGATGGTCGGTATTCCAACTAAATTTTTGCTTCTTTTTAGGCTTTTTTATATACTTTTTTTGCTGTAGACAAAATAATATTGATAGACCAATAGTATCTGCATCTTCCAAACAAAATATTTAATTCCCCCTCCGTCATAAATAAGAATAAAAAATACCGTTATGCATCCTTCATTAGGAGCTACGGCACCTGTGGGACTAAGGGTAGCGGGGCTATAATTTTACAGCAGCATCTTCACGGCATTGCCTTTTACATTCCTTCCCAAAACTAGGCGGAGTAAATTTACGCTTACCTGCCTGGAATTGATTGACGCTTTAAGCATTGATATGAACGTGAAACAGTCCCGAAGAGCTTCGCATATGTACGTATATACACATGATACACGTACCAGCGACGATCTGATCCGCAATACTTTCCTGGACAGACATAGAACCTTCCAAACTGTTAACCGGTCGGTTTTGCAGCTCTGTGCGGAGGCGCCATTCATCCCATCGTATGTAACCAAGCTCATCATGTATCCATGCCCCAATCGGCGGGAACACGATTCTAGTCAAGCGTGTTTCCTACCTTAGTTCATTCTTGTTAGTTTAGTGTAAAACGGAATACACCTCAGTTTTGAATGACAGTGCACTTGTTAGGTTGAACACGGAAATAATATATTTTAGCATCATAAAGAAACTCCATAACATATTGCCAAACCACAACAATCTTCCAAATAAATAAAATGCAGGAAGAGGCTGACATGGTACGCATGCTTGTAAGTTTCTACACACCAAACAGCTGAACGGCTGCTTCGTGGTTGTGCACAACTGTTGCGAAAACGATGTCCATAAAGCATGCAGAGGGATGGTCCTCTCCTGGGGAGAATAAAGTGTTAATAAAATAAAAGAGGTGGGGGTGAATGATATGGGAATTGGAAATATTTACATGACTACACTTGCCAAAGCTTTGCAAATCTCTTCTGGTTGAACCACGGCACCAAAAGGAAATGAACCAGTAATTTTAACAAAAAAAAATGTTAAATTGACAATCCTTATATACCCAGTGTGTGTTTAAATTTACTATGAATATTGTAAGCACTTTCGGAAAGCATATAAAGCATCTTTCCTCGATGTTTAAAATGTGTTAAAAAAAGAAATTGAAGAAGCGTGTGACTTTTTATTTTAGGATATCCTGAGTGTACATGCTTAAAGAAAATGCTGCTGTAGTGACAAAACGTCTTAGAATTCAGCATGTGCCCTCCAATTTGAGGAATTGTGCAAGCCATTCAAAATTGCATAATGGTTGCGTTTCTTTATGCACTGAGTATATACGCAATACAAAATCAGCATTACACAAAGCATGCATGTACCAGGAGTTTGGACGACAAATGCATTTAAAGTACAGTCACGGGACATAATTATTCGCCACATTTGACGTCGCCGTTTAAAACAGTGCACTTCCAGAGTTTTTGCAAAAAATATTATGTCGAAGTTAATGGGTGCATTTTTACAAAATTTACACGGATGAAAAGCAAATAGAAATTAGCAATATACAATTAAATATTAAAATAATTACGCCTTTTGTTCTGAAGGGGAACACGTTTAAAGTGGACGTAAATTTTCAAATATCACGATTCCCATTGACGCTGGCGTTAACGTCACCGAAAAAATGAAATTTTAATTTGTCTTTGTGTTTAAATGACTACCATGCAGAAAACAATAGACACCAGGAAGCTACAATAAATTTGTTTATTGCGTAAATCAATATGCTTTCAGTTAGTAATTTTTCATGATTGAAGCTACTATAGTTTTGCTGCAATAATTTTTGCAAAAAAATCTAGAATTACGCTAATTAAAACGGCAAAGTCACAAGTAGGCGAATACTTATGTCCCGTGACTGTACATGCAAAGTTTCAAACAATCTGTATAAACCGTATAGGTGAAGGGTTTTTTTTTAAAAAAACACTTATCACATGCTTATAGTATGCAAGTTCAAACTTGTGTTTAAGTGCAAAACATAAAATAGTGAAAAAATAAATTTGAGAATCATATTAAAATCCCATGCGCATACCAGCAATCAATATCATGAGACATTGGTAGCAGTCGATGGTCACGACTAAAAAGTGGACTGAATATTGTATATAAACCACTTGCGCATCTGTATGATCTGTAGCAATGGCAAGTTTCAAACCTATCTATACACTTAAACTGTAGGAGGAGATGCACACACATGTCACCCGAGCAGAACCACGAACCACAAACAACACACCATAATACTAATGCTCATCACTTTCTCTGAAAGACGGGCGACAATAAACCATATACTAGGAGAAAGCTGGTGGAAATAGCATAACAATGTATACATATTCTAATATTTGCTAAATTCAACTGATAATGTAGTAAATGTACACATGTTTGAGAAAACAAAATTTTCTTTAACGTCATGGCTAGATGCGACGTTCCCATTGACGTCAACGAAAAATCAGTTTTTCAGTATTTTGCAGATTTACTATAATTATCATTTTTTCAGGAAGTAAGAGACCTTGGCTAATAATTAAATTTTGTTTATTGCGTTTTTCAATTTTCTTTCCAATGGTTTCCTTTTTATCAAGTTTGATTCATTAACAGCGAGAAAAATAATTTTTAAACAACGCATGAAGTATGCCAGTGTGAATGTTTTTTGTTTTTTTGTTTTTAAAGTTGACTAAGTATTGACACTATAGTGTAGTTGAAGGCTAGAAAAAATATCTGGTGCGAAATTTAAAGAAGAAATAGAGGAGGAAGAATGAGAGGAATAATAAATAGAAAAAGAGAAAAGAAAATTAAACAACAAATATATTGTAACGTCCTTTTGCAATAGTTTATAACGTGTGTTAAGGCCATTTCACATACACACCGAAACCGAACCGAAACCGAACCGAAAAAATAAAATGCCTTGAACCCTATGAGCGCTTTCTCATATGCGCCGAAACCGAAACCGAACGCCGAACCGAAAACGTGCACGAATTTGATTTTATTTTTTTCGGTTTCGGTGGCCGAATTTCAGCAAATACGACAGGTAATTTTGATAAAATCTGCACATACACAACCACGTGCGTTGTATATAACTTAGTAACCATGAAAGCTATTGATGGATTGTCCAGCGAGACAATTGTGCGATTATTTCACAAGCACAATGCTATTGACTACAGAATTTTGTGGGACAATACCCAGAGCGACTTTAAAGACCACGAACATAATGCATTGACATGGAACAATTTGTATTGTAAAGGTATTTCTGCTATCTGAGAGGGAAATTAGTCCAAATTATACAGGCATTTTCCTACATTTCGTCCACGGATTCGGTGCATATGTGAAAGGTCTGCCGAAAACGAAACAATGCAATTCGGTGGCCGTTACGGTTTCGGTTCGGTTTCGGTTCGGATTCGGTGTATATGTGAAACAGCCCTTAATCTGCTGGATTTTATGATGTACATGTAACGTTACAATAACGTCAATAGAAAGTTTGTGACGCTTCAGGGTGGTACCCATCTTCTTTGGACATTTTGAGACCCAAAATGATCAAGAAACCACCAACATGTTAATATTTCTTGATTCGTCATAAAATGCTCTATTCAAAAAGCGAAAAAAGTGAATTTCACTATATGACACCCAACTCGTCCCTTTTCGCGTGACGGGTCACATATTTAAAACGGGATTTCCTTAGTGCATGTAATAACTCTACTTCTAATTGAATGGGAATTTATTTCGATCATCAACTGTACTTGTTATTCAGTAACATATATGGGAACTAGACCGTTAAACAAGGGAACCAATCGTCCTATCACGCTATGTACAGTAAAACTAATTTATACAGTTGATGTACAATAAAAACGACCATCTTGCAAAGTGGTCTATTTTTTGTCAGATATTTGATGTATTCTTTCGCTTCTACAACCCCTTTGCCCCCCCCCCCCCCCCCTAGACCCAAGACGCCCTTTACATATATTATGTATTTGTCTAGCGACATTTAATTGTCCAAAGGGCATCTTGGGTCTAGGGGGGCAAAGCATCTAAAAAAAACTGAAAGACGCCAGTTTCATCTTTTCAATGACAAACGTCACAATTTTAAGTATATTTCGTACGCATGCGCAGAAGAAAAACCGCAAAGTTTCGAAAATGAAGGGTACTTATATCCTTAATATTTTAGCACTTTTACTTTTTGAAAACCTGCAAAGGATTTACTAAAACTCTCGTCTAAACGGCACCCAGTCTAAAGACGTAAACTGAGGGGTGGGAGTAGAAGGCGCAAGTTTTAACGGTTTTGTAAATGATGAATCGCTTTGAAACCTATTTTGATGCTTTCTATGTAAATTTTACTACCGGAACAGACCAATTTTAAAAACATTAGGGCAATTTCAAAATTTAGGTTTTGTAATCATGTCAACTAGGGAAAATATACGCCTTATCGCTTGAACTCCTTGGGATAGCATAATCCCACGTGCCGGTTCAAATGTAAACGCAATGCGTTTTTGCGTATGCGGTTGATACGCCCATGCGAAGGCTCTAGATACGTCCCTGAATGGGACTGTTTTTACTTTCGAGTATTGGAAATACGGGTTAGATTCTGGGGTCGTATTTGTACGTCTTGTGACACTGTTTATGAAAGAAGGCAAATCCTGATCAGTTCAGTACATTTGATCAGTTCATTTTATTTAATTCTATCATTTAAAGATTCCTCTGCGAGTTCTTTAATAGCCATTTTACAATCTGTAGTAACTAAATCATTCTGACAGACAAGCATGTTTTCTTAAACGAGCATTAATGGATTTCAATTTAAACTCTACATTTAGCCACGGCAAAACGTTTTAGATTTATAGCTTTGGACTACTGTACTACCGAACATTCTGTTACGTTTTGAAACCAGCATTGAACGTATAAAGCGAACTGAGAAATCGAGATAAAATGCGAGAATCGCTGAGCATTATATCGCTATTTCGCAACGTGTTTTATACATTGAATAACACAGGAGTACCAGTGCTAGCTTCTTTTTATCATTCTATACCTAAATCATTTAACAATGCATTTATTTTGGTTTGAAAATGCTGCGTGTTTGCCATGTATTTACGCGACGTTATTATGACAGTATTTACATAACGTTAAATATATGTAAACCACTACTGATATTTCAAAGATACTGATGTTTTAAAGATGCGTAGTAATAAGGCGCTTACATATTTCTTATAAACAGATAAAGATGACGTTCTCACTACCATATGCATATGCAATATGCTGTGATGGGTTCATTATAACTGTAAACTAAGACTAACTGTAGGCCCAAAAACAAGGTAAACTCGCCAGTATTTGTTTACAAAGATTCTCATCTATCTTTGAAACATCAATAGATGATAATAGATTAGAACCATTTAAGTCCAGTGTGCTGGAAAGGAAAGTATATAACAATTACGATATAACATTCATTTTCGTATTAAGATTTGCCAAGCCCGAATGTGATAATGTGTTGCTGTCCGAACTGCTTCACGGTGAGGGCTGCAGCAAGACGGCGATTCTGTTCCTGTTAATTCACTGTTTTGTTTTGACCCCCATTGTGTGCATCTTTTATTTGTTTTTTGGTCCGAGTTTTTGTGAAAGCTCTCCAGTGTGGCTCAGTGGATTTGAACTGAAATTGTGGTCCTAACATGACTAAAACATGTTTTTAACATGACGTTAAGCATTACTCAAACAACAACCACAAGGTTTGCACTATGCGGCAACGCTTTTTTTTTCTATACTTTAATAAATACCTACAGACATGTACTGCGCTCGGTAAATTTAGGGACCTTCGTTTCAGGTTGACCAGTCAGGTCCACGCGAGCATGTACATGTATGACTTCCGATTTTGATGCCTTCCGGTTATGGAAAGAATCCGCAATGGATATAAATAAAGTGAAATTCCCCAACATGATCAATGACATCATTGTTGAGCTGCTATTGGTACATGTAGTGATATTGGATATTTATACCAAGTTAGAAGCAACAGTTTATTGTTGTGGAGCAATTGCCCATTAAAAGGTGAAATTTCGGGTGATAAAGAGGAATTTATGTGTTTGTATTCTTATACAGTATTTGTTGCAAAATATTTTGTTGTAATCAGGACTTTAGTGCTTAACAAAAATTTATTTTTCTTATTTCTCAGCCAAAACATATATTGTGTGTACTCAAAAGAACCGTCTCAATGAGACGGTTCTTTTGAGCACCCACGACAAATGTTAAAGTTGATGGGTAAGAGAATATTTACAATTTAACGCTGAAAAATCTTGTTTATCTTAACCAGGGATTATTAGCAATATTTGATATGATGCAAAACGTGGTGGCAATATACCTTCTTATTGAATGTTGAAAACTTTATTAATCTGGAATTGTTTTGGACTGTTTTTAACGAGGTGTGCACAAATTCACTTTCGATTCTCTGGAAATATGCTACTTTGTGGATTTGGGGATACAAATGTATGTGAATATGTGATATTATAATATATTTCAGCTTGGCGGTACTAGAACGGAGTTTGCAGTCAATAATTTCCATTAAAAAGTGATAAATATTGGTTTATTTCATACAGGATGAAACTTCAAATTAATTATCGAAGATTTGTAACATGGAAATTATGATTTATATATTATTCATCTTATTTGAATCAGTGCTACCTATAAGTATATCATCAGAACGTGGCTATATTAATGATACATGCAATAAAAATTGAAAATGCAGCATTGAAAAGTGGAGTATATACGTTTATACATACTAATCAAAATCATGATAAATAGAATGAAATCTTATTTGACTAAATCATAATAAGCTTAAGCCATCTAGCTAACCCCTTTATACGTCGAATTTACCATGTTTACGAAACCACCTAGTAAATAAAGTAGATAAAAACTCAGTTGTTCGCTATAGTCGGTAAAAATGTTGGTGGGCTAACTACATTTTTTTCGTTTATGTCAAATAATAAAGGCACATGTATGCAATCGCAGAATATGTATACACAAAAATCAACAATTGAATGTTTTTTTTTAAATAATTTAAATTTTATTTCATTTAAGAATATATTTCTAAAAAAAACTATATGGAAAAACTAACAACACAAAATTGAAGAAGATGTCAAAAAAAATGAAATGTGTGAGTAGCAGGCATTGGTAACAATACATAAAATTCGCCAAATGTAACAACCGTCTCTTTACCAAAAGTTAACAATCAAAAACATAGATTCATTTTCTTTTGCAGCAAACCTGGCCTGGTCATTGCTTACTCTTTGATTAGTCCACATGCTAATGTTACACCACAATAACAGTAAAAATGCATGAAAACGCTACAACTGGTTCTAAAAATATGCGTACATAGGCCTTATTCCAGCCCCTGTGACACCAGATTGGCAGTAAAACATTGACATCGAATACAGCCAGCAAACAATTTGCAAAACATGCCAATAAAATTGGGTTTTATCGGTTTAAGCCCTCCAGTAAAACATTTTACTGACCGTTCCAAGGCGGTACTTCTTTTGTGGATCTTTTATGTTTTTGTTCTGTCTTGTGTTTGCTATGCCTTTGTGCGTGTCTGTTTAATTGTGCTTTGTGGTTACCTGCTGGGAAAGGGCTGACCTCTTGGCTCTCGTTTGTGGTGTTTAACTGTGAGTTTGTCACTTTCCCATTGGTATCCTGGGTCGGGTGTGGTACTTGATTCTATCGATTCCTGATCTTTGCACCCTTACTTACCTTAATCAGTTTTAAATGTTTGCGAACTGTTAGCATAGAGTTAGAGACTGTCGTTGTTTCTGTGTTGAAATGGTAAAAACTTCTCCCCATGCATCGACATAGTGTTGATATTTTTTTCATATTCTGGTCCTTCGTGAATATTCGGTTCTGACGGAAAGTATAATACCACTTAAGCCGGTGCTAGGGGGCGTGGAAATTGTTGCACGCTCCATTAGTTCTCATGAACAGACTCAGTAGAACCGAGTCTGCTGTTTTCTTATATTGTAGGTTCTCTCTAATTTTAAAGGATCCGTTTTTCCAGATTATTTAGACTATTTGGAACTGCACTGTACTTCAACCACTGCAGCGTGGCTTAAATTAAATATGCACTTTGATAGCAGACTTCTGGAACTTTTAAATGCATGTATATTGAAATTAGTTTATATTAAATTGAATGTTAGGAATGGAATAGAATTTTTAGAATCTAAGATTCTTTTTTTCTGAATATAGACAACATAAACAGTTCATATTTGAAATGAGCCGTGACACGTGATTTCTAACAATGTGTTATTTTGACAAGTGTAGACTCAGACCAGCCTGTGCAGCCTCCTATTAAGCTTAGAAACTCCAAATGATGTTCGGTCAGTAGCTTAACACTCATATTATATTCAAGCGACTAGAAAAGCCTCTGATCAGTCTGCGCGTATGCGCAGGCTGATCTAAGGCTTTGCTGGTCGCACATACCACACCGTTGGAAATCTCATGTCATGGCTCGAATATTTTCTTTCACTGTATCAACGATAACTGTAATTTTTAACATAGTTTTTTTTAATTTTATGAAATGTGAACAGGTCGCTTTTCACCGAATTTATTTAGCAAATTGATTTGCTATAAAGAAGGGTAACATATGAATGACGTGTCGATAAGGAGAGCTGTCCTTTTCGGTAAAGTTAAAAGTATTAACAGCGGACCGCGATTTCCACATACATTTTAAAAAATGCACACATTTGCCTAACCGTTGTTACATCTATCCGCTACATTAATAGTTTTGCTTGTTTGTTAGGTTTTATTCTTTATGTCCCATCCAACAAATATTCAGTCATGTCGTGACGGGTCTTCTTGGGTTAAATCAGCACTAAGCAGCGGATAAAGTGTCTTGCCCAAGCGCACAGCACAGTGATTCAGAAAGCAGTGAGACTTGAACTAGCAACCCTTCGATCCAGTCTAACGCTCTGTATGCACCAATTGAGCCATAGCACTCCGCGTGGATAGTTTTGTTTCCCGATTATATTGTACAGCCGATACAAGATATACACAAGTATTAGCTTTTCAAAAATGCTGGCGGTCGTTTAGCCCTATGACTGTTTGTATTCTTGCACAATGCAGTGCCAGACCCTGGGGTACGTGCCCCCCGGCCCCGAAGAGGCTGTGAGTGTCCTAAAAACATTCCGCGCATTAAATGATATTTTGAGTATAATTGCGAGTATACGGTAATGGTTTGGGGTGGTTTGGTGGAGGTTTGGGTGTTTTGGGGGTGGTTTGGGGTGTTTCAATAGACCGCACGTCGGTTATGCTAACAATAAAGTAAAAATTAAATTCGCAAACGAGTTTGCCTCGCGCTATAGGTAGCCTTACAGATTCGAGGACAGTTTTGTCTCGCGCTGTAGGTCAACCCACGATATTTGGTACCCCACTCGTCGTTCGGCAGCGCATAAAAAATAGCCTGAGCACGGCATAAAGGTTCGGTCAAAATCTGAATCTGTTGTGTGTTCTGCATGAACGTTATATAGGCGGCCGGCCATAGCCGCCCACAATTAGGAAATTCATTTTAGACATGGAAAGGGCTGACCTTTTGGCTCTCGTTTGTGGTGTCTAACTGTGAGATTGTCACTTTCCCATTGGTATTCTGGGTCAGGTGTGGTTACTTGATTGTATCAATTTCTAATCTTTGCATCCTTTCTTACTATGAACTGGGTAACTATTTTTTAACAGTGAGATATTCTAGTTTTGCAATCATCTTGAAGAGAAAGCGAAAGCTGGTTGCTTTGCTAGTATTGTCTTACAGATGTATTGTTACTATAGATGTTCTGTGGCTCTTCCTCACGATGGCATTGGTTGGTCGTCAGCGTGTGATTGTGGTACATGTATTTCTTGGTCATACTCACTTACTTATGGATATAAAGCGACAGCATGCCTGATTATAAACAAAATCCTAGTTTATAATTATGGTTTCCTCTTCAATTGCACGACGGTAATTCTTTCAACAAAATAAAACAAATTCCCTACCTACCAGCCCTAATATGTTTTGCCAAGTAATAAAGACCGCATATGTATTTTGTTTTCGCAAAATCAAAGTGTTTGGTTCCCTCGTTTCTAAAAATATGTAAATGGTTTAGTGTTTGCTGGTGATTATAGGGGCATAATAATTGCTTCTGCATTTTATTGAACATTTTAGAACATAACAATACAACCTATATATGCCTAGTATCCTTAATTGGGAACACATGCAATAGTGAAGACGCAGATCAGACTCCGCTAAATGTGGTGTATGATATGTGTCTCATGTGTGTGCTTATGTAGTTCTCTTTATGAAAAGCTAACTAAAAGGTGCCGCCTTACAACCACAAACTCCTGACTTCATCCAAAAATTGGAAAGTGCATTTGGGTTAAATGGGGGAATTGGTGTTCCCAAGGGCGTTTCTTAAGACAAGATGCTGTCAGAATTTATTACTATCCATTACATCATAGAAAATTGGTCGTTATGCCAGATGTGCACAAACTGTCAACTACATGTATTGAGATATTCATCACTCATATAACATCAATGTTTATACCAAACGTCAGCTCATTCTTAGATAGTAGTTAAGTGCATCTTAGTGTCGTGGAAAAGTAAGCCAAGGCAACTTAAATATACTCAGAAAAACAATTGAAGGATGTTAAAATTATTTTGACAGTATTACATTTGAGAAAATAATTTCCTAACAGAGTATTTTTGTTTTTGATAGAACTACCAATCTGCAATTCAGAAAGATGCAAAGTGAAGTTAAAGGGTCATGGGTTATGATACAGTACCACGCAGAATGTACTGACCTTCTTTACCAAAAGTTAACAAGCAAAAAAATTTTGGTTTATATTTTTGCTGCAAACTTGACCTGGCCATTGCTTGTTTTCTAATTCTGGTCACAGAAAAGTTGTATCGCACATTTATTAATTACTGCACCTGATAATGAAACAGTTTCTTCGCCAAAAATGGGTAGATATGGCATACCTGATCCAATATGGCAACAGATTGGCAGTAAAACATTGATAACGACTGCAAAATTAGCTGTCACACTTTTGACTGAGAGTCAGCAATTATTTTGAGACCAATCACTATGGAATACAAACGAGAAAAATATTTTTATCCATTTTTAAGGTGTGTGACTTTTCGGTATAGAGGGTTAAACCTTTTGGAACTGCACTGTATCTTAACCATTGAAGCGTGGCTTAATTAAACATCAACTTTGATTGCAGTACGTGGAACTATAAACCTAATGTATATTTAGTTTATTGTTTATTGTATTGAATTTGAGAAATAAAAATGAATCTAAATATCCTTCAATTGTTTTTCTGAGTATAGAAACTATCGTTTTGGCATTTTTTTGTGCACAAACTGTCAATTACCTACATACAGATACTAATCATTAAACATATAGCATCTTTAATCTTGTCAAACGCAAACGTATTCTTAAATAGAGTAATCAGTTCATGTAAAATGTAAAGAAGGGCAAAACTATCAGATACCATCGTTTTGGCAATTGCGTTATCAAGCTGTCAATCACATGCATTCGCACATATTTATGCATTAAACACCAATGCTCTTGCCTAACACCAACTTATTAAATACCTGTAATGGTAAATTGCCATGATAAATCATTGTTTCGTGGAAAATCGTACAGAAAGGCAACTCTGTCGACCCAAACTGTCAACAACATGAATTCACATATTCCTCACACACGCATTTTGCGCGTCTGATCTGAATCTGCACTGTTTGCCGATATCCCATATAAAGGACGCTAGGAATTTTTTAAATGGGTTAATTAGGTGAGCCTTTACATTCCTGCTTAAGCGCATTTTTTTTTATTTAATGCAAATTCCTCATAAATGATGGTACTTCGTGTTCCAGACTTAGTTCATTATTGGTTAATGGAAACTTTGGGTAGACTTAAAACAGTAAATAATTAATGCTATTAAACGCATAAATCTGATGCACGATCATTACATTAAAGGAGTGCATCTCTGTATTCTCACTGAAAGCAAAATAATCTGCACCGGCTTAAGCGGTATTCTGCTTTCCCTCAGAACCCTATATTGCCAAAGGACCAGAATGTGAAAAACAATTGGCACTATATCGATGAATGGAGAGTAAAGCTTAACGTCAGGGGTATCATTAAGTCTGAGGCCTGACCCTGCTGAGGTACCCTAGTGAGATGCCTCACTGATTATCCAGTATCATGCCACAATCATCAGTTTGTCATTAAACGATAAAAGTAGAGTACTGTTAATATATACAAAAAATAACACAAACACAACTGATTAATCATTATACTAATTGAATGCTGATAAACGATTATATCTGATGCACGATCATTACAGTATGAGTGTCCCTGTATACTCACCGAAAGCCATATTTTGTATCATTGCATGTAACAAATTAACTTGTTTAAAATGCTTATTGATTACCAATTCTACTAAGTTTATTCTCAACTTGAACTAATTTCTTGGTAAATAGTAGGCTATTTTGAAAATACAGAAATTTAATATTTTTTCTATAAATGTAATTTCAAATATTTGATTCAAATTCATCATCATGCTTAGATTTCATATTATGAAACTTGATAAAATCAGGGAAATAACCACACTTTCAATTTTTATATTTATTTTCTAATTCAAGCTTACAAATACACTATTGTATTCTCCTTACCATGCTTAAGCCATTTAAGCCTAGCGTCCTTTTTGTGGGACATAGACAAACTGTGCAGACCCAGATCAGACGCCACAGAACGCGGTGTCTGATCAGGGTCTACACTGTTTGCTTACCGAAAATTCTATTTGAATTTCGATAAAATTGAAAATTATAACCTAACAACCCTTAAAACGGAAATGGCCTGGTCCAATTTTTAATAATGGGAAATTCAAATCGGCTTAAATGGGTTAAAGTGGAGGGTTTAAACACCATAATGTTCATGCAGTGTTGCTATTGTGTTGCTTCTTCTTAGTACTAACTACTATTAAAGCTATATAATGTGAACACATCCTTTCACAAAGAAAAGCTTTTTCATTCATTAAAGTAAATTGTGAAATTTTTGCGAGAATATTATTTTCGTGAATAGTGTTTAAAGACAATTTTTTTTTCACTTTAAAAATTATGACTAGGGCAAAGAACATCAGTAAACGACACAGTCATTCACGAGTGTTATATATCATGAAACTTCGACGCAAAATTTCGTGAAAATAAACCCTCGTGAAAATTTCCGAATTTACATAATATTACTTATTCATGATAAAAGTGTGACTAGCATAAGGGGACCAGTGATCGATAGGAGTGATCAATCACTTTCTGGTTATCGGCTCCTTAATATCGAAGAATATCTTAAGTACACATCATTTGCCCATCTAGACTTTACATGTAGGTACATAGAATTAACTAACAAATAAAAAAGAACACATATTTCAATAGCGATTATATCCTGCTTTTTTCTAGCTCTTGAAGTAGATGGGGTCTAAGTTTGACTGCTTACCTGCAATGACTGAGAATTCAATAAGTTCTCTAAGCTAAAACGATTTTGATTTATCAGAACAGAACAGAACAGAACATAACTTTATTGAAAACTATGCTTCTCAGGCGTAAGAGATTAACGCAAACATGCTATGCAGTAAAATAGACATAGTACATAAATACACAGGTGGCGTAAGAGATTAACGCAAACATATTATGCAGTAGAATAGACATAATACATAAATACACAGGTGGCGTAAGAGATTAACGCAAACATGTTATGCAGTAAAACAGACATAATACATAAATACACAGGTGGCGTAAGAGATAAACGCAAACATGTCATACAGTAAAATAGATTTAATGCATAAATGCAGTGTACTATGAAATATATCGATACTCGTTTAAAAGGTTAACAACACTGCAAACCAAACGAAAATCAGGCGCATTACCAATTCTATACAATACCGCTGCTGCTGATTGACAATTTCTGTGAGTTCAATGTAATTTTCTCAACAGTTCTCTATTATTTTACGCTGCTTTATGCATTTTCACCGTTTCATCCTCAGGTATTATTTTTTTTATCTTGTGAAACATTTTACAAGTTGTATTCCATGAAAATTGATAAATAATAATTAGTCTTTGTAACAATGTTTAAACTTTCAACGTCGTCCGATATTTTTACGAGAAAAGAGGTTGATCGATCACTGCTAACTCTGATTCTATTTTCTGTTACGCACTACATGGTGTGTAAAAATAAAGCCATTGAGAATGTGACATGATGACGTCATATACTTAATATACTGACATGTAAAACACGGCGAAGGTTCTAGCTTGCATAGAGTATGCTCAGATGCGAGTATGATCGGGAAATTCGATCAAATCTTTCAGTTAAACAGGGACGGGTTTTCCTGGGTTGAACCAGTACTAAGCTATGATAAATGTGTCTTGCTCAAGGACCACAACGCAGTAAGGCTCGAACCCGCGGCCCTTCGGTCTCGAGTCAAGCACTCTACCACTGAGCCACTTCGCTCCCAACTGTTCTTATGATAAAGCTGCAAAACAATGTCAAAATGGTGAAAGCCATGGGCCGCGTTCCCCGCCAAAATTGCAAATTTTCTGCAACAAAAATACAATGCTCGAAATTGGGCAGTACATGTATCCGTAATGTGGCTCACTTAATATGTCTATGGTTCATGTATAGCGTATTGAGAGATGCGTAAAGTATGTTTCTAATGAGTTTACCAAGGTGTGGAGAGGATAACAAGATCAACATATGAGCCGCGGCATATGATTTCCAACAATGTGGCGTTTTGACAAGTGTTGACTCGTACGAGCCTGAGCAGCATCCTTTTAAACTTAGAAACGCCACATGATGTTCAGTCAGTAGCTTAACATTCACAATATACTCAAGCGACTAGCAAAGGCTCTGATCAGTCTGCGCGTATGCGCAGGCTGGTCTGAGCCTTTGCTGGTCACACATACCACATTGTTGGAAATCTCATGTCACGGCTCATATTAACGTTCCTTATATATCCAGAAGTTATTGGAGACTCGTGAGTTAATCGGCAGCTTTAAGCCCGGAGTCCATCTTCAAAACAACACCAGTTATTCAGTATTAGAAAATCGTTATACCAGCAATAAACAGTTGGTTTACAGGACATCCCAAAACCAAACTGCAGTAATTCCAGAATAAAAATTGCAGCTTAATCAGATAGCAATAATTAAACTAATATTCGTCTTTAATTTAAACATCAGGTGCACGCAATTGCTTTGAAAATTGATCTCAAACACACAAGCCAGGCCATTTCAATCGTTTTGGTGCAATACTGAGGAGCATGTGGCATTTGTTCATTGACTTAGGCAGATTATATTTTGTGATTGAAGTTCAATAAAATTGTTCACGGCCGTGTTGTAGTTTCTGTTGGGTTTAACATACCCATTATTTGCACTAATTGCATTATTCCATTTGTTCTTAAAACGATTAAGCACCACAACTCCCAAAAACAACAAACACAAACACAATGTTCAAAATCGTCCAATCGCTGGTGTTCATTGTATGCATATATTTGCCATTATTTGCAGTTTGAATCAACTGCTTTCAAACTTTGATCTTAGAATAGGTTTGAAATAGAAACTGTTAAGTAAACGAAGTCGTGTTATGCGCTGTACATAAAAGTCGCAGAAAATATACACGTTAAAATTGTCATATAATATATAAACCTTGCAATAAGCCAAACTATCCGAACAAGTTTGACGTCAATTATTATTTGAATAGCTGTTGGGAATACAACAAACATGAATAAACGTTTCGATGTCTCAAATAGTGATATATATCGTTGATAGTATTTGCAATAATTATAATTTATTACTCACACTTCCATGTAGACAGTATCATTGCATTAACGCCTGCAAAGCAGTGTTAAGCTATTGCAGTGATGCCGTTTGTTGATGCACATGGCTAAAATAGAAACGTATCTTCGCCATACAGCTTTAGTAAGAGTTTGTAAGAAATAGGTATTTTAAGAAAACTAGTATCTTCGCAATGAAAGGAGAACTACTGTCCTGCTAGCTAAGAGTCACAGTGACGTCCTGTTTTGTTTATAACATTATCAGGAACTTATAATCGATAGATCGCTATTAATCCTATCCACAGATTAGGATTAATACACATGTGATCTATCGATTCGCGCTAGACCAAGTATAGAGCACAAGTTACTTTTTACTTAGCAATTGTAAACACAATATAACGTCGCTGTCACTTTTAATTGGCATGACTGTAAACGGGAATAAGTTAATGGTGCGTTTGTGTTTATTTAGTGTTTTATTGTCACCCGAATCTTAACCAAACTATTTAAAAAAACTTGTTTATTTAAAAAAAATTAGTTCCGCTGTAAGAATATAAAAAAAGACAAAAGGCTGGCTGAAGTGTGTTAATTCTGTAATTGCAGAATACATGTATGTTACTAAATATAGGGACATAGTTTTGAATTTTGCATTTATCATCGTTTTAGCCTTTATACAAACAAGGTAATTATTCGAATAGCCGTCTCTATATAAGTTTATGGCACATGTTATGTATTTACATGACAGCTATATCGCAAAATTTGATTTCACAAAATACCTATTTGCAAGCCAAATTATTGCAGGTTGACGAAAAAAAAAGACATTGACTGAAACTACTTTGACTGTCACATAAACGAACATTGTATTATAAGGAGATGTAATTAGATTAAATGAATGGCAAAACACGTTCGTTATTCTGCACCATCTGCGCCAGTACCGTGATTAATGAAACCTAAACCATCATTATCTTTATCATATTACAGTATTACGGTATTGCAGTGCCACCTGATGCACGTCCATTAACGCCATAATATCACAAAACAAAAGATAAGTGAAGACACTATCATATTCTTGAGTTGTAGTAAATGACAACTAAGAGAGCTAAACCCATATATTAGCCAGCTTAAGAAATAATACATAAACATCAATAAACACATATATTTGAGGCTCATTTTTGTACAAAATGATATTCAATACATATCACAGTTCAAACATAGGACAAAGTCATTCACAAATTATTTGTAAATAAAAACTATCGTATTGTACATTATTATTATCATTTACATTCATTACATTTGTAGCTTACAAATAAGCAGCTATTCGGTTATCTTATGTGTACTATATTATACTAGCAGTTTAAATTGATGGTAGTATGAAGTAACTCTTATAAAAATCGAGCGCCAATATGTAACTATAAATGCACTTTAAGAAATATTCAAAAGTATCAGCGGTCCCATGTTCAGTAAAAAAAAATAATTAGTGTAAGGCATTTACAGGTATTAGTCAAACGTTATGGACAACATATTTATATATAAAAAAACACTGAAATATTCTAGAGCCAAGCCTATGCAAACGTAACACTTTTGACTCCGGTTTGGTGCTGCAAACATAAAACGTATTTCAATGTATTTAGATGAATACCTGACAAAGCTTTCGTTCAATGCGGGGAAAAATGGTCACAAAAAATAGCCCACCCCCTAAACCCTAAGGTCCTTGAATTAATATGCAATATTTTCGAAATATGTTAATTTTGTTAGTTGCACTGAATGCCAGGTTTTAATAAAGCGCAAAACACAGTTGTCAATTATACCTAATACTAGCCTAAGACGCTCAAAATTTTGATATATTGTATAGGAGACTGTTCGAGATGCTGTAAGCCGTGCATTTGGGTAGTGATTGTTTACCATAATCTTAATTGAATTCACCTTTCTACTTCTAGGAACAAGGTATAGAATCTCCCTCATCGTGAGGAGATCTATTTTTATACAGACAAACAGTTTGAATGACCACTGTACTGTTACAGCAAGTTTTTAAAATTATTCCAGTTGGGTCTAGCGATGAAGCTTATGCATGCTCGTAAGAGTTTTTTTTTTTTTTTATAAAAACTAGGCACAAAAAGGCATTTAAATACTCTACGAATATGCCCTAAACACCCATTTCTAGTTTAGTTTTACAATATCATCTGAGAATAATATTTGGTTTGGTTCTTTAAGGAAACATTACTTTGATATTAGTCAAGCAATATTGGAAGTAAGTTTAACTTTTAGACAAGTATAAATTTTCAATAGACAATTTATTGCTCTGACCGCACTTCTACCAGATTCCTAGCGAAAGTATGTGCACGAAGTACTGGTTAACTGCTTGTTCAAGCTTGCCCAGGAAAAAGTGTGGTTAGGTGAACTGACCGTCCCGCCATGACCATAGCTGTTGACTTGGGACGTAAAGCAACAAAACAAACAAACGATCTACCAGATTCCAAAGCTGCTATTTGTTATCGTATGTCATTTAGCCATGACCTGAGTAAATAACCAGGAAATCTCTTTCAGCTGATCCAGTGGCCTTGATTTTCAGATTTCTACCTTATTCCCTAAAGTTTTTTTGTCTGAAAACATAGTAAACGATACTGGACTGCTTAATTGGAGTGCATGAATTGTCTATGAGATAGGTTTTATCATTATCTATTTCTTCACTTTTCGCTTACTGTAAAGGCGGCAGCTTTAATATTCATATCTGGGCGTGATTCATCTATTTCATCTGCTAAGGTAGGTAAATCAGGTTTTATTTACAATTTGGTAAAGAGTTAATAAGATTTTTGAGCCGCGCAAACGTGCATGCATTTCATAAAAATCCTAACCGTATACACACTGAACTCACATTTATTAACTCTTAATGCGCATAATCACAAAATGTATGTTGTTGTCGTCCGCTAAACTATTGGAAGCCTCATAGATGAAAAGTGTGAATCCAGATCAGACTGCTCCTGTATGAGCAGTCTGATCGTGGTCCACAATGTTTGCCTCCCTGTTTATGTTAAATACATATTTTCAGTTGCAGTTATTTTGCTGGCGTTTTAAGGGCTAAATTATGACTGAGGTTGTGGCACAAGATAAAACAGTTACTTTTGAATAAAACCAAGCCTCTTTTTCAGCGTTTACCTATGCCTAAGGTTGACTAGTCCTAATTACGCATTCATGAGGCACCGCCTTTACAGTAAACGAAAAGTCAAGTAATACAGTGTTCCTTTTAAAAAATGAGCAGTGTATTTGAATATTGTTTTATCAAAACCTTAATAATGTAATGGAATACATTGTGTAAGTGCAAATCGATCGCATTTTGCAGCAACGGAAATACTTCAAAGATGCTGAAGCGAATTTAGAAATTGTAGATGAAAAAAATATCTGATGATATAAATTTGTTTTCAAATACGATATGCAATCCTAATCTTATCTGTCTTCGACACATAATCTGTTAATAAAATACGACCAACATCCCTTTATGTTTTGTTTTTAAAGAAGGCAGTATCGTGCTTGCTGCTGTAGGTTAAAAGTTTATCTGTAAGTAACTTACTGCGGCTTTTATCTTTCAATTTGAATTATCAAAAGACTCATGATGTTAAATATCAATAAGTGATTGTTCAGGTTTTTGTGAACTAATGCTTAAGAGAAAGACTTCACTTAATTATATAAACAAGGCAAACATTGG
Source organism: Loripinus fragilis (assembly GCA_964019695.1). NCBI lineage: Eukaryota > Metazoa > Mollusca > Bivalvia > Lucinida > Lucinidae > Loripinus > Loripinus fragilis. The sequence continues at coordinate 10,484,555 of OZ026530.1, forward strand.
TGCCAGTTTCGCTATTGTATTTTAGCCTCATTACAAGAAATAGTAAGTGAGTATGATCAGGAAATACCACAATCACAAACCACAGACAACCCCATGACACCGTGAGGAAGAGCCACTCGACCATCACGAGACACCAGGAAGACCAATTAAGCAAAGCAACCAGCTCTCTCTTCCCCAACACGATGATTGTAATACTAGAATGGACATAAATTAACGTACAACAAAACATAGAAAAATTACAGACTCCCACAATGGGAGTAACAATAAACAAAAAGTCAACAACAACAGAACCACAGCCTTAGAACGGACAGCAGCCTTAGCCATCGGAGGGGGGGGGGGCTTAAATGCATTTTGCTGGTATCAAATCTTCGCCCTAGATTCTGATTTTTGTTGTAAACACGGTCTTTATAGGCTGGTCTCCACCTTTTGTATCCGCTTTCAGATGAGATATTAGTTCTTGACGCATTGGCAAGCGGCGAATTGTCTAGGCTTAGGCTAACCAGAGCCTCTGCTGGTATGGGTCAGACCAAAAGTTAGATCTCTTGCTCTGCCTGATATGACAACATAGGCATGCGCGGATCTAAAGGGGGGGGGGCGGTCTGAACCCCCTGGAAAATAACAACTGGTACGGACTGTATCAGGTAATCATAGGTATGCTAGCGAAATGCCATTTTAGGATGGCCTGCTTTGTTTATTAAAGTGGTGACTAAAGTTTTAATTAAAAAAGCTGTCAAAACTTTGGACCTGGATCCCCCTCCTGACGAAACATTCTGGATCCACGCATGATGGGTGTATCAAAACATGTGTGCATATGCAATAAGTACAAACTCTCTCTAGTGATTGCCCATATATTATACTGACCCACACTTCTAACGCAAAATCAGACTGAACCTAAAATACTTCCACAGGTTTAGATAAGCGAACATTTCAGCGTTACATTATAAATATTTTCTTACCCATGATTTTAAGCATATGTTTTGGGTGCTCAAAAGAACCGTCTCATTAAGACGGATCTTTTGAGTTCCCACAACATATGTTTTGGTTGAGAAATCAAACAAAAATCTTTTTTAGGCTACTTTTGTATTTCGGTTTCTCCATATTGTCCCGTAGTTATTTTTAGGTGTCACACGAGCCTTGGCCACTGTATGGTCTTGTTCTCGAGATACAACTTGAAACAACTTTTTGCGTACAGCTTTATATGCGGGTTCTCTTTTTTCATGAAGGATATTCATTTATGACCATATTGTGTGTCGTGTTATATTGTCAGGTCAATGACGGTGGAACGCTTTAAACCAGTCTAGGTTAAAAATTGCATGCAAATATCTCGTATATCAATTCAACTTACCAAACATGCAAAGTGCCTTTGTGGCAATGACAACTGGGTCATGATAGGGCTGCACATACATGCTAGATTAAGTGTGCATGTCAACATTTCAAAATATAGCTGTAGAATCTTCTGCTCTAAAATATAAAGTTCTTAATTGCACCGCATAACAGGCTTACATGTATCATATATTCCAAGAAACTCTGAAAATGGCACATTTCTCGTGCTTTGCTTTTCGTCTTACTTTAGTTATTTCAATATACATACTAGGTACAGTAGTGACTAAAGCGATAACGTCGCAGAATCCCTGGACAAATACAAAATTGACACGTCTAAACCAGGTTCTTTGTCTTGGGAATCTTCAGAAACTGGTTGTTTCGTTCTGAGGATATATGCCTTCAGAATGTTCAATCCTTCTATTCTCAGTCCTACACTTATCCGCCAAGCTACAATGTACCTGCAAGTAAAATACTAGCCGGAAAAATGAAGTGGAGTTGAATATAACTTTGTAAAACGCTTGTATTTGGCGGGTGTTTTGTGCTTTTGGCGGTGAAATAAAAAAAATCGTCAAAATATAAGATCACGAAATACAGTTTAGAATTCAGTTACTCAATATACAATAAATGAACTCACATCCTTAGTAAGCTGGAATCAGCATCGTCAAAAATCAACGTTTGAACGGTCTTAGCGGAAACAATATCTTAAAAGGGGTTACTATTAAAGAAAAGATTATGCTCCCCATAAGAAACCGCCAAAATTAAACTATACCAACATGTCAGCCTATTAAAGTCGCAAAATTTTAATGACGTGAAAATTAAGGTGTTTATTGTAATTAAACAAGTCTTTTTTTATAATTCACAACATACGAATACCAATGGCACATTTCAGACCCAGCAAATGGGAGTACAGTGACTCAGTAGTAGCGTGTCGACTCGAGACAGAGAGGTTGTGGTTTCGAGCCTCACCGGCGTCATTGCGTTGTGTCCTTGAGCAAGACACATTAATCCTTGCTTCGTACTGATTCAATCCAGGAAGATCCATCCCGACATAAATGAACAATTGCTGAGTGGGATGTAAATAATCTAAACAAAACAAATCAATCAAAAGACCCTACAAATGTGCAAACTAACATACACTTTTGATTTTCCTGATCAGCTAACAAACTTTTCTCTAAGATGCTGTCATGACACTATCTCCAAAAACATCTACATATATTAAGAGCGCAGACATCAGATATTGAAAGAAACCCAAGGGCACAACAAAAAATAGAACTATTACATAATCCCACGATGGGGGCAACAATCAACAAAGAATCAACAACAACAGACACACCGTCTTAGAATTGACAGCAGTCTAATCAACTTTGGGGCTTAAATGCATTTTACTGGTACCAAATCTTCGCCCTGGATTCTGCTGTTGTTGAAGCACAAAAAATGTTAAGATCGCACGGAGGTACCCTAACTAATGTAATGTATCATCATAGAGAAACAATCTAATTAAATAAACAAACTGCAATAAAACAAAGAAAATGGACTCACAGAAACCTGTGCACATTTTTGCAGAATGCATGCTTCGTTTTATTTATTCAGAAGCAATTATAGTAACATAACTCACACATGCTTTTCGAGAAAATTATTTTATATGGGCAAAATCATGGAAATATGTTTGGTGCAATGTAAGGACATTCCTGTCAACAAACAGTAGAAAGCGTGATCATTCCAGTAGCCTCGGTTCAGTTGGGTCACTGTGTGTCTATGACGTCAGACGTGTATGTCTTCAGATATGGTATGCGGGAGTGAAAGTCCTGCGATTTACAATAGAATTGCACTATTTACGAGCATATCAATTTATTTATATTGCTTCATCGTATGGATTGTATATAGCGCCCGTATGATGCCCTTATGACTTAAACCACGAACTAGCTCGTATTGTGCAAGATCTACACTAATTTAGTTGGCATTAGATAGTTATAACATGGTTTTCGACCTGTCTGGGAAAAATCTACGAGCCAAAAGAATATCTACGTTAAGACAAACCTGCCATGGTCTATTATAAGAGTACATCATGAATGAGAGGGTGGGATAGAAAAATACGTAACGAGGATCGCCGTTTGGCATCACGAGGCTTGCCGAGTGATGACAAACGGTGATCCTCGTTACGGATTTTTCTGTCCATCAAATGGCAGAAACTAGCTAGTCTGGCCCAGGAAATATGTACACTCTAGTTTCAGTTCTTTTGTGCAGTCTTTGCTTCCAAAGGATACCCTTTTAAGAACATATTACACGCTATATGGATTATTTTTCTTGCTTACCATTAAAGATAAGATTTTCTATCCCAGGGTAAAATGCCGGATGTCCTTATCTGGTGAGCAAGACTTTGTAAGTATTAGAGAGGTACATGTACATGCAAATGGTATTATATGCGTGCAATGCAATTTAAGCTTAGAATCTCAACCAGTCAAATAAGTGCACAATGAATCCCACACAGAAAAAAGATTAATGCAGTCGGAAAGGATTTTAAGCCAAACTAATCTATAAAAAACGCTTCGATCCTGCTTGTCACTGAAGCTGCTTTTACTTATAGATAAATTCGCTAATTATGTGTTACGCGGCATGAAATGAACTATGAAAATAGTATTGAGATTTCCATACATTTTTATTGATCAAAAACAGGTAATAGGTACAGCGCATTTAAGACTTGTTTTGATGAATACACAAAAATGTTATGATAGTCTTTTTCCAATTTCGAAGAATTTCTGTTGTGAGTTTCTATTTACAGTAGCATAACATTGGATTTATATGATCGGTAAAAATCAGAATGCATTTCTTGAAGCCAACTGATCTTGGTTAGCACTATTGAACTCTGGTTAAACATGGCAAAGGTTAACGTAACAGGAAGAGAATCACGTGAGTAAGTTTATGAGATTTAGGGTTATTTTTATCGCGTACGTGAGCACACGCAAGGCAACGACGTTGATGATGGCTCAATCCAAACTCTAGGCATTTTGCCTTACATGCGCGGATCATGAGGAGGGGGGGGGGGCAGTGGGTCTGGATCCCCCTTTAAAAAACACGAAATTATAGGGGTTTTAGCAATGGTGGTCCGGATCCCCAGAAAAATAAGTCAGTATTCAACTTGGCACGCCAGCGAAACGCCATTTAAATGCCGCTTCGCGTGGGGGGGGGGGATGACGATGGCCCAGTTTTAGTGGTATTTGGATCATCTTAACTCTCATCAACTAAAACAATGAAAACAAAACGTTGTCAAAGTTGAACCCCCTCTGAAAAATCGTTCTGAATCCGAGCATGCCCTACTAGATACATGAAGCTGTCCATGGATGTTTAAAGGTTTGTGCGATAAGTAACCAAATCTCATGAATTGGCTTAGATATATTTAGATGCAATGAGCTAATATTGTGTTTCCTGCATTCGTATATGGATACTTTAATTGTGGCAGTTGTGAAGGCTTAACTATCAGTTTCGAATGTCGATATTATGTAGTAATAGACGTGGGCAAAATACTATAGAAAGACATGAACCGTATTTGTACTGACTAAAGAAACGTACATGCGTCAGTTGACATGTATTAGTTATACCATGTGTTGTCCATCTGTACGTGGAGATAATCCACGAGCTTTAGCGAGTGGATAATCTTGCGTACAGGTGGACAAAAATGGTATAAATATTTTATAGCACATGCATCACTGTAGACCTTGCACATCACGAGATATTACGTGCTAAAGTTGGTACATGTAAAGGTAGTATAAACAGTGTCGATCCAGCTACATAAACATGCAAATACTGCTTGCTAGGTAGGTCAAGAATTTCCAGGGACATGTTATCAATTAAGAGTCGAAAGTAATTAATGTATGTGATGCATGAGCAGTACTGTCTTTTACAGTATTTCAACCCTGCCTCTTCTACATGTAATATATACTGTAAATCCGGAAATTTTCGCGATAATTTTATTTCGCGAATATCGTTAAAAGACATGTTTGCGACGTTTAAAACTCGCGACTAGGCCATGCGAAGTTTCGCGAAAATGAAATACTCGCGAAAGAAATCCGAATTTACAGAATTCCATCTAGTTTCGATCGCCTTGTGATATAAATATGGAAATTTAACCATCTGTAAGATTAAAGGGTTGGCTTATATCATAAACAAGCGTCTGAAAGAGTAAATGGCTGGTTACTATCATAATCAATCATCTGAAAGAGTAAAGGGTTTTTTTACTATCAGAATCAATTATCTGAAAGATTAAAGGTTGGTAACTATGATCATAATCAATCACCTAAAAGATTAAAGGTTGGTAACTATGATCATAATCAATCACCTAAAAGATTAAAGGTTGGTTACAATGATCATAATCAATCACCTAAAAGATTAAAGGTTGGTTACAATGATCATAATCAATCACCTAAAAGATTAAAGGTTGGTTACAATGATCATAATCAATCACCTAAAAGATTAAAGGTTGGTTACAATGATCATAATCAATCACCTAAAAGATTAAAGGGTTGGTTACTATCATAATCAATCACCTAAAAGATTAAAGGTTGGTTACAACGATCATAATCAATCACCTAAAAGATTAAAGGTTGGTAACTATGATCATAATCAATCACCTAAAAGATTAAAGGTTGGTAACTATGATAATAATCAATCACCTAAAAGATTAAAGGTTGGTTACAATGATCATAATCAATCACCTAAAAGATTAAAGGTTGGTTACAATGATCATAATCAATCACCTAAAAGATTAAAGGGTTGGTTACTATCATAATCAATCATCTGAAAATTAAAGGGTTGTTACTATCATAGTCAATCATCTGAAAGAGTTAAGGGTTGTTTACTATCATATTCAATCATCTGAAAGAGTTAAGGGTTGTTTACTATCATATTCAATCATCTGAAAGAGTTAAGGGCTGTTCACTATCATAGTCAATCATCTAAAAGAGTTAAGGGCTGTTTACTATCATAGTCAATCATCTGAAAGAGTTAAGGGCTGTTTACTATCATAGTCTACCATCTGAAAGAGTTAAGGGCTGTTTACTATCATAGTCAATCATCTGAAAGAGTTAAGGACTGTTTACTATCATAGTCAATCATCTGAAAGAGTTAAGGGTTGTTTACTATCATAGTCAATCATCTGAAAGAGTTAAGGGCTGTTTACTATCATATTCAATCATCTGAAAGAGTTAAGGGTTGTTTACTATCATAGTCAATCATCTGAAAGAGTTAAGGGGTTTTTACTATCATAGTAAATCATCTGAAAGAGTTAAAGGTTGTTTACTATCATAGTCAATCATCTGAAAGAGTTAAGGGCTGCTTACCATCATATTCAATCATCTGAAAGAGTTAAGGGTTGTTTACTATCATAGTCAATCATCTGAAAGAGTTAAGGGTTGTTTACTATCATATTCAATCATCTGAAAGAGTTAAGGGTTGTTTACTATCATATTCAATCATCTGAAAGAGTTAAGGGGTTTTTACTATCATAGTCAATCATCTGAAAGAGTTAAGGGTTGTTTACTATCATAGTCAATCATCTGAAAGAGTTAAGGACTGTTTACTATCCTAGTCAATCATCTGAAAGAGTTAAGGGTTGTTTACTATCATAGTCAATCATCTGAAAGAGTTAAGGGGTTTTTACTATCATAGTAAATCATCTGAAAGAGTTAAAGGTTGTTTACTATCATAGTCAATCATCTGAAAGAGTTAAGGGCTGCTTACCATCATATTCAATCATCTGAAAGAGTTAAGGGTTGTTTACTATCATAGTCAATCATCTGAAAGAGTTAAGGGTTGTTTACTATCATATTCAATCATCTGAAAGAGTTAAGGGTTGTTTACTATCATATTCAATCATCTGAAAGAGTTAAGGGGTTTTTACTATCATAGTCAATCATCTGAAAGAGTTAAAGGTTGTTTACTATCATAGTCAATCATCTGAAAGAGTTAAAGGTTGTTTACTATCATAGTCAATCATCTGAAAGAGTTAAGGACTGTTTACTATCATAGCCAATCATCTGAAAAAGTTAAGGGTTGTTTACTATCATAGTAAATCATCTGAAAAGTTAAAGGTTGTTTACTATCATAGTCAATCATCCAAAAGAGTTAAGGGTTGTTTACTATCATAGTCAATCATCTGAAAGAGTTAAGGGTTGTTTACTATCATAGTCAATCATCTGAAAGAGTTAAGGGTTGTTTACTATCATAGTCAATCATCTGAAAGAGTTAAGGGCTATTTACTATCATAGTCAATCATCTGAAAGAGTTAAGGATTGTTTACTATCATAGTCAATCATCTGAAAGAGTTAAGGGCTGTTTACTATCATAGTAAATCATCTGAAAGAGTTAAGGGCTGTTTACTATCATAGTCAATCATCTGAAAGAGTTAAGGGTTGTTTACTATCATAGTCAATCATCTGAAAGAGTTAAGGGTTGTTTACTATCATAGTCAATCATCTGAAAGAGTTAAGGGCTATTTACTATCATAGTCAATCATCTGAAAGAGTTAAGGGTTGTTTACTTTCATAGTCAATCATCTGAAAGAGTTAAAGGTTGTTTACTATCATAGTAAATCATCTGAAAGAGTTAAGGACTGTTTACTATCATAGCCAATCATCTGAAAGAGTTAAGGGCTGTTTACTATCATAGTCAATCATCTGAAAGAGTTAAGGGCTGTATACTATCATAATCAATCATCTGAAAGAGTTAAAGGTTGTTTACTATCATAGCCAATCATCTGAAAGAGTTAAGGGCTGTATACTATCATAATCAATCATCTGAAAGAGTTAAAGGTTGTTTACTATCATAGTCAATCATCTGAAAGAGTTAAGGGTTGTTTACTATCATAGTCTACCATCTGAAAGAGTTAAGGGCTGTTTACTATCATAGTCAATCATCTGAAAGAGTTAAGGGCTGTTTACTATCATAGTAAATCATCTGAAAGAGTTAAAGGTTGTTTACTATCATAGTCAATCATCTGAAAGAGTTAAGGGTTGTTTACTATCATAGCCAATCATCTGAAAGAGTTAAGGGTTGTTTACTATCATAGTCAATCATCTGAAAGAGTTAAGGGCTGTTTACTATCATAGTCTACCATCTGAAAGAGTTAAGGGCTGTTTACTATCATAGTCAATCATCTGAAAGAGTTAAGGACTGTTTACTATCATAGCCAATCATCTGAAAAAGTTAAGGGTTGTTTACTATCATAGTAAATCATCTGAAAAGTTAAAGGTTGTTTACTATCATAGTCAATCATCCAAAAGAGTTAAGGGCTGTTTACTATCATAGTCAATCATCTGAAAGAGTTAAGGGTTGTTTACTATCATAGTCAATCATCTGAAAGAGTTAAGGGCTATTTACTATCATAGTCAATCATCTGAAAGAGTTAAGGGCTGTTTACTATCATAGCCAATCATCTGAAAGAGTTAAGGGTTGTTTACTATCATAGTCAATCATCTGAAAGAGTTAAGGGCTGTTTACTATCATAGTCAATCATCTGAAAGAGTTAAGGGCTGTTTACTATCATAGTCAATCATCTGAAAGAGTTAAGGGTTGTTTACTATCATAGTCAATCATCTGAAAGAGTTAAGGGCTATTTACTATCATAGCCAATCATCCAAAAGAGTTAAGGGTTGTTTACTATCATAGTCAATCATCTGAAAGAGTTAAGGGCTGTTTACTATCATAGTAAATCATCTGAAAGAGTTAAGGACTGTTTACTATCATAGCCAATCATCTGAAAGAGTTAAGGGCTGTTTACTATCATAGTCAATCATCTGAAAGAGTTAAGGGCTGTATACTATCATAATCAATCATCTGAAAGAGTTAAAGGTTGTTTACTATCATAGCCAATCATCTGAAAGAGTTAAGGGTTGTTTACTATCATAATCAATCATCTGAAAGAGTTAAAGGTTGTTTACTATCATAGTCAATCATCTGAAAGAGTTAAGGGTTGTTTACTATCATAGTCTACCATCTGAAAGAGTTAAGGGCTGTTTACTTTCATAGTCAATCATCTGAAAGAGTTAAGGGCTGTTTACTATCATAGTAAATCATCTGAAAGAGTTAAAGGTTGTTTACTATCATAGCCAATCATCTGAAAGAGTTAAGGGTTGTTTACTATCATAGTCAATCATCTGAAAGAGTTAAGGGCTGTTTACTATCATAGTCTACCATCTGAAAGAGTTAAGGGCTGTTTACTATCATAGTCAATCATCTGAAAGAGTTAAGGGCTGTTTACTATCATAGTCTACCATCTGAAAGAGTTAAGGGCTGTTTACTATCATAGTCAATCATCTGAAAGAGTTAAGGGCTGTTTACTATCATAGTAAATCATCTGAAAGAGTTAAAGGTTGTTTACTATCATAGTCAAACATCTGAAAGAGTTAAAGGTTGTTTACTATCATAGTCAATCATCTGAAAGAGTAAAGGGCTGTTCACTATCATAGTCAATCATCTGAAAGAGTTAAGGACTGTTTACTATCATAGTCTACCATCTGAAAGAGTTAAGGGCTGTTTACTATCATAGTCAATCATCTGAAAGAGTTAAAGGTTGTTTACTATCATAGTCAATCATCTGAAAGAGTTAAAGGTTGTTTACTATCATAGCCAATCATCTGAAAGAGTTAAGGGCTGCTTACTATCATATTCAATCATCTGAAAGAGTTAAGGGCTGTTTACTATCATAGTCAATCATCTGAAAGAGTTAAGGGCTGTTTACTATCATAGTAAATCATCTGAAAGAGTTAAAGGTTGTTTACTATCATAGTCAATCATCTGAAAGAGTTAAGGGTTGTTTACTATCATAGTCAATCATCTGAAAGAGTTAAGGGTTGTTTACTATCATAGTCAATCATCTGAAAGAGTTAAGGGTTGTTTACTATCATAGTCAATCATCTGAAAGTGTTAAGGGCTGTTTACTATCATAGTCTACCATCTGAAAGAGTTAAGGGCTGTTTACTATCATAGTCAATCATCTGAAAGAGTTAAGGGCTGTTTACTATCATAGTCTACCATCTGAAAGAGTTAAGGGCTGTTTACTATCATAGTCAATCATCTGAAAGAGTTAAGGGCTGTTTACTATCATAGTAAATCATCTGAAAGAGTTAAAGGTTGTTTACTATCATAGTCAATCATCTGAAAGAGTTAAAGGTTGTTTACTATCATAGTCAATCATCTGAAAGAGTTAAGGGCTGTTCACTATCATAGTCAATCATATGAAAGAGTTAAGGACTGTTTACTATCATAGTCTACCATCTGAAAGAGTTAAGGGCTGTTTACTATCATAGTCAATCATCTGAAAGAGTTAAGGGTTGTTTACTATCATATTCAATCATCTGAAAGAGTTAAGGGTTGTTTACTATCATAGTCAATCATCTGAAAGAGTTAAAGGTTGTATACTATCATAGCCAATCATCTGAAAGAGTTAAGGGCTGCTTACTATCATATTCAATCATCTGAAAGAGTTAAGGGCTGTTTACTATCATAGTCAATCATCTGAAAGAGTTAAGGGCTGTTTACTATCATTGTAAATCATCTGAAAGAGTTAAAGGTTGTTTACTATCATAGTCAATCATCTGAAAGAGTTAAAGGTTGTTTACTATCATAGTCAATCATCTGAAAGAGTTAAGGGCTGTTTACTATCATAGTCAATCATCTGAAAGAGTTAAAGGTTGTTTACTATCATAGTCAATCATCTGAAAGAGTTAAAGGTTGTTTACTATCATAGTCAATCATCTGAAAGAGTTAAGGGCTGTTTACTATCATAGTAAATCATCTGAAAGAGTTAAGGGCTATTTACTATCATAGTCAATCATCTGAAAGAGTTAAGGGTTGTTTACTATCATAGTCAATCATCTGAAAGAGTTAAGGGCTGTTTACTATCATAGTCTACCATCTGAAAGAGTTAAGGGCTGTTTACTATCATAGTCAATCATCTGAAAGAGTTAAGGGCTGTTTACTATCATAGTCAATCATCTTAAAGAGTTAAAGGTTGTTTACTATCATAGTAAATCATCTGAAAAGTTAAAGGTTGTTTACTATCATAGTCAATCATCCGAAAGAGTTAAGGGCTGTTTACTATCATAGTCAATCATCTGAAAGAGTTATGGGCTGTTTACTTTCATAGATAAATATCTGAAAGAGTTAAAGGTTGTTTACTATCATAATCAATCATCTGAAAGAGTTAAAGGTTGTTTACTATCATAGTCAATCATCTGAAAGAGTTAAGGGCTGTTTACTATCATAGTCAATCATCTGAAAGAGTTAAGGGTTGTTTACTATCATAGTCAATCATCTGAAAGAGTTAAGGGTTGTTTACTATCATAGTCAATCATCTGAAAGAGTTAAAGGTTGTTTACTATCATAGTCAATCATCTGAAAGAGTTAAGGGCTGTTTACTATCATAGTCTACCATCTGAAAGAGTTAAGGGCTGTTTACTATCATAGTCTACCATCTGAAAGAGTTAAGGGCTGTTCACTATCATAGTCAGTCATCTGAAAGAGATAAGGGCTGTTTACTATCTTAGTCAATCATCTGAAAAAGTTAAGGGCTGTTCACTATCATAGTCAATAGTCTGAAAAAGTTAAGGGCGGTTTACTATCATAGTCAATCATCTGAAAGTGTTAAGAGTTATTTACTATCATAGCCAATCATCTGAAAAAGTTAAAGGCTGTTCACTATCATAGTCAATCATCTGAAAGAGTAAAGGGCTGTTTACTATCATAGTAAATCATCTGAAAGAGTTAAAGGTTGTTTACTTTCATAGTCAATCATCTGAAAGAGTTAAGGGCTATTTACTATCATAGCCAATCATCTGAAAGAGTTAAGGGCTGTTTACTATCATAGTCAATCATCTGAAAGAGTTAAGAACTGTTTACTATCATAGTCAATCATCTGAAAGAGTTAAGGGCTATTTACTATCATAGTCAATCATCTGAAAGAGTTAAGGGTTGGTTACTAACATAATCAATCATCTAAAAGAGTTAAGGGCTGTTTACTATCATAGTCAATCATCTGAAAGAGTTAAGGGCTGTTTACTATCATAGCCAATCATCTGAAAGAGTTAAGGACTGTTTACTATCATAGCCAATCATCTGAAAGAGTTAAGGGCTATTTACTATCATAGTCAATCATCTGAAAGAGTTAAGGGTTGGTTACTAACATAATCAATCATCTAAAAGAGTTAAGGGCTGTTTACTATCATAGTCAATCATCTGAAAGAGTTAAGGGCTGTTTACTATCATAGCCAATCATCTGAAAGAGTTAAGGACTGTTTACTATCATAGCCAATCATCTGAAAAACTTAAGGGCTGTTCACTATCATAGTCAATCATCTGAAAGAACTAAGGGCTGTTTACTATCATAACCAATCATCTGAAAGATTAAAGGGTTGGTTACTACCATGATCAATCATCTGAAAGATTAAAGGGTTGGTTACTACCATGATCAATCATCTGAAAGATAAAAGGGTTGGTTACTATCATAATCAATCATCTGAAAGATTAAAGGGTTGGTTACTATTTCAATCAATCATCTGAAAAGATAAAGGGTTGGTTTCTCTCCTAATAAATCATCCGAAAGATTAAAGGGTCGGTTACTATCCTAATACACCATCTGGATTATTAAAGAGTTGGTTACTATTATAATCATAATTAAACATTGGAAATAGGTTTAGTAAATATACTAATCAATCATCTAAAATATGAAAGGGTTAGTAGAGCTGTCCTAATCAATCATCTTGAAGATTAAAGGGTTGGTAACTATCCTAATCAAGCATTGAAAAATTAAAGGGCTGGTTACTATCCTAAGTAATCACCCAAAAGCTTAAAACATCCTAATCGATCATCTGAATACTAAATATAACTATCCTATTCAATGATACATATTGATACAAACGCGATGATCTGTCCTTTTTGGACGATATGTCGAAATTTCTGGATTTAATATATATATATATATATATATGTATATATATATATATATATATATATATATATATATATATATATATATATATATATATATATATATATATATATATATATATATATATATATATATATATATATATATATATATATATATATATATATATATATATATAGTCTTTGAAGATTGTTTTTATCTTAACAAACGGTAAGGATCCTCATAAAATGCTGAATTATGCAGCATAACATCTGGCTCTTCAGTGTTTGCTAGACTACTTGACAGGTGTCCAGAAAAAAGACTAGTAAAGTGCAAATCTGTATAATAATAATATTTAAATATGAAAGTTTATAATACTTGAAAACCTCAAAAAAGTTCTTTACATTCCCTGTAGAAGTTTCTTGAATTTTAGATCGCTTAAATAGGTCGAAAAGCCACGTTCTGATGATAAGGAGAACTGATTCTATAGAACACGTACAGTGCATAGTTCCAATTACTATTAGATCAAAGTGAATCATGACAAAACCCGTTCACGTATTATCAATTGACAAGTGTTTAGTGACATCAGAATATATTTGTACACAAACACAGATGATTTTCATGAATTATGGTTGAGTTGAGTTGGAAGTTTTCGCAAGAATTATATTTTCTCGAATAGCGTGCAAACATATATTTGCAACGTTCAAAATTCGCGACTTTGACATGATTTAACTACATCAGTAAACGACAGAGTGATTTCGACATTTTTTGAGGGTTTTATTTAAGCGAAACTCCGCGTCCGCGAAGTTTCGCATAAAGAAAACCCTCTCGAAAATTTTCAAAGTTATAGTATACACAAAAAATATTGAGCTTGTCCGGAGTGAGGTGCAGGCTGGCACGTGCGTACAAAAAAGACTGAAATCAGTCTGTGCCTCCGTGCAGTCTGATCAGAGTCTTAATGTTCCGTCCGAATGAAACGTTGGGCCCTTGACTACCCATAGAGCGCTTATCAACGACTATGATTAGACTTGCTGGACGCAGTGGCTAATCGGATTCTTCGATGAGTGTACCTTTTGCTGCTATCAGATTTATTTTCCTATAAATGCGTGTCTAGTAAAAGTCTTCAACTATTATGGTATACTCAGACGTTTACGCGGTAAATGATTGTTGTTTTATCGCCCTGTTATATCATTACTGTGACAAGCATGATATTTGCTTTGAACTGTCATCAGATTATTGAATTATTGCTGAAAAGATTATGACTGTCAATATATACGGAATATCTTCTTTGTAAAAGAGATTATTGTCATCCGAAGGAAATGGATGTTGTACAAACTACTGTCGTGCCAACCAAGAGTGACAGTGACGTAGTAATATTTTGCTTACAATTGTTAAGTTAAACATTAACTTGTACACTCCACTTGAGCTAACAAGAATCGATCGACTTGTGTATGTATAAATTATCGATTATAAATCCCTGATTACTTTGAAAACTAAACATGTCGTCACTGTCACTCTTGGTTGGCACGACAGTGCTTACTTCAGATACTTGTTATGAACTTTGGGTTTAAATCGACCCCTTAAGAAGACACCACCAAAAGCAACAAATATCAGCAAAACTAATATCAATAAATGCATTCGCATTGACGCTTGAAATGAGAATTTACATAGAGTTTACAATCTAATAAACGCACATGCTCCTCCAAGCACTATTATAAGATGTAACTTTATATCAAATTTGGTGGCAGCTGAACTGGAACTGCTTTGGTGTAATAGTTCAATCACATGAATACTATGTGCCGTTTGATTGTATTGATCAGGAATATAACTGCACCAGGTCAAAGTGTTTCATAACTATCACTTGCGAAATGTTGGCCTTAAATTGTTATAGTTGGTAAAAACAGTAACAAGGCAGCCTATCTGTCATTAACAAACGCGTATTCATTTACAGCACAGTCAATCAAGTGGTATGGTTTCATTTTTAAAATTGATTCATCGTGTTTATAAAACAAGACCGTGTGGATCTTAAAATGTTTTCATTTTGATTTATAGTGCGCTTATCAGTCTTATACGGTATCGGACATTGAGCATACAGTATACCAGAAGTTAAAGTGACTTGCATATGCAATTTTGGTACTAATCACAAATGTGCTAAAATGAAGTGTTTAGATCCCCAAGCTAACATATCAAGAGTGGCTACAGGTCTAGATGTTAGACCAAGTCTTCCACTACACCCACACCTTGAGCATGCGAGCAGCAAAGGCTCAGGCGAGTCCACGCTTGTGCATGGACTGGCTTGAGCTTTTGTAGCTTGACAATAAAGTATGCATCAAGATTACATGTGCTGGTTCAAATGTTGTTTCTTGGATTACAGGAGCTTCTAAAACGCATTGTTGTAACTTATTATCTTTTTAATTGAACAGATGATATCGTTGTTTCACATTTTAGAAAAAACACAAACCTTCTGACGCTGTGTTTTGGAGCTTTCCACTTCTGACACCAATTATGAATGTGATATTTCCTCTTCTTGTGATACTTACCGTTATTCAGGATGCCGTGTGTGTTCCGGTCAATATTGCTGCGATTCTGCCCATGGATCCGCTGAGATTGTTCAGCCTCCAGCGGGTCTCGCCTGTCATTGAATATGCAATTGACTACCTTCATAATAAGACTAGTTTATTGCATGGGCTTACCTTTCACGTGACTTATAGAGATTCAAACTGCTCCAGTGCTGATGGCATGAATGAAGCTATCAAACTGTATATGGCTTCAAAAGTTGATGTTTTCCTTGGTCCAGTTTGTGACTTCAGTGTTGCTCCAGTAGCACGACAGACCCGGTTCTGGAATCTACCTTTGATCAGTGTCGGTGCAATGTCACGTGACTTTAGAGATTATCGTTATGCTGATTATCCACTATTAACACGTGCAGGACCAGTGAACTTTGGCTCCCTCTCCGACTTCTTTTTAGCTATTTTCAAAAAGTATGACTGGAGACAGTATACCATTATATACGACAAAGAGGGGCAAGGGGAATATTTAGACCTATTCTGTCATCTCGTGTCTAGTAGTCTCCATTATGACGTCAACGAAAAGGAACCTGATATTACACAGGATTATTACAAATTAGAACGTCATGATCTTCAAGAGGATTTTATGCTACCACAGCAAGTCGGGCATCAATACTCAGGTAGGAATGTACTGGCCTGCAAGCCAAGAGTGACAGTGACGTCATGTTTTGTTTATATAGTTATCAGGGACTTAGAATCGATAAATCACTTGTGTATTAATCCTATCCGCAGGATAGGATTAATACGCAAGTGATTTATTGATTCGCATACGCTCAAGTGGAGAGTAAAGTTCGTTTTTTACTTAACAATTGTAGACAAAATATTACGCCACTGTCACTCTTGGTTGGCACGACAGTATATTGTTTGTCGTAAGCTTCCATCTGATCTATTAATAAAGATACCCTTTTTCACCATAGTCAAAAGAAACGTTCAGTTACTTGTCTTACATTATTTAAGGGTTAATTTTAGCAATTCAAACACCTAATTCCACAAATAATGTAGAAGTCACGTCCTTTGTACGTTAAACGCTTTACATGGTCATTCTGCATATCAAATTAACGGGAATTAAGCATGCAGCATCCTGGAAATAAATAGTTTGCCCTTAAACTCCCCGACCCTGGGGTTGGGTCAAAAGGCTCAAATTCAACTTTGTTCAGAATATGGTCATGTTGCATATCAAATCAAAGGGAATGACGTATGCAGTAACACGCAAGCACATATTCTGTATTTACACGCAGCCTCGACCCCTGAGGTGGGTCAAAAGGTGAAAACTTTTTTTCTGAAAGTAGTCATGGTGCATATTGATTTTTTTTTTTATCAAATTAATGAAAATGGAATATAGAGCACCATACAAGCACATCATTAATGGTCAGTCCTTATACACACCCTCGACCACAAAGATTAGATCAAAAGGTCAAAAGTTTTTTTTTCTCAAAGTAGTCTGATTGCAAATCAAATTAAAGGGAATTGAGCATAGAGCACCATGCAAGCGCATATTCTGTCGGTATATACACCCCCAACCCCGCGTGGGACCAAACGTTCAAACATTGTTTATCTGAAAGTAGTCATTCTGTATATCATATTAAAGGGAAATATTATAGAACACCATGCAAGCATATAGTCTGCCCTTAATCACACCCTTGGTCCATGGGGTTGGGTCAGAAGGTCAAAACAGTTTTTTTTTTATGAAAATAGTCATGTTGCATACTAAATAAAACGGGATGGAGCATAGCGCACAATGCAAGCACATAGTATGTCCCTTACACACACCCTTGGTTCCTGGGGTTTTGTCAAAATGTCAATTTTTTTTTATCTGAAAGTAGTCATGCTGCATAACAAATTAAAGGGAATGGAGCTTAAAACACCATACAAACACATATTCTGTCCTCACATACACCCTCAACCCGTTTATTAGGTTAAAAAAGTAACAGAAAATTCTTAAAGTGGTCATGTTGCATATCAAATTAAAGGAAAAGAAATATAGACCAGCATAGAAGCAAAGCTTTGACCTTACACACACCCTGACCACTGTGTCGGAATGAAAGGTCAAATATTGAAATCGTACAGACAAATATATATTTCATTGAACTTGGCGCTGAAAAATAGTTGATAGGCTTTTAACTATGATACCCAAGGTGAACTTGGTGGTTGGAGAAATGAGGTAAATATTTTGTGATTTATACATCTATCTTACATAACCCTTTGTCAGAGCATATATATTCGCTTGATCTGCCTTGTTTGACTTCTGTTTTGCCAGGCGACACATCCGGTTCTCAGGAATCTAGTTATTGTGTTTTATGTTTCTTGTTCGTTTTCTGTGTATTTGTTTTAAACCATCACTATTCCGATAAATGTATGTTGCCATGGTAGTAGCTGCATGTATATACGATCCATTTCTTAAGATGCAGCTTCTCTAATTTCAGTTGTGAAGAATGCTGCACAGGTTGAAGTCAACAAAATTCTTGAGCGTAATATTGTCAAAATTCTTTAGCGTAATATTATTAAATAATTTCTTACACCTCAGTGTAAGTGTATGCTTTGGATGTTCAAAAAACCCGTCTCATTAAAACGGATCTTTTGAGTACCCACAAAATATTTTTTGGTTGAGAAATAAGAACATTATATTCATGGTATGCACTCTTAACTAAATAAAGGCTTCAAGTTTCAGAAATTCTTTTAAGATGTGCAAAATATTTGATTTTTTTAAATTACTGTTTTCATAAAATGATCAAATTCTTAATTCAAAACATTTCACCTGTGATGTACACATAATAAATCATGTTAGTCTATTTTATCCCTCTCAGGGAAAAATTTCTAATATCTATTTTTATCTGGCTAGACAAAAGACTAAATTCATAGTATCTACGTGCCTTGAATACTTATTGGGTGATGCACATACTAAACCGTCCTTGCAATAGCCTATGCATGTCGAGTATTTTATTGCTTTTTCGCTACAAGATAGATTCTATTTTTAATAGTATGACACTAAACTGGTCTGAAATGGCTTTTAAGCGTGAAAACGTTAATACTTTGCCACATGGCGTTGCTATGGGAGTAATTTCATAAAGTTACCAAACACTAGTGGTTTATCGACTTTAAAACGTGCTGCATTATCTTTTCCAGAAATGACGTCATAAAAATAATCACTATTATGATGTCATATAAACTCCAAGAATGGTCTGACTACGCCTAAAATCGAAATTTCCTATTGACGGCAATATGAAATCATACAATTGATGCAGTTTTAGGTAAACATCAGGATTTGTTCAACGAGGCTAAACGAACAAAGCCGAGATGAACATCACTTTCGAGGGCTGACTAATCCTGATTTTACCAGCAAAAAAAATAATGCCCCACTTGTTTTGTTATATGACACTGTCTTTTTTTCCTAATTTTATATCCAGTATTCTCGTATGCTCAAGTTATATGTTCATAGTGCACTGAAAACAAGATTGCTTTCCAAGTTTCTGAAACTCTTTTTAGATATGCAAAATATTTGAAATTTTTTAATTACTGTCTTCATAAAATGATCAAATTCTTAGCTCAAAACATTTCACTTTTGATGTACACAAACATGTAAGACATCATGTTAGTCTATTTTGTATCCCTCTCAGTGAAAAGTCTGATGTCAGTTTCCCACTATCTATGTTTAGCTGTGTAGGCAGCAGTAAACAAATTGATGTCTACCTGTTCTGAGCTAAATTTAGTTCAGTATATTTTCTAGGCCTCTCTCAGCAGTTGACGTCCGGCATAGGCTACATTTATTTTATAGATATAGATTTTATAGATAAAGATCTGTCATAACCGGTGAAAGCTAGTTTCCGTCTTTTATAGGAGTGTTATAACAATATATGACGTCACTTGACGCAATGCACGTGCCGTTCAAACTTAATTGAATGTTCTTTCAATACCTTTTTCTTCCTGGGTAAGATCAGAAGCACTGAAATTCCCTTAACCTTCTTAAGCATGTTAAGCTTTTGGTATTGTTTGACGGTTTTCAATAAAAACGGTCTCAGACATTTTCAGATAGCAAATTGATTAAACGGAACAATTTGTTTTATAAAAGCGGCCTTGAGTAGCTTATGTGGTATTGTTAAATGAAATTAAAAGCAGCCGCCACATGCTTTGTTAGTTTAAACCATTGTAAATCAATCGTCTCTGCGACAGTGATCATAATGTCTGATAGACTCTTATCCATTTAAGCGCATATTCTTTGATAGAAGCAGCTTTCGAGATACAATCTATTTGCCAACAAAAACAGGCTTTAGGCTAAAATGAAACGCTAATGAGCCAAAGCATTGTAAAAATCCGTCTGATTATGTTTGGCTGTTAGGTTTATTTTGGATTTGACTGAAAGTCTGTTGATGCTAGAGACGCAATACTAAGTACGCTGAAACTAAAATGGCAATGGCACGGTTTACCTTTTGGCATCTTCCATGCTGACTTAAAATGTTCATGCAAATATAGCTGTAACATACAGAACCACTTTCGTCAGAGATTTTATATGATAATTTGCGCTCAGTCAACAATTTTGCAGTCGTGTCAGACCGGCTGCTCCTGGTTAAACCAGTACTAAGCAGCAGAAAAAAGTGTCTTGCTCAAGGATACAATATGGTGACTCCGCCGTCGGTGAGGCTCGAACCAGCAACCTTCGATCCACAGTCAAACACTCTAACAACTGAGCCACTGTGCTCCATAGAGATTTTATTTTACAGTGCCAAATCGAACAGTCATAACTTTGAAACGTGATTTCGCATTGTATATAAAATTAAGCTTTTACATGTAGCACTCAAAAATCTGTGTTAAAAAGACAAGACTGGACTATATAAGAAGGATTAACGTAATAGAGTCATTATTTTTCTAGATTTTATACAGATGGCAATCAAGTTGTCAAATTAGCCATTGCCTGTCTCCGGATTTGCTCTATGAATTTTCACGCCTTTATTTATGCAGGTAAAGCGTGATTTTACAGGGAACCATACGCCGACATGTAAGCCTGTCTTTAAGCAAAATACTTACACATACGTCTTCAATAGTTGAACCTACTTTGAAATTAAAAGTCTTTGAGTAATTGGCAAATATTGTGAAACCAGATCACAACACCAGAGTCTGAATTGTTTATTGAGATAAAGTTATAATTTGAGAAAAGCATACAATGGAGCCTAACTTAAAGGTTACACAAGTGCACTTGTAGTGCGCTTTATTTGCACTATATTTGCCTTAAAATTATAGTAAATATGTGCACTTGTAGTGTACTTGTTTAGCATTATGTTTGCATTAAAATGATAGTAAATTTGTAAACTGGATTTGCACTATGTTTGAATTAAAATGATAGTAAATCTGTGCACTTGATTTGCACTATATTTGCATTAACATGATAGTATATTTATACACTTGTAGTGTTCTTGATTTGCACTATTTTTGAATTTAAATGAAAGTAAATGTGTACTTGATTTGCACTATATTTGCATTAAAATGATAGTAAATTTGTGCACTTGTAGTGCACTTGATTTGCACTATATTTGCATTAAAATGATAGATAGTATGTGCATTTGTACACTTGTCTCATTTAACCATTCATACCTCTAACACTTTTGAAAATAGAACACACCAAGACCAGGCAGCTCACAAGAGCTGCCTGATCAGGATCTACTCTGTTTGCTTTTGTAAATATGATTACCTATGATCCTACACTACTGGACCTGATAAGTTTGTTTTTGCTCTAATACAAACACGCATGTTTATTTGTATAATAATTCATAGTTTGTGGAGATAAGCATGAATATTTATGAAGGAAAGGGTTAAACACCCATGCTGACGTATCCAGAGAGGCTAGATGTCTACAGTTTGGCCTGAGCCTTCATTTACTTCCATACCACCACGCAACTAGCAATTTAGCAATGTACTCCCATGAAAAGCTGCCAGAAGCATAAAATAGACAGTCTATTATTGTCATCTAGGTGCATGACAAACTACATGAAAAACTGTTCATTTCTACATGCTCATTTCCTTGAATAAATGAAAGTGGTTGAGAATTTGTTTAACAAAAGCTTATGGTGAAAAAATCATTTATTGAAAAGACATAATGTTGTAGATATACATCGGAATTGCCTCATAGAGGCAATTCCAATGTGTACCTACATGTACAACATATGTTACTGAAAAAAGGAAGAAAACTATTTGGAAATTTACATTTTCCAAGTATCATGTCCATTGTCTTTACCTCTTTTAAACATCCCAAACTGCCAATCAGTATTAAAATTCCTGTCACTCTACTGCAAATTGTTCATATTTGCATGACAGCTATAGCCAAGTTTGATTTCATGAACTATGCTTTTGCTAAGCTGGTAGTAGCTGCAATGTGCTCAGACTCGCCTGAGCATTCGCTGTTTACTGATCCGATAAGTACTGAAATAATGTGCGCTGACCTATGCATATCTCTCTTTAAAGCATTTTTTCTTGAGAGTGTTAAGACATGTGAACCGCTTTCTTTGTCCCTTTGCTTATAAAACCCATTATATCTACACAGATAGCATCGTAACAAACGTCAGATATATTGTTGCATATTATGTACTCATTAATTTCCATACAAACATACTAGACCTGACATTCGGAATCGATTTAGATTACATCTCCATATTTATAGCGTAATTTGCGATTTATTTTCCCGTTGTTCGCGTTACAAAATGACAACATTGCAGTTTCATTTACATTTAGTTTGCTTTGAGCAATGTACATGTGAACGAGAAAAGAATTTGTATGGTCATCGAATTAGCAGGTCTATCTCAGAGCCTTTCATCCCCAATTGCATATTAGAACAAACCCTTGGTTTCACAAACTCATTGAGATCAAGTTGCCATGGTTGTCCACCTGTAATCAAAGACATAGGTATCATAAACTTATAAAATTCTACATTAAACAAGAAGTACTGTGCTGCCAGTCAAGAGTGACAGTTACGTCATGTGTTGTTTACAAAGTTATCAGGGATTTACAGTCGACAGATCACTTGTGTATTAATCCTATCCGCAGCATAGGATTAATACACAAGTGATCTATCGCTTCGCGCTTGCTAAAGTGGCGTGTAAAGCCTGACTCACGAAAGTTAGCCGTAATTTACCGCTATCTGGACTTAGTCGACTGAACAAAACAGGTGGCAAAACAGGGTTTGCCCTCACATACGTGTACATTGGTGCTCCTTCTTTGCGAAGTAAACTCTTCATTTGTAACGGTACAAGAGTTCCACTTTACATGTAAATGGTTTACTAAGCAATTGCAAACAAAATATTGCATCACTGTCGCTCTTGGTTGGCACGACAGTACGTGAGATAGCTCGTGGATTATCTCCACGCACAGGCGGACAATCCATGGTATGCGCATTACTTAATATACCGTCCTACCCTTGCACATCATTAGGAAAGTAACTTATTTCCTGATACAGTGTCACAAGAAGCTAATGGTGTTATGACATTAATGTAACCCGCTTGTTGACAACAAGGAGACAAAATACGACCAATTACTGACAAAGCAAGTCTGTAACTTGGCGTAAATTACTTCAATTTCGCCCTTTTGCTTGCATTATTCAATTGATTTAGCGGCAGATTTTTCTAGCTGAAGCTAAATACATGTAGCTGGGTTAACACTTAGCATGCTAAGATTGTTCTAAATTTTCTGTCGCTGTTGATAATTGTAATAATTAACATTGTCCAAAATTTGTTTCATGAATACCATCAGAGAGTCTAATAGTATGGAACTGGATCAGGCCCTCTGTTTCGTCGGGCGCGATCTGGTTTCAAATTTTTTATGAAGGCTATCAGGAGATGACACTAGGCTAGAGAGGGTTAAAGAAACATCATCTCTGAACAGGCAAACCAAACTAGAGCATGTCTGTTTACGAGTGCTGATATAACTCCGCCCAAGCATCAATTCAGCATTGCATGACACTGAATCATTGCAGGATCATCAGCAAACATCAATTTAATATATGTACATATCGAAACTGCATTAAAACGTGTTCATTTCTACATAAACATTAAGGTGAAACAATGCTTTAGGTTTAAAGAAAATTGAAGTCTGGTAAGCCTAATGCTTGGGGAGGGGTTCAATGAAAGAAACGGGAAGTTCAGTTATTCGTCTGAACTGGTACTAAAACTACGTATATGCTGAAATACAATAAATTATATGTGCTCTACCATAAATGAAACTAATTCACGTGCATACCTCCGTTAGCCCTTTGTATTCATACATATTGAAGCAATAAGTATGGGACTCTCTATTGTGTACTTTGAGGGGCCGAAGATAGAATTTACTAACTTCTGATACGTTTCTGGTCCCTGAATATTGTTTTAATCCCAGCAAACAGTGCAGACCCTGATGATATGCATCATTTCATATGGATCTTCACTGTCTGCCAAAGTACAAGTTTAGTGGATTTCAGTATACAAAGAGTTACAATTGAAACATGTATACTTAGTAAATAACTAAATAATGGGACGCATGTAACATATTTTGCTTCTATTTGGCACAGGGTTTCTCAATGACACAAACTGGAGAGAGTATTTAGTTGGGTCTTAAAGCCCTGTATCGGCTTTGCATGCACATGATGTCACGTGTTGGTCTACGATCTGTGATCTGTGACCGTGGCATTTCCTTGTCATACTCACTTTATTTGGTGGGGGAGTTTAGAGCTTAATTTCGCCTGAGTCAAGGATGTGATTGAAAAAAAAACGGCATAGCCTGGTCGTAATTAGTTTGTCTATGGTTCAAGGAATCTGGCGTTTCTAGTATTCGACATCAATAAAATTTACATTTGTGCCAATTCATGATAAAACAGATTAGCATGTGCAAACAGCGAAGACTCAGATCACCATTGACATCAATCCAGACCAGTTTTCCATTTTGGATTATGTAATTGTTCTATGTTTTGATGTATGCTTCTTTGTGTCCCTTCTAGGTTTGCAATTATCTTGATGTGGAAGAGAGAGGTATTTGCTTTGCTTTTTTGTCTTTCTGGTGTGTGGCTCTTTCTCACGGTGTCACGAACTAGTCTGTAGTTTGTGATTGTGTTTTTTCCATATCTTACTCACTATTTTACTTAAAGTATTTGAATGCTTCAAGTTAACAAAGGAACAAGTAAGTGAGTATGATCAGGAAACCGTGAGGAAGAGTCACACAGCAAAGACTTTTAACAGATCAGGCAGATGCTGGGGTAATCTGCGCAAACTTCTTATTTGGCAAATATGCCATTGTGTTGACTTTGTCATGCTCTGGCTAGTTCATGTTGCTGCTATCCTCTTCAGTTTAATGTCCACAAAGCCAGGTGTTCGTCGTTTGGATTCTGGAATTGAATTTCTGTAAGCAAACTGGGAATACCTTGATTGTTATACTAATTCTGCCAAAACAAACAACGCTAGCTTTATATAAGTTAATCCTAAAGTACATAACGCCAGGTATTCGCTTCTGTAAGAAACCTGGTAATAACTTGTTTGTTATACAAATTCGGCCAGTAAAACCGATGCTAGCTTTATATGGGTTAATTCTTAAGTCCACAAAGCCAGGGCTGAGGTGTTCGCTTCTCGAGTTGAATCTATGTAAGAAAACTGGAATAACTTGATTATTATACGAATTCTGCCAATAAAACCGAAGCTAGCTTTATATGGGTTAATTCTTAAGTCGTTGCTTCTGGAGTTCAAGTTTAACTCAGTAGTTTGGGTCCAATGGGAGAGAATCTAATAACTGACCCTTTTGCCATAGATGCAGACATACAGTATATTGGAGTGTGCACATGCTGTGCATTTGTTCTGTTAATTCATTGTTTGTTATTACTCCAATGTTTTCTCAGAGTGTTGTATTCGATACTGGTTTTGTAATGTAGTTACTTCTATCATTTCAAGTTTTGCAATCATCCCGCTGTGGAAGAAGGAAGTTGATTGCTTTACTCAAATTATATTGAATTTCTTGCCTATGTTTGTCTGTGTTATAATTTCCCTTCCTCGTTGAGTCATAAATTGATCTGACAAGCATAGAAGATTCATACAGGAAATGGAACCATGTAAGTGGAAATTATCAAATATATCATTGACCCAAGTATAAGCTTTAAAAACGCGCTTGCCATCTTTCAGCACTAAAGTGGGTTTTTGTCACAGTAGCCACTTGAAAGCGGAATGTATTTCAGTACATGTATCTGTTTCAAACGAAAGAGGTGATCCATTAAATGACACACCAATCCCATCACCATCTCCGCAAGCGGAGATGGCGATGAGCTAGGTGGGTCATTTTAGTATTACGTCACTATGAGACAATACATACAGGTAAATTTCACAGAAAGGGCTATCTCATGCTACACCACTTAGCCGGTGCTACCATACATGCTGCAAACTTAGTCAATTATAACGGCATTCCGCAAGATGATGGCAATTACGCTATTAAAATCTTAGCTAGAACTTTCCGAAATGTTAGGACGAACCCTGATGACACCATGTATGGTAGTTAATTGTCTTTGAAAGTGTTAATTGATCTCAGACTGTTCACGCCCCAGAAGAGATCAATTGCTTCACCTCACTATCTGTTTTCAACCATTATTTAAAAAGCTGTTATCGCATGATAAGAAAACAAATTAATCTTCGAGGCTGTAAATTGTTTTCTGAGAAAAGATACATCACTTTAAAAATCGGAGACTTTCAGTTTAATTGAAAAGAACTTGAATGCAAATAGTTTTCCAATCGATCGGGTGCTCTTTGTTCGACGTTGTAGTGAAGAGATTCTCGAGGCTTGACAATATCGCAAATACGCCGTAGTATGACATTACCAACACGACCAGGCGCGTAGTCAGGCGGAGGCCATGAAGCCTTAAATGTCATGAACGCCCCGGATTTTGATATCAGATTCTGTGAACAACAATGGCACCGACCAGTCTGTTCAGAGCCTTTGTTATTCGCTATCTGAATAGTAAATAAAATTAACCTGTCTTAAGCGGCCACTCAAAAAGAAAAACCAAAATTGTTTTAAAACCGATTATCGTTTAATGCAGCTCACAAGTATTGCAGAATGCTCCGCTCCAACGGAAGCCTTCTGTCATACTTTCGACCTTCCTTAAGCTAACATTTGGCTATTTTGACAGGTATTACTGTAATCACTGTAGTCATACCACTACGGCAATTTTGGTCTCGTCACTTATTCCGGTGTTAGGGTAACTTTCTCATCATGTTCAATTTCTTCATTTAATCACAGATAAACTGCCGAAAATGCTTCGGTTCTGATTCATTTTTGTTCATCAAATTCACATTGAATCTTTAAGCTTTAACAGTATATGAAAACTTTAACGTTTGATGACTAGGCATGAAATAACTAATTACGGTTTCGTCATTGTGGATTATTAATCAATGACTAAACCGTAATTGACATTTTTCTATGATAACTGTTCAAAAACACTTTTAAAATCTGATTTTATCTCCGTTTTGCCAAAACAACACATAGGTTGTTAATTAGACGATGCAATCTCGAAGGAATTATACTCGAAAGATCTCATTTTTGGCTGTCTTTATTTGAAGGTAATTTTACTATAACACCGGAGTGGGTGACGAGACCCAAATTGCCGTAGTGGTATGACTACAGTGGTAATTCTCCAAATGTTTTGGTAGGCTTCAACATGACGTTATCCAATCAGACGTCGCGTTACAAAAGCAAGTGCATCAGAATGAAATTCTATGGAAGCAAGAATAAAAAGAAATTTAATGAGTGTGAGGGTGGGATAGAAAAATTTGCCCCGTGGATTACAGTTTGGCATCACAGGGTTTGCCGAGTGATGACATATGTTGATCCTGTGGGACGGTGTTTTCTATTCCACCCTCAAACAATAAATTAATTATTTTTCTTGCTCAACTTTAAATACGACATTTAAGGCTCTCAGAAGTTCCTGAATACGATGATATACGACATGACATTATGACGTCACTTTCACATAACAATGACGTCACTTGACGAATATGTGCGTGAGTTCCAATACAACCAATATACAACACTCATGTGACAGCCTGGGGTAAGATAACATGGGTAAGATAAGATGTTATATCCCAAGGTAAAACATAAGATATCCTAATCCTGTGTGCAAGAATAATCAATGAACAAAATAATAACCGCGTTAGATTAGCATTAGTCGAAGGCGCCAGAGAGCCATAATATGTTTAACTGACAAAATATATGCCTTGGGTTCAATAGACCTGCTTTCTAATGTTGTTGAACAGTCTGATGTCCGCATTGTCTGGTCTTATATACGGAAGTCCAGTTTAATGGCGCAAAAGCGTATATCAGATGATATGTGTCAGGTGCAATGTCTTATACCGCCTACTTATAACTTCAGATGGTACAAAATAATCCAATATTATTACAAGTGTCATATTTCTTTATCTTTCTAAGCTGATTACAAGAAACATTATTTTATAAACAATAACCATGACAACACACTTTTACATCCAAGTTACACAACATCCAACGATGGCACAGCTGTCTTGTATAAGAATAATAACTTCAAAATGAGGCGTGTACGTGATTTCCAACAATGTGGTATTTTGACAACTGTAGATTCAGACGAGCCTATGCAGCCTCCTTTTAAGCTTAGAAACCTCAAATGAGGTTACGTCAGTAGTTTAACAGTCATAGAATATGTGTATGTAAGCGACCAGCAAATGCTCTGATCAGTCTGCGCGTATGTACATTTGTACAGGCTGGTCTGAGCCTTTGCTGGTTGCACATTCCAAATTGATGGAAATCTTTTGCCAAGGCTCAAATCCTTGTAATCAAATTAGGCTTTCAGATAAGAGCTGTTCCTTTTGATATGGATATTTTTACCACATTAGGTGACCTCCATTGGACGTTACTATTTTATTACGCACGTGCGTAACTGCGTAAACGATGCTACGCCAATGAGCACCCATTAAGTATGACATGCTACAGAAACATGCAAAGTGCACATAGTTTGTACATTTGCTGTGGTATAATTGCGACCTCGTATAACCGATCATTGTTTCTGTCTAAGACAACTATGTTCTTTTTGATACTCGCGAATTAAGCATTACATTTATTGTACAAGATACTTGGACAGAGTCAAAACTCATCCTATTATTCAATGATAGCCATCGAATAGTGAATCCGGACCCAGAAAACTAAGCAGAAAAAATAACACCCCTCACCTAAGTGTTTTCCTCTTCTATAAATGACTTAACCTTTTGCGCCAAGAGGCATAATGCATTGCAACTATGGCTTAGACATAATGGAACAAAACCAAAATGACAAAGCGAAATGTCCAATCTGGCCGCTATCCTCAAAGGACACGTGATAAAGATGCCTGAACGGACATACTTTGTTTGACTAAGATGAATCCTGTTGTTACAAGAATTACCGTACATTGTATGCATGCGACTTTTTACGGCGATATATTCCCTTCTGTAAATAACCCAAAACTGGACTGGACTTATCCATAATTGTTAGTTTGTTTTGGAAACTAAATGACTGCTTATCTGCATAATGTATATAATATTGATTGACATAGTTAGGTTAATGTTCTAAAAGCATGACGTCGTCTTATCGGCGAGTAATAAAGGTAAGTCCACCGCTCAAACACTCAAAATATCCATTAAAGTTTGATTGATTTAAGCATCAGTATAAGGTTGCAGCCTCCATTCCATTGAGGAGCCACTATAGAAGTGCATCGGATGATACCATCAAACTGTACAGTCACAGTGGCGACACCAGTTTAACATTCAATACTGAATTTCATAAGAGTCAATGTGCTTCTTTTCACATGCGAGGAAAGTCACTGCACGGTTATATGGCGGGACTAGAAGTCTGATTCCTCACCTGAGCTTTCATCTGCATGTACTTCAATTCTTGAGAGAGTGCCGGACGGTTTGGAAAAGACTGTGGATATGAGCAGACTCGTCTTAGATTTCGCTGAACGCCTAATAGTTCGTAATTAGCATCACTATCTTTCAAGCAGGCTCCAAACAAATTTTAAAACAGTGGAAATTGTGTAGAAATGGTGCCTATAAGACGACTACTATAAACGTGTTTAATATCTTTAGCATGGTAGCATGAAGTGAAGTCATTAATGGTTGGGATGGTGCAAATGATGTGCTGCTTTATACGGTTCGTGAACTTATCAATACAATAAAATGTTAAAACGATAATTCAAAATTTTAAAAACATTTGCTGTTGCATTCAATATTTTATGTAAAACCGACACTTGTCAAAAAACGAAATCCAGATAGATGTTGCTTCTAAACTATCTAAAGTACCAATACATCTTTTGACTTCTGATTAGGAGGTATTGATATATAGTATGCTATTTTCAGTGCTTCGTACAATACATGTGCATATGACATTATTTTTCTTGCACACATGATCATAGTTTCCTCAATTTTTACCCATATGAGAACATTCTATCTCACATACCCCGTACCAACCCGTGGGAAAGAAAAAAAGAAAGCAACAGCGGCACGTCGAAAGCCAAGTTTTGTTTGTTTGATTTGATTCTTTACGTCCCATCAACAATCTTTCAGTGAAACAAGGACGGGTCTTCCTGGATTGAACCAGTACTAAGCTGGGATAAATGTGTCTTGCTCACGGACCACAACGCAGTGACGTCGTTGAGGCTCGAACCCGCGGCCCTTCGGTCTCGAGTCAAGCACTCTACCACTGAGCCACTGCGCTCCCTCGATGGCCAAATGCCGTCTATGTCATGGAAAAGTGACGTAATTATGTCATGTCACAGTTCAGCGTATTCAGGAACTTATGAAAATCGTATTTTTTTAATAATAAAAGTGCAGATGATGGTGGGAAAGAAAAAGATCCATTAAGCGGGTGAAAGTGGCATAGGTCCAGATAAGGATCGTTTGTGCACCTAAAATGCACTTATTTCCTTACTAATCAATTAAAACATGTGTTAAGGGTGCGCAAAAGAATCGTCTCATTGAGACGGTTAATTTGAGTACCTTCAACATATGTTTTGGTTAAGAAATAAGAAAAATAATTTACAAATATGCTCTCTTATCTGGAGGTCTGGAGAGTGGGATAGAAAAAATACGTCCCTCGCGAACGAACACCGATTGTCATCACTCGGCAAGCCTCGTGATGCCAATCGGTGACCATCGGGAAGAACTTTAATATCCCATCGGCACACTCTAGATGGATTCTTACAGTGTTTCTCTGTGTTCTTGTGTATCCGTCTCATAGTACCATAAGTTGATGTTGTGTTCTGTGATCGTTGCATTTTGGACAGCAACGACACTGCGCATATAATGCTAACACTATCAAACCTATCCCATATAACTTTGGTCTCTAAACAAAATCATTGATATTTCGTCTCTAAGTTAAGTGTTATGTAGCCAATTAGTGCGGTGTTGGGTCATTTATCATTCCTATATTTTCCTAACTGTCTGAAAAATTGTTGATCTAAAGTCTAACTCGTGTAATGCTTATTTACAAGTTATTCCGAAGATCCATTATATTGACACGGAGCTGCTTTATGTTCTAAACGACGTTATAGTACTGGTGAAACTACATGAGTCAGTGCATGAGATTTCCAACAATGTAGTTTGTGCGACCAACAAAGCCTCAGATCAGACTGCGCACGCGCGCAGTCTGACCAGAGCCTTTGCTAGTCGCTTGAGTATTCTATGATTGTTAAGCTGCTGACTGAACACCATTTGAAGTTTCGAAGCTTAAAAGGAGGCTGCAGAGCCTCGTCCTAGTCTAAACTTGTCAAAATGTCAAATCGTTGGAAATATCATGCCGCGGCTTACATTACAGTGGGGCCAGAATCTGTGTTTACATGTTATACACCTGAAGTACAATAAAACCTCGAAAAACCCAACTCCTATTTTTTCGAAATACTCGCCCTCCAACACATGGATGCAGAGAATGTGGTCTATTTATGAACTATTTTTAGGGGATTTATCTTTCAAAAGCTCTAACTTGCATGCATTTTTTCCTGTCTAACTAAAAATAGCCTTTTATCAAGGAGACGGATACCTTTGGGCACATTGTTGTATGAACAATATATACACCTCACATAGATCACTTTACGCCCAAACATACAGCTTTTGAGCAATTGGCAGCATGCTTATCAGTCTATTTAGAGTTACTTCCTGGTTTAATACCGTTTGCAATATTGTGACACGCTGGTTGATCTGTAGAAAAAAAAGAACAGTTGCATGATCATGAACTGCAATTATCGGACTAAACTATCTAGAAGCCCAAATGTACAAATTTCTGGTAGAAAAAATGTATATATACAATATTTGCTTATGAACTTTTCATGGTAAAAATGAAAAGATGTTAAATACCAGAATGCATATTTTTGATCAAAATACTTCTTTATATTGTAGTCAGATAATTGTAGTTCATGTTCATACGAATGGTTTTATCTAAAGTTCACACAACGTGTCACAATATTCACAATATTGCAAGGAAGTTACTCTAAAAGGACTGATAAACATGCTGCCGATTGCTCAAAAGCTGTATGGTGGGGGTAAATAATACGTTTGACATTCATTAAGCTACCATTTGTCATTAAGATCTTTGTTTTGTCTAATTTTGAGTAGCCGTTTTACGTATGTTTTACTGTGACTTGATGGTATATTGCGTGTATGATTCATTGTGTTAATCAATGCCTTTTTTCGCATTTAAATTCACACAATTTACAATTTTAAACGATGATCTCACACATCCTCAGCAACCGGATGCTGGAGATGCAATATATCTTACCACACTTCAGTTGGCACATGTAGCTACATTGTAACTAGACTGGCATCAGACCAGTAATTAGAGCAATAGTAAAATATATGCACATCAATATACAAACATACACTGCCTCTGTAAACATTTTCACTGACTGTTTTATTTACTCCTGTAGTTTGAGGAATGGGGCAGTCATAAGGTATCATTAATATATCTCTGTAGTAGTTATAGAACTTTCAGTTTAAATAGAAGTCTTAGCCGTTAACATGTTTAAACCATTCAGTGACATTATACTGACCGTTACAAGGCTGTGTTTCTTATGTGGATCCTTTGTGTTATTTATGTTTCACAATTGTTTTTATTATACTGTCGTTTTCTGTCCCTTCTAGCCTTTGGATCACCTGCTGGTATAGAGTTGACCTCTTGGCTCTCATGTTTGTGATGTGTCCATGTGTTTTCGTTACCTTCCCGTATGGCGTCTAGGGTCAGGTATGATACATGTCTGTATCGATCCCTGATGTTTGCCTTCTTCTTAATTTTAAAACACAGGGCCTGGGGACAAGCTAGTAGCTAACTGGCTAACTTGCTGTTTGATACTTTTTAGGGTTTAAAACAAAGCTGTGTGCAGCAATCCTCACAACTGTCAAAGCTGACTGATTAAACAGTTCGCCCCCATTCAACCCCATGGCCAATATTGAACAAAATCATGATACTTCATTTAGAAATAATTGTGGTTCAACTGACATCAAATAGGCCATTATGTCTTGTTGTTTCCTTATTCGATATCATCTGTCAAACCGACATTTCTGTAAGCTGCTTCTGTAGATGTTAATATGTGCATGCTTTGATTTCCAGCTCGATCTGACCTAGCCCCGAGGTATTTTTTACTTCTTTTCATGCTTAACTCAACTGAGCCTAAAACTTCAACTGCCCATAAGAACAAAAACGTTTGGCCAAAATAACACTTTTTCTTACCTTAAAACTCTCAGATACTGTATGTATCCTACTTATAAATGTTAAAATGCCAACAACTTTTGGCATTTTAACATTTAAAAGTAGATACATTTGAGCATGAAAAATATTGTATAACCTCAAGGCCTGGTCTCACCTGATTATATAAAAGGACATACATGTAATAGTTCTAGGCCTCCAGTTATGGGATCGTAATCGGAATTATTTCTGTCTTATTTATCAACCCAAACATACTTCTTTTGAACACCAAAATACTGTTAAGTCCTCATCTTTGTTGTATCTCCTTTTTATATTTTGATTGTTATGTACTGGGAGATGATGCATCGATAATTTAAGATAGGGATCATACATGTGAACAAAATATCAATGGGTATCGATCCACCTCAGAAATAAGGGTGTAGTTGGTACAGTAAACATGTTTAAGCCCACTAGTAACTTTCTTACTGACCGCTCCAAGGTGATGCTTATTTTGTGGATCATTTAAGTGATTTGTGTTTCGTGTTTGTCTTTGCCTTACCGTCGTGTTTGTTCCTTGTAGCCTTGTGGTCGCCTGCTTGGAAAGGGTTGACCTCTTGGCTCTCTTGGCTGTGGTGGTTCCATGTGTTGTTGCCACTTTCCCATATGATGTCCTGGGTCAGATGTGGTACTTCATCGCTACAATTCCTGATCTGTGCCTTCTTCCTTACTTAATACTGGTTGATAAGGAAAAATATCAATTTTACGTTTAAAAATTGCTTATCTTGACCTACAAGCTTCTTTGCTATGTTTGTCAGATTTTAAAATTAGTACTGTCTATGCATAGGGCCAGTTAAGCCAAAAATATCAGCGTAAAATCGCGAGTATTTCCTTATCCATCGGTTTAAACGTGTGTTTTGGTGCTAAATAGAACCGTCACGTGTAGACGGGTTTTTTTACTACCCACAGCATATGTTCAGCTACATGTTGCGATGTTTCGAATTATGCATCATATTCTAATCAAAAATGTCTTGCCTTGGAGAAAATACAGGTATATCTGTGATAAAACAGTAAGCCAGTCTGACCAGTAAATACCACTACCACATAGTACAGACTAACCCATGACACCATGTAGAAGAATCACGGTCTGTTTTCTAGACTAACCCATGACACCATGTAGAAGAATCACGGTCTGTTTTCTAGACTAACCCATGACACCATGTAGAAGAATCACGGTCTGTTTTCTAGACTAACCCATGACACCATGTAGAAGAATCACGGTCTGTTTTCTAGACGAACCCATGACACCATGTAGAAGAATCACGGTCTAATTTCATATCGCAGTGTATTTCCGTAGCTCGCATTGAGGCGTCTTAACTTATATGCAATGCATACTGTGTAACAAATGGAGGCATCTGGGTCATTGTTTTGGCATATCATATGACTTATTCCGGGTCAGGTGTGGTACATACATGTACATGTAACTGTATCGATTCATGATATTTGCATTCTTCCTTACTTTAATCAAAAAAGCTGAAGTTTTTCAAAAGGGTCGGCTCATATATAGTGTAATTAACTCGTACGTTTATTTTTAGATCACAATATTTGGTCAGACATTTTTGCCCATATATCTGCGATAATAATACTAGTCTGTCTTCCTGTTTCGCCATTAATCTCTGTAATAAGGAAATAATAAATTTATTTGCCATTCCTCAAGCACGACAGCAACAAATTGGAATATATAACAGTTTATGCTCCAATATAACTTAATCTAAGCACAAAATCAACAAGCTTGCAGACAGAAGATATAATGATTTTTATACACAAATTATCTTTATCAATATAAGCCATTTAACATAGATTGATTTGTTTTCAAGATTGCTTTTTTGCTTGCTCTTATGTGGCTGTCTGTAAGCATTGTCGGTTCATGCGCGGATCCAGAGGGGGACAGGGAGCCTGGACCTCCGCCTGAAATATCGCCAAAAATATAGTGCTTCTTAGGAATTCCGGTCCAAATCCCCTATCAAATCACAAAGCTACCAAGCCAGCATATAATGTTGGGACATCATTGGCCCACCAGTGAATCGCCATTTATAGTGGTAGCTATCTATAGCGTTTATAGTGGTATTTGAATCCTCCCTCCCTTCATTATTTAAAAACCGGAAAAAACACGTTTTCAAAGTTGGGTCCCCTCTAACAAAATATTCTGGATCCGAGCATGCGGTTGGTCTGTGTTCTGCGATTATGGTGTTCTATGTTAGCATTGCCGATTGCAACATAATAACTTGAGTGTTATTAATCAGCAAGGATCAAATCAAACTATTTTTACCGTATTACTAAATCCGTTTATATGACCCGGGTATCTCACAAATGATATGACCAGTAGTGAAAATTAACCAAGGGCCAAGACCTAAATATTTAGTACGTAAACAATCAGTTGCATTCTTGTCTATATATTGCTCATATATGACTACATGTATGTCCAACGGTCATTTACTTTCGGCTATATTAAAGCCTTATTTCAAAAAATAAGGCTCGCTTGGTATATTTGGAAATAACAATCTAATAAGACCAACGTATTATGCTTCATTTCAGAACTCTCGTATTCGGCTACATTAATTTCCGTTTGTATTTCACAAATTGACTGTGCATTAATCTCCAAGAAGAGCCTCGCTTTATATATATCAGAGCACATTTGCAATTAACAGTTCATATAGATCCAAATTAGTGGTTTAAGACAGCTTGTCTCCTGTCGTTTTCTATATACCCATGGCTTACAACCATAAAATCAAATTTGGTGGTATAGCTGTCATGTAAATATAAACAATAAACAGGTATTTTAGTACTGATTGGCAGTTTGAGATGTTTGAAGAGGCAAAGCCAATGGACATGATACTTATTTAGTGTATATTTCAAAATATGTTTCCTTAATTTGAGTAACATGTGTTGTAGGTACACATTGGAATTGCTTCTATGACCTACAACATATGTCTTTTCAATAAATGCTTTTTTCACCAAAAGTTTTTAAACAAATTCTCAACCAATTTCTTTTATTCAAAGAAATGAGCATGCAGAAATAGACAACTTTTCATGTAGTTGGTCATGCACCTGGATGACAATAATGGACTGTCTATTTTATGCTTATGGCAGCTTATTTTGAGATGTTTCATGGGAATATATTGCTAAATTGCCAGTTGCGTGGTTGTAACTCCTATCTGTATTTCATAGTCAGTACGTACAATGGACCGTTTATGTTCTATATTTGAGGGTGCATTCGAGCCTACCCATTTGAAAACGATGCATACAGGCGTTAAGTAATCGTTATATACAGCTATACAGGGTGAGAATATATGAACTCTTGGCAGTATCCGCAATCATTGAGTACGAACATCAAATGCTTGGATATGACTGCGTAAATAAGTAAAAAATTGTCAAAGATAGTCCAGTCATTTTGAACCAGCTTAATATAGATGGACAGTCTACCATCTTCGTTCAAAGAGGATCTTACACGAGTGATAATTCCATAAAATTTATTTAACTTTGCCGAGACTTCAACGAGTTTAATTAATTTAATATGAAATGATCGCAAGTGTAAGATTCTGTTTTATCATATGACCTTTAAATTGTGATTTCTCGTGGTTACTTGGGTCAGGTATGGTACTAGATTGTATCGATTACTGATCTTTGCACCCTTACGTACTTTGTCGCCTTCTAAGTACGTATGGTGATTGCGCAACTGGCGGTAATATTGTCGCGCCTTCAGAGGCATCAATGAAACTTACAACAAACGCCAGAACGTCTAGACTATAGAAGTGCAATACAAATGCACTGTTTTCGCGGCCTATATAATGACGAAAGTGACCCTCACTCATATAACAAATGATAACAATGTCTAGAACGATCAAGACATATGCAAGGTCCTTTGTGTATTCCTGACCAGTAAGACATGAATAAATCTAACTTAGTGGGAACATGGCAGGTCGTATCTTCCCTAGAAACTTCCATTAATCAAATTGGTTTCAATAAACCCAAACGAGTCACATCGTATGAAAACCATCATAACTGAATAAGCGATAACTGGTACTACACTGAAACGATTGTTATAAGTGGCCACCTTACATTTTTTGCGCCTGTTCAGAAAATAAAAAATCGTTCTTACAAAATTTTATTGCTATGAAAAGGTCCAAGGCTTTGTCGCGACTCTGCAAATTATCTAATTTTAAAATGACAGGTAGATCTTGCACAGACATTATCCGAGAAAAGGTACCCTTATTTCAAAATATATGTGACGCGCTGACCTATCTACTAGACAACATTTCTGAACGATTGGCAATACGTGGTATTACTTGACTTTTCGCTTACTGTATAGGCGGCAACTTTAATATTCATATCTGGGTGTGGTTCGGCTATTTCATCTGCTAAGGAAGGGAAATCAGGTTTTATTTATAATTTTGTAAAGAGTTAATAAGCTTTTTGAGCCGCGCAAACGTGCGTGCATTTCATGAAAATCCTTACAGTATACACACTTAACTCACATTTATTAACCCTTAAAGCGCATAATCACAAATGTGTGTTTTTTGTCGTCCACAAAACTATTTGAAGCCTCATAGATAAACAGTGTGAACCCAGATCAGACTGCTCCTGTAGGGGCAGTCTGATCTGGGTCCACAATGTTTGCCTCCCTGCTTATGTTAAATAGACATTTTCAGATGCAGTTATTTTGCTGGCGTTTTAAGGACTAAATAATGACTGATATTGTGGCACAAGATGATACAGCTACTTTTGAATAAAACCACGCCTCCTTTTCATTTTTACCTATGCCTAAGGTTGACTAATCCTAATTACGCATTCATGAGGTGCCGCCTTTACAGTAAGCGAAAAGTCAAGCAATATAGACAGGTTGTATGGATTCCTATGGGCAATAATTGTGCTCCATTGGTTGCGGATTTATTCTTGTTTTGTTATGAGAGGGACTTTATTGTTGATAAGCAGACTGACATCATTGGCTCTTTTAACACTACATCCAGATATTTGGATGATATTTTAAACGTAGATAATATAATATTCTGACAATATGGTCATTCAAATATATCCTTCAATGTTTCAACTTAATAAATCTGATACCTAAGCCTCGTTTATGGATTTGCAATTGTCCGTTACTAGTGGTATTGTTTCTACCAAAATTTACGATAAACGTGACGGTTTTGTGTGATTTTGAAAGTGTCATTTTTCCCATTTTTAGATTGTGATGTTCCTCGCTCTACATCCTATGGGGTTCATATTTCTCAACTGCCGATTTGCTAGAGCATCTATACATGTTGCAGAATACAGAAACTTCTTAGATAAGGTTATTGTTACATGTATTATAAACTTTGTAAAACTTTATTTTCTAAACTTTATTGCCGAAACTATGATTTGATATCTCAATTCCATGTTGGACTTAAATCTCTTTTGCACCAAGGCCATAAGAGGGACTTAGTGTATAGAATAAAGAAAATTGTTGGCACTTTTATTTTTTTCAGTTCAGTAAACTGATTTCTCAATATAAAAAGATTGATTGGTTATAACATTAATGTATTATGATGGATTGCATGTTTGGTGGTCAACCCAGTCACGGTTGAGAACTTTACTTTCCTCTAATGGCATGTCAGCGGGTCGGACCTCAGATTCTATGACGGTTTCGACTTAATAGATAAAGATGAGAGGGTTGGGGCCTGATTGGGTGTCATTGGTCAGGGCCATGGGGTTTAACTGTTGGATTTCTTTTACTCTGGTATTCAGTTGGTTGTACTGTTGAGTCCTTATATTTGTTTTGCCCCGTTTTTATATCTCGATTTGTATGTACTTGGAGATGATACACCAATAAGGATATTTCATGCGACCAGGCATGTGTCTTGATCCACATCAGAGCTAAGGGTGAGGTCGGTACCATTAAAAAGTAAGTGAGTATGATAAGGAAATACCACAATCACACACCGCAGACTAACCCAAGGCACAGCTAGGAAGAGCCGTAGAACATTTACAGTAACAATACATCTACAAGACAATAAAAAACAAAGCAACCCCCCGTTCCCTCCCCCCTCCCCCTACCCAAGACGATTGCAAAAACCAGAAAGGACACAAAGTAACACATATCAAGCAGATACAAACACAGAACCCCCACAAACAACGGGTAGCACATTAAAAAATAGATCAACAACAACCGAACCACCACCTTAGAGCGAACAGAGGCCTAAACATGCCCTTTACATATGTTGTAAATGTTTACCCGCGACATGTCGTTGTCCAAAGTGCCTCGTTGGTCTAGGGGGGGGAAACATCTAAATGTAAACTGAAAGAAACCAGTTTCATCTTTCCAATGACAAACGTCACAATTTTAGGCGTATTTCGTACACATGCGCAGAAGGAATACGGTAAGGTTTGGTAAATGAAGGGCACTCCTATCCTAAACATTTTAGCACTTTTTACTTTTTTAAAGCTAGCAATGCACATAGTATAAAGACATGAAATGAGGGGTGGGAGTAGAAAGTGCACGTTTTCACGGTATTGTAGATGTTGAATCGCTTTGGAACGTATTTTGTTGCTTACAATGCATATTTTACTGCCGAACTACATGTACCCAATTTTAAAAACATTAGGGCAATGTGAAAATTTGGTGTTTGTAATCATGTAAACTAGGGAAATATATACGCCTTATCGCTAGAACTCCATTCCATATGTCGTGCTGTACTTAAATGTTGCTATTAAGTTGGAATAACTAGTGTTCACACTAAGAAACCATCGAAACAGAAAGAAAGGCATTCCATTTTTTCAGTTCATATATGCTTGCAGGTGCGTTTGTGTAAGAAGGGTAGCTAGCTACATTTGTACGCCCCTGTTATGTGTGAAACACTCCCTTGGAAGAAAGTAAGAATGATATACAAAAATAGCTCAGCGGCCAGACAGTATATCGAGTCCTTGAGGGGCGATTATCTCACCACCTCCTATGGTGCGAGATAATTCTCTCATTTGTATCCATCTCACGTTCATTGTATCCATCAATAATGTCAAACGAGTTTTCTCCTGAAAAAATAACACACTTAAAAAGCAGCAGGTTTACAATTATCTGACCTACCACTGAATGTCTTCGGTGAAAATCAGCCAACAACCCTGAATTTGAAGTATTGTACTCGCGTTTGACATGTAATGCGGATTGAAGTTTTAATTCTGAGAATATGGGACATTGAATGTGCTTTTTTTTTAAATGTGATTAATATCATCTATGGATTCCCCCAATACAGTCAAACATGAAATCATACAGTATATTAAGGTATTTTTATAACATATGTAGCCATGTTTTGGTAGCGTTTAACTTTTTGTCCAGAACACGATCTTTTTTATGAAAAGGTTGGAAATCAGTAGCACATAAGCTTTCTTTAATTGTAAGTCTTTTCCTAAAGGCGCCACGGACAATTGGCAGTATTTAAACTTTCTAACTTTAGATGTTTTAGAAACTAAAGAACGTTTGCGATTCCATGTGAATGGCTTGTATGCAGCCGCTTTACATGCGATGCCAACTGACATACCATATCTCATCGTGGAGAAGTAGGCACACTAAGATATGAAAGAAACAAAACGCGCAAACAACCAAACTTTTAGAAATGAACTTGTCCACATGATAAAAGTGGAAGAGTCCATTCAATTTAAATGTGTTTTGTGTTTATGTGTTGATACATTTACAGCCCAGTCAAAACTATTTCAGTCATGTCAGAGCGCTTTCCTGTCTTTCTGGTTTAAACCAATACTAAGCAGAGGATAAACCCAGCAGGCACAAAATGCTAACTCAACATTGATATGATGTTGATTCAACGTCATCTCAACATTGATCCAATGTTTACTCAACGTCATGACGTTGAATCAACATTGAATCAATGTTAAATCAACGTTGTGTGCCTGCTGGGTTAAGTGTCTTGCTCAAGGACACAACACTGTGTCTCCGATGAGTCTTTCTATCCCCAGTAAGCCACTGTTTTCCTCTTAATGAGCTTTAACAACATGGTAATCCGTGTTTTCTTTTTTCTATTTCATATGCTGTTGGTGTTTCCGGAAATAGGTAAGTCAAATAGATTTTTGTTGTATTTTCCATAGAAGTCATGGGCTGATCCAAATGGGGGCAAGGGGTCCGGACCCTCCTGGAAAATCGCAAAAATATAGGGTTATTAGCAATACTGGTCTGAATCCCCTTGAAAATCACAAAACTACCAAGCCAGCATTCCATGACGGGCCATTATCGGCCCGCCAGTGGAACGCCATTTAAATGGCGTTTCGCTGGCGGGCCGATAATGGCCCACTGATGATTGTATTTTGATCCTCCCTCTCCTCAAAAAAAACAAAAAAAAAAAACAACGTCAAAACTGGACCCCCTTTGACAAAACTTTCTCGATCCGCGCATGGTACTTAGTACATGTATTGGAGGAACATATGACTTCTAGGTATGACTTTAGCACACTGCACGAGAAATCGGCATTTATCACATACGCTTAATTACTTATGATAACCACCCATCCTGACGTAACAAGCGATTCTACAGTTCTACATTTTCGTCTGAGCCTTAATCTGCAACCACGCTCTGTGTATGCCAGCAGCTCACTGATGCGATAAGTATCAAAATTTGTACCACTAGCATATTATTTTATACAGTAAAACCTCTCTTACGCAGCCACTCAAAAAGAAGACCAAAAATTGGTTTTCAAGACCGGTTATCGCTTAATACAGGTTAAAGTGAGCATTCTGCAATACTTTCGACCTTCATTAAGCTACCATTTGTCATTAAGATATTTGTTTTGTCTATTTTTGAGTGGCCGTTTAAGACAGATTTTACTGTAATCTCACTCTATCATTACTCTTGGTATATCAATGACCTATCATAGTTGATCTCTATATTGGGCGAATG
The DNA here is from genome assembly GCA_964019695.1 of Loripinus fragilis. Lineage (NCBI taxonomy): Eukaryota > Metazoa > Mollusca > Bivalvia > Lucinida > Lucinidae > Loripinus > Loripinus fragilis. The sequence continues at coordinate 10,526,952 of OZ026530.1, forward strand.
CTTTTGCATTGAAAGAATTACCCGAATGAGCTTGGATATGAAAGGATTTCCTTTAAGAATAATACATGGCCATTTGTACTAAATATATTTGTTTGGGAATTAATTTCCCAGTATGGCTGACGAGCCCTTGATTTCAAATACAAGTTATTTATCATTTGAATCCTAGCAGCTACCATTAATCGGAATATAATTATTTTAAAGAACAGAACATACTGAAATACATTGATTTTTGCTCTCTTGCTTGAGACTACACTATACTAAGAAATTGCATTGCTTTTAGAGAATATTTTTTTTGACTTAAGAACATATGAGCCGCCCCATTATATTTCCAACAATGTGGTTTGTGCAACTAGCAAATGCTCAGACCAGCCTACGCATACGCGCAGTCTGATCAGAGCCTTTGCTAGTCGTTTGAATATCCTATGAATGTTAAGCTACTGACCGAACATCATTCGGAGTTTCTAAGCTTAAAAATAGGCCACACAGGCTCGTCTAAGTCTACAGATGTCAAAATACCATGTTGTTGGAAATCACATGACGTGGCTAATATGGAAAGTGACGCTTTAAGTTGGAAAAGAATGCAATCCATGTGACAGTCGATTACGAACAATGGTGTACATTGTTCAATGGTGTACATTGTACTAGGCCTGGGAAGGTGGTAAATGTTGTATCTTCAAAGTGTTGCATTGGGGGGGGGGGGGATTTAAGGAGCATTCCACGCTAATCCGAAGCAGAGAATGCAGCCTCTCGATTGCCCCAAACAGACTTACCTTTTCATATCAGTTACTAAGTATAAAGAGAAACTCCAGCTCCACGTTTTACATAGGCTTCACAGAGGGAACATGTATCACCATATCCAAAGTGACGCTATTGGAAAGCAATCCGCCAGCGCATCTGAGTGTTGGGAAAGAATGCAAGCCATGTGACAATAGAATGCGAACAATGACGTACTTGGCCTGGGAGGGGGAAATGTATCTTCAAAGTGTTGCATTGGGCAGTATTAAGGAGCATTCCACACTTATACTAAGCTGAGTATGTAGCCACTCGATTGCCCCGAACAGAAGTACCTATTCATATCGGTTACCAAGTCTAAAGAGGCCCTCCAGCTCCATGTTTTACATATGCCTACTTCCACGTGTCTGGCATGATAACTCATATTATATTGTTATTGAAAATATATTTGTTTTCAGCTGTTTTAAAGACGATACATCCGTTAAAGATGCGCATTTATCATCCATCACAGACAACCAAAGGAACCCTTTGGTTCATTGGTCGTAACCCATAATCATTGGTCGTAACCCATATAAGCCTAGCATCCTTTTGCAGGACATATGCGAACAGTGCAGACACAGACCAGACACCGCAAATTGCGGCGTCTGATCTGGGTCTCCCAATTTGCTTACCGTATGCCCCATTAAAAATGATCAAAACTATAACATACCACCCAACAACCCTTAAACGGAAAAGGACTGGTCCAATTGACAAGAGTGGGAAGTCCCATTAGGCTTAAATGGGTCAAGTCACGATTTGCTTATGTTCAGTTGATGATCATTGCTTATTTTTGACGGATAAAGTGTCTTAACATACATGTACAACGAGTAAGATACGTAAGAGGTTTATTATGTTAAACAATTTTATTACATGATTTGAGCAATTAATTGCAATTTCGCATGCTTGTTTGTTCGTTTAGACATTTAAAGTCATTTCAATTGCCACACTCAGCTGTTAGGGACCAGCGCAAACTCGTGCGAGCTGTACGTCTGTGACAGTTGTCACTAAAGCCTGCGCTGTCTGTACATACAACGTAGGTGAGTGTTTTATATGTAGTGATGGTACATCTGAGGAACTACTTTATATTTATATTTATTACACCGGTACAAAATGTAGCTATTATAGTGTTTCCAGAGTTTTAGTGACCCCCGTTTTTCTTTTTTTAAACACCTTTAAATTGAACCTAGAAGAACGGCACTTAGCATGTAGATTTAAATGCACACCGCGTAACTATAACTTATTTTTGGGAGACGCCCTTATTTGTAAATGAAGCCCAAATCCCCTGTACAAAAGAATAACTTATTTGTTTTTCCTTATGAATATACCCATGTGTACCCCTATAGATACACGTGGTATATTTGCATTGCTATGATGATATATACTAGCCTACAGGAATATCTATATCCTCTGATTCAACTCAAATCTATTCCGCAAACCTCACTCGTCATCACTTTGACACACACACGCACGCACACACGCAATTGTAAAAGTCTATATGGGTCCTAGACCGTGCGTATTGAAGGCAGGCAAATATCGGGCTTAAGCATGAAACCTGCATGTACATGTAGCACCTTCCATTTCAATTTATCGACTCTTTTTGGTTATGAGGTAATTTGCCATGGTTTTGTCGTCTGCTGATATTTTTTTTTTGAAAATCAGTTTTTTGTTGCTGTTGTTTTTTCTAAAAAAAAATCGGTAATATCAGTAGAGTGTCAAGTAGTTTGGATCCAGATCATGACCGTCGGGTCTGATCTGGGTCTAAATTGTTTGCAAAGGTTATCAGCAGACGACTCTAGTAAGTAAAGAGTTTATGACGGCAATTCAAGCAAATTAGAGAGTTGACGAGAAATAGCGAATCGGGGATATACATTAAACTTCAAGAGCATAAAATATTTGCCTGCTTAAGATATTTCGCTGATAAACTTTGTCAACAGCCGAAGCCAAGTTCAGGATAAAATGTTGGGCATTATCTGGATCCATACTGTTTAATAACCTACTTGTATTTCTGAAAGACATATTTTTAGAAAATAATTATCTCGAAAGAAAATTCAGCAGAGGACAACAACAACCCAGCATTTAAGGTTTAGCTTGAATAGCTTTTAACACATGCCATTTCAATGCATCGGTCTTAGATGTACAGTGAAGTTTAGAAGTCAGTATAAGCAGTGAATCATAGCCTAATGCGCGAAGATTGGTCCAGATAAGCAATTTCAGCGTGAAGCTGCGGCTGTTTTCATCAGTTTAAACACGTGTTTTGGGTGCTCAAAGGACCCGTATCACCAAGACTGTTGTTTTGAGTACACACCATATATTTTTTGCAAATATTTTTGGTTGAGAAATAGGAAAAATAATTTTCTGTTACGCACTCTTATCTGTGGGACTGACGAATTACCTCCACTGACCCGTATAAGCCATGTTTTATTTATATCGTTAGGTTCACTTGGGGACTAATTTAAAGAGGAGCGGCAAAAACACACCAAAATTCCATCTAATCCCAGCCTATACAAAAACTCAGATTTATGTGGAAAAATTAATTCAATTACGCGGTCTATATGCAAATTTATTTCTCTAATTTATTTTTCAATTAAAATCACCGTTAAAGAATAATTAGCAATTAACGGGGGTCACTTAAGTTCTGGAAACACATTAATGCCCATTTCATGAAGTATTAAAACGTATTCAGCATCACACCCTTCTCACTAGTTGTGTCGTAATAAGTACTTTTCAAACCGTTTTGTTAATGACTTGTTCACACGTTATCTGTTTAGCTTCTTTTTACCATTAGTGGGTTCTTAAAATATTTTTCTTGTTTTGCATTTATCAAAAGCACAATTATATATAAACTTTGTGATGCGTTTGTGCTCATCGCATAGGCAATCTGCTAATGCTCAGGGGAGACTGCGCGGATGCAAGCCTACGCATCCGCACAGTCTCCCCCAAGCCCTCGCTGTACGCATACCCTAAGTTTGGTAGTTGATGATCGCCTGGACCACGGAGTATAAATCGTGTTCCTCTGAATAGCCGTACATGCTTGTTTATACTGCAATTTTACAAGTAGCCTACCATTTAATCTTGAATTGGGCCAATCAATCACCGATATTGCGCTATGCGGTAGCAGGTGGTTGTAGACAAGAATAGTTTTCCATGTTTTACCTATGAAATTCTATGTAAAACATGTGACCCCAGGGCAGGGACGTTTATGGCCAATTTGACTGTGTTTGACTACTATACTAGCTACTTGTCGACGATATATGTAAGTTATGTTAATGGTTGTGCGTCTCTACGGGAGGATACTCTACGAGCTTTAGCATGTGTACTTACCGCCATAAAAACGCACAATCCATAATGTACTTTTCGTAAAGCACCAGCATGCCTGTGCTCTTTGTAAAATGCGGAATAATTGACGTAAGGCATTGGTATATCAATCAAAGATGCAATAAAAATGATTATTTTCTTAAGAAATATTCCACAGGCCGTTTTATTTGTCTATGTCAAACATCTCCATTTCGTTTGGGATTGCATGAGAAATCACTTTGCAAGATTAGAATATATAAGATGACAACCTCATGCAAATAAAGACTACGTGGAACATAAAAAAATCTTCTATATAACTTAATGAAGAATCCAGGCAAGCATCAAGATAAGTGGGTGTATTTAGCAAATCATTTTCTTATTTTGCAATGGGACGATTCTTGTTGACACTAAATCATATATTTTAGACAGATGATTAGAAACATAAAGGCAAAAAAAATTCCTGCTCATTAATAAATGTCCATGCACGCTGACGTTTACTACTGTGGTTCCAGGCTTAACGTGGCCCCGTTTTCTTTTTTTAACGACAGTAATCCTAACTTAGACGACAGACGTAAAACATGTTGATGTCAATGCACACTGCTAAACTAAAACTTTCTGTGGGCAGCCCTTGTTTTGAACTAAGGTCAAAATCCCCTGTAAATCGGATTTTTTTTTATTGTGATAAAAAAGACATTTTCACTTCGATAATGGTTATAATAAGCAGTGAATTATAGCTTATTGCACGTGTTAACATCACTGATTTATATAAAATAATTTATTTGTTTTGTACTTAACATCATCTAGGTCCACTTCTGGACTAATTCATTAAAAGCAGAACGAACACACGCGATTTATCCCATCTAATCCCAGTCCATAATATAAAACCCATATTTGAAACCAATAAATAATTTTGATTATGCGGTCTCTATCAAAATTCATTTTTGTTCGTTTGTTTTGTTTGATTTGATCCTTTACGTCCCGTCAACAATATTTCAGTTAAACAGGGACGGGTCTTCAGGACTTGTACTAAGCTAGGATAAATGTGTCTTGCTCAAAGACCACAACGCAGTGACGCCGGTGAGGCTCGAACCAAGGGCCCCTCGGTCTCGAATCAAGCACTCTACCACAGAGCCACTGCGCTCCCTATTTCTTTTTTGTAATTCCTGTTTCAAAATAAAAACATTATTAAAGAATAATCATCCAAACATCGGGTAACATCAAACCTGGAGGCGCAGTAACGCACTTGTATTTCATTAGTATATTGACTGAATGAAGGGCGACTAAAATTGTATATTGCAGATCCTGACTTAGGCCAAATAAAAAACATTTCTGTATTTAGGGAAACCAGACACTTCCTAAATTTACTTGTGAAACATAGATTTGTTAGGAATTCTGGAAAAAAATAGTTTTATGCATTTTGAAAGGCGAAATGCCTTTCAAAATGCATAAAATTATAGAATAAAAAATATGTGTGCCTACCCTACCTAAACTTTTAGAGCAGTTACCCAAACACACTTACTTTTTTGTTTGCCCTCATCCAGAAATCGAGCTGTTGACATTCTTGTTACTGACCATTTAACCCTTTGTATTCAGATCGATGTTCTAATACATACTGACACAATAAGTTTGGGCTGTCCATTGTGTACTTTCAGGGGTTAAATGTAGAATTGTCTGCATTATTATGTATATATACTGACCAACACTTCAAACACAAAATCAGACTGAACATAGAATACTTCATATAATGGTTCTTCCATTGTAACACATTTTTCCCATCAACAGAACGCTCATCTGTGAACATATGAGAAGCACTTTCCTTTTCAATACTTGCCAGGTTGAGAGAACGCCTGGCATAACCTTTAAAAGGCACAATATTTCGACAAGAATCTATTTTCTACATAAAATTATAGTCATAGAACATTTTGCGTTGGAAGTCTGGGTCGGTATATGTCCCTTAAGATTGTTATATTCTTTGAACTTAGCAAACAGTACAGACCCTGATGAAATGCAGCAATATGCTGCATTTCATCAGGGTCTTTACGGTTTTTCAAAGAACACATTCTTGGTTTGCAGCATACGAAGGGTTGATATGACTTGGTCCAAGTATGATAAGACACGAGTCTAAGTTTTACCATTTAATACATGCATACACTATTTAGACCCCATTAGGATCTACCTGTTGGATTTCATTTGCTCTGGTATTCAGTTTTATTTTCATGTTGAGTCCTTATTTTTGCTTTATCTCCTTTAATATATATTGATTTATATGTTCCAGGAGATAATGCATTGATAAGTTAGGGGCATTTCATGCAAACCAAACATCTGAACTCAGGGTGAGGCTGGTGCACCGTTAAACCCGTTTAAGCCCTCCAGTAAAATGTATTTACTGTCCGTTCCAAGGCGGTGCTTCATTTGTGGATCATTTTAGTTATTTCTGTCTTGTTTTGTTATGCTTTCATGTGCGTCTGTTTGTTGATACCTTGTGCTCACCTGCTGGGACAGGGCTGACCTCTTGGCTCTCGTTTGTGATGTCTAATTGTGACGCTGTCTATAAACTCTAGCTATATAACATGTCTTTTATCAGTATCTCAGAAGCAAGGTATAATAACATATGCACCCAAAACAAATAAATGAAGATATAATTTAAAAAACTGGAGATCAAGTTCTTTGTTAAACGTTTTATACAAAATGGCTTCAGCTGCTATAGCAGACAGACTTAAATTGACTTTAGACAACCTTATTCACGAAAATAAAAAAGGTTTTATCTCAGGGAGATTTATAGGAGAAAATATACGATTAATATATGATGTTCTATTTGAAACAAAAAATTCGGAACCTTCAGGGCCTTATTTGACTTTGGAAAAGCTTTTGACACTGTGTCATGGAAATCTATAGTTAAACATTAAAGTAATATAATTTTGGACGATATATTGTTAGATGGATTAGTCTCTTTCAAAAAGGAGCAGAATCATGTATCATTCAGAATGGATTTATATTGGATTTTTTTTCTATTTAAAGTGGGGTTGTAGAGAAGGTGACCCAATATCTCCCCTTATTTTTATTTTATGTGCTGAAATCCTGGGAAAAAAGATAAGAAATAGTAATTACATACATGGAATAATAAGGAATATAAAAAAATCAATATGCAGATGATACGCAATTGTTCTAAAATGGAAGTGAAAACTCTCTCAGAGAAACACTAGACATCTTACAAAAAATTTATACAATGTCGGGGCTAAGGATGAATGCTGAAAAAAACAAAGCAATATGGATAGGTTTATTAAGTTACTCTACAACACGACTGTGTCATAAATTTAGATTTGATTGGACAGAGGGACCTTTGGAAATTTTAGGTGTTACATATCTAACAGAAATATATAATATTTGGGACTTGAACTACAATGGTATAATCAAAAAGGTTGAAGTGCTTGCAAACAATGGTCAAAAAGAAAACTAACTCTCATGAGTAGAATAACTATAGTAAAATCATTAGCACTTGCGAAGTTTATTCATCTAATAATTGCACTTCCAAATCCACCTGACAACTTGTTGAAAAACATAGAATAAATATTTTATATTTTTTATTGAATGGGGGTCCAGATAGAATTAAGCGAAGCATCATTGTTAAAATCTTTAAAGCAGGAGGACTCAGAAATATAAATCTTTCAGAATTTAACAAAGCACTCAAAATATCTTGGTTTCTGAGAATGATTCAGAACTCTGAAAACATAGAATGGTATTCTTTGTCAAAATTCGATTTTAATCAATTCTTTAGCTGCGGGCCTGGATACTCTGTAGAGCTTAGTAAAAACTTACACAATCCGTTTTGGAAAGATTGTCTTAACTAGTGGTCAAACGTTTTAATGTCTGTAAAGTAGAATCAGTAAATCACATTCTCTGTCATCAATCTGGTTCAACAATAATTTAAAAATATGGCAAAATTTACATATTAATAACTGGTTCAAAAAGGGAATTAAGGGAATTAAACAAGTATCAGACTTATTAGATATAGACTGCAATATGTATCAGTTAGATGCTTTAAAAGAAACATACAATATTAATGGCACTTTTTTGGATTACCAATCATTAAAGACATATGCGGCTATTTCCAATGCGCACCTTTTCCGTGTCTGCAAACGGGGAAAGTTGTCTGGGTCCTGTCTTTCGACCCTTAACGGATTCGGATCAATACAGCTTCCGATATTCTTATGTCATATCGGTGTTCCAACATTTTCTTCACAAAATAACTAATTAAAGTGTGTTCGAAATATCTATTGACATCTTTTCAGAACTGATCGTCTCAGCACTAAAGACAGATAAATGTAGCTCAGTCGAAATCAAACGACGTACACAATAACCCTGGTTACGAATACGATAGTGGCCGAGTCTATACTATTTGTATGGATATTTAGAGCGGCGCACGACCTGACCTCGTGGCCTAGTGGTTAGCGCGCCTGGCTACAAAGCCAGAGAACCAGGATCGATTCCCAGATGCGCACATATTTTCAGTGTGTTTTTTCTTTCTTTTTTAACATTTTAATGCTAAATTACTTCATTTACTAGTAAAATGGCATCATCAAAACGACCGAAATGGTCATCCCCGAACTTTTTATATTGAATTACGCATGAAACCTATGGGGGTGGGGTTAAATTTGGCCCTCTAGAAAAGAGAATAAGTTCGGTGACCCCAGATTTTTATTCTTTTTTCTGAAAGGTATTATAATAGTCCATGAATTAAAAATAAATTTTCAAGATTTTCAATGTCAGATTTTTAATACATGATTTATTCTAAAAACAAATTCCATTTTTCGACGAATTGCCAAAATATATCATGCAGTATCTTGTCACAGCATGGGGTAACAAGTAAACATGCACATTTTCTTAAAAGTTTGAGGTCATGGGCAGTAATTTAAGTTAAAAGAAAGAAGCTGTGTGAAGATTACAACCGTTTTAGCTCGATAATTAGGATTAGTATTATTATTTTATATTTCTAGAAAATTGGTCAAATGCTGTAAACTTCAATATGAGATTCTGAAAAAATAAGCACGGTGACATATCCTTTTTATTTCATAAATGGATAGCCCATGCATAAAACAAACTGTATGCAAAGTATTTAAAATATTTCAATGTGGGAAGTATTTAGTAGCATATGTCCTTAATTCGTAAAATTCCAAATAATTTGAAAAAGGCCAGACAAATAATAATAATAATAATAATAATAATAATAATAATAATAACAATAATACTCCTGGAAATAATGGAGAACACAAACAGTAAATGTAACATAACGCATATACCGTTTACGTTTAAATAAGGCAAGAATATTTCTTGTACCTTAAGTTGATTTAAGGAGGATGCTCATAGGAGAGCAAATTTAGTTATGTTTTCACAATAAATATGTTCAGTACAGCTAAAAACTGCATGGAAAAGTGAATTATTTTATAAAAAACAGCTGTTTTTTTTCTCTTGTTTGTAATTATTTACGTCCCTCCAATAATTCTGGACAGTAGTTTTTAACATAAATGCTGTTGTTTTAATAGTGATAATTTGTTAAGATTTACGAAAATGGTAAAATGTTTACCTGAATTTATGTATTTTTGCTGTATTCTTGAAAAATAGAAACACTATTTCTAAAATTAGAAAATCAAAAGTTACAGACTATGCAGCTTTAAGATATACCAAAAACATGTTTACTTTTATGTCTAACAAGGTAGCGGTTATAATGTCGCGAGTTTAAAAAGTACAGTGATGAATGCCACAATTGCGCAAGTCATACATATGTACCAATTCTAATTCCAACAATTAAGCGAGAAGTAATTTGTTTGTTTGATTTGATTCTTTACGTCCCATCAACAATCTTTCAGTTATATAGGGACGGGTATTTCTGGGTTGAGCCAGTACTAAGCTAGGTTAAATGTGTCTTGCTTAAGGACCACAACACAGTGACGCCGGTGAGGCTCGAACCCGCGGCCCGTCGGTCTCGAGTCAAGTACTCTACCACTGAGCCACTGCGCTCCCTAAAGTGAGAAGTAATAAACGTCACAAAACAGTGTAGATTTACACAAGACCAAATAATTAACCCAGACAAAGCTGATAGCTGAATATATGCAAAGTATTGAGAAACGAAAAGTATTGTATAAAACCTCTCTCTCTCTCTCAAAATATATAATAAATGTATGTAATATGTATTGTTTAGAAATGTATAGATGAGGATATTTTGAAATGAAATTATAAAAAAACAAAATTCTCTTCTCCGGCGGGATGATTGCCAAACTAGAAAGCACACACATAAATGCATCACTAAGCAGGATTCAAGGTTTCGGTGAGTTTTCTTTTTTCTTTTTCTTTAATAATAACATTTTGGAATAACAGTTTGCACAAGCATATAATAATGTACTGCCTTACACTTATAGCATCGATTTATTTAGTATTTAGAATATGATATTAAGTATGAAATAATAATATTATCATGTGAACAAATTCACTTAGTCAGTTACGTACAAGAAATTCTGATAGTGTTATCTTTGAACGAGAGCAAGCTGCAAACAAATGATGGCTCAAATAATGGCTCAATTGCTGGATGGCATATTGGGCTTGTTAGTTATCCACATATTGAAGCACTTCCTTAACATTGAATGTCGATATTGAAGCTATTCTTTTACATTGAAGAGATGGCTTTATAAGTGTGCTAAGAACACACTGATGCGATAATGGGAGACAGAAGTAGATCCTTGTCTAAAAATAATTATGTTTATTATAATTTAACTATTTCATTGAATAATGGAAGCATCGTTCTACAACATATTAATATTGAATGAATACTTCTAGCTTAAACACGTTAATAGCAAAAACAAAACGCAACATCCAATATAGCCAAAGAAGTATCTTTCAGCGAACAAAAAATGATAGCAAAGTTGTGAAAACAAAATGCATTAGGGTAAAGTCATGAAACTTCCGACATCAGGTAAATTACGACAACAATTTGCAAACAGTAGAAATCCAGATGAGACGGCTCATCAGGATTTTCACTGTTTGCTTTGTTGATATTTTTTATTCCAATAATTTACGTATAATATGAATCAAACAAAGTCGCTGTCCGAATTTACTTGATGTCCGAAGTTACCTGACTTTACCCCATAAATCTCATAGCTAAAATAGAAGTACCCTTCTACAACGAACTTAAAGGATCGTGGCTTAATAGTGATAATGAAATTATAAACAATCATACTAAAGTACTCTAGATTGATATTAAGAAGTCGTGTATGTTATTGATGAGCTACAAGAGATTATTGATTATCATTTCAAGACACTATTATAATAGTCTAATATTACTATATGAACAACGGTTACGATTTGATATCCTGCACAATTTTAGTGGTACATGTATCGGCATAAGAATGCAGTAATTATCATAAAAAAAATCTACGGTCCGCTGAATCAAGAACGGTTGTTGTCAGTTACAAGCGAACAAACGTGCACGAAATACTGGATAAATGCTTATTCTTGCATAGATATCTATACGTATAGCTGTTTTAACCCAGTGTCAAATGAATTAAAACCCATGTTTCAATCAGGAGATTTACGTGCTGTTAGAACATGGGTTGAAACTTGAAAATACTTCATATGAGCCCTGCGATTTACATGACGTTATATACAGAAAGCATTGCGCAGCCAGACTGACCAAAAATTTGCCCAGGAAAAAGTGTGGTTATGTTAACTGACCGTCCCGACATGACAATAGCTGTTTTGGATGTTCAAGAATGGTTGTTGTCAGTTACAAGCGAAACAAATGTGCACGAAGTACTGGATAACTGCTTAGTCAAGCTTGACCAGGAAAAAGTGTGGTAATGTGAACAGACCGTCCCGAAATGACCATGGCTGTTGACTGGGACATTAAGAATCAAACCATTGAGCAAATGTAATATTATAAGCGACATTCGTATGCACGCCATTGAATAGCATTTCTCATTGGGTAAGATAGGAATTTCTTTCCAAACATTAAATTTCAGATGCCCGTAGCATACGAGGGATTTTTGAAAAGAATTGCTTATTTCTATTTGGAGACCTCAATTTCAAGTTAGCCCAAAATTGCTCATTTCATGCCATCAAAGAACTCCCTGTAGCTAGAAATGCAAAATTTCAGCCGATGTAATCACTCCTGAAGGCATCATGGTACGCTGATTTTGGCACAGAAATAAGGTACTGATGAATAGCAGATCCAAGTGCCTGTCAGGACTGGTATTTCCGCCCAGCAAGGATTTATTTCAATTTTGGAAACATAAAGAAATCACATAAGGCAAGATCTACAGAATACGAGAGGTGAGGCAAAACATGTACTTTTTCTTTCTTCAAAAACGCCATAACTATTGGGGAGGTATGAGCAGGGACATTGCCATTTTCGTCTTCTCCAGTACTATGTCTTTGTAGTACTTTCCGGTGATGTTTTTTTGCCCTTTTCCACAAGCACTTTTATTGCGACTCCTTCACCAGAGAAGAAAATTGCATACCCAACCTACCTTGCATTCAAATACCGTTTAGCAACAATTGGGCGTTTGCTGTGTTTAGTGGCCCAGATCTTATTGCTAACCTTTCTGACGTGCTCAAAATAATAGACACAAGTTTCATTACCTTTGACAACATTGGCAAACTGCTTTTTGTCACAAGTTTGAAACATTTAAAGCAGCTTGTTGGCCACTTTTACTCATTGTCTGTTTTGCTCATCAGTCAACAGATGTGGCACCCATCTAGCAAAAATTTCGGACTTATAAATGCTTCTTCAAAATAAGTTGAACCGTTGAAAGTGATATGCCTACTTTTCGTGCAATATCACAAACTGAAAATCTGGCATTTCCTTCAATGATTTCCTTTATTTTTGAAGCGATTTCTTATGGAGATGCAAAATTTGGCCTACCTAATTTTGGTGCATTTTTGATGGACTCTACACCAGATTCAAATTTATTTTTCCAGTGTCTGTGTCATGAGACACACAAGAAGGTCCTTAAGTAGTAGTAAAATAGTAAGTGAGCATGATCAGGAAATACCACAATCACAACCCCGTGGCACCGCGAGGAAGAGCCGCTCAACCATCACGAGACACCAGAAAGACAAATTAAGCAAAGCAACCAGCTCTCTCTTCCCCATCAAAATGATTGCAATACTAGAATGGACATAAAGTAACGTACAACAAAACATAGAACAATTACAGACTCCCACAATGTGAGTAACAATAAACAAAATCTCAACAACAACAGAACCACCGCCTTAGAACAGACTGCAGCCTAAGCCGCAGGGGGGCTTAAATGCATTTCACTGGTACCAAATCTTCGCCCTAGATTCTGCTGTTGTTGAAGTACAAGAAATGTTCAGCTCGCATGGAGGCCATCTAACTAATGCAATGTATCATTATGGAGAAACACTCTAATCAAATTAACGCACCATGATGAAACAAAGAAAAGGGCTCATGACTCATAGATAGTCAGAGCTAATGAAAACCTCAAGTTGAGCCACGGTGGGTCCAGCTACAGATAAGCATCGGGCACCAACCCACCAATTAAAGCTTTACGTCAGAGCCGTCATAGAGTCTGAGGCCTGACCCACCGTCGTGCAATCAAAGAGGAAGTAGCTATAAACCGTGATTGGGTTTAAAACTAGGCATGCAGACTGTCATATGATATCCAAGTTATTAACAACCCTTATATAACGTTTTTACTATCTTTTTGAATTGATCACTAAAATTAGGTTTTCCAACAATTCGTTTGAATTTATAAACTAAATCACCATCAGCTGCTTCAAAGAACAACCACGTTTTGAGCGAGCTTTGATGTAAGCCCGTATTTCATCTTTCTGGTCGACGCTTCTGCCAACCATTTTTACTACAGTGGTCAATGAATGCGTGTATTAATATGGCAAATTTAATGTCTTACATTTAGTCTAATATGTGCATTTATACACCGTTGTGTAGACCTTGAAAAAACCTAGATAGATTTATATACTTAGGTTTTTTATCGTGCCCAACGTGGATATCGAGCTATAGGACAATAAGCAATTCATTTCGAACATCCCTCGTATGTGCAAGAGCGCTTGATTACGCAACGGGAACAACAAAACACATAACCTACAACAAGTCTGGATTTTCTGGCGTCCGTGTACACAGTACTTCTTGTGTCGTATTTGCCAATACAAGATCATTATTCAACTGGACATCGACGCTGGGAGAATTCTGACAAAGAGTAATGATGCTCGTCCAGGGAAGCAAACACTTCTAAGTGTCATGTTAAGGTCTCAAATAGATTTATTACACAATCAGTGAGCAGCTCTGGCTGTGTTTGGAGAATACAGTTAAAGTAAGAAAGACAGCAAGGATCAGGAATCGATTCAGTCAAGTTCCACACCTGTCCCAGGATACCTAATAGGAATGTAACAGAATCACAATAAACATCACAAAGAATCTAGAGCGAAGATTTGGCGCTAGTAAAATGCATTTAAGCCCCCTTGTGGCATAGGCTGCTGTCTCTCCTAAGGCGGTGGTTCTGCTGTTGTTGATTTATTATTTAATGTGCTTCCCATTGTTTATTGTGTTATGTATTTCCCACTGTTTGTGGGAGTTCTGTGTTTGCCTGTGTTTTGTTATGCATTACTTTGTGTCCATTCTGTCGAGATAATCGGTCTCTTCCGTTGTTGTTTCTTTGGTTTATTTTTTTTTGAGGAGAGGTGAGCATGGTAGATCGAAGGCGAGTCAGGGACACTACATTTCCCATCGTATAATAAACTACCTCGCTTCATTATAACTTGAAACATTCGTGGTTATTCAAATAGAAAGTGTCGCTTCATTTAATTGTAATCTCGGAAGGCTATACACTGGAGAAGAGTATACGCTATCTATCAATCTCATTGTCTTTTTGTATCAGATCTTTAATCAACGCTTTAATTACAAATATGCAAACAAGGTCTCTGTTGTATTAGAAAATGTGTCTATGTGAATTAATGGTGATAAGAAGTTCACACGAACAGAAGTAAACGTATATACAGAAACAAGCCAGTTGTGAAGTGCCTTGAGAAAACCACCAACAAAGTGGCTGTTCATCAAGAGAAGGCTCGGATCAGCCTACACAATGAAATAATAAGTTCATTTTGCTATATTTAAAGTTGGAACCCCCTCTGAAAAAATTCTTGATCCGCGCATGCTCCTCAATACATTGAAACAAAGAAACAAGTACGGGATGCTTAAGCCGGAAAAGACCGAATATCTGGACATTTTATTCATTCCATTATCATTAACCAGCAAGCATGCACATTATTCAACAAACATTTTAATGACTTTAATATGCTGACAAAAGCATTGCCAAGTTTCAATTTTAAATTCAGTTTAACATGTCTTAAGCGGCCACTCAAAATAGTCAAAACAAAGGTCTTAAAGACAAATGGTAGCTTTATGAAGGTCAAAAGTATTGTAGAATGCTCTCTTGGAGCATTCTGCAATACTTATGCCTTGCATTAAGCGATGATAGGTCTTCAAATCCAATTTTGGTCTTCTTTGTGAGTGGTCGCTTAAGACAGGCTTTACTGTATAATTGCGTGTGCAATTGGCTGCACCGGATGAATGTCATATAACAGTTATAGGTTCAAAATATTTGGCACTTCCAAAAAGTAAGTGAGTATGATCAGGAAATACCACAATCACACACTGCAGTTAAACCCACGGCACCGTGAGGAAGAGCCACAGAAAATTTAAAGTAACAATACATCTGTAAGACCACAATAGCAAGGCAACCAGCTTTCTTTTCCTTTTCAAGTTGATTGCAAAGCTAGAATGTACACAAGGTAATGCATGACAAAACAAAGACAAACACAGAACTCCTACAAACAATGGGAAGAACATTAAACAATAGAACCACCGCCTTAGAACGGACAGCAGCCTAAGCCACAAGGGGGCTTAAATGTATTTTACTAACGCCAAATCTTCGCCCTATATTCTGTTGTTATTAGAACACAAAATTGTTTAGCTCGCATAGAGGCTGTCCGCTGTAAAACGGCAAGACCTACCATAGCGTTTCTGATTTACAAAGGAAGGCAATGCTGTCACAAAGTGATTACTTATTCCGCTTCCACTAACATAGCATATTTTAGCTCTTGTTAGTGATGTTTACTGTTATTTTGTTACTTTCCCATTTGGTATCCCGGGACAGGTGTGGAACTTAATTGTATCGATTCCTGATCCTTGCCGTCCTTCTTACTTTAACTATATTCTCAAATAGTGACGGTTCCTTTGAGTACCCACAACATATATTTTGGTTGAGAAATAAGAATATTAAATTTCCGTTACGCACTCTTAACTAAAGTCCTGCCAGGCGAAGGAGGACTGTGTACTCGGACGCCAGAAAATCCAGACTTGTTGTTAGTTCTGTGTATTGTTGCCCTCGTTGTGAAGTCAAGCGTTTTTGCAAACATTCATTACATGGGCATCTGAGATTTAATGCTTGGAAAGAAATTCTTATCTTACCCACTGAGTAATGCTTTTCAATGTCGTGCATAAAAATGTCGCTTATAATATTACATTTGCCCAACGGCTTGATTCTTTATGTACCAGTCAACAGCTATGCTCATGTTGTGACAGTCTGTCCACATAACCACACTTTTTTCCTAGGCAAGCTTGACTAAGCATTTATCCAGTACTTCGTGCACATTTTTCCGCTTGTACCTGAAAACAACCATTTTTGATCATCCAAAACAGCTATGGTCATGTCGGGACGGTCACTTCACATAGCCACATATTTTCCTGGGCAAGCTTGACTAAGCAGTTATCCAGTACTTCGTGCACATTTTTCCGCTTGTTACTGAAAACAACCATTTTTGATCATCCAAAACAGCTATGGTCATGTCGGGACGGTCACTTCACATAGCCACATATTTTCCTGGGAAAGCTTGACTAAGCAGTTATCCAGTACTTCGTGCACATATTTTCGCTTGTAACTGACAACTACCATTCTTGAATCAGCGGAAAGGAGGAGAATGACCGTAGAAATTATTATAATATTACTGCATTCATATGCCGATACATGTACTACTAAAATTGTTTGGGACATCATAATTAAGGCATCCCTTTAAAACGTAACCGTTATTTGTATGACTATTATGACATTGTCTTGAAATAATAATCAATAATCTCTTGTAGTCCATCTATAACATACACAGTATTATAATATCTATCTAAGGTAGTTTAGTATGATTCTTTTATAATTTCATCATCACTATTAAGCCAAGATCCTTAAGGTCGTTGAATGCTACTTCTATTTAGCTCCTAGTATGAAAGTTATAATGCATTTTGTTTTCACAACTAAGCTATCATTATTTTGTTCGCTCAAGGATACCTCTTTGGCTATATTGGATGTTGCATTTTGTTTTTGCTATTAACATGATTCAGTTAGAAGTATTCATTCAATATGAACATGTTGTAGAATGATGCTTCCACTGTTCAATGAAATAGCTAAATTAAGATAAAGGGTCTACTTCTACCTCCAATTATCGCATCAGTGTGTTCTGAGCACACCTTTAATGCCATCTCTTCAATGTAAAAGAATTGCTTCGATATCGACATCCAATTTTAAGGAAGCTCTTCAATATGTAGGTAACTAACAAGCCCAATATGCCATCCAGCAATTGAGTCAGTGTGTGAGACGTCATTTGGTTGCAGCTGCCTCTCATTTAAAGATAACAATATCAGAATTTCTCGTACGTATTTTGTTAACATGATATTTCATGCTAAAACTCATATTCTTAATACTAAATACATCGATGCTATACGTATAAGCATTTGTGCAAACTGTTAGTTTAAAATTATGACGTAACTATCGTTAGAAAAATTAGAAAATCGATTGCTTAATGCACCCCCTTATCTCCAGGCTTGCCTGGATTCTGCATTAAGTTATATAGAAGATTTTTTTATGTTCCACGTCGTCTTTATTTGCATGAGGTCGTCATCTTATATATTCTAATCTTGCAAAGTGATTTCTCATACAATCTTAAACGAAATGGAGATGTTTGACATAGACAAATAAAACGGCCTGTGGAATAATTCTTTAGAAAATAATCATTTTTATTGCACCTTTGATTGATATACCAATGCTTTATGCAAATTTTACCCGCATTGTACAAAGATCACAAGCATGCTGGTGCAATAAGAAAAGTATTTTATACATTGTGCGTTTTTATGAGTTTTAATACACATGCTAAAGCGTGTAGAGTATCCTCCCTTAGAGACTTACAAACACTACAAGAACTTACATATATCCTCGACAAGTAGCTAATATAGTAATCGAACACAGCCATCTTGGCCAAAAACGTCCCTGCCGTGGGGGTCACATGTTTTACATAGAATTTCGTAGGTAAAACATGGAAAACTAGTCTTGTTTGAAACCACCCGATATTTGGTATGCATAAGCACGTAGTGATAGTTCTTATTATTGCCATAGGGCCAAAAAAGTCCCAGCCCTATGGATCACATTTTATATAGGTCTATTTAGAGAAACCGTAAGTTATATTCTTGTTTTATATTGAACCTAGGCCTTTTGGGTATTTGTGCATTATGTATTTTTGGATGACGTCGCTAATGACGCTGAATAGACAAAAACAACGATACTTACGTCATAATCGCTTGTTTGAAGAGTGAATCAAGAAAGAATACTAGGTTCACATCTTTTTATATCACGCTTACCATGCTCGGCTTAGAGAATGCTTGTTGAATCGCTCGGCAAGCCTCGCGATGTCAACAAGTGTTATCAAAGACTTGCCTGATAAACTTGACATCAAAAGACACTCACCTTGTATTATCTTATTATCATACGTATGGTATTATTTTAGCTTACTAAGTGTTCCGTTGCATTACAACCGAATATAATACTTTATGGGTTCAACCAATCCAGTTCTTACTACCATGCAACTACTAGCTTAGCAAAAGTATAGTTCATGAAATAAAATTTGGTGATATAGCTGTCATGTAAATATAAACAATTTGCAATATAGTGACAGGTATTTTAATACTGATTGGCAGTTTGAGATGTTTAAAAGAGGAAAGCCAATGTAAATGATACTTGTTTAGTGTATATTTCAAAATAGGTTTCCTTAATTTCAGTAACATATGTTGTTGGTACACATTGGAATTACCTCATAGAGGCAATTCCAATGTGCACCAACAACTTTGTCCATTCTATAAATGAGTGCGTTTCACCATTAAACAGGTTTGTCACAAACTTCTCAACTACTTTTTATGTTTCAGTGTAATTAGCATCTAGAAATGAACAAGTTTTTGTGTACTTTGGCATGCACCTGGATGACAATAATATACATCCAATTTTATATCATTGACAGCTAATGTTTAGATGTTTCATTGGAATGAAATGCTTACTGGGTGGTTGCCTGGTTGTAAAAAAGAATATCCTTTGGAAATAAAGGATACACCAAAGAACTAAAAGTGTAGATTGTACATGTTTTGTTTTGGCCAGATTAGCTAGTTTTGGCAAACCAGGCCTTATCAGTGACACTCTTTGTGTGTCAAAGTTCCACATTATAATTGATAATCCCAGGAAACACGAACAAAAAATCTACACAATAACTAAGGAGAGGGCGACGTTTTACCGTTGCCATACAGTCGCACTCACCAGTTCACACAATGGATGTTTTATGTATGGCCTATTTGTACTTTCGACATGTTTCACCCTCAGTTTACCAGCCCCAACAGAGAGCTTCATTTGTTTAAATTAGTGCAGTATGGTAATCTTTCAGCAGACAATCAACAAGAGACAATCTCTTTATTGTGTCTGCATCACAATCCTCTTCACCTTCGTCTATGCATGCAAGAAATGTGTTCTTTATATATTACATAGAGAGGCTTAGACTACGTAGATTAACTTAATCTGTGCATCTAGCGTGAGATGCAAAATATCTAATTAAGTAGCCATTCTCATAAATAAAACAATCTTCACAAATTTCTTAGGAGTCAACGCTTGTCATTTCAGTCTAGATTAACTGTCTTTAACACTAAACTATTGCCTTTATAGCCCGTAATCTAATTCACACGTCGAGCGAATCAATATCGCTACAAAGTAAATTGCATTCTGAACAGATGTCATGAATAAGCTTTATACTCTTGAGAGGTTTCCTCGCACAATATATCTAATTCTGATGAGCTTCATGTATAATTCGTGTTTGTTTTGCACGTACATGTAGAATATAGCAACGCAATTTTCGATAGTTTGTGATGGCACAAGAAAGTCTGATATATATTTACATATTATTATAATCGGAACTCGATCTGGGCTCGAGTGGACCTCACGTCGAGTGGATAAAGTCATACTATCGGATACTCAAGGATGCAAAACGCCGGGGGGGGGGGGATCAGAAGCTATGACCTTATCCACGCATATAAAATACGTTTATAAATGCTTTTTTCTGACATAATTCTGATTTTATAAATTTGTGTGACCTTTAATTTAGAAAAAAATGTGGGGACGTTTGCACATGACGTTACGTCATAATGTTTTCTGTTGTCGGTTCAAAGATAGAAGATTTGGTTAACATCACTGCAAAACCGGGTAACCACTGTTAGCCTCGTTTTAAAGGATATTGATATAGAATTAGAAAACCGCTGTTCGTTGATCTTGTTTTCTATGCAAGATGGCCAGTAAAAAGATATTTCAAAAGATGTATCAACAAGTATAATAGTTATAATAAATTAAAGTATTGCATTCCTCTTTATGACCATTTATAACATAATTATAAGCTTTTGCTATACAACATTGCCAGCCTGTTACTTCACAGTGATAAACATGGACAATGACTATTAAATTGCATACAGAGAGCCAAATTCATTTATGCTACCTTTTAAACATAAGAACATTTAAGTATCGATTTCAAACACTGATCCATAATGGTTGGTGAGGCGAAGAGAAATGGCCATGATCAAGAGTTTACCTCATCCGACCCCTTTGTAATTGTAACAACCTACTAGACATCAGAACAAAACACTGATCTAGGCGTAGACTGTATGGTTCATCCCCAGCTTTTACCCAATCCCTCATTAATAATATGTTGAAACATGTAAATGATTGTTGCTTTCAGTTTTTATTATCTACCCCGTTTAGGCCATTTCAAGTGCATATATGAGGCTAACATACAATGTGGAACAAAGAGCAAAATAATGAATGGAGAAATAAAAAGAAACTTTTGGATACGCTTGAGAAAAGACCAGGTTCCAATAACCATATTATAGATTGTTTCAATAACCACCACCAGTGGCGCATACATGTAATATATGAGCCAATTAAAAACTATAATATATAATGTGAAAAAAACTTGCTTGATGGGGGTAAACTTGTCTAGTCATTTTTGTCTCACTGAAATAAATCCGACCAGCTCATTCACAATGAATTAACAGCATTATGGTCAGGCAGTGTCTTCCCAGCTCTTTTTACCCTGAGAAATAGCTGGGGATGACCTGACCTTGACACTGTGCACCTCTGAACTAACCTTGACACTGTGCACCTCTGAACTAACCTTGACACTGTGCACCTCTGAACTAACCTTGACACTGTGCACCTCTGAACTGACCATGACACTGTGCACCTCTGAACTGACCTTGACACTGTGCACCTCTGAACTAACCTTGACACTGTGCACATCTGAACTTACTAACGCTAGAATCATTGCAAATTAGCCTAGTGCATGTGCTATAACGATTTTAATTTACGCTGGAAACATTGAATCAGCGGGTTTAAAAACACGTAAGATTTATTAAGCTCGTTGCCTTTCAAACGAAAACTTATTAGCATAGTGAAACGATCAGTTCTCCTGCCATATAATTTGAATGAGCCGGTAGCCAGCCTAAGGTACAAGTTTGCACGTGCGTACAGTAAACATTAGAATCAGTCTGATTAGAGTCATTGTTTTCCGCTTGAAGAAATGTTGGACCATTGGCTATGCATAGAGCGTCCATAAAAGATCAGATCAGACTGCTCGCATGCGCAGGCTGATCTGAATCTTCCCTGGGCGCACAAACCAACCTGTACCTTTGGCTGGGCACCCACTAAAATTGTGTTACGCATCATTGATTGATGTAGATTTATTTCTTCTTCATATTAAATGATTTTGATTGCTAGGTCATGACTTTTAAACATTGCAACGTGCATGTCCTTCTCGAGTTTATTCCCAATAAAGTATAATATTGTCTAGCACCCATGCTGCTATTCCACAAATAGATTATGAAAGTGGCGTAAGGTAAATCCCAAAACCGTTATAACTTTCAATAACTGTATGGGATCTACTGATATCGTACATTTAGTACCAAAACATATTATGACCTCACTGTCGGTATCTCCTTGTTTATTGTCCCCCGCCTTTTCGAAGAAAAGCGGAGGGACATAGTTTTCGGCATTCCGTCCTTCCGTCCTTCCGTCCGTCCTTCCGTCCTTCCGTCCTTCCGTCCCCCTAATATAGTAGGTACCTTGTGTGCGCAACTCCTCCTACAGTTTTATGCCGATTCTTTCGAAACTTTACAGATGTTTTAGTCATGGTCTGAAGATATGCATGTGGTTTGGATATTATCCTGAGATTATATTTTGTCACTTTTTTCGCAATTTGAACTTAGTCATTTTTAGGCGTTTTTACTATCAAAGTGAAAAGATAGTGGGTACCTTGTGTGCGCAACTCCTCCTACAGTTTTATATCGATTCTTTTGAAACTTCACAGGTGTTTTGTACATGGTCTGAAGATATGCATGTGGTTTGGATATATTCCTCAGATTATTTTTTAACACTTTTTCCGCCAGTTGAACTTAGCCATTTTTCTGACATTTTTACTATCAAAGTGAATGGATAGTGGGTACCTTGTGTGCGCATCTCCTCCTACAGTTTTATATTGATTCTTTTGAAACTTCACAGGTGTTTTGGACATGGTCTGAAGATATGCATGTGGTTTGGATATAATCCTCAAATTATTTTTTATCACTTTTTCTGCTATTTTAACTTAGGCATTTTTCTGGCGTTTTTACTGTCAAAGTTAATGGATACTGGGTACCTTGTGTGCGCAACTCCTCCTACAGTTTTATGCCGATTCTTTTGAAACTTTACAGATGTTTTTGTCATGATCTGAAGATATGCATGTGGTTTGGATATTATCCTGAGATTATTTTTTGTCACTTTTTTTGCAATTTGAACTTAGTCATTTTTAAGTGTACAATAATGGCGGGGGACATAAATTCTCTGAATTTGCTTGTTTATACACCTTCTGGTCTATAATCGCTGGGTAACATTTTCGTTTTTGAGGTCCACATAATTATATAGCGGAGCTTACATGATAGTGCTAAGTGTCTTTGATCGATGTAGATTTATTTCAGCTTCATGTTGAATGATTTTGATTGCGAGGGCATGGCTTTTAAGTACTGTACGACTGTCTCGTGTTTATTCCCTTTAATGCATTGTCTAGCACCCATACTACACTTTCTGGCCTATAATCGTTGGGTAAGACGTTTTCGTTTTTGAGGTCCACATAATCATATAGCGGAGCTTACATGATGGTGTTAAGCGTCTTTGATCGATGTATTTTTATTTCAGCTTCATGTTGAATGATTTTGATTGCGAGGGCATGGCTTTTAAATACTGTACGACTGTCTCGTATTTATTCCCTTTATTGCAGTGTCTAGCACGCATACTACACCTTCTGGCCTATAATCGTTGGGTAAGACGTTTTGTTTTTGAGGTCCACATAATCATATAGCGGAGCTTACATGATGGTGTTAAGCGTCTTTGATCGATGTATTTTTATTTCAGCTTCATGTTGAATGATTTTGATTGCGAGGGCATGGCTTTTAAATACTGTACGACTGTCTCGTATTTATTCCCTTTATTGCAGTGTCTAGCACGCATACTACACCTTCTGGCCTATAATCGTTGGGTAAGACGTTTTCGTTTTTGAGGTCCACATAATCATATAGCGGAGTTTACATGATGGTGTTAAGCGTCTTTGATCGATGTATTTTTATTTCAGCTTCATGTTGAAGGATTTTGATTGCGAGGGCATGGCTTTTAAATACTGTACGACTGTCTCGTATTTATTCCCTTTATTGCAGTGTCTAGCACGCATACTACACCTTCTGGCCTATAATCGGTGGGTAAAACGTTTTCGTTTTTGAGGGCCACATAATCATTTTGCGTGTCTTACATGAAAGTGCTTTGAATCTTCAAATGATCGATGTAGATTTATTTCAGCTTCATGTTGATTAATTTTGATTGCAAGGGCATGGCTTTTAAACACTGCAGGACGGTCTCGTGTTTATTCCCCTAATGCATTGTCTAGCACCCATACTGCTCCTTCTAGCTTTTAATCGCTGGGTAACAAATTTCCGTTTTTGAGGTCCACATAATTAAATAGCGGATCTTACATGATAGTGCTAAGCGTCTTAGATCGATGTAGATTTATTTTCAGCTTCATGTTGAATGATTTTGAATACTAGGGCATGGCTTTTGAACACCGCAGTGTCCACACACTCATATAGTGGGTCTTACATGATGGTGCTAAGAGTCTTTGATCGATGTTGTCTTTCGATTCTAGTCCTTTTATGATTGTATTGAGTATGAACTACATTTGTAGTATACGATGTGGAACCTGACCCCGAGGATATAAAACGTTTTTCATGCTCAACTCAGCTGAGCACAAATTGTTCCTGCTCATAAATGTTTGCATTTTAAGATTTATTAGCGTGATAAATACAACATATTAGAGACTTAAAACAAGAAATATTTTACTTTTTCGGTATTCTAGTTTTTATGAGCAGTCGAAATTTCGTGCTCATTTGAGTTTAGTATGGAAATAGTGTTATAACCTTGTGGTCAGGTCTGAAAAGAAGGGCCATTTAATTAGCGGCATCATATAAACTGCATATACAGCACGTGCGATGGTATAAATTTTGACGTTTCGGAGGGTTCATTTGACGCCATTATGGATTTGGCAAATCTCCTTACATATAAACTGGTGAATGTTTTAATCTTAGAGAAATACCTTCTAAGTACGTTCGAATTATGTGCTATTGCGTGCCGTTAATGAGCAGTCCGGGTTGTATTTACCGCTCAGTTATTACCCATTGTTTCCGTTTAGTTTCGTTGTGTTTGCCATTATCATGCACTCTGCAGGAACACATAAATCTACTTCCGTTTAAAACTTTTAGCAGAAGAAATTAAAAGCACCAATTTACTTGCATACTTGGAAATTATCCTGATTCAAGGCTTGGAAACATTCTGCCTGCTCCCTTTAACTATTAACCATTTGCCTGCTAGTGACAACTTATTATAGTAAGTCGTCTATTGGGCAAACATTTTGAAACCATATCTGGCCCAACAATATGTATACATAGAGGATTTTATCAGAGTGATCATTTCATATGAAATTTATTAAACGAGCCTTTGGTGAGTTTAATAAATTTAATATGAAATGATCATCGATGTAAGATTCTGTTTATCATGCGATTTAATCGCCTTTAAAGTTTGTTTATTTCAATGAAAATTTGCATTGTTGTAACGGACGTCGTCATGACGTTACTTTTCCCCGTAACGTGTGGTCATAACTTTATTAATGACATGACGTTATCCACTGTATAACAGTAAAGTCATATGATAAATGTATTTTATAGATATTATATTACAAATATAAAGGAATTAAGTGGGAACAAGCGTAGCGAGTGAACCACTTTTTATAATTGGTATATACATGTAGGATCTATGACCTAATTATAGTTTTCCTCCCCTTTCCTGGAAGTTCCATTGGAAATAGTTGCCTTGACCACTTCACGGATTTACTTAATGATTTACTTAATAAATATTACACACATTGACCTTTAATGTCATTTTGGATTGCTAGAGGTTCTATATCTCTTCCTCGCGGTGCCGTTGATTGGTCTGGAGTGTGGGAGTGAGGTATTTCCTGGCCATACTCACTTACCTTTCCATGTGATTTTGCTTATGACCCACTGTATGTATCATTCACAGGGGTCTGCTGCAAGCCAACAGAATAAATGTCCATCCTGCTTCTCTGAACGAAACCCAATCGTGCATTGTCAGGAAATATCTAACACTTGTGTGTGCGTATTGTCCGTACAATTTTATAGCTGAGTAATGGGTATTATTTATTCTTAGCTTATGTAAAACCAGGATTCAGGTTTATTTACCTTTGAAAATAAATTATTATCATATATGTCCTTGGGCCCGGAGGGGTCACCATGCACCCTATCTAAGGACCATCTGGGAGTGGCATAATAATTAAGAATCAAGATGTTAACATTCGATATATTGGGTCCTACCCGCAATTTTTGATGGTTTTCTGGATGGCCGCCTTGAAAAAAAGACTAAATGACTATATAGTGTAATATCAGCCTCCTACCATCTATTAGGCTTACTTTTCAATCGGAACTGCCTCAGCTAATTCACGGTGCACGGGCCCATGGATTGTATACAATAACTGGAAAACATGAACAAAATACTATTCTGTTTTCCGTATTGATTATTTGAAAATTGGTAAATTTGCGACTTTCGTTGTTTGACGTTTTCAACTCAAACTTCAATAGTTCTGAGTCAATTGTCTCGGAAAATAACCATGTATTACTGGAAAACATTGTTCTAGATTATTTCAAAGTGTTTTTATTAAAAATTCAAGTTTTCAAGAAAACGCCGTAACAAAAGTGTATGCGTTAGAAGATTCCTTGGGCGTAGAGTACTAGACCCTTCTGTACTGCGGAAGGATCAAGTCTGTGAACGTGTTCGTCCAAGAAAAAAGACAGACACCATTTCTGGAGGCGTAGGACATCTAAGTAAACGAAGCATAAGAGATTACAGTCTTGTAACAAAGTGACTGAGATAATTCCTTCTTTACAACACAGCTCACGAAATTGCTCCCCATCAATTACGGTCGCAGTCGGCGTACAGCCAACCCAATAATAATACACTCATAGGTCCAGGAAAGGGAAATGTTGAACATTAAATTGTAAATGTTGTCTTACCCAAAAGCTGAAACATACGTTATGGGAGCTAAAATTCGTTTCAATGGGACGGTTCTTTAGGGTACCCACACCATATATTTGTTTGAATAATTAAGAAAATATCAAGCCTAGATACATGTAAGGTAATTTTTTGTGCGTAATCTTGTTATTTTTTTCTTTTTCAATTTTTAAACAAAAATTCGTTTTGCATGCTTAAAAACGTGTCACTGAGAATGTTCTTTTGAGTAGCCATTTGGTTGAATAATAAGATAAAATATTTCAGTTGTGCACTTTTATCTGGAGACCTGATTACATGTAATCAGTGTATTACACCAAACACTGATAAAACTTATCCATGGACAGCAACTGCTAAAAACAATCTGCACATCCGCACAGACTGATTTTGGTATCAAAATGTTTGCGCAATAGTGTACTTTTATATATGTTTTATGATATATTTGCTGCTCAGCGGCAGAAATAATTTGCAATAGTTTGTCTGAAGATAGTGTTTTACGTCTGAAGATGCTGTGATATAAGCTTGGGTTTCGTAATTACGTTCATTTCACGTTTCCTTCACAATTACAAGTACCGTTTATAGCTAGGCTTATTGTCGCGTGTTCTTTTAATATTTCAAGAAAGCCTATCCTCGTCGCAGAGTTACATTGTTTTGAACGGACAGATAAAATATTTCAGCTTGAAAATTATATTTAAGCCCCCCCCCCCCCCCCGGTGGTCTCGGCTGCTGACCGTTCTAAGGCGTTGCCAATCGGAACTGCCTCGGCCAACTCCGTGGAATCAGACCTCGGATGTACACCGAGGATCTACTTTGATAACGTGATGCTGACGTTACACAACGTGACGCTGATGTAACATTAACTATGCCAACATAATAACAATGTTGATTGCAGCAAAACAAACGGTTTTTGTTAGTTAATGAGTGGATCCAAATACCACTAAAATCGGGCCATCATCGGCCCGCCAGCGAAACGCCATTTCGGTGGCGTTTCGCTGGCGTGTCGATGATGGCCCAACATTGAATGCTGGCTTGGTAGCTTTGTGATTTTTCAGGGGATCCGGACCAGTATTGCTAAGAAACCCTATATTTTTATGATTTCCCTGCCCCCCCCCCCCCCTTCTGGATCCGGGCATGTTATGTAGCTGTCTGTGCTCTATATCTCTTCCTCGCTGGACCATGGTTTGATCTACGGTCTGTGGTTGTGGCATTTCTTGGTCATTTTACTTTTTAAGGTTAATAACAAACCAAATGATGTAAGATTCGAAGTGCCCTTTTCCCCACCACAGAACCAAACCGATTTCTTTACTACTTCAATATATTGCATCTCTACAGGTCTCCAAATGAGAGTGTGTCATTAACATTTTGGTTTTCTTATTTCTCAATCAAAACATGTTGTGGGTACTCAAAAGAACCGCATAGATAAGGCAGTTCTTTTGATCACCCAAAATATATGTTTTGACTGATGGATAAGAAGTAAATACAATTTACGATCAAAAAATGCTAATCTAGACTTATGCAACAACCGTCTGGTGTAAAATGTCAACAGTTGTTATAAAACATATAATGTACCAAAACAGTACCACTCTTTCATCATCATTTTTATATTTGTTTAGCATAAATATGATATTTGAGACATGAAATGTGGTATGTTTGTCTTTTAAACCTCCAGTTTAGCAATGGCGTAGCCAGAACGCTGAAAAAGCTACGCACATCGAAGGGATACTACTGGATTACGCAGTGATTCTCTTCAATTGCGCCCCTTTTCAAAATGGAACTTCTCGTAAAGGGAAAAATTTGCTCCCAGAGGGAGCGAATTCTTTCCTTTAAAGAGCAGTTCCGTTTTGTATGGAAAATGACGTTTACCACATTAGGTGACCTCCCTTGAATGTTTCTATTTTTAATTACGCACATGCGTAACTACGTAATGGGAGCTACGTCAATGTTTAGCATATTGCATTTTTTTTTAAAAAAAATGCCTGGACTTTTGAAGCAGTCGATGCCAGGGACGTGATAGTTGATGTATTTTTCATTATTTTTCATTAACATACCCAGCATCTACGCATTTCTCTTCAATAACAGACCCAATAATCTTTTCATGAACAGACCCAATCTTATTTTAATGCACAGAGTCTACTTTTCATGAACATATTTAATCTACTTTTCATATACAGACTAAATCTTTGTTTCCTGAACAGACTCTATATTTTTTTCATGAATGAATTCGATCTTGTCTTCATGAACAAACTTAATCTTCTTTTAATGAGAAAACCCAATCTTCTTTTCATGAACATACTCATTATTCTTTCCATGAATAGATTCAATCTTATTCTCATGAACAAATTCGATCTTCTCTTCATGAACAAACTCAATCTTCTTTTCATTAGCAAACTCAATCTTTTTTCATGAACATACTCATTCTTCTTTCCATGAACAGATTCAATCTTCTTTTCATGAACAAATCCGATATTCTCTTCATGAACAAACCTAATCTTCTTTTCATTAACAGACCCAATCTTCTCATTTGAGGAGAGGGTGTATTTTTTTAGTGAAATAGGGTCTACTTTTTGTTGGTAATCTTAATTTCGTTTTTTATTTGATTATTAAGCCAACATTAACTTAAACCCCACTCAAAAAGAGAAAAAAATCATCAAACTTATAACTAACGAGCTTAAGGTAAATTGCCAGTTTAATTTCTAAATCTCAGATCCTTTTAATTGCGTGCAATGTGTTCACAAATGATGCTTTCTTAAGACTATTAATAATATCACGTGTCTTTCGGCTATATGTAGCCTGTCTCCAGGCCCTGCATTAAGACACCTAACTGAAAGTTCTATAACTATTACAGAGAAAAATATCTTCCCTATTGCTTAGAAATAAGATAGTCAGTGAAAACATTTACAAAGGTGTATATGCTTGTATATGTATGTGCACATATTTTACTATTTTTCTATTTACTGGTTTAATACCAGTCTAGGCTATATGTTATGCTATTCGATATAACCAACTAACAGTAATAAGCACGACCCGT